>BPTQ01000008.1:319670960-320396716 GCA_019973895.1 Chrysanthemum seticuspe
TAGGATGGTTCCTCACATGGTTTCCACTGTGGAGAAGTTGATCGACCGATATATATGGGGATTGATACCGGAAATTAGGAGGGACGTCACCTCATCGAACCCAACCACTCTGCAAGCCGCTGTGGGCATGGCGTATCGCTTAACAAATGATGTGATCAGGTCTGGAGAACTAACAAAAGCAAACGACAATGGACGAAAGCGACAGGAGGATCACCAGGGAAGCCGAGACCAGGACCAGCAAAACAAGAGGCAGCGAATAACCAGAAACTACGGAGCAATAACTCAAGGGCCCAAAAGATATGCAGGTCCACATCCTATGTGCACTCGATGTAACTATCACCACTCAGGAGACTGCCCAAGGTGTGACAAATGTGGACAGATAGGCCACTTCGCGTGAAATTGCTCAAACAGGACTGGCAATCAAGGAAGAAGGTCAGCATGTTACGAGTGTGGAAGTCTAGATCACCTTCAAAATATCTGTCCAAAGTTGAAAAGAACACCCAACCAAGAAGGAAATCGTCCAAATCTGGCGTTGGCAATAGAAGGCCCACAAGATCAGAACATTGAAGTTCCCCCCGCACGTGGTCGAGCATTCTATCTGGGTACCGAGGAAGCTCGCAACGCGTAACGGGTACATTCTTTCGAACAACTACCTTATTTCTGTACGACATGATTTTGAGTGCATAACTTCCTTCCAATTTTTACCACGTTCACGACATTGATTAATTTGAGACCTATCGATATTGACTTTAGTTGTAAATTATGTTGTTGATTTGATTTGTGTAAGCAAATCCAAGAACGAACGGATCTTTCAAAAGAATTCATTTAAGGATGTTGAATCCTATCATACTAACAACTTGTTTCCTAGCTTGATCTAGTGACAGTTCTTGTTTGATGAGTTGCGAAAATCAAGCTAAGAGTCAAGTTTTTACTCAAAAGGTCTTTTGAGGGATACGTTCGGTGTTGGGTAAGTTTACCCTATCAAATCTAATCTCGGGCATGTATTTAGTTGGATGAGGAACCCATATGCATGAACATTGACGTGATCATTTAGACTATTTGTACGAGCATGAACTTTTAGAACCTTTGTCGCGGTTCGGACTATAGTATCAATAATTGAATCACGAGGACGTGATTCCTCTAACCGGGGAAGAATGTCACAATTCTCAATTTCCGGTCATTTCTCAAACTCAATATTCATCATATTAGTTCATGCATGGTTTTTGCATTTCACATTAAACGCATAATTTCTTATTAAATAAACGCTATCGCGTAATCATTTATTTTGAACATTGATTCAATACTTCCAAAAATTATTCCGATATATTTTATCACTCATATTAAGTTTATAAAAATAATATTATGAGTTTACCTAGTGTTTTAAATTTATTTTGTATATAAATTGTTATATTTATATAATTACGACGGTTTTCTTAAATACTACACGATAATTATTATTTCACTCAAATTTTGCAAGAAATGTATTTTTATAATTTTTATCACTTCAATATGTTTTATTTTGACCCGTTAAAATTTATTTTTAATTAACGCTACTTTACAAGCTTAAATGTACACTTAATTACTTAACTAAACTTACAAGTATACATCTTAATCTACATTTACTTATACTTATACCATTTAAAAAAAAATAACATAAACATTAAACAAATTACCCCCTTGTCGACACAAGGGGATGACTCACTAAGATTTTACATAATATCTTGCAAGTATAATGTATTTTACTCTTAAACTACACATAGATACTCAATATCATTAAGTGTAAAACTCAAACATCCTCTTCTTCTCTCTAGCACCATAACCGGCCATACCAAGGGATCAAGAAGGAGTTCATAATTTTTTTCTCTAATCAAGTTATTTACACACTAGTATCACTCTTGATTAAGGTTGTGAAATAAAAACCTTGGGTGATTAGGATAAAACCTTTGATCATAAACCTCATCAAGTTAACTAGTAAGCATCTCATGTCCATTTTTCATCTTTCATATTTATTTCATATTCATTACATCATATTTGAGTTAAATATGCAAGACTTATGGATGTTTATACCACTTTTACATTGTTTTTTAAGAGTTATATATATTTATGTCATCCTATAATTATTCCTTGTAATATATCACTCTTGGTGATGTCTAGGAACCCATGACACCCTAAGAAGGTGTATGGTAGGATTAGAATAGCTTCGGAGTTGTTTTGAATGGGTTAGAATAGGTTTGGCGCGAGAAAAACTCATTTCGACAAGTTTTCTAAAGGATCTGTTCTTATTTTCGAAATCTGGAAATCTCGACAGTGAATAAAAATTTTTGGCCTAGATATTTAGAAAATACACTTTAAAACGAAAACGTGGCCGCTTGAACGGATTAAAACGGAGCTATAACGAAGAAGTTATGAATTTTTCAAGTTAGGCGACGAAAACTATAAATACTGAAAATTTCAGCATGTTACGTCTATTTTGTACGAGTCAAAAATGAGGCTTAGGCGTTATAAATTATTTCGACTTATCAAAAATATATTAGTATACTTTGATACGAAGCTAAGGACATATAAAACGTAGAAAACGGACTTGTAACGATTAAATTATACACGTTTACACAAAGTTGCCGTAAACTTTATTATATAAGAAAAACTATTATATTTCTAATAGACAAGTATTACGTAAACTAGTGACCATGTTGGAGGTCGTTTTTAACATTGATGTAGAACTTTTTATAAAGTGATGTTTTCTAGTAAAAGTAAGTTCGCTAAGCATATTTTCCAAAATGTCCGACCGTTTGTCTAGCGGAGTTGTAATGAATAAAATACGGTTACTTAAACTTTGCCGAAAACCAACCTTAAACGATATTTTAGACACAAGTACCATACTTTATCTATATTTTTCCCCGTGATCGAGACCTCTAGGATGAAAACTTAAATACTAAAACTTTGAGATAATGATACAAGCTTCCCAAAACCGTTGAGTTCGTTTCCTAACACTCGACGTGCACCATTTTATGACTAGCTTTTCGAGGCCGTTTAGTCACTTTCATGAAAAATTTCAACGACATTATTTTACGACGAAAAGTTATAATTTCATAATAAATCACTAAAAGACTATCGTAGGATATCGTTTCAACGTAAATACTTGTAAAGTTATTTATAAATTGTCAAGACGTTATAAGATTATTCTTCGACGATAAACTTTATATTTCAAAAGTGTACAAGTGGTATGGATATCATATGAGTTTGCATGCACGACATTGTTTCATGACTTATATTAGAGCATATCATTCATAATAGGTCGTGGTTAGATTGTTGCGTCTCATTTCTGTGCATCCACTCTGTCATCATAACTATTGCAGCAGGTGAGTAATCACATCCCCCCTTTTTACCGTTTTTACTATATTTTGGGGCGAAATGCATGAACCATTCTTGAGCTAAATTGATTACTACTTTTATTAACTTGTTTGACTAGAACTTGTGAACTCAAATCAAACCCTTAAACATAATTACGAACCTATGACTTGTTTGATCTTATTGAACTGTACTTGCTATGACCCTAAAAGTCTCGCCTTATTGGTGGAGCGTACAAAGTCTCCCTTGTTCGGAGCAACCTTCAGCCTCCCCGGTCCGGAGCAGAATGTCTCCCTATGGGAATAGAGCATTTTCAATCTAAGTCTCCCTTGTTCGGAGCAGTGCAAATTCTCCCATGTTCGGAGTGTTCTTAGTTGTATATTAATAGTTGTATGATGTACTGTTCGTACATTCGCATTGTTAGTCTCCTATTAGTAGGTAGTATGGATAGCGCTATTAGAGGTCGGCCAACCTCTCGTCCACTATGTTACGGGACGCATATTATTTATTCTATGGGCTTTGCCTGGCATACATTATTATATACGAGGTACTATATTGTGAACTATTATAACCATTTATACTTGACTACTTGATACGCAATATTTTGTGCAATGGGTTGTGAACACACAGGTTGCAAGTTTTGTATGGGCGGAACTTGGAACTGAGTGGATTTACAATGCCTTTGCTTTGTGGACTATTTCCGATGACCGAAACCTTTGAATATCTCTTACGAGTTTTCTTATTTTACAAAACGTGTATACTCACCAACTATTTTCATAGTTGACCCGTTTTTCTCTCATGCATTTCAGGTGATCGTTAGTAAGCTTTTTCTACCAGGTCTTGCATAATGAAGTTTTCACTTGTCACTACAAATCGTTATGTAATAAAACAAAATATTTTGGAATCTAAACTTTGTACTATATTTGCCGATGTCGGCTAAACTGGTATTGTAATGGTGTGCTATTTCTTTTTAATCTTAACGTTGGTATGTTCTATTATCTTGTGCTTATGTTCCTTTCCGTTACACCTCGTGTTTCCGCCTCCGGCGAGGGTGTGACATTTTGGGCCGAGGCCCAAAGGGTCTCAGAATTTGGACTCGGATTCATGTGTTTAACCCGTTTGGGGTTTGAGCCAAGGCAACTGTAGTCTCAGAATCTTTTTCTGCTATAAGTTTTAAATTGAAGTGTGGTTGTTGCATCATGTTTGTGTTCTTGTATTATTTGGATCTTAAATTTGAGCGAAAAGTATGATTTTGGTTACTGATTTAATAATTGGTGATCTATTGCAATATTATGTTTGGACTTAAGTGGATTTATCGTGATTGGCGATGTTATGATCATAATATTGAAGGCCTGGTATTACTGATTTAATAATTTTTAATGAATCCACTTAATTGGTTGACATATTTTTTAGTGAAAAGTATCATTTTGGTTACTGATTTAATAATTGGCTCTATTGCAATATTATATTTGGACTTAATTGGATTCATTAACAAGTTTTTGAATCCACTGTTTGGCGATGTTAATGAATTCAACCGTGATATTACTGATTTAATAATTGTCTTTGGTTACTGATCTAATAATTGGTTGACATATATCATTATTTTTCTTTTTCAGGTTTATAGATACATGATAATCATATGTGGTGTTGGAAGAAACACGATTAATGAAGGCGTGCACGCATGTTCTTTGAAAGTGTGCGCATATGTTCTAACGAATTTGAAGAGAAACTAGAAGTACACATATGTTCTTTAAAGGCGTGCATGTATGTTCCTGAAAGGCGTGCACATATGTTTGAAAGAATTTGATAAGAAACTTCAAATACATATGTCTCGTACACATATGTTCTTGGAAGGCGTGCATATGTATATTCAAAATAATACATTTGTATATAAATTGTATTTCATTCGATATCAAAATGTGTGTATTATATAAAGTTCTTGGTTTATCATACATGTAAACGTTACGACTAAAACTTTTTATGCATTTTGTTTTATTTTAGAACTTTATAGAATGTAAAGTACATACATGCACCTCATCTTTTTCCAAAAAAAACACGTATGCACCTGTAATATTTTGTAACAATGCTAGCTAAAACATACATGCACGTGCTTTAAAACAAACATGTATCTCATTAAAAAATAAAATAAAAATAAAAATAAAAACAAAACAAACATGTATCTCATTAAAAAAATAAAATAAAATAAAAATAAAAACATGTATGCACCTGTAATATTATGAAACAATGCTTAAAAAAAAAAAAAATCCGAAAATTTTGGAATGTTTAGAATCGGGATTTAATAAAAAAATCAAAAATAATATAAAAAATTGTATTTTACTGTAATACCCTTTTGGATTAATAATATTTTTTAATATTAATAAAAAATCTCATTGGTCTAGAGGAGTTCTCGCAGTTCTCGCACTTAATAGGGTTCTCAAAATAAAGACCCCTATATATATATATATATATATATATATATGGGAATATATATATATATATATATATATATATATATATATATATATATATATATATATATATATGGGAATATATTAGCTACAATTAATTGTAGCCAATTGGCTACAATTTTAACACAACATGTTTATTTTATTTATGTGTTTCAGTAATTAATTACTTGTTATACAAGGCTCGTGATGCCACTGTTGAGTTTATGATATATATAACATACAATAAACAAGTAAACATCAAGAGTACACAGCGGAAGACTAAAGATCATAACAAATAAATTAATTAACTGAAAGTATGCATAACGTACCTCTTGCGAATATCAAATCTCTTGAGCAAGACCAAGAAGTGGATTAGAGAGTTGTCCCTTACCTTTCTACAACTCAAACCAATATGGTGTAAGAATAGTGTCTTACTACCACGTTTTTGTACACACGAATTAACCAACGAATCAAGCGATTGCTAGATCTAACACAAGTCCTCGTTTAAGAAAAATGAAACCAAACTCCCTTACTTGGGGTGTTCGGCCAAATATGGGACAAGATAGAGGAGAGGAGAGATCTAGGGTTAATTCAATGCACAAGTGTATGAAACCCTAGAACCTAACCCTCTTTATATAGTAGATGGAATACTTTGGGAACAAGTTAGGGATTGGGTTGGGACAACCCATTGTGGCCGGCCATAGGACAAGCCCACAAGAAAACCCATAACTTTTCTTTCAAGATTTTCCATTACTAGTCCTTCTCTTATCATTTAACGGTCGTTAGTTATTTTTCCGTTAAATACATAACGATCGTTAACCGGACTTAATGTGCAATAATTAATCGTAAACATAAACATTAATTATTAACTTTAATTCTCATTCGCTAATGTGTGCAATCCCGTGGTCACGAGTTCGAATCCGGACATTCACATGTTTGTAAATATATACATTTCCAACATCTCCCACTTGGATATGTTTACAAAACGTGAAATGACATTGGTTAGCGTCTAGCAACACGCCAATGCCCCCGGTACAACTCGTGTATGGTTTTCTGGAGAAAAACCAAGTTTGATGATTCATCATCATATTCATCATTTTGTTTCTAATACCATGTTAATAAGAATATGGATCTCACTCATTTTTTAATTAACTATTCTGTTTCTCGCTTTATGTGATTGATAAAGATTACCAATTCTTCTGAACATATTCCAGAAGACCTTGGGCATGGCCATGCAAACATCTTAACAACCCTACGAGGGGCCCAGTAGTATTATACTTCAAAATAAATTTGAAGGAAACAAATCCCATTTTGACTACAAGCAGGATTCATAAATTTCGCAACACTTCTGAAAACAACCCTTATAACTACCAGTTATGTATAGCGTTAGATTGCTTCACAAAAATGCACTACATCCATGACATATCTCTTGTATCTTAAGTCAGAGGATAAATATCCATGATATACTTAATGACAAAGATCCATAAAGTATTATCATGCGGGTGGGATAAGTCCTATATTCAATTCATTGAATATCATCTGAAATTAGTCATGCTACGCATCAATATACTTTCAAGTATATTCTAACTAATACTCAGATTTGTCTTAATTCAATATCATTCCCATGTTATTGATTGACAATGGACTATTTAGAATAACTTAAGTTATTCAAGGATTAAACATGCAAATACAGGACACAATATTATAAATGAAATTAAACGTATACCGTACTTTAATTCATTATAAATAATAATTGTTTAACATCCTTTATCCAAATACTAAATAGATCAATGCATGATAATACTAGTTAATGAATTTTGCCACAAGTCATGAAAATCATACTTGTTGACAAGGCATAATTTCAATTAACTTTGATCTATAGGAATTTTGAGAATACTTATTTCAAGAATTCAATAAGTGACTTTCTTGTATATGTTTACACATATCTTGATATTGTCATATCATTCCATAAGGTGCGTGATAACCTGAACCACCCTTTTATGACAATTATCTTTCAAAACTTTAAAGTTTTAAAGTATTCTTTATTCTTTAATGTATAATGCAACTATGCTCTTAGATGAGCATAACTAGTCAACATGGTCATCATCAAGGATACCATGACTAGAATTGAGTGTCATCTCAATTATACCAGCATCATTGTGTACAACAATATGCTCTTTAAACATCCGTAAACTTTGAATATTTATTTGTTTGGTGTCATCCAAACCTCAAGTTTGTTGACTATGACAATTACACAACAATTGTCGTATAGAATCTGGGAGCAACTCCAGGCTCAGGAATGCAATTCTAAATCCAAACATAAATATTACAATATTGTTAAATCATCTTGTAATCAAGCATGATACAACAACCTTATACACAACATGATGTTCATGATGAATCTTCAAGTTAGACTTTAAGATCTCATTCATATACTATCTTGTCAAAGATATGTACTCATCATGTTCTATTAGACTCATTTATTTACCGCATATGTTTATAATAATAAACATATATTCCAAGGTTGTATATATTATTTCCAAATCTTACAAACGAAGTTTCATTCCCAACTAAAACTTAATTTAAGTGGAATGTAGTTGCCCATACAACATATAAGATTTAAGAAAAATAAATAAAACTCCCACTAGCTTTCAGGAATACTTATGAGCAATCTTATTTTAATTATTAAATCAAACATGGATTTAATATTAAACATAAGAATCATCTCCTAGATGCATGCATATATCCATTCATGGATTCTTGCAGTATGTACATATTCAAAGATTATTTGAATTTATAAAACTACTTTGTATTACTCATCGTCCTCGCAAAAGTAATTCCACAACAAAGAGTTTTGATATTCATTGTCAAAATTTCATATCAATGAAAGTAAGTATGACAATTATAATCTTTATAATTCTATTTAATGTATCTAGAAAAGAATATTTAGTCATAGTTAATTGCTTAATTATCTATACTACTTAAAGCTTATTCCCCTTAATTTAATGTGCAAGGGGGGTTGTGCACAACCGAAAGTACGGTACATACATGTTTATGCATACCGAAATAACTACAAATGATTTCATTTTAGGAGGCCCTCATATTCAATGCATATTCAGTTTGGATTATGAAGAGGCTCGAATTGAACATCAAGATGGAAGTGCAAGAGTTGCCGGAATTGATCACATGGTATTTAGTATAGAATTGAATGTCAAGTTATGGATTGAGATGAAGTTGAAAAGGTTGCAAGAATAATTGATGATTTAACCTAATTCATGCCTATATAAACCTGTCAAAATCACATGCACAAACATTATTAATGGTTTGGTGTCTCGGTGGGCTATAGCCATGGCATAGTTTCTAATATGGTTTGTTTTTTATTGCAGAATATCACTTTGAAGGTGAGTAGGGAAGGTTCGTGATGATGAACTCACCAAAGATCGAAGCTGCAGTATCCAGGTTCTCTGTCAACTTATCCAGGTTCTCTGTCAACTTTTTTGTTCTTCTCAAATACATGCATAAGCACACATGCACATCAAGTAACAGATGTATTAATGTATTTATAGTCAATGAAGTTTTTAAGCAACATGTACTAATGTATTTATAGTCAATGAATTTGGATGTCAAAGTTCTATCTCACCCTGTATTATTTCATCGTGAATGGCATGATTCCATAATGTTCGAACAATGACAAGGTGACTTACAAGTCTTTCAGTAAACATAAAAGAACATTTGATCCTTAACATTTCGCAGCACTTTCAAGTAGCCAGAATTAATTGTAATGATTGTATTGTTAATTTTTTATCTTCAGATTCTTAGAGTGCTTCCAGTTGACTTACAAGTCTTTCAAGCATTGGTTCCCAGAAATTGAACTCTTTCGTGGCTGTATGTTTATGCATTTGATATGCTTTTTCTATATCTTATGCAGGCTTATCTTTGAAGCATTAAGTATGTTATCGTCCAAAGTCATAAATAGGATAATAAAGTATGAATTTTGTTTACAATTATTCATCCAATGTGTTTGTTAACTTTACTGATCTTATTTTTTGAAGTGTAGACATGATGAAGACATAACTTGGGAGATATGAAGATATATATATATAAGGGAGGTGATGGTAACAGATCTCTTACTAGGAACAAATGATGATGTCAAAGGTGTTCGCACATTTTTTCGGGATGGACTTTTATTCACAATATGTAGTACTTACTATTGGCATTTTCATGAGTGGAAAAGTTTGGGTTGGAAGAACTTCTATGCCTGCGGGTAGAGCTGGCGAATCAGCTTCGCATGGTCTCACTGAAAACTTGCAATCACTTGGATTTGAAACTGATCGGCTAAAAACGGGGACACCTGCAAAAACTCAGATGTTAAATTTACTATTTTCAGTATTTTGTTATGAATGGTTTTGAAATAAAACAGTTGCTCCATTTCTTATCAGGATAATTGGACTAATGGGCTTGATTATTTATAAGTCTAATACATAATGTTTCTATTACTCGCAAAAAAGTTGTATATAAAATTCAATTTACAAAGATAACATTTGGTTGTTGCAATATTCTAGACTAATATCATGTGGGACGTCAATGATAAGATCAAATTTAGTTTGATATTGTTTTTTTATAATTATTATATCATGTTTTACCACTTTTACCTCTATTTTGTTATTAAATATAATTAGTGAATCAGAATGGCCAAGAAATAAAGTCCAACGGATAGCATAACTTTGTGAATAAAAGCACCGTCATTATGTAATAGAATAGTAATTTTACTGAAATACGTAGTAACAAGCTTATCAAAGAAAACAGTTGTTAATGATTTTTTTTTTTTTTTTTTTACAATCCTTAAATCTCTAAACTAAACTCCTTAATTCTCCATGTTTTGGATTTATTTCAATCACAAACCTATGTATACATCACCTAACACCGGTTACGCCATATATCACATCGACACATCCAACATTCTTTGTATAATAGTAGCGCACACAAAAAACATACGTATATATTACCTATCACCGTATCATGCCTTAAACATCAAAATTACAATCCCTAAAATCTCTAAACTAAACTCTTTAATTCTCCATGTTCTCGATATTATTATTTAATCTCATATGTATGTTTATCGTAGTTGAAATATTATCTTCAGAGTGGATTTTTTTGCTGCTTGATATACTGACGTGATTCAAAATTTTGATGAAGCCATTGGTTATACAAAAATTAACACCCTCATGTGTTCCATACATTGTTATATAAGTAAATAGTATCACAATGAAAGTTTAATTTTACATAATAACTTCACGTTTTATGCATTTTGAATACATGTTGGGTGACTTTCGACTGTTCAACCTGTTACTGTTTTAGCCACTATTAGATATTCACTAGGTTAGGGAGATGAGTATTTTAACTTATTTTTCTAAGAGAACTATATATATCACTCATCTCGCCATTTACGTTATTAACAACTGTGCACATGCATACAATTTCTGATTTCAGTAAGTTTGTACCGATAACCTATCAAACTTGACTAATTTTTGTTTTGCTATTTTAGACCAATGGCTGCCCTCATAATGGTCTCAGTAGTTTTATCAGATTAAAAAACCAAGTCGAAAGTGAACCAAATGTCTTGCCAACTTCCATAAGAAACTCAAACTAGAATATATAAAAACTGAAAACTTTATATGATTGAGTATTAGATTTTTTGTATTTTACTCTTTAAGATTGATAAGTGAATAAACTGCGTAACTATAGCTCCCAATGATGTTGATACAGGTTGGTAACAATGAAATAATCCACGTATATTATGCACATGGCGAGGAACAGTCAACTTTTGTTCGGAGATGTTACTAGCTTCTTGATAAGTATGCAACAACTAAATATAATATGGATAAACATATTGTCATTGTGTTTTATATATTCTTATACCATTCGTGTTTGCCATGATCATACCTTACAGATGGTTTGGTCGAGTTTCCATGCGATCATGTTTCCTTAGCCACTGAAAAGTTGCCATTAAATTCATTTATAATGTCAGGTCATCGCATATTCTTTTCATCCCAGGTCACGTTAAGTTGTCAAGATATTTACAAGAATGTATTTAACGTTAGTAAAGAGTTCTTGAATATGTTGAAAAATCAAAGTTTGAGATATATATGGTTTTGGTAGTTTGGATGTGTGTTTACAGTAGCAAAGACAGACCAAAAAACTATTTATGATCCATGCTTTGTGAGCATTGATTATTTGAAACTTGGTATGAGAAACTAGACTATTTCTATTGTTATTCTACAAGGTTCTTTATTAAAGTAACTTGAAGCCATAATGTCTACTTCGTGTTGATAAATAAGTTTGGAGAAGGGTGATGATGAAATGGAAATAAAAACGATTTGTATTGATAAATTATGTGCAAGAGTTTTTGTTCACAAAATTAAGTACGGTACAAACATGCCAATACTCCACAAAAGCTCTCAATTGAATGTAATGTATGATCATTAATCGAAGGTATACGAAGAAACATGAAGTTACATTGTGATCATTACTTGGAGGTATACAAAGAAACACTGCATTTAGTTGTTGCAACACTTCATATTCATCTTAAGGATCCTATAAATAATACATGCATTTCTTAAACTTTCCACATGCATTTCTTAAGTATTTAGTATGAGTTTTCATGCTTTGTTGATAATTCTAATTAAATGATTAATTGTTTAACAATTAGTTTGCACTTCATCTTGGTAATATGTGTAAATATTTTCGGTGCACATGATATCGATGAAAGAAGTATGATGTAGAGAATTCGTAAACACAGAAAGTGGTTTCAAAGGTTCTCATGTATAATATATAATATAATTCATCATCGCTGCCAAGTGCATTCTATTTACCAATTTTACTCACTATATATTGATATGATTTCTCAGTTTATTAAGAGAGATCCTTCGGCTACCTCAGCAAGTGCCAGAGTTTGAGTGCATGAAACCTTACTTTAAAGATCCATGATTATATATGTCTCGATAGTTACACATGACTTTTGTTTTGATGGATTTTAGTCATTTATGTTCAATGGATCTTTATCATTTATGTTACTTTGATCTAACTATTATACTGTTAACAATGTTTTAAAATGTGTAGTTACACTAGCAATTGAGTTTTTGCACCAAACATTGATCAGAAATATCATATCTTTGTAATATAGTGTCTTTGTAATTGAAATTTATATAATTTTCCATCACCGCCGACCGAATATTCTAATTTATTTACTTATTTTATTTAATTTCGTATTTTTCATTTTGTAATTTTTTTATGCCGTTTTTTTTTTTTTTTTTTTTTTTTTTTTTAATGTTTAATGTTTAATTTTATTAATGAAGTATTAGATTGTTTAATGAATGTAATTGTTGAGGACAAAATGGTGTTATTTGGTTGTAAATAACTATCTTAAATAGTTTATGTAAATAGGAAAAAAAATAATTTATGTAACTAAAATAATAGGAACCTAATGACCAAACATTTAGTTATGAAAAATTAGTTAATTATTCGACCAATAGCACGTGTATCGCACAGGTTGTATAAAATACCATGAAAATAACACAAAAAAAAAAACAAACCAAAAAAAAAAAAAAAAAAAAAAAAAAAGCAATTTTGAGAATACAAAGAGCCAAAAACATAACAAAAGTGACAAATAAATATGGAAAATAACGAATATATCCATAATCCATTTTAAAATATTAAATAAACTACTTTAAATACAAAACTTATGATAACATCAATTGCAATACCTTACGTGTAACTACTTGCATACAATATTACGTAAAAAACGCGTATATATTCAACCCTTAACCAATCAGTACAACGCACGGGTTTTTGTAGTCATCTACAGTAGAACTGAAGAACCAACTTTGGCAGATAATGAATGCGGTGGTTATTAATTTGCGAACCATGCAAATTTGCATAACGAAACCCACGTAAACATTACCCGACAAAGTTACAACAACATTACGCAACAAGAATTTACCTCCGACCTACGATTACAAATCTTATGATAACATCAATTGCAATATCATATGTAACTACTTGCATACAATATTACGTAAAAAACGTATACATTTAATGAAAATAAAATAATATAAATACAAAAGTAATTATAACATTATTAGGCATCTAAATATAGATTCCACTAAAATAATATAAACTAAAGTAATAATAACATTATTAGCCATCTAAATAATAAATACAATGCAACTTCTCTAATAGGTATCTAAATACCATCATATACAACATTACGGATAAAAACATCACCCCTCAACCACTAGACCGTGCATCGCACGGGTTGAAAGTTTAAGAACCTTTGAAAGTTTGTATTGAAAGTTTCGAAACTGTGTTGCCACCTTCATATTCATCTTAATAACAAAAGTCACAAATAAATAAGCAACAAAATACTTATGTAACTTGCTCAAATTAAAATACTACATATGAAAAGACTATGTTAATAAAAACTTTTAATGAAAAAAAATAATATAAATACAAAAGTAATTATAACATTATTAGTCATCTAAATATATATTCCACTAAAATAATATAAACTAAAGTAATAATAACATTATTAGCCATCTAAATAATAAATACAATGCAACTTCTCTAATAGGTATCTAAATACCATCATATACAACATTACGGATAAAAACATCACCCCCTCAACCACTAGACCGTGCATCGCACGAGTTGAGGTAAATACTATCATATACAACATTATTGGTAAAAACATGACCCCTCAACCACTAGACCGGGCATCGCACGGGTTGAATGAAGCCTCGTGATTAATATTATTATCACTAGACATGCATTAAATATGTGTATAATATTGTCCATATGATTTCTACACAAAGATGTAAACCACTAGGGTTTCCATCCTTTGAAGAAACTCATAATAACTATTAAGATAAACCAAGTATCTAAAGTTGATTATCTTTATGGACAACATCTCAACATTCATAGTATGATTGATTTACCACAATTCAACATTTGGTAAATTCATCATCATGATTAACAGGCTTACCATGATCCTGTAACTCATAATCCTCAGCATATTAAATATCTGAGATATCCTTACGGATATATGAATGAAAAATTCCATCATATTGAGGTCTATCATTTACATGTTTAACCTCATCATGATATTTGCTAGTGTATTTTAGAAGATTATGTATTTTGTAATTTAATTTTTCAAGATCTAAACAAAACTCCCACTTGCCTTTAACAATTTAAAGATTACCTTTAAATAGTTTAGCAAGTAGAGCAACAATACATTGTTCTCTTTTGGGACATTACAGAACACATTGACAGTTCCTGACATTAGTTTGTTACAACTCACTCTACAAGTAGTTTAACAAATTCAGAACTTCATTTATAAGACTTAATGTGATTCATCACATTCCATAAACAAATGGTGTCTTATCAATCTTCTAGGTTGGAGTCTTATTGGGTATATTCAATCTATACTCAATCTACTAACCTTGATAACTTTTGGAAGAAACTATAGTTATCTTGAATCAAACAATGCCAATAAATTTTGATTCTTCTAACTGAACATACCATAAGACTATGGTATTTCATTAGAATTAATATTGTAAGATTAATCTAACAATATTTAAGATAACCATCTACTCTTTGGTTTATCATATTTACCAACAAAGTAAAACTTAATGGTACAATAGAATTACCAAGTCAATTGCATGTATTATAACACAAGTATTTTTGACCAAGTCAAAAGACATAACAGTTATAATCCCACTATACGTTATAAGTCATTGATCAACTCATTGACTCCATGCATATGTCTTAAAACATAGCAAGTTAACGTCTTACTTTATATTATAAGTCTTGTATTAAAAGACATCATGTTTGTGACTTTACAAAATCATAAACATTTATAATTAAAGTAATTATGAACCCCACCTCAGGTTTCAATTAATATTTCAAGTTAATATTTTCTACATATATTTAAGTCATTCAACGAATACTTAAATTCAAAGTAGTATTAGATTACTTCATTTAATTATGTCATCCCATGAAAAGTTCAACGTAAGAAACTACAAAATCATCCATGCTCGTTCTCATGACACGTGGATATTTTACCTTGGGCTATAATCTAGTTCACGTTTTCACGTAACATAAATTGTAACTACAAGTGTTTCTTAGACATAAATATTTAAAGTAGTATTTGTTATCATCTTGACACATGTTCCTAATGTGGCAATCACACACATAAAAATGTATAATTCCTATTGGAACGTTACTCTCTTACCTTGCGGTCAAGAGAATCTATTTAAATCATATTTATATGTGTTGTACCTTGCACACAATAAAGATTTCTCCCACTTGTGCATGGAACAACATCATGTAGCAGATAAACAACACGGTACACGTTCGTTTATGTGATAAATATGATTTGTGTCATAGATATAACAAGTAGATGTAGGACTATATTGTTTAGTAAGGAAACGTACACGACTATCCTTAAAAACATAAGTGTCTACAATTGGAAAGTAATTATCTTTGAAGATAATCTGGGTTACTACACAGGAAATAAAGCTTGTAGCTCCCACTGAATTAAAAATCAATAAAATAACTTCTTATTCAGTAATGCAACACAAATGCTCCCACTGAATCTGACAACATTAGAAGTGTTGCATAACCAGTGAAAACAAGTTGCTTGCTTTTTACTTTCCTACACCTTTGAAGAACCATACGTAATCATTACTTAGGTACTAAAAGGTGTATTCTACTCTGTGAATGATGGGTTATCCATCAATGTTATTAACTCGAAAAATTGGGTATGCAATTTCTTCCTTACTAGGTCTACCATCCCCATACTGGTATGTAGCACCTTTAAAGGCTAAAGCAAAACAACTAGATAAAATATGCTAGTTTGCCTTTTACCAATTTTCACGGTAATTAGTCTAGCTTCTAATTTAGTAACTCATATACATGTTTTCCAGTTAACCAACATTCATGTTTGTTACAAAAGGATTCATTCACCAAATGATGGTAATGAAATCTTTATGGAAAATAAGATGTGCAATTCATTGCTATGAGTTACATTAGAATTTAGACAATTCAAACTGTTGGAATCACTCCTAAACCATAATCAAGTGTTAGTAATTAATATGTAATAGTTAGCTTTATTATGGCCTTTATGTTTGTTATTAGCCTTAAGCTTATGTAGAAGGCCCATGAGCTTAGGCCCAAGCCCATAAAAGAAAGGATGGAAACTAGGAGTGTTGCCCTAGTTTTCCTCCTATAAATACTCTTGTAAACCCTCATTTGAGGGTTGGTTGTTCAAGTTATTCTCTCTTCACATACTCTACGCATAACCGTCCCATATTATCGTTTGTGTGTGTTTGGATCTTGTTCAATCGCCTTATCTCTTTCTATATTACTTGTGTTTGTAAAACTAGTGACCTAACAGTGGTATCAATCGCCTACTAGTTGGGTGAATCGTGTTTGTTTTTGAAGTGGGTTTCGGGCCTACGCCTAAAACGCACATTTGATACTTTGGTTCGCTTAAAAACTTGTTTTTTACACTTTTTAATCCAAGATTCTTGTAATTTCAACGTTTTGAGGTGTTAAAATACTTGTTTTTGGCAAAAAGTTTCAAACTTTATGCGTGGATAGTTGTTTTTGATCGAGTTTTTGAACGTGGGTTCTATCCTACTCGTAACTGTTTTAGAGGCTTTGGTTCATCAAGTTTCACACTTTTGTGTATTTTGGTGTTATTGAAGCTATTTTATCACACAAAAACTGGTTTAGAAACACTTTTGGACAGAATCAAATTTTTGAGCATTCCTATGCGTAGTAAAACCCTAAAACTACGCGTAAGTGCTTCCTTGGTTTGATCTTCATTTTCCTGGTTTATTCCGTGTTTTCTTACTTGGATAAGTCTGAAAATACGTCGACTTTGGATATCTCTTGCACTGTGATAGTGTAAAAGATCATTTGGGCAAAAACCCTAAAATTACGCATAAGCATAAGCTTACGCGTAGAAATCCTACGCCTAAGATTTTTCCTACGCCTAAGCCTAGTCTTACGCATAAGAAAATCCTACGCCTAACTTTCTACGCCTAACTTTTGTCTACGCCTAACTTTAGTGCTTTTCCTACTTACGCGTAAGCTAAATCCTACGCGTAACTTCTCATTGTTACGCGTAACTTCTCATTGTTACGCGTAACTTTGGTGTTTTTACGCATAAGTGCTATTTGGTTCTGGTCTTTTCTACGCCTAAGGACAATTCATCAACAAAGGTTCATTCGACTACAAAGATCCATTTTTACTACACAAGTTTATCAACATGTCTCAACCACCATACTCTAACTATTTCCCTCACACTTATAATCAACAACAACAACAACAATTAACTCCACAACATCAACAATGGAATCAACAACAAGCTATTTATCAACAACAATTTAATCAACAACATAATCCACAAATTGGTGCAATTCCACCACCACAAATGGTTCAAACACCACCAAGCCTTCAAGTTCAACCCTACACAAATGATTTCAATCAACATCCATCAAGGAACACTATGAAGGAACCCACTTGGTTTGCAAAGATGTGTGAAGCTTTAAGCAGCCAACAATCAATTCATGAAGCTGGATCCCTTGATAGACCTCCAATGCTCACTCCAGGAAACTACGATCAATGGGTGATAAGGTTCTTTAGGTTTTGTGATCTGAAGAATCCACATGGAAAGTTCTTAAAGAAGGTTATCTTGGAAGGTCCATTTGAGATGCCTACTGTCATTGTACCCGGAGATCCAACTGCTGTTCCACCAAGAGATGAACAAACAAACATTGCTACTGTTGCAGACTTGAATCCTCAAGAACTTCTAAACTATGAAGCAGATGAACTTGCAATGGAATACATCCTCTTAGGATTACCAAACCCAATTCTTCGTAGTGTTGATGCTCAAAAGACTGCACAGAAAATGTGGGATCATATTCGTCTTCTTATGGAAGGATCTGTACTCAATCAGAAGGATTTGGAATCCAAAATTTACTTGGCTTATGAACACTTCATGATTGAACCTGGAGAGACACTAGAGTCCTATCATCATCGATTTTCAGACATCATCAATGATTTGGATAAACACAACATCATCATGCCAAGAATTGCAGTGAATACTAAGTTCCTGAGTAGTCTTGGTCCTGAATGGGAGAAGTATGTCATTTTTCTCCGTCAAGCGAAGAATATGCATCATTCTACTTATGGATTGTTGTACGATTACTTGAAGCCTCATGAAAAGGAAGTTGATCGGGAAAGGATTCTCCGTGCTTAAATTGCTACACAGTCACATCCGGAAAATCAACAACTTGCCTTGTATGCTCAACAGAATTATCCCTCTCAACCAGCAACTCAACCAACTGCTTCAACCACACCTTCACAGCAACAACCTCAACAAAATCAATTGGTTCCATACAACAACAACAATGCTCAAGCATATGTCAGTGAAGCGACTGAGGAAATCGATCCGTTCGAAGCATTGCAACAAGGATTTGTTATGATTGCTAATGCTTTTGGCCGTTACACCAACAAATCCAACAATCGTATTCGTTCCTCATCTAACACACGGACTCAAGCTGTTGTGAACAATGGACGAGTTGAAGTTCAGAATCGTGATTATGGTCGTTAGATGGGCGGTGGTCAAGGGTTTAATGTTGTGAGTAGGAATAACAACAGAGCTCAAGTGGTGGAACAGGGAAATGCTCAAAATCGGTTAAATGGTCTTAGATGCTACAACTGCAATGAGAAGGGACACCTGGCTAATGCATGCCCAAAGCCGAGGACTAGGGGCAGTGCTTATTTCAAAGAGGCTTTACTTTTGGCTCTTAAGGATGAAGCTGGTGGATCTCTCACAGACAAAGAATAGAGCTTTATGGCAGATGCAGACTCAGATGATGATATGGAGGACTTGCAGGCCAATGCAGCTGTTATGTTGATGGCTAATATGCAAGAGTTACACATGAGTGAAACAGGCCCAGTGTATGACACTGATGGCTTGTCTTAGGTACCCGAACAAACCATCATCATATCTGAACTAATATCTCCGCCAATATCTGAATTCGGCACGGCTCAAATTGTTCAAAATGAGTCATCTACATCTCATTCTGACGATTTTCAAATAAACCCCGTAGTTACATTTGACGATCCAGATGACCTTATGGTTTCCCTTGATAATCAAATTGACTCCGTGGTTATACTTGAGGATCTCAATAATTATCATGTTGTGACTCACGTTGAACACGCTGAACCTTTGCCTCATCCAGATCTTGTTCTGTTACTTAAAGACCAACAATCCCAAATTGCTGAATGTGTTGCATTAAATCAGATCTTAAAAAGTAAAAATGCTCTGCTAACCAAGGATTTTGAATGCTTACAAATGCAACTCAACTTTTTCAAAACTCAAGAAAACCGTGAAAAAGGTTTTGAAGCCGCTTTTGCAAAATCTCATCAAAACGAAAAATACTTAGAGAAACAGATGTGTGATCTAGCCGCCTCGAAGAATGCTTTGTTGTCTGAATTAGAACAACTGAAACATGAACATAAAAAGCAAATTAACGCTCTCACCTTGGAAAATCAAAAAGCTAAGGCTGAGTTGTTAATTGTCAAAAACAGTTCTCCGCATACAAAAAGCATTCAACGAATCGGGTAGATGACCTTCTTGAAGAAATTATCGGCTTACAAAACAAATTTAAAGAGTTTAAAACTGTTGTTTACAAACATGGTGAATCAGTAACAGCTATTGAAAAGTTTACCTTAAAACCCAATCCAAAAGGATATGGAAAAAATCTAGCTGATTACAAACCAAAGCTTTCACTAAAAACATTCAAACCAACTCCTGAAGTTTCCAGTGCAGAATACAAAATTGATAATACTGTTATGAGTGTTGTTGAATATCATCGTCAAGAGGAATTAGATGCAGAAGACGAGAGTCGATCAAAATTAAAAAACGTTGTTTACAACAAACCTTTTAATTATAAAAACGCGGTCACTTTCGTCACACCAACGGATTCTTCTAACACACCAAGGGTTATCATCAAAACACCTGAGTCTTCTAATGTTAATCCCAAAACAGATTATGCACAAACTTATGGTCCTTTACCTTCAATTAGTGAAGTAAACTCAAAACCTGAAAATCGAAATATTCTTAGATATTTTGACATTTTCATGGCTGACCTCAAAATTTTACAACATGAGATAGAATATCGTTCTGAAATAAAAATTGAACACTTTCAATCGCCTCTGGCGCGAGAACAAAGAGACATTTTTCAGAAAAATCTTTTACCTAATGTTAAAAACTTGAAAAGTTGTGCATTAGCCTGGGAAAGGGATTTTCATAAGGAACTTGGAACTATGAAGGTCGTTTTCGAGAAAACAGAAACATCTATTTCTAATACTAAATGTAAAAAGAAACTTTTGAGAAAAGATGTTGATCGACTCTTGGAAGACCTTATCTGTGCTGATGTCCATAATGTTGTGTTGTTTCATTCTTTGCCATATGCATCTGATTATATCTCTGCTGATATTGTTGAAAATGTTGTAACTGTTGAGAACACCGATAATGTGCTTCAGATTGAGTCTTTAAAAGCTGAAAATAAACGATTACTCAACGAAATTTACAATGCAAAACGTCGTCTTCATTGGTGTGAAAAAGATATTCACAATCATCAACTTAGTTTTCAAAAGAAAATCGCTCAGTTGAGTGCAAAATCTTCTGATCCTAAAATTGAGCAACTGGATGATCAAAACGTGTCTTTGAAAAGTCAAATTTTTAAATATGAACAAGAACTTGTAAAAATGAAACAGGAATATGGTGTCATATTTGATTTACTCAATAAGACTCGTCATGAAGCATCAAACGAACTTGATCACTATCTTGCTCACACTAGAGAAGTCATGAATTTTGCTGGTAATATTGGTTCTGAAAATCAAGATTTGATTCACACTATCTCTAAGTTAAGAGAAATGTTAGGAAAGTATGAACAACTTCCGCCTACCGTGATTAAGAGAATAGCACCAGTCACACTTAGTAATCGTGAACTAAGAATCCCTACTGCCAAATCACAAGTTGCTAACGTGTTTCCCTCTACTGAAACAGGAATAGTTGCGTCTTTTCCAAACGTCCGCACTTCACAGCCTAGGAGCACTCAATCGAAGAATAGGAAGTTGCGACCTAAGAAAAGATCAATAAGGAATGCTAAAGTAGAAGAACACCCTAGGACTCTGAATAAGACTCATGTTGCTTCCACTATAGATGTTGCGTCTGGCAAATGTAATAGAAATAGTGATGTAGCGAATGCTAAACCGTTAAGTACTTTTGATATTCAGTCTGATGCACCTTGTGTTATTTGTCGGAAGAGTATGAATTCTGATTGTCATGACAAATGTGTTGCTAAAGCTATAATCTCTCGTTTACGGAATCCTAAGAATCGGAATACCTCTAGGCCCACTAATCATTCTAAGTTTGTGCTTGGTAGACCGCCTTCTTTAGATTCTAAGGCAAGCATTAATGTCCCTGTAGCTCCAGTTTCACCTCCTAAGAATGTAGTACCACCTAGTGCATTCACTAAGACTAAAGCAAAAAGTAGTTACAGATGGCAGAAATGGATATATAACACACTAGGATTTAAATGGATGCCTAAAATTATTAATGTGTGTATGTCTAATAAACCTGCTTCGGAACCCTCTAACATTTCGGGTTCCACATCTACTTCTATTCCATCTGTGTCGTCTGTGTGTAATGCAGGTGATACAGATCATTCTCTGGATTGTTGATAGCGGATGTTCCCGACACATGACAGGCAACCTTAAACTGTTATCAAACTTTATTGCAAAGTTCATTGGCACTGTCAGGTTCGGGAACGATCACTTCGCAGCTATCATGGGCTACGGAGATTATGTCAATGGGAACATCGAAATCAGCAGGGTTTACTATGTGGAAGGCCTCGGTCACAGTCTGTTTTCAGTAGGTCAATTTTGTGATGGAGATTTGGAGGTTGCTTTCAGGGAGAAAACTTGTTTCATTTGTGATCTACAAGGAAATGACCTTATGTCTGGCTCGCGTAATTCTAGTCTCTACACTATCTCTATGCAAGACATGGTTGCTTCCTTTCCCATCTGCTTACTTTCAAAGGCAACATCTACAAAATCCTGGCTATGGCACCGTCGTCTCTCACATCTAAACTTTCAAACCATCACCAACCTTGCTCGACACAAACTAGTTGAAGGACTCCCACGATTCTGGTATTCCAAAGATCACCTGTGTTCAGCTTGTGAACAAGGGAAAAGCACAAGTGCTCACTTTCCTTCAAAGGTGGAACACAGCTCTCAGCATGTGCTTCATCTTCTTCACATGGATTTGTGTGGCCCGATGCGCGTGCAAACAATCAATGGCAAACGCTACATCTTAGCAATTGTTGATGACTACTCACGATGGACTTGGGTCTACTTTCTTCGAAGCAAAGACCAAGCTCCACAAATGATCATCACCTTTCTCACAAAAATACAGGTTCAGCTCCGCAACACCGTCAGGATAATCAGAACAGACAAAGGAACTGAATTTGTTAACAAAACCCTTCATGAATTCTATGAGAAAGTGGGAATTCAGCATCAAACATCTATTTCACGTACACCTGAACAAAACGGAGTTGTTGAAAGACGAAACCGAACGTTAGTGGAAGCTGCAAGAACAATGTTAATCAATGCTAAACTTCCAGATTACTTATGGGCAGAAGCTGTATCTACTGCATGCTATACTCAAAACCGTTCTATGATCACAAAACGCCACAACAAAACACCTTTCGAGCTTGTCCACAGCTATAAACCGAACCTCAAACACTTTCATGTATTTGGATCCCTTTGCTATCCGAATAATGATCGTGATGATTTTGGAAAACTCAAAGCCAAAGCTGATATTGGAGTCTTTATTGGATACTGTGATAATTCTAAAGGTTTCCGAATCTAGAATCGTTGAACTAAGGAGGTAATGGAAACGATTCATGCTCATTTTGATGAACTCACGGAAATGGCTTCTGAGTATAACAGCTTAGAACCCGGTCACAACCGTTTAAACTTCCCTCAATCCCCATCATCAGCTGAACAAAGCCCCCAGCTAACTCGTCAACAAATGGAAAGGTTATTTGCTCCTCTGTTCTGTGACGATATTGATGAACGTGCTCCAGGTGTATCCTCTGTTTCCGCTGCACAACCTGATAATATTCCTATACCTGATACACCTGCTACAACAACTACTGTTGAAGATGCACCTACACCAGTTGACTCCAACACAACAGTTGAACACACCGCTTCCAACAATGATGAACCAGCTGATGATATTCTGAATGAAGTACCCCCACCTGCAGATTTTGACCCAAATGCATTCTTCAACCCGTTTGCTAATGAGACTGCTGCACCAGATGTCGCGAAATCTTCAACAAACCATTTGAATCCTCAGAATCTGCACAATGTATACCAACATCAACCCTCTACACATAGATGGACAAAAGACCATCCTATGGCTAACATTATAGGCAACCCGAATCAACCAGTCGTTACGAGACAACGTCTTCACACAGATGGTGAACATTGCATTTATGCACTCACTGTCTGCCAATCTGAGCCTAAAACATTAAAGACGCAATGACAAAAGACAACTGGATTGAATCCATGCAGGAAGAACTCAACCAATTCAAACGTCTTGAAGTATGGGAACTGGTTGAAAGACCAACAGGGGTCTACGTCATTGGTCTAAAATGGATTTGGAAAAACAAATTGGATGCTGAAGGGAACATCATCCGAAACAAGTCACGTCTAGTTGCTAAGGGTTATCGTCAGGAAGAGGGAATAGACTTTGAAGAATCTTTTGCTCCGGTTGCTCGTCTTGAGGCTGTTCGGATATTTCTCGCGTTCGCGGCTCATATGAATATGACGGTCTTTCAAATGGATGTCAAAACTGTTTATGTCAGCCAACCCGAAGGATTCGTTGATCCAGAGTACCCGAACCATGTCTACAAACTGAACAAAGCTCTTTATGGTCTCAAACAAGCCCCTCGGGCATGGTACGATAAGCTATCATCTTTCCTCATTGCTAATAATTTCACCAAAGGTTCGGTTGACCCAACTCTTTTTATACAATATCACGGGGCACATATCTTAATTGTTCAAATTAACGTGGATGACATCATTTTTGGGTCTACACATAAAAAGTTTTCAATCGCTTTTGCAAAACTAATGAAGAAAAATTTTGAAATGTCCATGATGGGTGAACTTACATTCTTTCTAGGATTACAAGTTCATCAATCACCCCGTGGTATTTTCTTGAGTCAGTCCAAATATGCCCTTGAACTGTTAAACAAATTTGGAATGACAACCTGTGACACTTATGCCACACCAATGGCTCATACCAAGAAGCTAGATGCTGATTTACATGGGAAATTAGTTGACCCTACCAAATACCGAAGTATTATTGGGTCTCTCATGTATCTAACAGCTAGCAGACCTGATATTGTCTTTGCCGTTTATCTATGCTCCCGCTATCAGTCGCGACCAACTGAAACCCACCTCTCTGAGGCTAAAAGAATCCTCCGATACATCAAGGGAACCATTAATTTGGGGATCTGGTATCTGAAGGATTCTGGTTTTGAACTAATCGCTTTTTCAGACGCTGACCACGCAGGATGCTTAGACTCAAGGAAAAGTACTTCAGGAGCTCTACAATTTCTTGGTGATAAACTAGTGTCTTGGCAATCAAAGAAGCAGGATTGTACATCGCTGTCATCAACCGAAGCAGAATATGTAGCCATGTCCGCATGTTGTGCTCAAGTCATCTGGATGAGAACACAACTCAAAGACTATGGTTACGTATTCGACAGAATCCCAATGTACTGCGATAATCGGAGTGCCATTGCGATCTCGTGCAACTCAGTTCAGCACTCGAAATCAAAGCACATCGATCTTCGCTATCATTTCATCAAGGACCACGTGGAACAGGGTACCGTTGAATTATACTTTGTGGGTACTGAATATCAATTGGCAGATCTGCTCACCAAAGCCTTGCCTCCCGCTAGGTTTAATGAGTTGGTCCACCGGATTGGTATGAGGTGTTTGACTCAAGAGGAATTGGATGACCTCCTAAAACAGTCTTAAAAACCTGTCAAACACCAAAACTCTCTTTTGTAAATAAATTTTTCAAAAACAAAATACAAAAATATAAAATCTGATAAAACAAAAATATTCTCCTAATCTATTTTTCTTTCAACATGGCAAGTACATTTCTTCCGTCAACACTTTAATCTTTCAAAATTCAGTATTTTTTCCGATCAAGTGTTGAGGGGGAGAAAATAATCTCTTAACTGTTTCAAAACATCTGTGTACTTGCATGTTATCTTATCTCGGTTGTTTCTCTTATCAATTGTGGTAAATGTTTCTGGTTCAATAACACTCCTCGGACTAAAATTAAAAACCTTTCATCATTTTTCTTAAGTCGAGGGGGAGTGTCGTCAAATCTCTTTCCTAAAAACTTTGATTGGTAACCAAAATGAAAGTTAAATGGCTTTGTTTGAAAAAAGGAAAAGGTGGAGGGACTAAAACTGTCAAAATGTTAAAGTCACTTTTAATAAAAACACCTCCCACCTACTTTTCACTTCACATTTAATACACACAACTACTTTCATCCTACGCTTCAAATTGATTCAAGAAAACCGTGTTTTTGATCTTCATTTTGTAAGTGTTTTCGTGTTCACAACAAGTTTTTAAGATAAGGTTTTGAATTTCATGTAAATCCTACGGCTAAAACATTGTCTACGCGTGATTATGTGTTCTACGCTTAAGCGTATGAACACACAATCAATGTGTGTATGTTTGTGGTGAAAAAGGAGGTGTCAAAACGTTTTAAATACATCAATGATACCATTTTAACCATCAAAACCCACCCAGAAACACGAATTGGTGATTTTTGAAAAATTAGGGTTTATAAGTCGATTTGGGTTTTTCTAAATGAGAAGTGTTTTGGTCAAATAGATTGTTGGGTTATGGTCATAAGGTGTTGAATTGATCATTTCCATAGTTGGTAACCACCCAGAAACACAAATTGGTTGACAATTTGAAACTAGGGTTTAAAGTTCATAATTTTTGGGTATTTTTGATTCACAACGATTTTGATGTTATAACTCGGCCTAAAGACTCTACCAACACTCTAGAACTACCAGAATTAAAATGGTGCATATCCTATGGCTAGAAGTGATACGCGTAATTCTCAACCCTTAGGGTTTTGACCTACGCGTATGACTTTCTACGCATAACTGAATCATAAATGTTCTTGCCATAAATTGTTGATAAAATGATGTTTTGTGATAATGTTAATGATTTGATGAACTTATTTCAGGATTTGTTACGCTTAAAATTCAGAATCAAGGTCATTTGCATTTCTACGCATAAGGATTACCCTACGCGTAGTCAGTTATGTCTTACGAGTAAGCCTTACGCGTAAGGTTTTTTATACGCCTACGCGTAAGCTCTACGCTTAAGGTCCCCTTTTCCTACGCGTAACATTTTCTACGCGTAAGATAGGATCCTACGCGTAAGCTTATAACTACGCGTATAAAACACTTGCTTACGCATAACTTTGTCATTGCTACGCGTAAGCCTGGATGGACCTTCATAATGAATTGTTACGTGTACAATCTTGTTAATAAGCTAATCATATCATCACGAATTCAATAATGTCACTAATAAACTTAAACGTTTAATATGTTATGAAATATAAGTGATAACATAAACTTTAAAACCTTAAAGTTAACTAACTCACGAAATGTTTCTGAGCATCATTAGACTATTGGACAAACAAGTGACTTAGGAATCGTAACAATCATTAACACTACTCATTCAATAACTAGACAATAAAAGCTTCTGTTGACTAACATTATGTCTTTCGATATGTTGGTTCTTTTGGCTAATGTTATTTCAGATAAAGATATGGCTGAACAAATGAACGTGGATGCACAAGAAGTTCTTACAATTGCTGATATCTTTCCAGAAGGTTACCCGAGAAAACTTGGAAAGAATAACCTTAGGGTTGACTTTGCCACCCTTACATGCTCAGAATCTTCTTGTCTCATAGCGGTGGATATTCTCAAGACTCATCCTTATCAGAATATGCTCTCACACTCTGCCACAGTTCCAGAAGTCTACATTCAACAATTCTGGGATTCCATGCAGAGGATCACTGGTCAAAATGCTGTGAATGTGACTCTTAATCACAAACAAGTCACTATCACTCCTGATGACTTACGAGCTGTTCTCATCATTCCAGACATCGCTCCAACCGACTTCTTTGCCACCCCTACTGAACAGACTGTCCTGCAATTCTTGATAGATATTGGTTATGATGAAGCTGCAGGAATCATTACTAAGCACTCTCTCGTGGAGCTGAAGAATATTCCTCAACCATGGAGGACACTCTACATTATCATCACCAAATCAGTCTCGGGTCGTGACAGTGGATATGAGCATCTTAAGCTCATGGAACTGCAGATTTTCTGGTCTCTGATCAACAAGAAGGACATCATAATTGAAGCACTGCTTTGGGAAGACATGATGCTGTTTCAGAAGAAGCTTGGCAACAAAATTCCCTATGTCAGATACACCAAGCTGTTGATTCAGAGAGCTCTTGGACTTCATCCTGATATCCCCAGGAGAATCAATGACCCAGATAATCATGACATCCAGACTGAGCACATTCTATCTGTCAGAATCAAAGAAACATCTACGAAGAAACAGGGAGCTGAGTTGCCCGATCACCTTCTTACAGAGGAAATCAAAAAGCTAGAAACGTACAAAAGGTATCGGGTAGCCGTTAAAGAAGGAAAAGTTGGTCATCTTGATGAAAAGGCTTCTGGGACACCTACTCGAAGGACCAGAAGAGGCAGTGCTGGAAGTGCCACAAGTACAGATAGTCAGAGGAATGTTCCAAAGAGGAAACCTATTCCAAAGAGGAAACCTACTCCTAAGAAGAAAGTTCCCTCTCAAGAAGCTACTCCTATTCCATCCTCTACACCTGAACCTCCAAGAAAGCTTTTAGACGAAAGTTCTGAAGGAACAGAATCAGAAGAGGAGATTCATTATTCTGAAACTGCACAAGATGTCTCAGACATTCCAAAACCTCCAAGTCCTCAAGCTGACAAAAGTAAAGGGAAGACTCCTGTACTTGAGACATTTTATGAAAGCTCTGAAAGTGAAAATGTTGAAGAGCCACCGGAAATTGAGTACAAGAAGAAAGTCAAACGACTTAGACATCAACACAAGGCTGAAGTGTTTGCAAAAGATCAAATGGGTGGTCCCGGAGGATCAAGTGGTGTTGCCCACTCCGAACCAACTCCTGATGCGGTTACTCGACCCGATAAGGGAGCTGGTACCACCACTCTTATGCAACAACAACCGCCTGTGGAAGATACTATAGTGTATGACTTTTAGAATCCAGAAACTGACAAGAAGAAGAAAGATAAAGATGCTGATTATGACATGTTTCTTCTGGATAGTCCGACACGTACACAGAAGGAAACTTATGAACCGCCAAAGGACCCAGAGTCTCCTCACATCTCATCATCATCAGATTCTTCTTCTCACTCATCACAACAACCATCCAAGAAATCAACCAGATCATCATCCAAATCTGTGAAGAAACCACCTCGCTCTTGGATTTCTCAGACACATGAAAGAATTGTGAAAGCTATCAAACAAGTCAGAATGAAAGACATGTTATACAGGAAGCTTAACTTTCTCAATCAACAAATACAATATCTACATGACGAGAATGACAAGATGCAAGAAGAAAGGAAGTTTATTCAGGAATTCATGAAAAATCATCGTCAAGAGGAACTGAACGAAATGATCGAAGGTTACACTAACAAGTACCTTCAGAATATCGTTCCTAAAGTCACAAAGGAGCTGTTTACCAGACAACTTTATCCAAATCTTATGCAAATCGCCAAGAAAATTATCCGATCAACGCCCCTAACCGTAACAATCAATCCAACCAATCCGGTAGTTTTCTCTAACAATGAATTGGTGGCCAAGCTTGTTACACAAATGTCGCCACGAGCTGCAATGTTCAACTCTGAAGAAGCAAAATTGTATCAAGCATTGCTAGACTACCAACTTCAAGAAGCTTGTAGATTTGAGGCAGAAAAGTTGAAACGTCCTAGAGACGATGAAGATAAGGATAAAGACAAGGACTCTGCACCTAAACGTCAGAAACAGTCTGGTGAATCTTCTTCGATGCCACCTCCTCCACAACGGACTTCTTCTCAACAAAAGTCTCCTCCACCTCGGTCTTCTACTGATAAACCTCGGGACGATTCCGAGTTACCACCCATGACTCAAAAAACAGGTGATTACTTTGAGTATACGGGTGGTGACGATGAAGAGGTCCTTGAGCCCCTACAACAACCCACCTCACCCAAACAAGTGCAGAAACCAGAATCATCATCAAGGCCTTCCAAAAAGAAGAACAAGACGACTCAGCCTGAAGTCGTATCATGGCTAGATGACGATAAAACCGAAGAGTTTGAATGGTTCTCCACACTTGTCAATCAAACTCCCTACCCTGATGAAGGTCAAGACTTGGTAGACGATTCTACATTGGAGCATGCTAAACTGTTGCAAGAAAAGTTCCATGTGAAGAAAATGACGAAATCTGAGTTGAAGCGAATCAAGAATGAAGCATTTCAACTTCTAAAAGACAGCTCTGAAAGCGCCCTCGAGGTCGAATATCATCTTGAGAACATCGCTCGAGCTATGTCTAACAACATGGATTGGCTCAATCCGGAAGCAAACATTGACTTCACACAAAGGGACAACCCTCCATACTACACCGATTGGACCAAACCCCTACCGACCATTGGCCAAGCAGATGAACCACGGATTCCCTTTCGATACTTCTTTAACAGAGACCTGGATTTTCTCTTACACGGTAGCGATGGTTCGCGAAAATACGCTACATCGTTGACTCTTCCATTCCCAGCGGCTATTTACTCAAACTGCATAGCTATCGAGGAACGTGCAAATTGCTTGTTTTCTGACAACGTGCAAGCATACGACCGAGATGCATTGTATGGGATTCATCATTGGCCTGAACGCCGAAGAATCTACTACAGAAGCTGCCTGGTTCAGAAGTCTCAACACGCAGTGTACAGTTCTAAGGACATCGTGGCCATCAAACATGTTGATCTCAAGTCTAAGTGGGACTACACCTTCTTGAAGAATATCATAGTCAAACGACAAGATGAACAGGACTATGCATTCTCCGAAGCTGACTTTGAGAATTTGTCCCTCAACGACATCGAAGACATGTACCTTGCCAAAGTACAGGGTCGTATGAGACAATTCTCGACTGAAGTTCAACGCGAATTTATCAAGTCTCTTCTCATCTTCATTAGACGTATCGTGATCAAAGAACGTGTAAAAGATATCCAGCTGGCTGTTGAATCTTATCAGACGAGTGTCAACCTCACTCCTCCAACGCTTGATCTTCCCGACATCAATCAGCTATCTCAATATACGCTCATCAGCAAACCTTTCGGAGTTGTTTACCGCAGTGAACTTCAAAGAAACTGCTTAATGGCGTGTAGTGAACTTCAGAAATTCGGGGATCATACTTTGAAGCTGGTTAGGGACGGATTGGCGTACAGGTTGAAGGATATACGCCAGAAAATTGGGTCTCCTAAGCGCTGGAATTCTCAGGAAAGGAGGGATGTGAGACGAATCATCACAATGATTGATGAAAGGTTGTTCAGAAGGGATCAGTTCAGACGATTGGAGAGCTATGTTGGTGGTCGACCCAGGATTAACATAACCGGCTTTCAACGCCCTGTGCGCACTCCTGGGAACATCACTGCACTTCCTGGTACCCCTTGAATTGGTTCTTTCATTACAAATTTGGATGTATAATTATATATGTCTATGGCTTGTGCACACATAACAGTGTACAACCCGTAATTGTCAAGAAAGGACCATGTGGTACGCTTCAGTGCCACAATCCTTATAAAAGGAGCGAAAGCTTCTTACTTTTGAGTAAAACCTATCAAACCTTTCATTATTCAAGGTTTTGCTCAAAAGAACAAGTACTTCCCCGTATGATTTTCAAAACCTCAACCGTTTACATCACTTGTTGAGGGGGAGTATTTGAATTAAAACTTTGTTCACAAATTGTTCACAGTGGTCACTCTTCCCGCAACACTCGAAATGGTCATATTTATTCTCAAACATTTCAAAAATAACATTTAATATGCCATTTTTGAGGGGGAGAAATTTGTGTGATAAGAAATATGTTGTGCAAAATGCAAATGAATCTATGTACCTCAGACTTAACCAACGAATTGACGGTACTAAACTGTTTGTAACTCGAAAAGACTTGTCCTGGACGGGTAATAATTTCAAGCTAGTTCGCTAGTAATGTAAACGTGTCTCGCAAAGGACTTGTCCAAGTAGAAAAAACCATTCGAGACACTCTTGGTAGACATGAACTCTGACGGGTATGACAACCTTTCGAGGTTTGTCTACACCTTCAAGGTAGTTATTAGAGCTAGTTGTCACCTAAAAACTGACAATGTAACTCTTTAACTACGCAACGTAACCGTGTCTCGCGGGGGATTGTCTATCTCGAGTGGATCAATTCAAAATGTGCGCGCTCTTTCCTCACTGTGCATTTAACCGTTAAAACTATTAAGCACATGTGGAGGGGGAGTATTTATGCAAAATCCTATCTCTCACAGTGGTTCAAACATGTTTTTCATTAACAAACCCTTTGAGAGATGTTTCACAAACAGTGGTTTTAATGGCAACATAGGTTAGTCATGGAGTTATAAGGTGACTAAGGTTAGGAATAACCGTCCTATGATCCGCCAGAGCCGGAGGGATCTACCCAAGGACATCACAAATAGTTAGTACTTAGAAGTCCTTAGGTACGATTATAAAAAGGAGAAAATGAGAATCGGAGAAAGAAGGAGTTGAAGAATAAAAAAGAAATGCAAAGAAAAGGGTGAAAAGAAACAGCCCTCCAGATTATTTAACTTAGGGCAGACACCGGGTTCAATTCATATGCTACTGGCTGTCACTTAGTGACACCGGTATTGAAGATTAAAAGTCGTCATGGACCCAGTGACGCATGCACTAAACCTTCTTAGCCACTCAAGTTTCTCTCAACAGAAGCTTGTTTCATTCTCACAGGGAACCCTACGAAAACTATTGGCTTTCTCTTAGTGATCGCTGGTATTGAAGAAGGAGACCCTCTCCCTAGTCTCTGCTCAGGAAAACCAAAACGCACTATTGAGTCTAGAGCCACGAGATTCATCAAAAGATCTCTTAGGAACACTTGACATTTTATCACTTGACGATCACCAAATAAGATTATCAGTGGTTCATATCGAGTCCTTCACAGATCTTAGCAATCTGTCGAGAACATTTATGAGAGGTTCACAACTGTGATCCTCAGTGATTGAATGGAAACTCCTGCCAGGGTCAACATCAAACAGCCCTGACAGCAGGTCACTTCGGTAACTCCCCGTGGATTACGCGGAGTGTGTCTCAAACGGTCTACAGTCGTGAGGTGATGCTACGGTGTACCTCAGCGACTCATCTGAACTGTAGATGTACTTCGGTACATCGTGTTATCTCACTAGTGGGACTCCAGTTCAGGAACGGCCTTTGTAAGAATTAGAGTTGTGTTTTCACACTATGCTGTTAACACTCTCGAAGTTCAAACTTGTAAGTGCCGGAACCTGCTTATTACTAACCGTTTGAAATGTTTTCTTCTTATGGAAGCTCCGGAGCAGGATGATCGTGCTGATTCTTCTCATGCTCACGCCAACATCATCACTAATGGAAGTTCTATTCAAAAGCAACACAACCGTCAGAATGATTCTTCGTCAAACCAAAGAATATATAAAGTTAAAAACTTTGAGAACTTCATCAGTATTGAATCCCAACGTCATAGAGCGTGTGAGCATGTTGAAGAATGACGTGGAGACACTGGAGCAGCGAAGCAGACCTGAGACAGACTGATGCAGACAACAACATACTATCACTTTCACCACAAAGAACAATGATCAAAGAAAAAAGTTAATGATGACGTCAAAGCATAACTGTTCAAAGATAACTATCTCTCTACACTGGGGAGATTGTTCGAATCAAGGCAATTCCTCTCACAAGAAAGAAGAATGTCAGAAGACGTCAGAGCTACTATTACATCAACGCCTTCACCGTTCATCACCAACACTTGAGGGGGAGATTGTTGGAATCACTCCTAAACCATAATCAAGTGTTAGTAATTAATATGTAATAGTTAGCTTTATTATGGCCTTTATGTTTGTTATTAGCCTTAAGCTTATGTAGAAGGCCCATGAGCTTAGGCCCAAGCCCATAAAAGAAAGGATGGAAACTAGGAGTGTTGCCCTAGTTTTCCTCCTATAAATACTCTTGTAAACCCTCATTTGAGGGTTGGTTGTTCAAGTTATTCTCTCTTCACATACTCTACGCATAACCGTCCCATATTATCGTGTGTGTGTGTGTGTTTGGATCTTGTTCAATCGCCTTATCTCTTTCTATATTACTTGTGTTTGTAAAACTAGTGACCTAACACAAACGTTCCTATTATACCTTTCTCATTCATGAAAAGGAATAGGATTGAGTCTCATGCTTCTCCCATGGAAAAGAGACTTCGTTTGTCTTTTCGGTAAATTATTCTCGATCAAACATTTGTTTGAAAGCAGAATGAATCAATTTACTGATCAAAGACTAAACCTCGTTTACGGTTAAATGTTGCATTTATACATTCAAAAGAATTACAAAATTCAATTTTAGTATTTTCGATAATTTTCCTTTTCAATAAAAAATTAAATACCCAAGGTTCATATTCATATAACCAATTAATTATTTTTGAAAACTAGGATCCAAATTGTCATAATTTCATCACGTCAGTTGATCTGCTAGTAATGAACCTTATACAAAATGGTAGAGCTTTTGCTCAATTGCCAATATCAATTGCAATTCCTAGATTTATGGGATTTACATATAGCCAATTTCAATCGCCATGTAAACATGTTTTATCCCATCTTATGCCTTGAGCTGCCAGTTCTCACTGCCTAACTCAATTAAGTTGTCCAACTTAAGAAACTGCAAAATCATCCATGCCCGTTCTCACGTCACGTGGACATTTTACCCTTTGATTACGATCTAAGTCACGATCTCACGTAAATAAAAAGTAATCTTAGGTGTTTCCGTTTCGTTGGATGGCATATAACTTAAATTAAAGGGTAATAATTTTGATGTCAAATCAAATATGTACAAAGATGTCATGCATTCATCTTCGTAACATAGGTTTTATTAAAAATTTATATCTTGTTTTAATGTTTAAGTTTTTCATCATCAAACTTTAATTGAGGTATTGGTTTCACCAATCAAGGAATTTAGTGTTAATTATCATCCATTATACCGTACTTTTGCATAAGTGTAAACACTTAGTGTTTCGGATAATTACCACCGAAGTGGCGCATGGAATTAACACTAATTCGCCCTTAAGATGAGCTTGCACATTTAATGGCTTACTAAGTAGCTCCATTCGAACTTACAGAGGGCAGAGGACCAGGTACGCGCTAAAGCACAACCTTAGACATCCTTTCAGTGTGACTGTGCGCACTTCTTTAAACCCCTTTTATTAGTTCATTCTCATGGGTGAGCCGTTCAGTCATTTGTACCAAAGTCATCAATCAATTAAACGATTATGATTACTATTATTAAAAATACATGTTTCACCATTGTTTATTTCAGTTTATTTTTCTTGTAAAAATACCCTTGTTACACATAACAAGCAAGCAAGTATTTGTAAAAATAAACAAATAAACAATGAATGCATAACAAAAAATAAGTCATGCATATCAAATAGCCACATGCAAACGTTTTTGATAAATCCTATTAATAACCAATTCTAGATCTGTCAATATGCATATATTTAATTAAGACTTTCACCCGTTTTCACCTATGTACAAGGTGAGCCACATGCATCGATTCATCGATTGCGTAAGTCAAAATTAAATATATACCACATAGCACATAATTGATTAAATTAATAATTATTGAGGTCTTCCCCAATTTTAGATCTATCATAATTTAGTGTATATCACTTAAACAAGAAAGACATACAATAAAAGCAGATCCATGATAAAACATGCAGATAATTATCATGGACATAAAATTACACTTAACAATTAATGCAATTAAACAGAGTTACGCATATTCACATAAAGTTGCATGCATCTTAGGGTTTCTAATCCAATTAAAACTTTAGTTTACAAAACCCTAATTAGGGCACCAAAATAAACGCCCCCCCCCCTAAAATTAGGGTTTAGGTTTTGCAAACCCTAGATCTACGCATACAAATAATAACACAACATGTTTATTTTATTTATGTGTTTCAGTAATTAATTACTTGTTATACAAGGCTCGTGATGCCACTGTTGAGTTTATGATATATATAACATACAATAAACAAGTAAACATCAAGAGTACACAGCGGAAGACTAAAGATCAAAACAAATAAATTAATTAACTGAAAGTATGCATAACGTACCTCTTGCGAATATCAAATCTCTTGAGCAAGACCAAGAAGTGGATTAGAGAGTTGTCCCTTACCTTTCTACAACTCAAACCAATATGGTGTAAGAATAGTGTCTTACTACCACGTTCTTGTACACACGAATTAACCAACGAATCAAGCGATTGCTAGATCTAACACAAGTCCTCGTTTAAGAAAAACGAAACCAAACTCCCTTACTTGGGGTGTTCGGCCGAATATGGGACAAGAGAGAGGAGAGGAGAGATCTAGGGTTAATTCAATGCACAAGTGTATGAAACCCTAGAACCTAACCCTCTTTATATAGTAGATGGAATACTTTGGGAACAAGTTAGGGATTGGGTTGGGACAACCCATTGTGGCCGGCCATAGGACAAGCCCACAAGAAAACCTATAACTTTTCTTTCAAGATTTTCCATTACTAGTCCTTCTCTTATCATTTAACGGTCGTTAGTTATTTTTCCGTTAAATACATAACGATCGTTAACCGGACTTAATGTGCAATAATTAATCGTAAACATAAACATTAATTATTAACTTTAATTCTCATTCGCTAATGTGTGCAATCCCGTGGTCACGAGTTTGAATCCGGACATTCACATGTTTGTAAATATATACATTTCCAACAGTTATGTTGGGCAACTTTAAGAGGCAAATTGATCGACTATCGAAAGAATAAGATGACCGATCAGTTTTAGAGCCGATATGATTGATAATATACAAGTATGTTTGATACAACCTTATTCTACCAAGACATAGATCTCAAAATTAAAAATTCATAAGCATGATTGTTACAACTTTATTCTAGATAAGTGCTAGTATCAAATAACTCCTAAATCTTAGAACTAGCATCTACACGAGGAAGATCGTTGCTCTTGTCTTGGTGATGAGCTTCCAATCACACAATGTTCGTTTCACCTTTCTTATTGTAATAGATACAGCTAGTGATTGTTTCCAAACAACTGAAGACCATTAATATTGAAAGAAATATCCAGTCGAGGTGCTCAGGGAGGAAAAACGCCAACATAAGGGAAAGAGGTATATAAAATAGTCCCAAACAAAAAATCTTAACAGAATTGGCACCGCTATCAACTGTATTATGACGATTATCTAAATGGCAAATAAAGTAATATGCAATTGCACACCCAAAGATCAGAGACACTAGCATATATCCTATCGAGTTATGATTTGGAGGGACAACTACTACCATAGCAAGTGCCAAGTTTGCCGCATACATCCCGAATAATCCAATGCATTTTACGATTGTTAAACATATATACCACGTCCACGAGGTTTTCAAGTAATATTTTGCAAAGATTATAACTATAGATGTTAGTACAGCCAAAAATGTTGTAACAATCGATATGATCATAAATGGAGGATTCAGTTCGATAGGGGATTTTTTTCTCGCATTGCACACCGTGGGAATACATACTAGGATAAGCTTAAAGAAGCAACTCGTGGTTAATAAACTGAAATAGTAATCGTGCACCCTGAAAACACAAAATGCAAACATTAGATCTAGCCATATATAAAAAACACATATCTCGATCTTAAACCCGATAAACGAATCATGAACGTGAACACGAAACATAATCAGAATGGAACGTACGGTAGATTGAAGACGGTGGCCGGTTGTGTTTGCGTGTCTTCTCTAATGGAAATGCTTGTTGAATCGGACTCCATATGCTTCAGCTTTAATTTACGAAAATAGTGGATCTATAGAATTATAAGACTAGTAGCTAATGATATAATTGATAAAATAGTAAAGATAAAAGAATATAAAATTTAAAAAAATCATTGATATGGATATATGGAATAACGGTAAGAGCGAATTAAAAGTTATATTTTTCACCTATGCTTGACCTTATCTTTTTTTTTTCTTCATAAACGATAACATTATAATCTAATCCAATTCGAATTGTTATGTGCTGTGATATACAAGGTATAACTTGTTGGAAAATTCATTTTGAAAAATGAGTTTTTGCAAATTTTGGACACTATTTAATAGATGTATATGTTATATATATTTATATTTCTTGGTAGCTTTGCGTTCTCCTCGACGAGAGCTTCGCAGCGAGCTAAAGTATGTCAAAAATGAAGTTAATATGAATGAAATATCGTGTCTCAAAGTGGGGCACGTGAAACACAAAATTTGGAAAATAAACACATCCCACATCGCCTAGAAAAGGAAGTGGGAGTGTGTTTATATAGAAATCATGATATGGACCTTCAAAATAATTTGTTGGTTTTACTCCAACACCTACGTGCGCACGCGCATGGAGGTTGCAGATTTCAGGATTTCTGGGTCAAAATGGGTTCAAAGCTTCTGAACTCCTGCGGACACGAATGCCGCTCCGAAACCTCGCATACCTGCGTACCTTTTTGATGCAGATTCGTTGTCATATATTTCCAGATTTTGGAACTGATTTAAACTTTGTAAACAAGTTAGACAGAATCGGTTTAAATAAATGGAAGATATTGAAATCGTGTTTAATATTTAACAGATTTGCGTATCTGTGTATATTCAGGCAAATATCTTTTCTTGGTGACCAAGATAGGTTTAGCCTATATATTAAACACATCTCATTCGGTTTTTACACACAGAAAAAACGCAACTCTACTGCAGACGAATTCCAGCAATCTCTTCGATCAGAAACACGCAAGCTTCTGTGATCTTTCAGGCAAGTAAGTCTAGTCCGGCTGTACAACAGCTTTGGACGTTGTACCCTGGGAAACAGACGGCGAATCTGTTTTAAGGGAATTGTGTTAAACACGAGCCTCGTTCCTCTTTTTTACTGCTTTCAGTTAATTACTAATATAGAGTCTGTCTTCTGCTTCTACACCTTTCTGTCTGTATTTACTTTCTGTTAATTTATTGTTCGTGATTATAATCTGATTTTATAAATAAAGTGTACACCGTTTCCCACATAACTTGTGTGTTGCAGCGGGTAAAACATTTATTTTACAACAATTTAACGATAATATGTTGAGCGATAGCACGCTGAACGCTCAAATTGGACCAAAACTCATTAAATAACGCAAACGAAAGACATTTGGTGAAAATGTCGGCATACTGATAACGAGAGAGAACATGTAAAACATGAACATGATATGCTCCAACACATGATATGCTTCGTGCGTTGATGTTGTACGGGATTGGAAGATAAATATACTGCACTGTCATTATCACAATAAACTATAAAATGTGAATCTAGTTCTAAGTCCGATATTCAAGTTCAAGAGTTGAATCACAAGTAAAGGGTTCCAAGTAATTCAGTTGTTCAAGTTCAAGATTAAGGTTGAAGTAGTTCAAGTTACGTTCAATGTTTCAATCGTAACCCCTTGTTGAATTTCTAATTTGTTTCGTTAGGTGGTATTGCGCACTGAACCAAACAGAAAAACGGACCATCATGCGCGGTAGTGCCACCACTGTAATGGAGACCACGCGCGGTTGGTGGGCACCACGGGTAAAGATTTGCTCCAGTAACGTCCGGTCTAATAAACCTCACAACTTATAAAATGAAGGGTCTTCAACTCTGAGTACCCCACTGGCCATTTTACATTCTTTAATTTGGGAAAACAAGAATAAAGGTTCTTCTAAGGTCAATTGCTTAAATTAGTCTTCAGGAGTTACAAAAGGAAAATACTTGACCATCCCACATCAAGTTGCCAAAGAAAAGTAGCTAGAGAGTAGTGTTATAAATATGAAGGGAATGTTTATAACAAGCTCTAACCATGTTCCATTTACCTTATTCGAGCACCAATTGTAAAACCCGCTTGAAACCCTAAAAATCTGAATCTTAATCTTAAGATTTGAAGGTGTTAATGAAGGTTTTAGCATGAGTATTATATATGGATGGAAAGAGGATGAAAAGATCTTCGATATGGTGGTGGAGGTGAGGGGTGACGCGCCGGTGGTTGGCCGGAATCTCGCCGGTAAGTGGCGGCCGGTGGTGGGTGAAATTAAGGTTAGGGTTTTGTTATTTGGGGAGAGAGAGAGTAGAGAGAGAAAGAGTGTTGTGTGTGTGTTTTTAGTGAGAGAAAGAAATGTATGAAATGAGGGGATGGGAGGCCTTTTATACTTGGACAAAAAGGACTCAAAAATAATTATTTTTCGAGGAGGGTGGGCGCCGGCCATGGGTATAATTGGGGGGTCGGAGTTGTAATTTTTCGTAACTATCCAGTTTACCCATTCCCGAGCTCATATATTGTCCCCCGAGTGTCTAGCAACATTCATTCGACTTTCTAACATCGTTATTTACGTTTTTTCACGAGTTTTGACTATTTATTTGTCAATTTTCGAGTTACGGTCTAAAAGTTACAATATTTCTCGTTTTAGGCTTTTCTAGTGCCGAATCGAATAGTGCCTACCAAATAGAGTTAAAACTCATACGATAACTCATTTAATAGTGAAATAAACCGTAAAAACCAATAGACGATATAAAATCAAGTCATGGTTTATAAAAATAGTGATAAAGGCAAAGCTCGGTTTAGTTTAACGTAATGCGGTTACCTAAAGTAGACTCCCTAAATTGTCAGTTGTCACAATAGGTCTGGAAGGAAGTAGCAAAAAAAATAGGCCAACAACTACACCGATGTCACGGGCTAGCAATGGGGCTCCCATTTAACCCGACCCAAGATAATAAAATAATAGATATAACTATTAAAAAACTCACCGACGTAGCGTTTTGTATGTATATATAAATGTTTTCTAGGCTTTGCTTAAAGATATAGTGATTCAGTAATCTTTTTTCTTTATTTATGACTTTTTCAAATTATGTAAGTTCATAAATAAATAAATAAAGATAACTGAATTTTTAATGTTTGAACAAGCCGACAATTTTTATTTAAAAAGTTATTGAAAAGGAATAAAGAAATAAAAAGAACTGAAATTTTAATGTTTGAACAAGGCCGCAATTTTTATTTAAAAAGTTATTGAAAAGGCACTAAGGGTACTGCCAACCGTCTCGGTATGCCCTTCGGCATGGAGCAAACCGAGCGGCGTGGGTATTGCATGCAAATCGGCATCAGGCGGCATGGAAGGAGCAATTGTCGAATCGGCAAAAGACCCCGATTTGGCATGGCTAAAATTCGGACGTTGGAAGAAAAATGTATCCGTTGGAGCATTCAATATTGTAGCCGTTGGGCTCTTTAAAAAATAAAAAATAAAAAAAATTTACCTCTCCTCTATATATTAACAACATCAATCCTATCAGTTTTTGAAGGTATTAGATTGAGCATGTTTTACTTGTTGGAAAGTTGAGATGGGGAATATGAAGGTTGGCACGTAGGTAGAAGAAAGAAAAAGAGAAAATAGTTGAGATGAAGTTGAGATGGGGAAGATGAAGTTGAGATGAGCAATTGAAGAAGAAAAAGAGAAAATAGTGTTTTTAGATATATGTTTTAGATATATGTTTTAGTTAGTTGTTTTTATTAATGCTATTTAGTTTATGTAATTTTCTTTTAAGTATTAATAAAATGTTATGTTTTTATTAAATTGTTTAATATAATTAAAAAAAATAAAAAGAGGTATGAGTTAGGCATGGTTGCCACTAAAAATTTATTGTTAGGTATGAGATTGGTATGAGGTGAGATGGAGGGATAATATTGGTGGGTGATTAGGCATAAAAAAAAGAGGTAGGCATGGTTGCCAGTACCCTAAAGAATAATTAATAGTGCGGGATTGTATTTTTGCATGTATTGACTTTTATTTTTATTTTGTATATATATATAGAAGGAAGTTAACATAAGATAGTATCTTAAAGTAAGAAGAATAGGAAGCGATCTAAGCCGTTAGATGTATAAAAAATGATGTCATTATATTAGATTAAGATGAATGGCATTAAGGTAAATAATTTTACAGTAGGGGTAAATTTGTAGTCCTATTTGAAGACCACATGCAACTCCTATTTTTAGGGCTCGTTTGGTTTGTTGCCAGGAATGACAATGAGTATCGGATTTAGAATGAGGTGGAATGATAATGGGTATGAAAAAGTGTATCATTACGATTGTTTATGTTTGGTTGATAAAATATGGTATGAAAAAGTGTATAGGTATTTTAATTTTGTAGTGGAAAAAAAGGGGTCCACGGGAATGGATTTCATAGACACCAAATTGGTGCGTAATGAATCTATGACTATGATATACTCATTTCATTACCGGGCCCACAAAACAAAACAAAACAAACACCGACTATGACTTTGAAAGTCATAGTCTCATTCCCATTAATGCAAACCAAACGGGCCCTTAAGCCCGTTAATATTGTTTGACTTTTGTTCATCGTATTTTTTCATTTCACTTCTTGACAACATTTTTTTTCAGGTTCTTAACATTTATTTTTACCTTATTTTGATACACACAACCAATTTTTTAATGATAAACCTATTTAAAGGATAAAGGATAACTTGAGACATGAGAAACTGACACACAACGACAATAAGATCGATACATATCAAAAACCAAAAAATAAATAAAAATTGACGAACATCAAGATTCAGACTATAGTCTTATGCGATACAAAATTGCTATCATCATTGAATTATTATATTTTATAACAATACACATGTATATAAAATTTGATACACTAATACAACAAGTCAAAATTTGACACAAGATGCATTAATTTACAACAGTTATACTCTAGAATCTTGTATAAAAAAAATTATAATATCATATTGATACAAGAAAATCTGTAATACAAATCATGTATCACTTACAACATTAATACAAACACAAAATGTAAACTTTTTTTTTTTTTTTTTTTACGGCAATTTTATAAAGCAACTAGCAAGGAGCTAGACTAAACAACTACAATATAAGGGTTTTTAAGCCAATCGTCCCAAGTGAACGACGTTTTACATCTATATTTGCACCAAAAATAAGAAATAGAGACTAAGTTATCAAATATCATCGCCTTCTCGGGAGTCTTCGAATAAAAAAGAACCATATTACGGAAACGCCAAATCAACCACCATAGACCATAAAAAACTCCCTCGAACATGACCTTAGCCTTGGAAAGAATCCGAAGAGACACAAACCAACGACACCATTCCTCATACGAATTCACGTCCGAATATTCAACATTCCACCAAGTAGATATCTTTTGAGCCAATTGTCTAACCACCCTACATTGGAAGAAAAGATGGCTAGACGTCTCCGATCCTTCCTTGCAAATAGGACATTCCATAGTAAACTACCAATAAAAAAAACGAAATTTAATATAGTAGTGCCATCTGATGACGGAGACCAAACAGATACTGTCGACATCTTTACATTTGTTCTTAGATAAATTAATCATGGCTTGAACAAAGGTTACGCAAAGCTGGCCAAGCAAAACAATTATAAACCATTGATAGAAACTTAAAAATATTCATATAGCTAACAATATATTGATTCAAAATTAGTAATATAATGATACACATGGACCGATTCACTGACTTAAAAAAAGTTCTATGAGCAGATGTTTGGAACCGGCATGAAACCCATATATATGTATGTAGGAGTCCTTGGTTATTGTTCCTACTTCGTAACGAGTGTTACTCGAAATCAAACCATAAATTGAAGGCATGAACAGACAGTGGCGGAACTTGGCAATTTATTTGGGGGGGCCGAATTTATTTTGGGGGGGCCGAATCGTAGATTTATTTATAACCACAACTAAATTACCCTTAAAACCTATAATATTCACATTAGGTGTCGTAAATTTTGGGGGGGCCGGGACCCTCCCCTGCCCCCATAAAGGTCCGCCCCTGTGGACGGAAGATCGTTGATGGTGGTTTTATCCGCTCGCCTAACGATGGTGAGGTTGTTGTATTGTGAGAGAGAATGTAGGTTTTTAATTTTTGGAAGAAATCATGCATAAATATGGATTTGTTAGGAGGTCAAAGGGGAGTCATAAAATTCCCATATTGCCCTTTTTAGTTTCACAAAAATTTACATTAATTCAAAAACAAATATTTCACTTGGCATGTAGCTATTGGCTTCCTACACTATCTTACTTTAATTACTATCTCATATGAAATATATATATATATATATATATATATATATATATATATATATATTAGTTTTCGAAGCCCGCCCAATGGGCGGGCATGAGTTATAATTATTTGTTTGTTGTTTTTTGTTAACTTAAATACATTTTATATAATTGTTTACAAATGAAAAAGTGACAAATGAAAACAAACTATTAGGAACAACCTGCTTTATGTATATGTTTTTGCCTAAATAGTTACGTCCAGTGATAATATGAACGTTCCCTATAAAATGAATGATGTTCTAAGGAGTCTCATAAGCCAAAGAAACCCAAGCGAGAATAAATAAATACAATAGTCAATATACCATTATCGATTATCTTTGTATCATTAGGAATAAATGTACCAATTTTTTATTGAATGCATTAAGAACGAAAAGAAATAAACGGTTATTGGATATGGGAGAAAAAATCTTGTATGTCATTTCTAATTTATGTAAGTAATTGGATAATATCATAAGAATAATGTAAGTTTCTTTAATGTAATTTTAAACTTTGATAGACTATATTGTAGATGAACATGAATCAATAAGCATATAAAAGATGAAAATAAATGTCTTGAATAAACATATAGATTTAAAGTTTGTAAGATATGTTATATGTTGAAGAATGAAACTCAATACGTATTAAAAGATTGTAACAGACTCTAACAAACATATTGTTGTTGAACTATTGATTCGAACACTTTTCATCAACTTCTTTCCAATGATCCTTAGCCGCTACGGCATGTCTTTTGTTCCTTGCTTCTCTTTCATCTTCCTCCTCCCACAATTTATGCATCAAAGCTTCTTGTTCATAATAGAACCAAATCCATCAGTAACCATGTTTCACCTAGCCTTCAAGTTGTTGATTTTTTTCATTTTTTTTCTTCCTAAATGTGTCGAGGCAATGAGTAAAAGTTTAAGTTTAGGTGAATGAAGCTTTCAAAACTGAAAGGACCAACGTAAATCATAATCATTATTTTCTTAGATAAGGTGTCAAAATTTTATTAAAAGACGATATACAGAGTTCTATAACTTTCTATCTTTCAAGTTTAGAAAAGCTAGCTTTACTTACCTTTGTTTCACGAATGTACATTTCCAAACCTCAATGTCACAAACATGAAAACGAATGTTAAATTGTCAACTAACGTTACTAAAAATCATCGTGAGGAAATAGTTATGGTTATGCACATAAAGAGCATAAATTTGTTATATGTATTATTTTTTATGAATGTTCAATGTTTAATTTGAGTTTAAGTATAGGTTGTTACCTAATGCCAAAAAGTTGTAAGCTCACATAAGCAAGATTAGGTGTTTGGCAAAGCACAAGATGAAATCCTCTTAGTCTCGAATTTGAGGTCATGAGTACACAGATGTCATGTTGCATCTTTGAATCAATAAGACCATTCTCAAACATTACCAGAATCTTGACCAAATAAACAAACAATAGACTCTATCAACTACTGTATGTATAACTGAACATGATTGATATGATAGTCCTAACTACTATCCCCATTCTCAAAATCATAAGACACCCGAGTAATAACGATTCAAGGTATTAACCACTTCTAATCAATGGACTCCTAACTGGAAAAAAATGGTGATTTTGTTTCTATAGACTATTATTTGTAGCAAAGTAATATATAACATCCGTTATTATTTAAGCTACGTAGTTGGTTAACATATGAACTCGTCAAACATTTTCACCATAACTTTGTATGTACGGTTCCTCGGTTTAAGCTTTTTTAACAATAATAACGAAATCGAACTGAACCAAATTCACTTGGCTAAAACCGAACCAAAAACCAAATAATGGAGCTACTTTACCCGGTTTGATGAGCTCATAATTCGGCTTATCAGCTTATTTGTTTCGGCTTATTTATCATAGGCTTATGTTTGTGGATTATGAGTTTATTACGGCTTATATGGTGGAAAATAAGTTGAAAAAATAAGCTAATAAGCCTAAAAATTAGCCAAAACAAACACTCCCAAAGATACAACATCCTACAAAGTACTACTATATCGCATTTGTCATCATTTGTCACACCCCCAAATTACCTGTTTTGCAGCGGAATGGAATTCCTGGGGGTTGACTGTCATAGCATCACAATCACAGTTATATCGAACGACCTAAAGTGTCGTTTGGAAAACACATCGTTTGATTTAATAAAATAATCAGAGTTTACAAAGTGTAGGTCCCAAATGAAAATCAACTTGTGCGGAAATAAATTTGTTACAAGCCAAACGATGTTTTAAAGTGCATAAATCTCGTGTGTGACGCGTCGTCACCACGACTCTATGATATGTCCATATGGATGTCATGAAGTGAATGCCTTAGATACCTGAGATAAAACATGCTAAAAAGTGTCAACACAAAGTTTGAGTGAGTTCATAGAGTTTACGTTGAAATGTAAAGCCTTTCAAAATCGTTTATGCAGCAAAGGCATTGTAAATCCACTCAGTTCCAAGTTCCGCCCATACAAAACTTGCAACATGTGTGTTCACAACCCACTGCCAAAATGTGTATAATTTATGTTCAAGCACATGATGTCAAATGAATTCACAATAGTACCTAACTCGACGTAGAACAATAACACATAATCAATAGCACATGACTTAATGTATCAGTAGTCAACTGATTTAGAACATTATACGACGTAGAACTATAACACATAAACAAGAACGATTAATATAGTACAACATTCGGTTTTGAAACAATGGTGATCATTCTAGAAGTTATCCTTAAAAATATAAAGTACTTGTGAAAAATAGTTAAGCATATATCTCCCCCAAAAATAGTACAAAACAATTGAAAATGGGGCTATGAAAACTCACTTGGACAATGATGCGATGGCAAAAGTGAGTACACAGAAATGTAGCGTGAATCTCGAAACTAACAAGTAACTTGATGAGGTTAATAGAACAAAGGGTTTTTCCTAATCACCTTAGGTTTTTATTGCAAAACCTTTACAACAAGTGATACTAGAGTGTAATAAAACCTTGTCTTGAAAATTTTTATGATGCTTCCTTCTTGATCCTTGGTTTGGCCGGTTTTGGAAGAGAAAGAGCAAGAGAGTATGATCTTTTTTTTCTTTTTGCAAATGAAGTGAAATGTTTTGTGTTTGAGATAATAGTATAATACAAAGAATTGAGTAGATATTTGCAAAATCCTTGTGACTCACCCTCCCTTGTCGACAAGGGAGGTGTAGTCATCTCTTTTATGTATTTTTTTTGTTTTTTTTTTAAATGTATATGTATGATTAAATGTAAGTAAATTGAAGACTTGTGGTAAATTGTGTACTCATTTGAATATTTAAGGTAGCGTTAGATAAAAATAAATTTTCACGGGTCAAGATAAAATATATTTAGGTCATAAAAATTATAAAAATACATTTCTTGCAAAATTTGAGTGAAATATTAATTATCGTGTAGAATTTAAGGAAACCGTCGTAATTATATAAATATAACAATTTATATACAAAATAAATTTAAAACACTGGGTAAACTCATAATATTATTTTTATAAACTTAATATGAGTATAAAAATATATCGGGATAATTTTTGGAAGTAATGGATCAATTGTTCAAAATAATTAATCACACGATAACGTTTATTTAATATGAGAATATACGTTTAATGAAAAATGCAAACCCATGCATAATATTGATATGAAATGATGTTAATGAAATGTAGACTAAACTTAGTCTATATGAAATATCCTCGATGATATGATCATGAATTCACAGCTAAACCATTACGGTTACGTGAATTTGATACTCGTAAACCTAGTTTACGATAAACGATAAATGATGAAGCATGAATAATGTTTTGAAATATGACCTGAAAATACGAGTTGTCACATTCGCCCAACCAAAAAGGAATTCAGTCCCTGAATTCAGTTTGTGTTAGTCTATCGAATTTTTGAGTTTGTGATTAATATCGAGGAGAGAAGACATGAGGAAGTGTCGTTATGGTTATCGATGATTGAGAGCGTACAAAACATCATAGTAGAGAAAATATTGGATGAATCTCCCATGAGTAACACTTTGACTTTGGAATATGTGAAAATTTTGCTTGCACTAAGATTTATAAATAACTGCTCCCAACATAACATGATCCCTCCAGAATTAGACATAGTTAGCTAGGCTATGTATACTTAAGGAACGATAATGTGACGTTCGGTTTAGTTGTTATAACTCTCAATGTTTACAATGATTTAAACCGTGTCGTTAAAATGGTCATTAAAGAGAAAGGAAGTAAAATTCTCGTAAGTGATAACAAATCGAAAAGAAAATAAAGTACGATAGATGAGAATATTTTACAATGAGTGGTTTATCAAAAAGTAATACATCTTAAGTTATAAAGATCTGGATACGATGGAAGACATAAACTTAGTACGACATAGTACATAAGGAAAATAAGACTGTTAGTTTCCAAACTTCTTCAGTCTTCCGCGTTGTTGAAATCCTGTTGAGCTTCACCTCCTTCTAACATGTATGCATTCCCATGAGCACCTTCAACTTGTTGACCTCCGTTTTGGGGACATTGGTTCTGATAGTGTCCTTGTTCCCCACATCCGAAGCATGTGACCATGGCCTTGCCCTTGCAGTCCTTAGCAAGGTGTCCTACTTTGTGACAGCTAAAGCATATACCACATGGACCATTATGATGTAGCGTGCATTGGTGGCATCGTGGTAAGTTTCCAGTATAAGCTCTTCCCTTTGTTGGTGCAGCAAAATAAACCCTGGCGACTTCTTACCTTCTATTATGTTGTTGATGATAGTTAGTGTTACGGTTTTGGTCGTCGTTATCATAACCTCCCTGGTCGTTTTCCCATTTCCTTTTGTTGTTGTTGATTTGGTTATCTTCGTTGTAATTGGTGTGGTTGTTGGTATTGTTGTTACGGTTGGTGTTGGTAATGTTTCCCTTTTTCAAAACTCGTTCCATGAGCTTTTGAGATATTCGGATAGATTCTTCAATCGTTTGCGGATCAAAGGAAATCACGTCTCCTTGAATAATCTCGGGAAGTCCCCCAATGAAAGCCTCCAGTAGCTTCTCGTTATCCGAAACCATAGATGGGCATAACGCGGCCAATTCTTGAAACCTTCGAATGTAAGTATCAATGTCATACCCAACAGTTACTAGTTCGTAAAATTCGGTCTCCAACTTTTTCACTTCCGTACGCGGACAATACTTCTTCGTTACCAAACCTTTGAATTGCTCCCAAGTGAGCTTGAAAGCATTTTCCATTCCCATTGGCTGAGCATACGAATTCCACCAAGACATTGCTCCATCAAGTGGTGTACTCGTAGCAAACTTAACCTTGCTATCCTCAGGGCAATTACATAATAGAAACACGGACTCCATTTTCTCGAACCATCGAACCATGGCAGTTGCCCCTTCAGTACCTTTGAACTTAGTGGGATCTCCACTTTTAAAATCCTTATACGAACAACTTCTAACCCCGGACCCTCCTGCCATTCTTGCAGCAGCAGCAAGTCTAGCGGCTTCAGCTTCCCTCACAATTCTAGTAGCTTCAGCAGTTGCCGCAGCCGCGGCGGCATTAGCAAGCCGGGCAGCTTCAGCATTAGCTGCAGCCTCAGCGGCAGTGGCGAGTCTAGCGGCTTCAGCAGTGGCTACAGCCTCGGCAGCATTGGCAAGTCTAGTGGCTTCGGCAGTAGCCGCAGCCTCAGCAGCAGCCGCCACTGTTGCCTTTTCAATCCTTAATGCATTAGCTATACTATCTCTCACAAACTTTTGCATAGCCTCTTGAGTCAAAACTTGTGGAGCTTTCTTCGGTGCCATAACTTCTTCAAAATAAGAGGAAAGGTGAGATGTAGCAAAGTCCTATGTTAAAAATAAGTGCTCTAAAGAGATGTGATATGAGATAATAAATTTGAGGTTATTTTACAAAAATGAATAATGGATTCCAAGAAGATGGGTTATGAGATGTCGTAAGTGCTTCAAATGTATGATGGTTTAGTGACTTAATGTGTGAATAACGTGTAACTCGACATGTTAGTTGTGAAACAAAGGAGTGAAAGTGACTTCGCCCTACTTAAAGGTTTTATCTCGGCATTCGACGTTATCGGTGATGAATCAGCTGATATTAAAATTACGATAGGGAATGACAACGCATTCTCCACATTAGAGTATGAGGAAAGGATAATGGGATGGGTAATTAAAGGCATCCATGTGACAATCGATGTGAAATGAAAGTAAATAACTCAAAAAATGTACGTATAAACCGCATGTAAAGTGAACATGCACTTATGATGAAATGATGAGATGCTATGATGATGTAGTTATAGTCTAGGGTCAATGATGCAACCTAGTTCTCTATAACTGAAGCTCTGATGCCAATCTGTCACACCCCCAAATTACCTGTTTTGCAGCGGAATGGAATTCCTGGGGGTTGACTGTCATAGCATCACAATCACAGTTATATCGAACGACCTAAAGTATCGTTTGGAAAACACATCGTTTGATTTAATAAAATAATCAAAGTTTACAAAGTGTAGGTCCCAAATGAAAATCAACTTGTGCGGAAATAAATTTGTTACAAGCCAAACGATGTTTTAAAGTGCATAAATCTCGTGTGTGATGCGTCGTCACCACGACTCTATGATATGTCCATATGGATGTCATGAAGTGAATGCCTTAGATACCTGAGATAAAACATGCTAAAAAGTGTCAACACAAAGGTTAAGTGAGTTCATAGAGTTTACATTGAAATGTAAAGCCTTTCAAAATCGTTTATGCAGCCAAAGGCATTGTAAATCCACTCAGTTCCAAGTTCCGCCCATACAAAACTTGCAACCTGTGTGTTCACAACCCACTGCCAAAATGTGTATAATTTATGTTCAAGCACATGATGTCAAATGAATTCACAATAGTACCTAACTCGACGTAGAACAATAACACATAATCAATAGCACATGACTTAATGTATCAGTAGTCAACTGATTTAGAACATTATACGACGTAGAACTATAGCACATAAACAAGAACGATTAATATAGTACAACATTCGGTTTTGAAACAATGGTGATCATTCTAGAAGTTATCCTTAAAAATATAAAGTACTTGTGAAAAATAGTTAAGCATGTATCTCCCCCAAAAATAGTACAAAACAATTGAAAATGGGGCTATGAAAACTCACTTGGACAATGATGCGATGGCAAAAGTGAGTACACAGAAATGTAGCGTGAATCTCGAAACTGACAAGTAACTTGATGAGGTTAATAGAACAAAGGGTTTTTCCTAATCACCTTAGGTTTTTATTGCAAAACCTTTACAACAAGTGATACTAGAGTGTAATAAAACCTTGTCTTGAAAATTTTTATGATGCTTCCTTCTTGATCCTTGGTTTGGCCGGTTTTGGAAGAGAAAGAGCAAGAGAGTATGATCTTTTTTTTTCTTTTTGCAAATGAAGTGAAATGTTTTGTGTTTGAGATAATAGTATAATACAAAGAATTGAGTAGATATTTGCAAAATCCTTGTGACTCACCCTCCCTTGTCGACAAGGGAGGTGTAGTCATCTCTTTTATGTATTTTTTTTTTAAAAATGTATATGTATGATTAAATGTAAGTAAATTGAAGACTTGTGGTAAATTGTGTACTCATTTGAATATTTAAGGTAGCGTTAGATAAAAATAAATTTTCACGGGTCAAGATAAAATATATTTAGGTCATAAAAATTATAAAAATACATTTCTTGCAAAATTTGAGTGAAATATTAATTATCGTGTAGAATTTAAGGAAACCGTCGTAATTATATAAATATAACAATTTATATACAAAATAAATTTAAAACACTAGGTAAACTCATAATATTGTTTTTATAAACTTAATATGAGTATAAAAATATATCGGGATAATTTTTGGAAGTAATGGATCAATTGTTCAAAATAATTAATCACGCGATAACGTTTATTTAATATGAGAATATACGTTTAATGAAAAATGCAAACCCATGCATAATATTGATATGAAATGATGTTAATGAAATGTAGACTAAACTTAGTCTATATGAAATGTCCTCGATGATATGATCATGAATTCACAGCTAAACCATTACGGTTACGTGAATTTGATACTCGTAAACCTAGTTTACGATAAACGATAAATGATGAAGCATGAATAATGTTTTGAAATATGACCTGAAAATACGAGTTGTCACATCATTTTAATTCATAACTATAAGTACAATTTACTCTCGAGTATCTTAAAAAGTAGAAACGCACTCTAACATCAAATTCACGGTAGTTGGCCAAAACAGGATTCTATTATTAGTATGAACTGATAGAATTGACGCTACAGCAAAATTATAATTATCGTGGACATAATTTGCTATAGCAAAATTATCGCTTTGAAAAAAATAAGTTAACGGAAAATAAGATATACACGTACCAAATTTTTTAATAAACAAAAAAAAGTAATTAAACATGTCTGATTTACAATGCATGAAGTAGCCATCCTATAACAATTGATAATTGCGTTTTCTTGACTTGCCATACATAGATTTAGAAAGGAGATTGATTTTTGCGAGGGACACATCCGAAGTCAGTCATAAAGAAAAGGGAAAACACAACATTAATATGGTTCAAAGTCTCCAAATTAAATAAACAAAACTACTAAATTATTTAAGCTTACAACTTCATATTTCTAAGCAAACATACTTGTAACTCTTGTGTAAAAAGGATTTGGTTGATTTCTAAACTACGGTGCAGGGAATAATAAAGGAAAGCAATTATAACAACTAAATCTATGATGCAATGAAGGAAATGCAACTAATTATGCAAGATTAAACTAAAACGCAATTAAATGTAATTAATGAAACGTGAATTAAATGCAACTACTCTAATTTAACCCGTAAAAATGAACTACTATTTTTCTACAGCTAAAAATGATATTTAAAAATTATTTGAAATTTAAAACTAATTTTTTTTGGTTTTTCTTGATTTAAATTGAAGTAAAAACTAATTTAAGGCATTTAAAATAGACTAAAAATACTAAAAATTATGTAAACATGCAAGAAAATTACAAAACTATTTTTCAAAAATCAAAATTAACTAAAAAGAATTTTCAAAACTGGAATTACATTTTGTTGACTTTTTCTCTATTTATTATGAATTTAAAACTAATTAAATTGCTAAAAAATATTATTTAAACCATGAAAATTCTGGAAAAATAATTTTTGAGACTTTTTGAATATTATAAACCTAATAAAATTGAAATTGCGTTTTTCTGAACTTTTTCTGAATTATTTGGATTAAAATCTTTTTAAAAAGGCTAGAAAATGAAATTAAATGCAGAAAAATAGCAAATGAGCAGAGAAAAATATGAAAAATTCCAGAAGTATAAAATAATACTGAAAAGCTAGGAAAAATGACAGAAACTACTTTTGAATGCAGGAAATATAATTTGGGCATACAACTGTTATAGAAAGCTATATGAAATAAGCCAAAAGCTATCTAAAAGCTACCAATAAGCTAAAACTAACCTCAACTAACTTAAACCATCCTAATTCAACTGATTTGAATCCAAAAAGCTCAATTAAAAGGTAAATAAGCACAAGTTTACTTCAAAACTACCTAATGCCAAAGGGCCCTAAAGTGCCTACTTTAAGCCCTGATTAAGCCAGCTTATAAAATTCCTAAAATTAAACTAAAATAGGCTTACTAACAACCACCAACCAGAGATCTAGAATTCAAAATTTCAGATAAAAAGGACTAATAATGAAGAAATTAAAAATAAAAAACAACAGCCGTTTGAGACTTAAGTTGAAACTTTGACTTTTTGTGAAAACTTGAAAGCTTGACTCTGATGAACTTTGATTGATTTAATCTTTTTATAAATGATATTTTGAGTTGAAATGAATCCTAATTATGCACCCCTAGCTGATTTTAAACCTATATGCAAGATTAATTTATACTAAAATCCAACTGAGATGAACATGTTTAAGCAAACAATGGATTATGACTATTATGCAAATACAGGTATGATTTTATGAACTAAATCACCTAAATATGACTAATAGTGACTACTGCAACTAAAGTTTAACACTATATTGACCTCTAACTTAGCTAGCTTATCTAATCCAAACACCCTTTATGAATACTGATAAGAAGCTAATGCATACCAAAACTCAATTCTAAACTACAGTAATCCTCAATTCAGATCCAACTAATCAAATTCCATCTTGCAGAAACAAACTAACAGTAATTTCACAAAAGTAACATTATGCAGATAAGATTAGACCAACTCAGAATAAAATGCAAATGAAGTTTAAAACTAAAACAAATCAATCTTCATTCATATTACAAAGATAATTTAACTTTAATAAAACAGTAAATTGACAAAAGTAGATTCCCGCGATCAACAATAAAATGGAGAAAGATTTACTGTAGGCTTAGGGCTTGAAGTAAGATTAGGGTTAAGACAGGTATGCAGACTTTCGTGCCCGTTCTAGCATTAAACTTTTGTCACATCCTCCAAAGTGATCCGATACAAAGTGAAAAAGCAAGAAAGTAATTTGCAACTCGTCAAGTAAAATATTTCCCCCGTCTTTGTTAAGACCATTCATCTGATTCAAATCATTGACTAAACCTATAGCACAATGTGTTATGACATCCAACTCTTCACCCATTTGCCTGTCCATTAGAATAAGTTCACGTAGTGTGGCTTGAAAACTGAGCAATAACAGTTAAAAAATGAGGAGACAAAAAAACTACTAATGGTTTAACTTCATACCTTAAACTTATCTTTGTCATTTCCTGAATGCAAAAACTCTGTTCTTGTCGTGGCTTATTACTACACAAGGATTTTCAACATCAATCATTGACTTTCATACTGAACACTACAATATCACTAAAATCACACATTGGATCAGATTTTTCGGCTAACCTATACGCTTCAATCAGGTCCGTGTTGTATGGGGGAGTCTTGTTGCGATTCACATCATATAAGTTGCCACCACACCTATAAGATCATGTTTATCCCACTTGGTAATTAGAGCATCCAACGTTAACCCATTATCCATGATTGTTTAAGGAAAATTCAGATTGTGAAATGTCGTGTTGTCCGTGTTTCTATCATGTGATAATATAGCTTTATAGCTACTGGTGGAGTTGTATATGGTTGCAAATCGATTTCTCTAAGAAAGTGATCTACTTTCCAGGTGCCCCCAGCTTTAGACTTTATCCGTGAAGCGAAGCAGTATGGTACATGCTGTTCTGAACTGCCCTCTTTTGCGTGATCTTGATATAGCATCTTGTCATAAGCTTCTCGATGCTGCAATTCGTTCAGCAGTGACATAGCATGCTACATAATTAACAGGAACAATTTCGTGCACTAGGCTAAATGACCTTTAAGAAAAGGTTTGTAAGCAGTCGTTTGTTACTCGATAAAAAAAACTAAGAAAATGAAGAATCACATACCTTCTACACCACATAATTAAGTTAATTCTGTGTCCAGAAGTGGTAGCTGAAGCACCATGTCGATGACGACCACGATGAACGATTGCATGTCCAACGGTATGAGAAAATCAAAAACTTCCTGTGAATGTATATAAAAATTTCTTTTAACCATTATTATTCAGTTATATCTCCATTTATATTACAAACTTAAAAACAAATCAAGGATGACCAACAGTAATGGATGTTTTAGATAAATAATCTCTTCCTCTTCCTGTACAGCTGATACTCACCTCTTTTGCACCCAATTCAGTGAAGAAATGATCAAGTAAGCTACGTTTAGCCTCAAGCACTTGACAATAGACAACCGACTTTGGAATGGAGTGTCTTAGAGTCCCACCCACCATATGTATATAAGACAAAACATTTGATCATGTGTTGGTAAGAAGAAAGAAAAGTTAAATAAAGTCCAAATGCAGTTGAACGTAGATTAGTGAAGCATTCATAACTTCCAATATACATGGTAGAAGAAAGAAAAATTAAATGGAGTGTCGTAGATGTTTTTGTTAGATGAGTAATGTGTTTTTTTGTAAACAATATACATGGTAAGTATATTAGTGAAGCATAACCTAGCCATTTGTAGGTAAGACACGACCAAAACCAAGCTTTGGAAATGATCAAGCTTTAGACCAGCTCATTCCAGAAACCTTCAATATTGCTTTGTAACTTTCAGGCCTAAAAAGAGCAACCTTGGACCTATCTCGGGCTCGATCTATTTATGTACTTTTACCTTTTTCAAGGTTAGAACCGGTTCAAGGTCCAGTTAAGTTCAATTTAATTACAAACATGTTACATCGGTATTAAGGGAAATTGATGAGTGTGTAAATACTCATCATTTTTGGGTCAATCTGAACTGCAAAACGTTTAAAAATGCTCAGAAATGCATCAAAATACTGAAAATATTCCAAAATTGCATTTTATATGTTTCAGATGCAAAATGTTTAAAATCAGATGAAAAATGAGCTAAGTTTGCACAATTGGCAGTTTCAGTCTCCCAAGTTTCTAAAATTGTCAAAAATAGTCCCTGAGTCCTAATTTCAAAAGAAAAATCACCAAAGGTCCTTTTTAAATCATAACTTGTCATAATTAGTCCTTTGGTGAAAAATGTCAAAAGTTTTGAGAAATTACAAGTTTGGTCCTCCAAGTTTAAAAATTGGCAAAAATGGCCCTTGGAAAATTGAAAATGTCAAGTTTGGTCCTTGCATTATTGAAACTTGTCACTTATAGTCCCTTGGAGCAACTTTGATAATATGGCAGCATTGGTCCCTTAATTTTCAGAATTTACAAAAGTGGTCCTTGTTTATTAAAAGAGCTAAACCCCTTTGGACCCTTGTCACAACTGCAATTGGACCCCTGTCATTACCCCATTTGGACCCTTCCCTTTGTTTTTGACCCCCTTTAATATTAAACCATGGTCAAATATTCAGTCAAACACAAACACCCCCTTTACCCGCGCCTTTTTTTCTTCTTCCCCAACAACTAGCCTGCAACATCAGACATCCCCCCTCCTCTAGCTCCCCCTACTCCATGTTTTGTTCCCCCCACCTCAACTACCCTTCCAAATAGCATTTAATGCCTCCTCCACCTTTGCACTCAACACCAGCTGTTAAAAAAGCTTTTTCCCGCCAAAATGGAATGAATGGCCAAGATCAACTAAAGTGATCCAATGGTTATGGAAAATGGTGGGAAACAATCAGGGAAGTGAGAGAAACAATTTGGAGCTATAAAAGAGAGAGAAGAAGCAAGCTAAGAGGGGTAGCTAGTTTTATTTTTTTTCTTTAATGTCGTTTTTTAATTAAATGTTTTAGTTCAAGTCATAATGTTGTAATTTTTGTTTCTATGTATCAAACTCAGTTGTTTAATAGTTGCAATCCAGTTTTAAGTGGTAATTGTCACACCCCCAAATTACCTGTTTTGCAGCGGAATGGAATTCCTGGGGATTGACTGTCATAGCATCACAATCACAGTTATATTGAACGACCTAAAGTGTCGTTTGGAAAATACATCGTTGGATATATAATAAAAGCGTTCAGAGTTACAACATAGGTCCCAAAAGTTTATAAAGTTTGCGGAAATATAAACATATTACAAGTCCAAACGATGTTTTGAAAGAAAGTGCCATAATGTACAATGATATAAGTCGACGCCGCGACTCAAAAGGTGGTTCCTTAACCATGCCATGATGATAATGCCTTAGTTACCTGAAAATACATTGCTAAAAGTGTCAACACAAGGTTGGTGAGTTCATAGGTTTATGTAAATGTTAATACGACTACCACAAGTATAAACCAGGTATGACAATCATGTCACGGAAAAATGTTACAATTGCTTAAGCGCATGATACCGAAGCTCCGACTGATGTTCGCCCCAACAGAGTGTCTTGCCAAACAACTCTAATAATGTTTATGAATGAAATGCATCCGTATGACTAGTTGGGATTCACCAACCCGGATGGAGGCGTCACCCTCGATAGATCTATCCACTCACACACGCTTCTAGGAAATTAACGGCTCATGCATATGAAATGGGGACATTTAACTGGCAACGTGGTAACTTAAGCAATGTAAATGAATTTAACATACTTGGTATCGTAATAAAAATGTTGTGCAATGTATTCTCCCCCGTAGGTTTGAAATAAGTAAAACTTGAATAAATCGGGGCTATGAAAACTCACTTGATAAACTGATATGATGACAAGAGTGAGTACACTGAGGTATAGCGTGATACTTTAATCTGGACCTATTACGAATGATATGATATGTAATGAGTTATGATGTAATGTTATGCATGCATTTCGTATGTTATTTATACCACTTGTGAGTTTTGAAAATAATACTTATCGTCGAAAAAATACTCTTTTGACGTCTTGACCATTCTTAAATTACTTTACAAGTATTTACGTCAAAATGTCATCCTACAATGGTTTATTAATGATTTATTGTGAAATTTTAACTTTTCGTCGTAAAATCATGTCGTTGGAATTTTCATGAAAGTGACAAAAATGACTTCGAAAAACTAGTCGTAAAATGGTGTACGTCGAACGTTAGGAAACGAACTCAACGGTTTTGGAAAGTTTGTATCAAAATCTAGAAGTTTTAGTACATGAGTTTTCGTCATAGAGGTCTCGAACATAAAGATAATAAAGGTTAAAGATGGTGATTTTGTCCAAATGTTGTGTAAAAAGTGAGTTTCGGCAAAGTTTAAGCGACCGTAAATAATTTATTACAACTCCGCTATACAAACGGTTGGTCGTTTTGAAAAATATGCTTGGTGATCTCGATTTTATTAGAAGACATTTCGTTCCAAAAAGTTCTACATCATAGTTAAAAACAGCCTTCAATATGGTCGTTTTAGTTACCGTAACACTTGTCTCGTAAAAATAATATAGTTTTTCTAAAAATAATAGTTACGGAAATTTTATGAAAACGTGTATATCTTAGTCGTTTCAAATCCGTTTTCTACGTATTATACGTCCTTAGCTTCGTATCAAAGTATACTAATATATTTTTGATAAGTCGAAATAATTTATGAAGCTTAGGACTCGTTTTTGACTCGTACAAAACAAAAACACTTTGCTGAAATTTTCTGAAAATGTATATTTCGTCGTCAAACTTGAAAAATTCATAACTTCTTCGTTATAACTCCGTTTTAATCCGTTCAAGCGGCCACGGATTCGTTTTAAAGTATATTTTCTAAATATCTAGACCAAAAATTCGTGCCTACTGTCGGATTTTCCAGAAAAACAAAACGAGATCAGACCACTAAATATACTTGTCGAAAATAGTTTTTCTCGTACTAAACCTATTCCAATCCCTTCAAAACAACTCCAAAGCTATTCTAATCCTACCATACACCTTCTTAGGGTGTCATGGGTTCCTAAACATCATCAAGACCAATAAATACCAAGGGAATAATTATAGGATGACTTTTATGTATATAACTCTAAAAATCAATGTAAAAATGGTATAAATATACACAAGTCTTGCATGTTTGCTCCAAATAAAATGATATGACCATGAAAATGAATATGAAATGAAAATATGAATATGAATGCTTACTAGTGATATGATGAGGTTTATGGACACAATGGTTTTTCCTAATCACTTGAGGTTTGTATTACAAAACCTTAACAACAAATGATACTAGTGTGTATTTATATTTGTCTTGAAAACTTGGAGTGATCCTTTCTTTGATCCTTTGGCTGCCGTATATTTTGAGAGAAAAGCAAGATGGAAACTTGGTCTAGTTTTGCAAATGAAAAAGAAATGAAGTATATGTATAATAATGTATATGTATAAGAGATATTTTGCTAAATCTCTTGTGACTCATCATCTATATGTCGACATACATGAGCACAACATTTGAGTTTTTGTTTTTGAGTAGCTTTTACAAGTATATGTGTAATATTTAGTAAGTTATTTGAAGTTAAATGATAAGTTGTAGTCCCTTTTGAATATTTAGGGTAGCGTTGGATAAAAATAAATTTTCCACGGGTCAAGATAAAATATATTGAGGTCATAAAAATTATAAAAATACGTTTCTTGAAAGATTTGAGTGAATAAATATTTATCGGGTTGAATTTAAGGAAATCGTCGTAATTATATAAATATAACAATTTATATACAAAATAAATTTAAAACACTGGGTAAACTCATAATATTATTTTTATAACTTAATATGAGTATAAGAATATATCGGGATGATTTTTGGAATTAATGGATCAATTGTTCAAAATAATTGATTGCGCGATAACGTTTATTTAATAAGAAAGTAAACGTTTAATGAAAAATGCAAATCCATGCATGAACTAATATGATGATCATGTTGCTAATGATATGTAGACTAAACTTAGTCTATATGAAATGTCCTCGATGATATGATCATGAATTCACAGCTAAACCATCACGGTTACGTGAATTTGATACTCGTAAACCCAGTTTACGATAAACGATAAATGATGAAGCATGAATAATGTTTTGAAATATGACCTGAAAATACGAGTTGTCACAGTAATTCAAGGTTTTAATATCATTTTATGTTTTCAAGCTCACTGTTGAAAAAGTCAGTTTCAAATTCCTGTATTAAAGCTTCCAATTAGCTTTGTTTTAGCTCAAATCAGCTTATTTAAGCTTATCATAGCTTGTTGTAAGCTTATAAGTTAATTTCAAGTAATATTGGTCCATGGTCAACGAAAGTCAAACTGAGCAAGGACTGGGAATGGTGATGATATTTGGGTTTGTTTCAGCATGGATATGGGTTGGTAAGGGCTTAGTGTAGTAGTTTTGGGTTTTGTTTTAGCCTACATACAAGCTGGACCATTGTGAGTGTCATTCTCAATTCCATCTTTTTATTCAAATTTGCATATTGTTCTTGTGTATGTATTTGTGATCATTGAAGGCTTAAACATGTTCAATTAGTTGTATTTAAGTCACTTAGAATCATTTTGAGTATCTGCTATAGCTAGATCAGTAGTTAGCCTTGTTAAATTTGCAAAACAGTTGAATATAGGGGTGTTTGGATTTTGTAGCAAAATTATGTTAGAGGGCTAAGCAGTTGTTAAAATCAGTTGGTTTGTATCTCTTTAGTCAATTGAGACTCATATCTGTCATATACTTGTGTCTGCAAAGCAATAAGTCAACATATCCTTTAATCTGTCTTAGATACATGACTGTTGTGATTTTGCAATTTCAAAAGCTTGTTTTTTGTTCAAAAATCATAGAAGTAGATTGCATTTAGTTTATTTAATCATATAACATCAATTTCAGTCCTTAAATCAAGATCAAAGTTCAAGAAAGTCAACTTTTCAGTTTTGTTAAAAAGTCAAAATATTGAAATAGTCAGTTTATGCTCAACTAGGGTGATTTTTCATGAACTCATTTCTGAGTCAATTTCAATGAAACTTGTGGTTTTAAAAAGTCCTACTGGTCTATTTTCTTATCTCCATTTTAGTATATTTTTGTGAATTTTTCTTAAGCTCTAAATGGGCTTGTCAAATGGGTATGAACTCCCCTGTGCAACTGACTCAGTGAAAGCTGAGTCTGCACAGGGGTCTTGCAGGGGCTGCCACAAGCTCATTTGAGCTTATATAGGTCTCATTTTTGGCTTATAGATAGCCACCCAGGTCTAGTGCAGGTTCCCACTTCCATTTTGTAGTTTCAGCTTATTGTATGTCTTGTGCTTAAGCTTAAAGTAGCCACCTAAAACTGCTTTTAGCTTATATACTCAAATCATCAAATCTGTTGAGCTTGTGATTTAGAAGTGTAGGATAGTTGTTTTTAGTTGCATTTAGGTTCTTTTAGCATATTTTAGCTTTTGTATCAGTTTGGTGGTCTTTTGGTCCTTTTAGCTTATCCTTAGTGCTTATTTATAAGCACATTCAACTGCAGACTCATTTTCTTACAAGCAACCCACTGTTTTTATATTTTTCCTTGATTCTCTATATTATTTTAAGCTTATCTTGAATTTTTCAGATTTTTCCAAGTCAGTTTAGTATTTTTCTTGATTTAATTCAGTTTTTAAGCATTTTTAAATAGCTTTTAATACCAATAATTCAGAAAAGTTTCAAAAAAATAATTTTTCATTTTTCTTAAGTTAAGATAAATATAAAAAGACAAAAAAATATTTTTCTAGATTTTTCTTAGTTAAATTTGTATTTTTAAATAATTTAATTAGTTTTAAATAGTTTAAAATTCCTAGAAAATAGAAAAATAATCAGAAAAATACAAAAATAGTTTTGAAAATTCTCTTTTGTTATTTTAGATTTTTCCAAGTCAAAATTTTATTTTTCTAGCTTTATTTCATATTTTCTTGTATTTTAGGCTATTATTAAATAGTTAAAAATAGTTTTTAATTAATAATAATTAATTAATTAGTTATAAAAATAATTTTCTTTTTCTAAAAATTTTCTTTTACCATTAGGTTTGTAAAAATATCATTTTCATATTTTTTGGATTAATATTGTGTAAGTTTCACTTTTTCATTTGTACGTCGCGTAGTTTTTGAATTCAGTTTTATAAAAACATAAAATCAAAAACATCATTTTGCAAATAGTGATAGCGTTTATTTAATATTTTTTTATCTTTTTAATTTCCTTTAATTTGCATTTAAGCCTCTGTAATTTGTTTGCTTTTTCTTTAGTTATAATAATTCAAATCCCTTTTTCCGTTCAAATGTCTCGATCACTATACGTTTGGTGGTCCATTGCATAGCTCGCTGGGACATAACGACCCGGGGAAACACTATACTCCTCAGATCTTCATTGCATTGGTGTCTGAGCCGTTTTAAGTTTCTTACGGTCGGCCATTCACAAGTGGCCGGCTTGCGTGAGAAAACTTGACGGTTTTGCACCGATCAGAAATAATATCTTTCATCAGTAGCTAGTCTTTGAGTTCCAACAACTGGTCTCCAATTTAGCCTGCAGATTTTTGGACACAAAATTATTGAAATTGGGTGGTTGTGAACCTTACGGCGAAAGATGCATATACTATAGTAACTATAGCTATTGTTCCTCACAGGCCATGATCTGGATGCACACATACATTGTCGTAATCGTTAATATTGGTATCAAAATGGAAAACCTTAACTTTTACTTAAACAATACCAACAACGTGATTCCAAAGGCAATGACATGCCCAATCTTAATAATCTTAACTGATGTCCTATTATGACCAATATCAATTATCTTAGCTACTATCCTATTATGATTAATAGGCATGCTTATACTCTTTATTAAGCTCTAACAAAGCACACTTGTGAATTAACCTGAACCGATATGGCCAATAATTCAAACAATAAAAATGGCTCTCCAAAGATCCGGGCTAACTGCCAAAAAAAATACCCATGTAGATCTGAACTGTTAGCATTAGAGTAGCAAAATGAGCAACGGAAAAAATAAATTTATTTATAGCCATAACACCAAGCCACCTGGTTAAAAGTCCAAGGTGAATCATTATCACCTAGTTAAGCGTCCTCCCATTTTATTGAGCCAAACACCCCTTAAGAAAAAATTTAGCAACCTGATACTCAAATGCAACAACCCTTTGCATCCGTGATCAGGTCTTGGATCAGGTACTAAATAAGGATCAGGTAGTACTGGATCATGTACTGAATGATCAAGATCAAGCACCTCAGTGTCTCCTCGTTCACGCACTTGATCAATTACTCATTCATGTACTTCAGTCTTTCCACGTTCAGGAACTCGATCAGGCACTTCAGCGACTACATGTTCAGGTACCGGATTAGATACTTCAGTGTCTACTCGTTTAGGTACTGGTTAAGGTACTTGAGTGTCCACTCCAGGCCTTCTTTCTTTCGCCACTCTTTGAAATGAATCTTGATGATTTTCAATTGTATTACACTTTGCTACTAATGCAGCCCGCATAGCCACTTCTTTTATCCTAGTTGCACGGTCAGTCCCAACCCATTTTCTCTATAAAGCCCAAATACCCTTTTCTAACCAAACTAAAGCGAACCATACTTCAGCGTATAAGGGCAACACTCCACAACCCTATTTTCTTAGTACCCTGCTCTTAATCACACAAGTGTGTTCCAATGTCGCTGTCTTTTTCTCAAACCAAACAGCAGCCACATTTCCATTACCAACGATCACAAACAATTTTATTCTGAAATATGTTTAGCCATGCCCCTATTGTAGCAGCAACTCGAGGAACTGGCCTTCTATACATGGCAAGAATCTTTAGTGCATCTGCTCTAATTTCTGTAACATTATTCTTTACACCAAAAATACCAATCTTAGAAATCTCACTTTACCTGTCTCGTATCTTAAATTTAAAATAGGAGAAAAATGAGAAATTTAAGTTTCAGCTTTACCAATGCAGCAAAAGCAAATGCGGGAGGTAATGCACAAGCAAACATCATAATCATTCCAAACTGCAAAGCCAACTCCAGAAACTCTGCACAAGGTTTTTAACTTTAAGGATTCAGAAACACGAAAGAAAAGCTAAAAATCATTTCCATTTCATGTTTACGTGTATTTATACCATCAAAGAGCCCATCTTCGATTTCGTCACCAATACTTGCAGAATATATGGGCTTGAAGAACTCCTTTTCTACCCTAGAATTGAAATAAGATTTTTTGGCTGCCATACCCGTATCCCGTTGTTTCTTGTTACTTCACAAATGACCATCCAGCAATGAATTAGTTGAATTATAGAAAAAGAGATTAAACATATATTTCAAAAGTCGCAGATACATACCGGACATCTCTGTATTTTCTATAGCTGTACTTGACATACGGTAGCGAGTTTTCCATAAGATTTTCCAGCACCTGGAGGACAATTACATATTAAATACAGGCAAATGACAATCATACACAACCGAACTTTACGAAGATGATAAAGAAGATTTTCACTACCTCCTATATGATTAGACGCTGAATGATTACTTGACGGAGGGTCATGAAGTTGTGATGCAGAATTGCGTGATAAAGCAATCCAATGTATGACTGCATAAAGTAGAGGCCGAAAACCTGCATCGGATGATTGAATGTAAATAATAAATTTCGTTAATATCAGAGAGAAACTGAAATGAATATGAAGTTGCTTCTGACCTTGTAAATCAAGCTTTTTGGTTCAATCAGGTACTAAATCAGGATCAGGTAGTACTGGATCATGTACTGAATGAGCTTATGAGCTTATGTAAGCTTATCATGATATAGTAAACTTATATAACCCAAAAATAAACCGGACAATTTGAGCTTAAGATGCATAAGCCGAAATCACATAAGCTCATAAGCCCACAATCGCTAATCCATTATCTGATGCGTCTCATGGTACTTTTATCATCGCCATTTTGTTGTCAACAAATCTCATTGGTTTTGGATTATAGACTCGTCGGAAAAAGTATTGATCTCTCTACATTATTATCATAAAAACTATTTCCTTCAAAGGAAGAAGTCTGTAGAATGTAAAATAGAGGAAGGAGAAAAAGTTAATAAGATAGAACTAAAAGAACTTGGTTGCTGTCCATTTGAGTGACACCATAGCATACCCTATCTAAGTGTAATATGTTACCTTAACGAATACATATGGTATCTCTACGAAGACCTGAATTAATTCCATTTGTTAGAAACAAAAATCAATGATAAATCTTGTTTGTGATCATGTAAATATTCATATAAACAATGACCTATGCCAAAGGCATATGGTAGTGACGAGTACATTCCAACTGCTCTTATTAAACATATATTGTGCTTATACAGAATAGAATGAAATTTTTTTTTGGAGAAATACTTGATGATGATGATGATGATGTACTAAACAATAAAAAGGTACCTTATGTGAAGCATGATCAAAATCTTCCAGTGGACCAAACTCCCTCTCAGACTGTATCAATGAAATAAAAAATGAATCAATATACATCAAAACAAACAATATAATTTACATGATTTAAAATAAACTACATAAAATATATCATTGATATTAGGATTGTGAGAAAAAGGTATCATATGAATATACTGATATAAAAATCAAATGAAACACATAACATGGTAGTGACAGACATTATCGTCTGTGTATTTTTTTTAACCTGTATCAACAAAACAAAATGAATGAGATGAGATTATACTGATATAAAAATCATATGAAACACATAACATGATAGTGACAGACATTATCGTCTTCGAAATAGCAATCATCATGAGATTTACATTCACACGTCTTTATATAATAACTGAGCAGCTTCATACAATGATTCATCAAACAAACAGTCACCAACATTATGAAGGTTAACTACGTTTGGCATGAGAATGAACTTCTCAATCTCGCTTAGACACTCATTATCCTTAGAAAATGTGTAGGTTGTTGTTGTTACCTTGTTAAAAACATATTGTATTAATAGTGTAACACCCCCAATTCGGATATGCAACGGAATTCAAACTTGGTATTACTTGATGGCACAACAGTCATAATAATAGAAAATGATCTCTAAAAGAGTCGTTTTAAAAAGGCTTTATCATTCAAATATATCAGAGTTTACAAAATAGGTCCCAGTTGGTTCCATTGATTACAAAACACATCAATATAAAGTTTTTGATGTTTTGTGAATGATAAATTATTTATATATATAGCCTTCTTGATCTTGCCCTTCCGTGCCAGCTTTCGACATTATGGACCTGAAATACATGCTTAAAACTGTCAACACAAAGGTTGAGTGAAATTCATAGAGTTTGTTTGATGGTTGAACACATTATGTTGGTAGTGTGAGTTAATTTGACTCACACCAAGGTTTTGAAAACAAAACAGATATTATTGCACTAAGCTCATGACACCGAAAACGTTAACAGCTTGTCAATAGAAATTGATATAATAGTTTTCCAGGTCGTTGGTCAAACAGTTGCCCTAATAGGTAATTTGCCAATAAACCTATGGTTCTTCAAATAGAGTGCGTTTGTTTACCGGACTTGGTCAAACAAACGGGATTCGTCAATCCCGATAGATCTATCCACATTATTCGCGTTCACCCGCAAGTGATTAATGGTTCATGATAATAGGGACTTAAGTTGGCAATAGTGGTACTTAGTGCACATAATACATTCAGATAAGCATATAGTTTCAAAGCAATGTGTTCGGTTTAAAAATAAAGCATGTATCTCCCCCAAGGGTTTGTAAAACAATTTAAGTAATAGGAAGTGGGGCTATGAATTCACCAAGAGTTGATGATGTTAAGTACTAACGGATGTGATGGATAAGTCGGACGACTTCTACGTGCAACCTAAAAATGAAATGTTGCGACTTAAGTTTGGAATAATGTTTAAGAAAACATAAACCATCCTATATATATATATTCCTATGTTGATCATGATGTAGTCAATTATCATATGATGTTTATAGAAAAGATCTTTAATATGTGAAAACATATTTAGTTTATAGGTATCGTACTACCGTTCGGGCCATCATAATTCAGAGGTCATGCAGTAAACGATCGAGGAGCTAGGACACTTTAAATCGTAAATCCAGCAACTCGTCGATACGTTTTACTCAAATGAACCCCTCACATGAAGCTCCCTACTATTGTAGCACTTAGTAAATACCACATATGTTTTGAGTGAAGATTGTTATAACATAAAGTTTATCATGTTTTAAATAAGTATCTAGTTTTTACAAGTTCTCGTCGTTTCATAAATATAATTACCATAATTAACGGTCTTGGGCAAACAAGCCTTGAGGCTTTAGCCATGGCCTTGCCGTGACTTTGGTCTTGACTACCATGGTCTTGAGACTTAGCTTTGGCCTTAGCCGTAGCCGTGGTCTTGGCTTATGGCCATTAGGCCTCTTGTTTTGCTTTTAGTTGTGACAAAAGTATAGTTATGAGACTATATTTACGGCAGTTTCTGTTTTTGAAAGATTTATGGTCTGTTTAAGCGTTTTCAAGGTCCGAGCTTCTTTCGTATTGAAGGAAAACGTCGTTCCGGACAACTTTCGTGTTTTAACTTTTTGATGATTCGGACCAGAAGTACCATTTTAAAAAGGGCAGAACTCAAAACAGAAAGTTATGGGCAGTTTCGGCGTTTAGGTTTCGCTAACTTCTTTTGCTTATAACTTTTGACTCGTTTGTCCGTTTCGGGTGATTCAAATTGCTATGTTTACCTTTTAATCTTGTCTACCATATTATGTAAGTTAGAAAGTCCATATGTTACTGTTTTTAATGGTCTCACATGTGTCGAATATGACTAGTTTACTAGTTTGTTACTTTTATGACAATATGTGAATTAAAACAAGTGATTGAGTATATGTACATCATGAATCAATATAGTAACTATATATATAGCATGAAATAGTTAAGATTATGAATAATAAAGATGAGATGATGGTGGTGATAAGTTGCTTACAACTTTTGGCTTTCAAATAGAAAGGAGTAACTTAGTAAGGATAGGACTTTGATTGATCGCGAAAGAATTTGGATTGAGCTAGCTTTCCACACCTTGGCACCCTTGCAAACTTGAAGAGTCGGTGATGAAGTACTAAGTGACTTGAGTGGATCTAAACTCAAGAAGATCACTTAAACTTGCTAGAGATTTGATGTAGTGGCTTGATCTTTGGAACTTTCTTGCATAAACTTGGAGTTTATAGATCAAATGATGGAAGATGTGAATGTTTTAAGTTATGAACGACCCAAATCAGTAAGTGAGGGATTTTATGATGTATTTCAATTCCTATTTATAGGAGGGTAAGTTTGGTTAACCATATATTGGGTTAAATATTAACCATGGTTAGGTTAGGACACTTGTAATGATCAAAATGATCCATGGTTAGGATTAAGCCACCAATATGATGACTCTCCCCCCTTAGGTCGGCCACAACTTGTATAGGTGGCCTAGATTATAAGTCTTGATAATATCAAGAGTTTAGAGTAAGTTTTGGTTCCGTTAAATGTCAACCGTAAGTCGTTAAGCCATAAAACGTAAAACCGGGTATCGTAAAAATACGAAACTTACAGGAATGATGTGACTCATCATTATACTCCATCTAAAAATATAAAATGGTTGATAAGTCTCATTGGATGCAAAACGCTGCTTAAAGCTGGAAATACGGGTCAAAAACGCGTAATTCGCAGTTTATCGGAAAAGAACGAAATTTCAGGGAAACGACCGTGAATTTATTTAGAGTAGACTAAAATTAGTCTAAAAGTGATATGAGATGTTAAAATGTGGTTTTCGTCATACGCGGGATAACTTTACAGTTATTCGTGAAGTTTAAAAGTTACGCGATTTAAGTAAAAATGTAGAACGTATAAGGTTAATTCCTTTATGGTCAAAGGAGGAGGGAAATATGTTTGACTTTTCCAAAAATGTAAAAGTGTCAAAAACATATTAGAAACACAGTGCAAAAATCGTTAAGTCTGGATGTAGGTAGAATTGTTTAAAACGTAAGTTTAGTTTTGTTCTGCGCTGGGCTTATTTGGTAATATTAAAAATAAATTTTAAAAATTCTCAAATTAATCATGAGTGATCTAAGAATTTATCTGATGTTAGGAAAATTATCAGAGTTGATTTTCGTTATGCGCGTGATGTTTAAACGATGGATCGTCCAAAATGAAACTTTATAACGATGTTTTTCTTAATAACTTTTGCGAAAATGATCTAACGATTGTCAAACTCTCAGTTCATTACTAAAATAATTTATCTTACGAGAATGTGAAATAAAAATTTTACGGATGAATAGTGAAAATGAATAGTAAATATGAATAGTAAAAGTGAATAGTAAATTCTCGAAAATGAAAAATAGCCGGAAGATGCGGGTGGTTACAAATAGATCTCTGCAATTTGAATAAATAAAGGAGTAACAAAGTTAGAGATTATAAACATCATAAATCAAAATCAATAAAAGCATTTGAAACTAATTTATAATTCATCATGGCACATGAGAGAACCTTACCTTGGCATTGACGTATGTGTTATGTGTGTGCATGTGATTGTGTAGATTAGTTTTTTGCTGCCTGCAATTCTGTGTAGGATAATGAATATGATATTAGGGTTCTGAGAGAAAAATATATTATGAATGAATTGAAAGAAAAAAAATCGTATATGTTTTATTTGGGTAACCTAAATTGTAGGGATTCTCCTATATAATTGGTTGCATTTATAGATTATAATATGCAACATAATTATCAAAATAACTTGTTGCCTAAGTGGTAAACACACAAGTTATTTAACAAAACAACCAAGGTTCAATCCTTGCAAGGAACCTTTTTTATAAACAATTTTCAAAAATATTAAAAAAAAAATCCGAAAATTACAAATAAAAATAATAAAATTCCGAAAATTACAAATAAAAATAATAAAATTCGGAAAATTAACAATTAATTGCTTAGTTGGACTAAAAATGCTTAGGTGGCATTAATGTCAAATGCCTCCTGTTATATAATATATATATATATATATATATATATATATATATATATATTGTGTAGGGTTATTTTCAGAACCAAAAAAAGGTCGAGAACTGCGAGAACCGATCTCAACCATTAAATATTTTGATCAATGGCTATAAATGAATGTGGCAGTTTTGTAATTAAGTGAAAGATCAACTTTTTTTAATTTAAATGTTAAAGGGCATTATTGGCATTTCATATTTGCTTTTAAAATCATTCCAGAATAAACCGGATCTCTAATTAAACTCCTCCATCTTCATTTTCAGTTTTCATTCACTCTCCCACCCAAAAAACCCTAGCCGCCTCTTTCTTGTTCCTGTATATCTAACGACAATCATGCGCAAACCAAACATCAAACATAAACGCATACCCGGTTCAAACCAAACATCAACGTATATCATCATTCACTTCTCATCCGGATCAAGAAAATGGGAGAACGGTAAGGAAATAAGCAACCACCAGTTATTATGGTTTTTGTGTTTTGTTAAAGAGACGGCGAGAGTCGGGACTGTGTTTTGAGAGAACGGTATTCCTTTCATCTTCTTCCCCATCTCAAGTTCTCAACCCTAGCCGCCCCCTCCTCTCTCAATCACTAGTTCAAACGCCATCATTAAAAGCCTTCAATCACGAGTCCTATATTTCTCCTTCTCTACCAAGATTCGGTTCTCACAAATGATTTGTTTTAACCTAAAAAATAACTATGCCACCTGTATACCTACGTTTTAACCCACAAAAAAAACCATCTTTCACTTCCAGATCTGAGTCTGACGCCTATATACCTACGCTCGCCGTCGCTGCTTGCCGACGTTCACCACCGTTCTTGTGGTTGCGCCGCTGGTCATCTCGTGCTTCTGGTATCTTTTCACACTTTTTTTTGTGGGTTTTTGCTATATAAATGACAAGACAAATCGAAAAGTTTTAAAGGAATTGGTGAAAAAATTGGAACATTATTGTCTAAGAATTTGTTTTGATTATGGGAAACGTTTAGAACAGAATAATGCAATTGAACAAAATCTGTAGTTTTGTACAAAGAGTAGGGCCACGTATGTAACTCATTATAATGAATAATGCAACTTGAATATATATAATCTGGTTTGTCAGTGTTGCTTTTGTTTTTGTTATTAGGTTTTACGTATAATCTGGTTTGTCAGTGAATAATGCAACTTGAATGTACATATACGTATACGTTTTGTCAGTGAATAATGCAACTTGAATAATGCAACTTGAATATATATAATCTGGTTTGTCAGTGAATAATGCAACTTGAATATACATATACGTTTTGGAAAGATACATATATGTTTACGTATAAAACATATATGTTTACCTATAAAACATATATGTTTTACAAGATTGTGCATATGCTCTATGCTAGTTGTTGTGATTAATTTTCGTTTCTTATTTGTTTGTGGTTTAATTGTTTTCGTGCATGCTTGTTTCAGATTGTTTGTTGTTTATTGTGCATATGTGTTTTGTTGGTTTTTAGGATTCAGTAATTTTTTTATTAATTATTTGTGGTTACAGGTACGAGTATCATGAGCAATATGAAGAGTGCACATGTATTTTGTACATACTATCTAGGACAAGATATTTATGCTAAAGATTTAAAGAGTAAAGACACAAGTGCATGCCGTAGATACAAGTGCACATATACATACAAGAATCCAAAGTGTCCAAGGAGGGAAAATACATGTGCATACACGGCAACATATTTTTTGCTTTTAGAAATTTGTTTTTGAATTGTATATCACATGATTTTAAATTTTGTATTTAATGTTTTTGTTTTAAATGTATACAATACATGTTAAATACCTTTGTTTGCCATTTCATGCATTACAAATACATGTAAATTTACATTATCTAAAAAAACACATGTGCACCTTACTAAAAAAACACATGTGCACCTTGCTAAATACACGTAAATTGAACACTACAAACACATGTAAATTTACATTATCTAAAGAAACACATGTGCACCTTACAAAACATGCATGCAGAAGAAAAAAAAATTATTCTTAAAAAAAAAAAAAAAAAAAAAAAAAAAAATCTAAAATATATGAAGAAAAAAAAACGGTTTTTATTAAATGAAAATTCAAAAAGAAAATAAAAATGCACTTTTACTATTATACCCTTTTGAATTAAATAATAAAAATTAATATCCAAAAAAATCTGATTGGTTGATGGTGGTTCTCGCAGTTCTCGACCTTTTTATGGTTCTGAAAAGAACCCTTCCCTATATATATATATATATATATATATATATATATATATATATATATATATATATATATATATATATATATATATATATATATAGGGAAGGGATCCAATAAGAATAAAAACTAAAATAGGAAGAATAAGAAGAATTTCTAGCCACACATTTCAAATAGGAGGGAGAAATTTAAGGGGAGATGCATCTATTTTTGTAGGTGCATCTGAAATGAGTGGTTGTGGTTTCTTCTTATCATTCTTATTTTAATTTTTCTTCTTATTTGATCCTAACTCTATATATATATATATATATATATATATATATATATATATATATATATATATATATATATATATATATATATATAGGCTTTGGTTCCATTGAGAAGGTTTTTAGATTGAGAAAATTGAGAAGTAATCATGACCATTGATTACTTTTAATCATGAAAGATTATACCAATTACTTATTAAATTGAAAAGGTTAAATAAGTAATTGCATTTTAATCAAATAAATGACCAGGAATTGAAACGGTTTTTGTTTTTTTGACTACTACGATTATAAGGATTATTTTATTCAATTCATCATCATGTTATTGTCCAGTTTCACATATCCATGACGTTGGTGAATTAATTGCTTTTTATATGCATCAAGTTATAAGACTCATGTAAACTTGTGTACGCATTAATTTTTTCAAACAACATATACAGAAAACTTGTATAAATATATGATTCATATTTTTCAATGTTATGCGGATTTTAGTTTGTCCCAGCAATTAAATCATCATAAACACATGTGAGTTTTGAATCACCTTATATATACTATTCTTATACAATGAGTCACGAAGAAAAGTTGTTAGTATCTTTTGTGAATCGTTTCGGATTGGTGAATCGAACAAAATAGTGGTTGTTTTTCTTTTCTTGTTATGAATCAAATTCATATCAGTGAAGAAGGTAGATATGCATTGGTAAATAATAATCATATTAGTGAATCATTAAAAATATTGTTAATGTATTAATCGTGATTAACATCGCGTCTCTTTGCTTGAATCGGTATATAAGTTTTTCGTATATAGTGAATCATATTTCTTTTGTGAATCATATGTGGTTTTGTGAATCGAACAAAAAGTGAGTGGTTTTTGTGAATCTTATTTCAAAACATGAACCATAATCATGTTACCTGAATCATGTTCAGTGAGCCGTAAACAAATTAGTGAATCATTAAAAAGATGGTGATTGCTTTACTATGAATCAAGTTCTAATTAACGAATCAATAGTACATTTAAAAAATATAAAAAGATCAAGTTAATCGGTATAAAAATGTATGAAATGATGTAACTATGAATCTTCATTACCAACGTTTCATATCTAAGAATACATAACTCCACATATAGCCTATCATAAGAAGCAAAGAATAAATATTCCTATGGAAAATCTGATTTTTATTCAAAAGAAAAAAGAACTTGCATTTATAGATGAAAATGTAAATGACAATGAGCAAGTAGAACCGTAATAAACTCTCTAACCCCATACGTTAATAAACACAAATGAAAGCAATTAATGAGGGCCACGTTAATTGTTAATAATACAAAAGAAAGATATTAACGAGGGCTGGAAAATACCAATAGTACCCTTGTGTGAGATTGATGAAATGAAAGGTCATGATTACTTCTCACTTTTCTCAATCTAAAAACCTTCTCAATCGATCCGGATTCTATATATATATATATATATATATATATATATATATATATATATATATATATATATATAGGGAATGGTTATTTTCAGAACCAAATAAAATGCGAGAACTGCGAGAACCGATCCTAGCCATTCAATTTTTTGATCAATGGTGGAGGATGCACATGGCATTTTCGTAAATAAGTGGAACTATTTTCATGCATTTTTTTTAAATTGAGGGACAATTTCGGTATTTTTCAAACCATTAATTTTCTTGTGGAGAAGTTATCGGAGAAGTAATCATAACTTCCCCCCCCCCCCCCCCCCCCCCCCCCCAATTGTGGCAATCAAATCAGATCCAAAACACAAATAAAAAAAACACATACAATCCTTATCTTTCTCCGTCATTTAAAAGCCCCAATTATTAGGGTTTTTGAATCAGAAAAAAATACTAAACCCACAAGAACTAAAGCGGCACTTTTCCTGGTGATTAATGGAAGGTAATCGTTTAATGGTTTTTTGATTATGTTATTAAACAATAATTTAGTGCTCATTGATCTTTAATTAAAAAAAAACGATTGAGAAAACTGGACGTGTGTTTTTTAGGTGGGTTGTATGAAACCCATCACTGGTTTTGATTGGTGAATCGTCTTCTTTCAGGTGCAAAAAATTAGACGGATAAAACAAGAAACGGCGGTTAATTCAAGCGATTAATGGAAGGTATTTCACTAATTTGTGATTGTAACTGCTTTTAATTTTGGAACTAGTAACAGGTAGTATATTTAGAAAAAAAAGATGCATGTGTGTTTAGAAACGCCTAGTCGTTGATTAATTATTTTGTATATGTAATGTTAGAACTAGAAAAGGATTGTTGTTTCTTTGAATGGTTGGAAATTAATAATTGTGTTTGTTTCTTTTTTTTTCCGAAATTTCTTGTGTTTTTTATATGTTTCTTGTTTAATTCATGTGTGTTTTGTTTGATTAATTGTTATATAAAATGTGTAGTGTAATTGTCATTATTTTTTAATAAACCTGATTGTAATATGTTTCTTGGATCAGTTTTTGGTTAAAAAAATTTGTTGATGATGGTGTTTGGATAGGCGTGTATTGTTGATACTGGTATATATTTAATGGTGTTTGGATAGGTGTATCTGGTTTGGTTAGTACATGTGTGTTCATTGTAATAATGAATGTTTAATACACTTGTGTTTTTGCTGATAAACTAGATGTAGGATTATGATTAGTAATTTCAACTGATTGTTGTTATATCTTTGAAATAGTAGTTATAGATTTGATAACATTCATGTCTCAGAAAACCATTTGTGTTTTTTAGTTATTGGTTTGATGATAAGAGTATCATGACTGTTGATGGTGGTTAGCGTAAGTAATTGTAGTCGAGAAATACATATGTTTGTGTTTGTGTTGTGTGATAAAGGTTGGATCTTGGTTTGGTTTTGGGGGGTGTTTGGATTGGTGAACACCAGGCGTTTGATGGAATGTCTGAATGGGAATTTAGGGATTTTGTTTTGTTCTCGTGTAATTGATACAGAAAGTTAGTGTATTGGTTTATGGGATTTCGTAGTGGTATTGATGTAGGGATTTTGGCTAATGCATATGTGTTTAGACGTAAGGATTTAGCTACGGTATTGATTTAGGGGACTTGGCTAATTCGATATATGTAATTGCATATGTGTATAATGTATGTTGTATATGTTTCAGAATTAAGGAGAAGCGGTAGGTTCAAAGGGAAGGGGCCACTTGTAAAGGAAAATACCATTGATGAAGCGATAAATGTACACGCAAAAGAAAGGGACGATGACTTTCAAAATGTTACTTAACCAAACAATCGAAAGGTATGAATGTGGATTGTCAGATGATGCGCGCAAGCAGATAGCGCAATTGAACAAGTTAAAGATGAAGTATGCAGCTAAAATTCTACTTTCTAGATTAAATTTGATGACAGGGAAGGTTAGAAATCTGATGGGTGGTATTTAAGAATAAAACAATATGAAAAACAATTATTTTTGATTGTGTCTTCAATTTATGATGTTTAAGTCTTGAATTTTATGATGGTTTCATACCTGTTTTGGTATCTTGAACTTGATGTAACGATTTCTAATGATTATCGTTAAGAGGTGAGATCAATACAAAATACGTCTAATCTAAAGAACAAATCATAAGATCTCAACCATTCATCTTCTTTTCATCCAATGGATGAGATGAAAGCAAAAATTAACAAATGAAGGGTAAAAATGTAATTCTATAAAAACCTACTTTCCACCCTTTTTTTAAAAACAACATATCTTGCAAACGGTAAATCTTTAAGCTACAAAAAATACACCATCGCGACGAGAAAAAAATCATCTTTCTATTGATATGCACTTTTATATACTTTCGACGAACTTTTTTTTTCAAAATTTCCGTCCAGAAAAATCCCACTGGATTCGTAAAAAGACAAACTTTTTTTCAAAATTTCCGTGCAAAAAAATCCCACGGGATTCGTAAAAAAATCCCACGGGATTCGTAAAAAGACAAATTTTTTCAAAATTTCCGTGCAAAAAAATCCCACGGGATTCGTAAAAAAATCTCACGGGGATTCGTAAAAAGACGAACTTTTTTTTTCATATAGAATCTCGTGTGTTCCATAAAGATACTTGACGAGTATCTTTTATGTGATTCATGTGTTCCATAAAGATACTTGACGAGTATCTTATGTGATCCATTGGAATTCATATAGAAAAATCCCATGGGATTCTGTATGAATCACATGAGTAATCTTTGTGATTCGTCAAAAATCTCATGAGATTCGTAAAAAAATCCCATTGAATTCGTAAAAAGACGAATTTTTTTTTTCAAAATTTCCGTCAACAAAAATCCCACGGGATTCGTAAAAAAAATCCCACAAGATTCGTAAAAAAATCCCACGGGATTCGTAAAAAGACGAACTTTTTTTTTTCAAAATTTCCGTCAAGAAAAATCCCACGGGATTCGTAAAAATTTCACTTGTGATTTGTTATTTTTAAAAGATCACATGTGATTTGTAAAAATGAGTAAATCACTGTTTTATACTTTTATGTCACATCTTTTTAAGGGTAGATGTTTTTTATATGATTGTCTGAAATGAGCTCTTGGAATCTCTTTATTAAAAAGTTGTATGTTGTTATACAGAATCCCATGTGATTCTCTCTGATCCATTGGAATTCATATAGAATCCCATGGGATTCATAAAGATACTTGACGAATATCTTTATGTGATTCATACAGAATCCCATGGGATTCTTTGATGAATCACTTGTAATTCACCCCTAATCCCTTGTGATTCATATAGAATCACATGTGATCCATAAAGATACTTGACAAGTATCTTTTATGTGATTCATACAGAATCCCGTGGGATTTCACATGGAATCCCATGGGATTTCATATTGAATCCCATGAGATTTTGTATGAATCACATAAAGATACTTGACCAATACATATCATAAAAAGACAGATGTGATCCAAGTTATTGAAAGAGAATATAAGTAACAAACATGATATATTCATAAAGTAAACAAAATATATTCAAAGTAAACAAGAATTTCCTTTGCAAATCATCTATATATTCAAGTAAAGAAGAAAAACAACTAACAAAAACAATAATATAAATAACAACATCAGGTGCTTTCTCATTTTCCGTATCCGTAACAACATCCAGCGCTTTCTCCTGAACAAACACCCGGCGCCTTCTCCTGAACAACAACCGGCACCTTCTCCTTCTCCTCAACAACAACCGACGCCTTCACCGTAAGAACAGTCGGAGACTTATCATTAGGATTAAACTGAAACAACGACGTCGGGTTCAAAACGTTATTGGCAGGTTTGTCCGTTGACTAACGCATATCCTTGGTAATCCACTTCTTATTCCTAGGCGAACTACTAGCAGTAGCATTAAGAACACCTAACATAAAAAAACGTAAAGCATTAGTTATAAGTTAAAAAGTAGTACGCTACGTTGTTGTTTCTTTTACTACAATATCATTGCTTATTACAATACCAATTAAGAAGCCATCAATAAAGCCTGTGATGTTCTACTAGCTGTGAACTCCAGATAACCAGCAACCAAATCCAAGATGTAAATCCAGATAATAAAGACTTGATACATTATTAAATTAATTTTGTAGGTCCTACTCTATTTTGTATAAATCCCATGGGATTCTGTAAGACACTTGCGATTTGCATATCGACTTGATGAATCTACTTTTACACAAACATGTTTTCTACCTTGAACCACCAATGTTATCAGAAAGTGCAACAGGTTCAGCAATGTTACCAAAATCACAATAAAACTAAATGTATGTTGTTCAGTGTGGGTTTAAGGTAAATAACAGGATTATTAGAAGGCAGTGATGTAGCTGCTAAAATGTCAAACTTATATGGGGAAAAGTTAGTTTGCGAGACAAAAATGAATTATATCAGTATTTACTAATTACTATTAATATTTAGCTTAAAATATAAGCTTTTAAGATTAAAGATGCTTTCTTTATTACGTTTGTAGCTTTATGTCAAAATTTTATGATTGGTTTCTTACAGGAAAGGGCAAAGTTTTTGCTAATATATGTTGACTTTTAAGATTTTTGAACAAAATAGAAATAGTATGACCTTTAACTTTAGTCACCTACATTCGCCAAATCATCTGTTTCATTCATAACATCAAGGTCGTAACAGTATTCTTATTACAAGCTACAGGGTCTGACATTCTAGCTAATTCACCAGCACTGACCTTTCATGATTAAACGTTATGCCATGTAGTTTGAGTAGTTAATTATTGAAATGAATTAGTTCCAAAATGAATTAGACAAACAGCGAATATGATTGAGTAAATATCATTTTTGTCATCTTTTAATAAGTTAATACTCACCTAATAATGGAAGGGTTGCATGGTATCCGTAGATGACTGGTCTACTGATATTGAAAATCGAATCCACCAAGCTTCCAAGCTCCACTTGAGTTGATGAGGACGGCATATGCAATAAAGTAACATGGTCAAATGATATGCTTGTCCACTGGCTGCAGATTTTGGGCATTATATATGTCCAATGATCAACGAATAAGAACAGATTTATCATATATAACTGAGGTGAAATAACTTTCATCGATGAGCAAAGAAAAACAAAACATTATAATTTGTTCACTGAAGAAGCTAAGGAAACACGATAGATTGTAGTGAAACTGAAAGTCTCTCTCTTTGGAGACAAGAAGCACTTGATATACCTCACAACCGCAAAACAAACGATGAGAGAATTTACACCAACCAAGAAATAATAGTCTAGTAGTACTATAAGTAACGCATCCTCATGCATGTTAAATGTTAATAAGAACCAAAATAGCAGGCCCATAAACAAATGTTAATGTCCTATATTTTTGATAAACGGGTTGACGCCCCCATAAGAACAACCAAGCTATTATGTATTGTCATCCATGACGATGCTACATACTCAATTTATATTACAAAACTGCAATAAAAAATTGTCTATGGAATTAGAAACTTCAGGACATCGGGCACACTTTAAAGAACATAAAGCACCAACAAGTGATATACATATGTTGAAGTTGTAAAAAAAAAAGAGCAGTTACCTATGTGATCATTAGAGAATATTTTATATTGCATGTTTCATATGTGTGGTGGATGCAGAGCATCAAGTGCTAATAAGCTTATGAGCTCTTGGTAAGATACAGAAGGTGGAAAAAGGACCAAGACTAGATAAGCCCATAAGCCACAAAGTACTTATCAAAACCCCATAAATAAGCTAATGAGCCAAACAGTCACTTAAGCAACCTACATGGGCCCTTTAAGCTATTCATCAAGCTAACAAACAAGCAAGCTAATCCATAAAAACAATAAAACAACATAGATCACCAATAAAATAACTTGTAAAATCATTCATAGACAATTTGGTCTAGAAACAAAGCTTAAAAATAAGCTGATAATCAGGCACTTTGAAGCTTTTTATAACTTTTTGTAAACAACGTAGAGGCCTGCTTTTGACACTATGAAAAAGCTACTAAAAGCTATTTAAAACAAGCTTAAACTTTGAAACAACAATGAACTCTCACTAATGAGCTTATAAAATAATTTTTGGATTAAAAGTGAGCTTATAAATAAGCTCAGATATCAAAAAAAAAAAAAAAAAAAAAAAAAAAAAAAAAAAAAAAAAAAACAACTTGGAGACACTTGCTAATAAGCACTTACTAATAATCTAATCCAAACACTCAATCAATATAACTCATTCCATCACAAAGAATCATTCCATCACAAAAATAACCTAATCAATCACAAAATAACATAATCAATCAAAAAACAAGCCAATACAGTCACAAAATAAGCCAATACAGTAACAAAATAAGCTAATACAGTAACAAAATAAGCTAATACAGTCACAAAAGTTCAAACTACTGCCTGAAAAAAACCTAATCTAAACACTCATTCCATCACCAAGCCATATCATTTCAAAAAACTTTTAAAATCAAAATAAGCAACATATCACATCTATACAAAAAATAATACAAAATAAGCAACAAAATAAGCAATGAAGCAACGAATATACCCGCTGATAAATCTCGAAGCTTATTTCGCTCGGAAAGTAGCAATGAATCTGATTTGGACAACGAATCGGCTTGAGATAGTGCTATTTCATCTCCAATCTCCATTTTATCGGAAAGATTTTAGAAATTAGGGTTTGGCGGTGGTTTGACGGTGGTTTAGGGCATGGTTTGGGGGTGACGGGTGAGAGCCAAAAATCGTTATCTTTTGGTGTGTGTGTACGTGTGTGTGTTTAGGGGTGGATTTGGGGGTATTGGTAGATAATACTAAATGACTAAAATGCCCATCAGTATATTTGTTCATTTTAATCTAAACCATTGGATGTAAAAAGGATGGATGGTTGAGATCTTGTTATTTGTTCTTTAGATAAATGTTGTTTCGTATTGAACTTTTCTCTTATCGTTAATGGGTATTTGAAGATTATGTTTAATTTGTTAGTTATAATTTACGATGGTTTGGGAATTATTTTCAGATGGTTGCATATTGTTTGCTATTAGATTTAACAAGTGTGTAATAAAAATATGTATGACACATGTATAATTTAAGTTTTTTTTTTTTTTTTTTTTAAATGAATATTGTTTATACTAAACATATATAGGGTATCAAGAAAAAAAACACATGTATTAGATAAAGATTTTTTCAATTATTAAGAATAAAACACATGAGTATTGTTTATACTAAAAAAGTAAGTGTTCATGACTTACAAACTAAAAGTATTACAAACTAAAAGTTTATACTAAACAAATAGGTGTTCATGACTTACAAACTAAAAGTAGTACAGTTTAGTCCACATGATTTATGCATGTGCACATGTATAATATATTAAAAGTGAGTTTAACACATGTACAATAAAAGTAGTACAAAGTAAAAGTAGTACACTCTTGTGTTATTTTTAAGCTATGACACATGTACAATAAAAGTGAGTATAACACATGTATTAAGTTTTGAAGATGCTGAAACAAACAAAATATATCCAATAAAAATAATTTATGTTTTATTATTTTACTTTGTTTTTCACGTTTCTATAATAAAGCTTGAGAGTATAACACATGTAAATTGTGATTTATACATGTGTACAAACTAAAATTAGTACACTCCGGTGTTGTTTTTTAGCTATGACACATGTACAATAAAAGTGAGTATAACACATGTATTTGGGTTTTGTATAACACATGTATGACATATTATGTGCATATGTATAAAAACTTAATAATCCATATTTATAACACATGTACAGTAAAAGTGAGTAAAAATACACGGTTTGCACATGTGCATAAAAAACAATGAAATAAATGTATAAAAATACACGGTTTGCACATGTGCATAAAAAAATGTAAAATAAATTGTACAATAACCTAAGGGGATGTTATGCAAAGCAGTGATACGTTACTTACTTATACTCTACTTAAGTTTGACCAAAAATAAAAATAATAAACGCACTGATAGATGAAGATATACGAACAAAAATCAAGTTTGAAACATATTAAAAAAGCCTTCAGCTGTGTGGAATATTGTTGTTCATGAAACCAATACACATAAGAATAAAAAAAAAGAAACAATCCGGATGAAAAAGTGTCTGAAAGCCAAGGAAGCTTGTAAATTTAACGTGTCATCTGCAAATGAAGATTCGGCTAACGAAGAAGATCGGTGTTATTTTCATCCAGAAGGGGGTGATTATGGTTTCAACAAAACTGTATAACTTATAGCTTGATGTACCATGAATAGCCTTAAACCTAACACATGCCTTGCAATTAGTTATAGTGTATTTGGAATTGCGTTTTTGCCTTGGTTTCTTAACACTATCGTTCTGATTATCATCATTTTGTTTACCTTGCACCAACGTATCTTTCGCTATCGTCCAAATCAGAATACTCTACACAAACATTTAAAAAAAAAAAAAAAAAAAAAAAAAAAAAAAAAAAAAAAAAAAAGCATGATAAGTTAGAATTAAAAACTAATGATAATCAAATGTGTTTGCAATCAAGTAATACACCACAAACTTTTCCATAGAATAAGTAACATAGAAAACAAACTAATGACACATGTGCATATGTGTACACTGATTGTATTACAATTAGTACCTTTCCCGTTTACATTTTCTGTAAATCACGTATTACATGAACAAATGACAAAATTTGGTATGCAATCACGTAATACACGATCACTGATACAAAAAAAATGACATATTAAACAAACAACTGACATATATGCATATGTGTACATTGCTTATATTTGCTATAAACTACTTAAATAACAAATAAAATAAGAAGTAAGCATTAAAATCACAACAAAAATAGCCATACGTAAAATTAATGCTATACAATAAAATTGAAAAAACTATGATACTCCTGTACACATGTACATGATAACATTCCAATTCAACACAGAAAACATTATACTGACAAAACCTTAAACTAATAATATTCAAACCTTATTTAACTTTCTTCAATATTCAAAAACTAGAAAATCTGAAACACATGTAAAAATACCAAATTCAATGTCGTGGTAGATGACAGCCCTTATTTATAATTGCAAAACTATGACACTCCTGTATACATGTGCCTGATAACAATTATATTGACAGAAACAAAAAAAATAGAACAAAATTATACATCCATGTTCTCCGTTGTTATGCATACACATTTGACCTTCGTTATATAAAACCCTATAATTCTATAAGAAACCAAAACGCATGAACAATTCAGTTACATGACTAAAAATTTAATATAATACGATACATACCTGTAGAAACATCTTCATTAGAATTAACATGTTCGTCATTTATTGGAGGTTGGATAGAAATATCCGCTTCTGTTTGCATGGGGGAAAGGACTGGAGCATTAGCGTCATCTTCATCATAGTTTCGAGTGGTAGAATCCATTGATTATGAACAACTTTTTTTTAACAATCGTTTTTGTGAAATTGGATGATCAAGTGGATTTTCCAATGATAATGAGAAACTGATTTAGGGTTTTTGAAATATGTAACTGAATTGATTGTGATCCCATAATTAGAGGAGTAAAAATATACGGTTAATAAATATGGTATAAAAAGTGAATACCTAAAATACCCCTGCGAAGATAGGAAAAAAAAGAAAAAGGGAAATTAAATAACTAAAATCTGATTGGTCCTTGGTGGTTCTCGCAGTTCTTGCAAATTTCTTGGTTCTGTATATAACCTTATACTATATATATATATATATATATATATATATATATATATATATATATATATATATATAGATTTGCGTTCATGTGGTGACCAAGCTTAATGTAAAAACAATAGGAACCAATCAGATTTTGACAAGTGTCTTTTCCAACCAAAAGAAAATAAAAACTAATAATAATTTGATTAAGGGTAGTATAGTCATATTACCATTCACATTTATCTGATTTTGTCAAATTGATATCCCACGTTTTCTTCTTCAATCCCCTGAAAATCAGTTATGTCAGTTACTTTTGGATCAAATATGAATCACCTCTCAGAAATCACCCAAAGTATTCCACAAGAACGCCCCATTAATCACAATTACCTCTCAGAAATCAGCAATCTTGATTCTAATTGTTATGTCTACAACAAGTTTGAATGATTCAGTGGAATTAGGTAAGCCATCGATTAACACTGATTTTTGTTTGCGTTTTTTTAACTTATATTGTAGGATCGTGTATATTATTGTGTTGATGATTCGGGTGGTCTTGAATGATCAAAATACATGTTTGCCATAGTTAGAGAGTTAGTAGAGAGAGAGAGGGTGTTCTTGCTAGAGGTTTACACAAAGTATGGAATATTAGATTGAATGAGAAGCACCACCCCTTCCATGGATGGAAGGGGTATTTATACTTACAGACACAACAACCTCCTATCGGCATGTGGATCAGGGATACAGTGGGTAAAGACCCGTCCTTCCTCCATGGTGTTGCACTAAACTATTTTACGCTACTGACAAACTAATTAACTACTACATAACGTAAATAAAGATATGTCTACGAGCTAACTTATGCTAGATAATATTAGGGGTGACCGACTCTTCACTATGGAATTTTCTAATTCCTAACAATCTCCCCCTAAGGGAGGTCACCCCATATTTTACATTTTGAATCCTAGCATTCTATTATTGACTTTGTTCTTGAGCTCGTAGACTTCAATTCTTCAATTCCGCAATCTTTGTGCTTTTGTAGTGCAACTTCAAAGTCCGAGTGCTTTGTACTTTCAGTGGAGGTCTTTGAACTGATCCACATCTTTGATGATCTTCGAGCTTTCTTTGAGATCATCAGCCACAGCAAATCTCTGGATCACCCTTTATTGTGTTGCCATCATGTGAAGTTGTGACTTTCGGACCGACATGCTCACACTTTTGAATCATGACATCTTTCCATCAGAGTAGCGGAAGCCTTACTGGTTCATGATATTTGCAGCAGCGTAGCAGAAGCATAGTATAAAAATATCATAACCAGGTTATGTAGATATGCACCAGTCATGATTTCTTCAATTAAGTGTGGTTGCTGTGAACATGCGGCTTTGGATTGACTCCTCAATTCTGATCAGCTGCAATCGTCGGGGTGTACCTGCATACGACTGTTAGCAATAAAGCGCACGAAAGTGTCTTTGATCACGTTCGTTGAATTGAGGTACACGGCCCACGGTTCCCCGTTGATCAGTACAAGTACTGCCTGTGATCAGGTAGGATTCCGAAGAATCTCCTTGACAGGGTTTCGCAGCTGTTCTAGTTGTTCTCAAACCGGAACGTCTCAAAGAAGACAACACGGAGTGAGTGAACCAGCGAATTGAGATTCACTGATTGAAGAAAAATTGATTTGAAAACAATCGTGTATTGCTTGAAGAAAGAGTTTTGCAACACGACGAAGGTTTTATGAGAAAGATCAATTTTCAATCAAAAATACTTTTTGTATTTGAAAGAGTACACATTCGACGTGCTAGCGAAAAGAAGAGTTTCGCACATCGAACGGTTTTTCTAAAAGTATTTTTCAATCAGAGATACTTTTTGTGTTTGAGATGAATACACATTCGACGTGCTAGAGAAAAGAAGGTTTGCACATCGAATGGTTTTTCCAAAAGTATTCGTCAATTCCATTCCTGGACCAAGGTTGATTCAAGAATGAATCTCCCCATTGTTTCTATCCAGTTGTCACATGGTTGATCTATAGAATAGATCTCACATGCCACCTACCAGGAGCTTGTTTGATGTTGGCTCCAGAAGGCTTTCCATCTTCATTGTGAATATGTTTGCATATCACTCAGATGTTCTGGCAATACCACAAGGATAATGCGTAGGGCTCTTAATATATTCTTACTTTCCACATTGTGTGAAACAGCAAGTCTTCATTAATTTAGTGTCCTAATGAGATATTTTGGATGATCTCTTGGCTCTAGACTCAATAGTGCACATTTGGTTCCTGTGTCGGAGACTAGGGAGAGGGTCTCCTTCTTCAATATCAACAATCTCTAAGAGAAAGTCGATAGATAATGTCGGTTCCCCGTGAGAATGAAACAAGTCCTTTTAAGAGGAACTTGAGTGGTTTGGGAAGTTGAAGTGCAGTGCGTCACTGGGTCCATGACGTCTTGTCTTCAATACCGATGTTACCTTAGTAAACACCAGTAGCATATGAATTTGAACCCGGTTACTGCCCTAAGGTTGAATTATTGGAGGGCTATTTCTTTTCACCCTTTTTCATATTCATTTCTTTTTCATTCTTCAACCCCTTCAGTGCTTACAGAGACTTCATTACTAGAACCTTGTTGGGTTTATTCCAGTACTAGCTCTGTCTCAATCCGCACTCTTCCCATATTCTCATTTTTCTCCTTTTTTTCAATATACCTAAGGACTCTACACTATCTAGTGGATTGTCCCTGGGTAGATCCCTCCGGTTCTGGCGGATCGTGGGAACAAATACCTAACCTAACCATCCTTATAACACCATGCATAAAGTAAATTGGTCGGTCTTTTGGTATTGTTCTTTCCTTCATGAAACCAATTGAAAAATCATTTGGAAAACCAATCAAGGTACTTGTGATACGAGATCAAAGCATTTTGTACCTTAATAGTTTTGATCATTTAGAAAACCTCCCCCTCAACATGTGCGTATTATTTAGAAATTGTTTAGCACAAGGAGGCAGGAGGACTTTGAAATATTTTCTTTGATCACAATTTTCATACGAACAAGCCATTTAATTTTCTTTGGTAAATTCTCCCCCTCAATATGTGTATAGGATATTTGAAATCATTTTTATCACATAGAGGCAAGAGTTCTTTTGAAGCACATCCACAATCACAAGAGCCATTAAGAAACCATTTGATAACACAATCAAGGTACTTTATAAATAACTTTAAAAAGTTTTTGTACCTCAATAGTTATGCTCCTCCTCAATATGTGCTTCGAGATTCGAAAGCGTTTAGCACATATGAGAGAGCAGCCTGCACAATTAAATCAAAACGATCACCTTTTATCAAATTTCATTATTAAATCACAAATTCTCCCCCGATCAAAAAATATCAAACCCTTTGAGATTTTGGATCCCAAGTGATTTAATTAGGTTTAGAAAACATGGGAGAAAATGTGGCCTTGTTTAAATACTCATCTGGTTTTTGGATAAATCCTCCTCCTCAACATGTGCATTGTGTATTTGAAATCGTTTGGCACATGGAGGCAGGAGTGCCTTTGAAGGACTAAAACCAATTCCATTTAAACAGATAAGAGATTTAACTCACGATCTCTACCCCGATCAAAATTTCAAACCTTTTGAGATTTGTGATCCCAATTGATTTAAATCATTTAAAACATTTTGGGGAAAGACGTGGCTTGATTTAACTTTGAAAAATGACAGATAAGGACCATTTTAAGACATTAAAGATTGTTAGTGTCAGGTATGATTGTTTTAAGAGACCTTTTAAGTAAAATAAAATAATTTCACAATCAAACAAGAACAGAAAAAATTTCATTTTGACAGATCTTTGAGTTTTAAAGAAAACCATACCATGACATAACATTAAATCTTTAGATCACCACATTTTAGCGTACAAACGGACTTCTGATGAAATATTGTTTGAAAATATTTTATTTTAAATCACTCTCCCCCTCAATCGATGACCGAAGTCGATAATTGAGTGACTTAGGTTTTGATAAAAAGAAGTCCGGTGATTTTCAAAAATTAAGACCAATTTATTTTCAAAACAATATTTTTCCATATTCAAAACAATATTTTCAAAAATTGTTTAAAGATGGTATCATTTACTACTTTTCCTGCACAAGATACGTTAGGTGGTTGAGAAGCTTCTGTTGTTGTTGCTGTAGGGTTTGGAAGAAAACCGTCTGCTGATGCAGTGAGACTTCTTCTTACGTTGCATTTTGAATGCCAACTGAGGTCAAATTAAGCTCCGTTTCTTCAATCACTTAGAAGAAAACCATCTGCTGATGCAGTGAGACCTCTTACGTTGCATTTATGCCAACTCTCCATTGAAGTCCAATTAAGCTCCGTTTCTTCATTTGTCAACCCAAGAAATAGTTACCCTTTCCTTTCGGCATCCAATCATCTTCAATTGTGGGATCCGGATCGGGAACATTCTTATATACCAATATACCTGCATACGTTAGTGAACACACATACATATATATGGTGGTCAACATCACCAAACAGCAATCGACTAATAAAAGTCAATTCAACATACAAATCAGTTCATATAAAGCATGGGAATAATGTGTTTATCAAACTCTAATCATCTAATCCTAGCAATCATATCCTAGGCACCTAGTCCTTCAACATAGGTTAACATCATTTTTAATTAAGCATATTAGGATAATTAAGAAAGCCCGTTAGATGATGTAGATTTGACAAACATTATCCCCCTCAATCAATGACTCATTTTCTGAAAAGTTTAAAAGCGCAGAAGTCATTGATTGAGTTTTCAATTTTACAAAAACTCTGAATCTGATTGTTTTTAAAGCAACTCATTTACCACCATTTTTGAAAACACCAAATATTTTTCTGAAGAATTTTAGACGGAAAAACATTTGTGTAGGAACAGCAGTCCTTCGACATACTTTCCTTGTTTTGTTTTTAGGATAAGTGCATGAAATATTTTGAAAATAGGTTTAGCGCAGCACTTTCCTTCCTTTAAAAGAACGGGTTGCTATCTGAAATAATAGCAAGCCATAATTTTGAAGAGCGGGTTACAGTCTGAAGTAACTGCAAGCCATAGTTTGAGACATGTTTAAAAAGAAATATTTACACCTCCTGCTCGAACTTCATCTAAAGTCCCGTGCCATTATTGAATGACATTTCTAAGACCGTAGATGTTATCGATACCAGAAGACATGTCTTGATAAAACAATATTTTTGGTATTTTTAAGTTTTCTTATTTTTATGGATTTTTTGAAGGTTTTATATTTTTCTATTTTGTTTTTGAAAAATATATACAAGGATAGAGTAGATGATATAGTTAAAGAGGATGATGATACGAGTACCGAGATAAGGATATCGAGCAGCACGTCGTAGAAGATAGAATTCGTCATCTCTTAAACATCCACCACCAAAGCTTCCAAGGGATCTTGAATTGAAAGAAATAGAATCATCTGAAAGTGAGACTTTGGCAGCTTCCCCCCAAACCGAAAGTCCTTTAGCTGAGCAGATTCGAAGCTCTATTTCAAGCTTGCTTTAGCCAGGTGCACAGAAAAGCACACCATTATCATAAATTCCGCTGCTCCATTTAAGAACGATAATCGAGGATCTCCATTCGGGGTTATATCATCCAATAGAAGAACAACACTGTATCATCCCACACACAAAACAATCTTTTCAAATTTCATTTCTACTGACGTCTGAAGTAATCCATTCAAAAAAGGTGTCAAGAGAACAATTCCCCCAAGTAGTTGAATTGATGCTGTTAATACAAATATCGTCATTAAACGTTATTTATATTTTTGATCTTTGCCTAAGTTTTGTTAACGACAAAAGTAAATTTAATTTATAAAAAGCTTAAAGCTTGTCAAGTTTATTAGATATTAAAACAAGCTTTCTCAAACAATATATTCATCATTCAAGCATTTACATTTATGATTAGTAACATCTTGATATGACTCTAATCAATATGTATGATAGTAGTTTATAGAATGTGTTAGGTTCTTAAAACCAAACACTACTTAAGCATTTGCATATTTCTATTAATAGTAATACAACACTTGACATCTTGTATTACATCATAGGAATCATTTGTAGATTCCATTAGATATTTTGTGAAGATTTATACTCTCCATATCTTGCACAATCTCTCTTAGATTGAGTTGACTTTAAGCAAGATTTGATATCTTTGCTGTCAGTCTGGCGGTACCAATTGGGTACACGGGCGGAACCCTTTTTAGGGGTCCGCGGTCCGTGGACGCTCCTGTCCATTTTGGTTATAAATAGCAATGCCAAGCCAAGTAGTTTCTCATCCTTTTCTAACATACTCTCATACATATCTTCTCTCTAACCTTTCTAACTCAGTTTCATATCATATTAGTGATCTCTTTTGTAGCAAAGAAGATCAAGTCATATTCAAGCTTCAACGAGAAGTTGGAAGTCTTGTTTGTTTAGTGTTGTATGATCTAGTGTTGATCCATACTTCATTGTTGTATCAAACCATCATAATCTTGTGAGTATGAGTGGTTAGTATTTTAGTCCTCAAAATACATTGTGTGTGGGAGTAGTTGTACCCTTGGAAAGAACTCGACATCTAGCTTAGTGTCGGAAATAGTGTAAGCGACGTGTAAAGGTTTTCTCCGCCGGTGAAAGGAGCTTGTTGACTAGTGAAGTTAAACTCTCGAGTGTGAGACTCGGGGAGTGGAGTAGGGCAAGGAAAAAGAGTCCTTGTAGGCCGAACCACTATAAACAACTTGTTGTGGTTTGATCATTTCTTTCCTTACTTACCTATTACATATTGCTTGCATATTTCATCAACATACTTAAGATCAATATCAATTGATCTTTCAATAAGTTTCAAAACAAAGTTTTTAATCGGTAAACTATTCAACCCCCCTTCTAGTTTTCTACAATTGGTACCAGAGCCTCGTTGCTCAAGAATTTCTAAAATAACTTGTATTTTATAAACTTGAAACGATCCATGGATTCTGAAAACTTTAAAGAAGGGCAATCTATGCAAAGACCACCACTCTTTGAAACCAATGGATTTATCTATTGGAAAAACCGTTTTGAAACATATGTAAAATCAAAAGATATAGATCTTTGGTTTATTATTGTTAAAGGAGATTTTAGTTCTACAACAAAGGATATTTCCGTTGATGAACAAAAGAAATTAGTTGCTAAAAATAATGAAGCTAAAATGATGCTTTATAATGCTTTACCTAGAAAAGAATATGAAAGAATTTTTATGTGTGAAACCGCTAAAGATATTTGGGAATCTTTAATTGTTACACATCAAGGTAATTCACAAGTCAAGGATAACAAAATTGATCTTCTTGTTCAACAATATGAACAATTTGTTATCCCTGAAGATGAAACCATTGATTGTGGCTTTGCTCGTTTTAACACTATCATTACATCACTTAAAGCACTTGACGAATCTTTTCGTAGTAAGAACTTTGTCAGGAAATTTCTTAGAGCACTCCATCCCAAATGGAGAGCTAAAGTGACCGCTATTGAAGAATCAAAAGATCTCTCAATAATGTCACTAGACGAGCTAATTGGCAACCTCAAAGTTCACGAAATGGTAATGGAGAAAGATTCTGAGATCATCAAAGGAAGAAAGGAGAAGATCAAATCCGTTGCTCTTAAAGCAAAGGCGGAATCAAGCGATGATGGTGAATCTTGTTCCGATAGTGAAGATGAGGAGTATGCCATGGCCGTTAGAGATTTCAAGAAGTTCTTTAGAAGAAGAGGAAAGTTTGTAAGACAACCTCGAGAAGAAAAGAAGTCATTCCGAAAAGATCGGGATGATAAGAAGATTAAAGGTGAAAGAAAGTGTTTTAGATGTGGTGATGCAAGTCATCTTATAGGAGAATGTCCCAAGCCACCTAAAAGCAAAACTCAACGAGCTTTTGTAAGTGGTGCTTGGAGTGATAGTGAAGACGATGAAGAATCAAGCAAGGAAGAGATCGCTCTAATGGCACATGAGTCAAATGAGGTACTTTCCGACTCTTCTTATTCTTCTATAGATGATGACACCTTGCAAAAACAATATAATCAATTGTGTGAGCTAAGTCTAAAAATCATAACTAAAAATAAATTTTTAAAAACTAAAAAGGAGTTTCTGGAAAATGAGGTATATGAGTTAAAAGAAAAAGCAAAACGTCTTGAAAAAGGAAAAGCAAATGACGGTGATTGTAAATCATGTCAAGAGCTTAATCTTGAAATAGAAAAACTAAAGCTCACACAAGAAGTCTTAATAGAAAATAACTCTAAGTTTAAAAGGTTTAACAAAAACATCGCTCTTGCCGATGAAATAGTTAAAATCCATAAAACACCAGGAGACATGAATGGGCTAGGTTTCAATGAAGTATTAATTCCAAAGAGTCAAAACAAAACGGCCGAAAAAGACGAACATTCTGTCAAAACTGCTGCAGTACAGCACGGACCAGACGGAACCAAAATAAGGGTTCCGTCCGTTGTGCAAAAGGGTACCGCGGGTACTTCAGCAGAACAGAATGTTCGCAATACGGACCGTACTGAATTTGTTAAAATAACAAAGAAAACCAATGATAATGTTAAACTAAAACCAGCCATTATATCAGGAGTAGGACTTGTTAAAAATGAATTTAGATCAAAAACTACTCAACAACGATATAAAACCTCTTTTGCCAAACGCCCCTTTCCTAAGAGCAACCACAACGTTCAACCTAACTACCAACACAACGGTTGGAATCAAAACATTCCTAGACCATATCAAACTCCAGATTACATGCCATGGAACCCTTATCCATCATTTCCATACATGAATCAAATAAATGGTATGTTTAACCCAAACGGACCCATGAGATATTGGGGACCAAATGTTTGAGTTATTCGCTTCTTAGGTATGTTTGAAAGTTGGATTGGAACCTGATGAATGGATAAAAGATAGTGGATGCTCACGACACATGACGGGCAACAAAAGTCTATTCTCATCATACCAAGAGTATGACGGAGGTAATGTCACTTTCGGTAGCAATCTCAAAAGCAAAATCATTGGCAAAGGTACGATTGCTCATAACTCTCTAACTATTGAAAATGTTGCTCATGTGGATAGGTTAGGATTTAATCTACTTAGTATTAGCCAACTATGCGATAAAAAGTATAAAGTACTATTTGATGAAAATGGTAGTAAAATACTAAAAGATGGTATCACCATAGCTAAAGGAGTTAGGAAAAATAACATATACGTCATGAAAATAGATAAAACATATAATGACAAACTTTGCCTAACAACATTAGACGATAGCTCATCTCTTTGGCATAGACGCTTAGGTCACGCTAATATGAGACTTATACAAAATCTATCTTCAAAAGAGTTAGTTAGGAATTTGCCAAAACTAAAATATGACCAACACTTTTGCGACGCTTGCAAAATTGGTAAACAAACACATAGTAGTCACAAATCTAAAAATATGGTATCTACATCTAAGTGTCTAGAATTATTACATATGGATTTGTTTGGACCATCCGCTATAAGAAGCTATGGAGGCAACTTATACACTTTGGTCATAGTAGATGATTACTCAAGGTTTACTTGGACGTTATTTTTGAAAACCAAAAATGAAGCTTTTGATAAATTTGAAATACTTAGCAAGAAAATTCAAAATCTTCTAGGTGTTAAAATTGTGTCGATCCGAACGGATCATGGTCGTGAATTTGACAACGAAACTCAATTTGGAAACTTTTGTGATACAAATGGTATAACACATAACTTTTCCGCTCCACGAACACCTCAATCAAATGGAGTAGTAGAACGTAAAAATAGAACAATTCAAGAAATGAGTAGAACAATGCTTAATGAACAAAACATTCCTCAAAAGTTTTGGTGTAACGCCGTTGACACTTCTACATATATTTTAAATAGAGTCCTAATACGTCCTTTCCTAAACAAAACACCATATGAACTTTATAAAGGTAAAAAGCCAACATTAGGATATTTTAAAGTCTTTGGTTGCAAATGTTTTATTCTTAACACTAAGGATTATCTCACCAAGTTTGACCCAAAGTCTTATGAAGGTGTATTTCTTGGTTACTCTCAAACTAGTAAAGCTTACATTGTCCTAAATAAAGAAACAATGATAGTCGAGGAATCGTTGAACATAACATTTGACGAAAGTCCACCTCCCTCTAAGACATCACCTTTGGTAGATGATGACTTAGTTGAAAGTCAAATAATTGAAAGTCAAATTAATAATAATAAGGAAGATGAACCATTAAATAAGGAAATTGTCAACATAAAAGAATCTAAAAGTCATCCATTAGAAAAGGTCATAGGAAAACTTAATCAAAGAACCTTAAGATCACAAGCTCAAAATCAAAGTAATCATTTTTGTTTTGTATCCACCATTGAACCAAAAACCATAAATGAAGCAATAAAAGATGAATCATGGGTAATGGCCATGCAAGAAGAATTAAACCAATTCGTTAGAAATGATGTTTGGAAACTAGTTCCAAAACCCAAAGATCAAACTATAATTGGAACAAAATGGGTCTTTCGAAACAAAATGGATGAAAATGGTATAGTATCTAGAAACAAAGCTAGGCTTGTTGCACAAGGCTATAATCAACAGGAAGGAATTGACTATGATGAAACTTATGCACCGGTAGCTAGACTTGAATCTATTAGAATATTACTTGCTTATGCATGTGCTTATGATTTTAAATTATTTCAAATGGATGTCAAAAGTGCTTTTCTTAATGGGTTTATTAACGAAGAAGTGTATGTTGCTCAACCTCCCGGTTTTACCGACTTTGAGAAACCACATCATGTCTTCAAACTCAAGAAAGCTTTATACGGCCTTAAACAAGCACCTAAAGCTTGGTACGACCGTCTTAAGACTTTTCTTATTGATAACAAATATACTATGGGATTAGTAGATAATACTCTTTTTACTAAGAAAAAGGAATCTCAAATTATTATTGTTCAAATATACGTTGATGACATTATATTCGGATCAACTTGTCAAGAACTATGTAATGATTTCTCTAAAATCATGCATGACGAGTTTGAAATGAGTATGATGGGTGAGTTAAACTTCTTTCTAGGACTTCAAATTAAACAACTAGAGGATGGTATTTTCTTTAACCAATCTAAATATATAAAAGATATGCTTAAGAAATTTGGTCTTGAAGATTCCAAACCAACTAAAACACCCATGTCTTCGGACACTAAACTCACCAAGGACGAAGAAGGTGAATCCGTAGATAATACTAAATATAGAGGAATGATTGGTAGCCTACTCTATCTTACGGCTAGTAGACCCGACATTATGTTTAGTGTTTGTCTATGTGCTCGCTTTCAAGAAAACCCAAAGGCATCACACTTAGAAGCATTAAAAAGGATTTTTAGATATATTAAGGGAACAACGTGTTTAGGATTATGGTATCCCAAAGGAACGGGTATAGAAACCATAGTGTATGCCGACTCGGATCATGCCGGTGATTATGTCGATAGAAAAAGTACAAGTGGTATTTGCACTTTTGTTGGACATTGTCTCACCTCATGGTTTGCAAAGAAGCAAACGGCTTTAGCCATCTCTACTACTGAAGCCGAATACGTCTCAGCCGGAAAAGCATGTCAACAAGCTCTTTGGATGAAGCAAGCCCTCGTAGACTACGGAATTCATCTCAACGACATTGTGATACTTTGCGACAATAAAGGAGCCATCGATCTCAGCAAAAATCCCGTTCAACATGCTCGTACAAAGCACATTGAAATCCGTCATCACTTTCTTCGCGACAATGTTCAAAAAGGAAACATTTCAATCGAGAAAGTATCCTCCGAAGACAACATTGCCGACATCCTTACTAAACCTCTTAAACGAGAACCTTTTAATCTTCTTAGACTTGGTTTAGGGTTAATGGAACCAAGCATGTAGGATAAACATAGCCTAAAACATTAGAATAGTCAAACCAAAACAATTTTGTCTTGTTTCTGCTACTGTAGCCACGGCACCAAACGACAACACGGACGGAACCAAAAATTTGGTACCGTCTGGTCCGTGGTGTCTACAGAAGCAAAACAGCTTTATACATAACATCTTCTTCCTCACAACCCACTTTACCAAAACGTGTAAAACTTAAACCAAGCTCATTGTTGTCATCTTCCCACTCACTAATCACTGAAGATAACATCATTGTAAGTATCCTAACTACATTTCATCTCTTAATTCTGAGTCTAGGATTCTTATTTATGCACAAAACTATCACAAATCATTACATGGGGTTTTATGTATGCTTTTATACCAAATATGAATTCAATTGGCAAATTGCATAACTAGTCATTCAAATTAGGTACTACATTATCATATTGCATAAACAAAATCATGTTTCCCACTAATTGATAGATAATAAATATAAGGCCTTATTCAAACAACCAAACACCCCATGTCAAAAGTTTTGAAAAGCTTCTCACTTATAGGAAAACATTTTTTCATTGCTAATACAAATAGAAACGTTAGAATTTTCATCACTTGCATGCTCTTGAATACTAAAGGTATTGCATAACTAATATGCACTCCCGGGTATATTCAAATGTAGCCACATTGAATTAGGAGCATTTGGGTTATCTCATGGTATTTGTCAAACACTCCACTAAAACCATTTTATGCATAAAATGAGTCGAGATAACCGCAACTCCAAATTGTTTTCATATAGGCACACACTAGAATCAAAAACGTTAAAATTTATCTAAAGTTTTAACATGTTAATTCTTATATTTAGGAATAACCATGGTAGCCGCAAGATTCTATGATCACAAAGACACTCTTAACTACATTCCCAAACACCACAAAACCAAAGGACTCACCAAGGAACAAGTAGAAATATTTAGGGGTCTAGAATCTAGGTATTTCCACGAGGGTAGAACCATTCACTCATCCTTCCTTGAGCATACCAATCTTCGTGAAGAACTAGCCGCCATTCAATTCGATTGTCTTCTTGACATTGATGAACCAATTTGTCCTAGGTTCGTATTAGAATTCTATGCTAGTGTGACCGGTTTTAGTGATGAAGCTGATGATGAGTTTTGTCTTAGTTTTAGAATCAATCAAAATGACTTCACTATCACTTTAAGTGAATTTGCTAGAGTACTAGGAATTCCCAACCGAGGAACTTGTGTCTACACGGATAAGTGGTCACTCACCGCACTTGATGCAATCAATGACCGCTCTCTCCCCTACATAACCCGTTTAGCCGATAAGGATGTCATCCGTGAACACCTTTTTAACCCAAAAACGGATACAACCCGAGTCACCCGAAAGGGAAAAGAGGTAGACCGAGATCCATATGGAATGGAGCTCAATGAACTTAAGCACGAATTTAAGAAATGGGAGGAGTTACTTAGAGCAAACGTCATTAGCACCATAGGGAATAGGGATCACATAAACGCTTGTCTTTGCCACATGCTTTACAACTTGTCCACCCGACAACCATTCAACTTAGCCTACTACATAGCTAGGAGAATGATTGATATTCCAACTCAAGGATCCGTTGCTCTTCCATACGGGATGCTTCTCACCCGTCTCTATAGAAACTTCGCTCCAATTCCACCAACCCCAAAAGGGATGCACCTTCAATATGATCTCATCCCTCACATCTTTGTGCCCTTGAGTGATGCTCGAGTTGCTAAGACTAAAGGCAAGAGAGCTAAACCTCCAACTCCTTCATCATCATCATCAAATAGCTCCGAGGATGGTCTTCCAAGCTCTCGTCTTCCACCTCAAGAGTATTACACATCTCTTCCCGAAATTGAGAATGAATCAGCAGAATTCAAGCAAACTAAGGGAATGTTCAAGTGCCTTGGTAGGATGATGAACAAGATTTACAAGAAGTTGGACAAATAAGGGTACTTTAAGGAGTGTTTGGAACAATGCATTATCGTTGATGTTTGATACTATTTAGTTGTTTTTATTATGTAGGATGATAATATAACTTGAAACAATGGTGTATGCTAACAATCTCATGCAGGGGGATAGCACAAGTATGCTATCAAATTTTACCCATTTTCACTATATTGTGAAAATCAATAAGTCTTGCTCTTAATCTATGCTCCAATGTGTTTACATATGTGTTATTTACTTTTCCTAACTAGAAATATTTAGTATAACAGGTTTTGAGATAAATTTTCAGATTTCGGAAATTTCAGTTTTTCAGAAACATTCTGTCCAAATTTCAGCACTCCACGGATCAGACGGCACCATTATTTTGGTACCGTCCTTTATGAATTTTGGTACCGCCGTATCTGTACAGGCGGACCAGACGGCACCCTTTTTTGGGTTCCGTCTGTATATGATTTTGGTGCCGTGGATCCTCCAGGTAATTTTCTGAATTTCGACTCTTTCGTAATTCCAAATTATCTTCCATCACTTATAAATCAATCTTAACTAGTTTATACTGTTATTAGAACTAGTATTATTCACTAAGGGATGTAAGAAATCCATTTCCCACCAAAATTCAAAAATTTGAAAAATCCACCCAAGGAGCCCTTTGGCATAAAGGAAGGAACCAAATTTTTGGTACCTTCAAATCCGTGGGTAATCTGAATGTTAGGAAATTCCACTCACTAGAACACATTTATTGCATATCTTTTCTTCTTCACTCCATCTTCTTTGTATGGATTGACTTGGGTGATATGACTAGCATTCAACCCACTTCCAAATCATTAGGAACCTCATCTCTTCAATGGTTCAACATCAAATCAAACCTTTTCTCAACAATTTCTTACCTCTATAAATTGAAAGGCTTTACCATGATCATCCTCACACCTTCCTCATTCTCACTTACTATCTAGCAAATCAAAACCCAAGATAAAAATGACTAAATCATCACCAAAACCTTGCAAGAAAACCGCTAGAATGAGTGTAAGGCCTTGTTGCTTTGTTAATTTTAGCTCATCATCCGAATCTTCACCACTCACCATCTCATCTCCCATTAGAGATGATACACACCTTACCTTGGCTACACCCACTTCATCACACATTGTGATCACCACTCCACCACCATCAAAAGCACCTACTTCACCTCCACCGGCACCCATCCAAACATCCAAAACACCATCACCACCTTCACAAAGGTCTCCCACTCTCACTCCCATGGAGTTATTTTCTACTCCACCAACATCACCAAATCCTTTCCTAGAGGACTTGGAAGACTTGCCTCCTAGGCCAAGTCATCCACCACCATTGCCATCCTTTGGCACCATTGAGCGAATCGCTCATGAATCACCTCGGTCATCCATTGACCCAAACGCCCCATTAGGGCCAAGACCTCTCCTTTTCCACCCCATTCACAAGGACATTCATGGTCCTTTATACGGGGATCATCCACTTCCATCATCAATGTCCCCTCATATTGAGGACATCCCGGAGAGCATGTGGGATGACAATCCCACTAGAGAGGAGATTCAAGCCGAACTCCACAACCTCCACCAATTCAAAGGCATGGTGGATTCTCACTTAAGTGAGACAATGCAAATGCAAAGTGCTTTGCTTGCATCCATCATGACCACTCCAAACATCCCCAACACCACCAACACATCCACCATTCCACCACCACAACCTCCGCAAACTTTCTACCCACCAAGGCATGGTTGCTCAACTTGTGAGCAAACGGGTCAAACCGTGGAACGGACCCGGATTATGGTCCATGACTTCCACGAAGAAATGAGGTTCATCCTCAACCACATTCTTGAGCGTCTCAACGCTCTTTCCCATCCATCATCTCTTTAGGATGGTTTTTAGAATAGTCTTTTATTTATTTTTGTTTTTAGATAATTTTTTTTTTCTTGTACTAGAAACACATCATTGTGTTCTCTTTTCATGATCTTTACTCATGAAAAATTTTAACAAATGAATGTTGTTTATTATGTTGTTGGTGTCATTACATAGTGCTTGGAAATGCTTGTGAATGATCATTATTACTAACAATTTTTTTTGTAGCTTCATTTTCACAATCCATGTATCTTCCCATTAAAGCACCCAATTTAGGGGGAGCTTTGAACAAGGGGGAGATAATAAGCTCGGGCTCATTACATTCCGCATAACCTCTTCTTTTTGTTGAGACAAAAAGGGGGAGAAAATATAGAACTTGGAAATTATTTATATTTGACTTTTCTGAAAAAGTCAAACTGCATACAATTGACTTTCTAAAAGTCAAACAGGAATCCTCATTGGTAATACTTGACTTTTCTTAAAAAGGTCAAACTGCATACTTTGACTTTCTGAAAAAGTCAAACATCATGCATCAACTAGTGAATTCTTTGACCTTCATAAAAAGTCAAATTTCATACACTTACATTATCATTTCCTTTTCAAGTTCTAAAACTAATATTTTTATAACTCTTGTACAAACTTTGTTTCTTTTATAAAAATAAAATTTATATTTTGTCCTCAACAAAAAGGGGGAGATTGTTAATACAAATATCGTCATTAAACGTTATTTATATTTTTGATCTTTGCCTAAGTTTTGTTAACGACAAAAGTAAATTTAATTTATAAAAAGCTTAAAGCTTGTCAAGTTTATTAGATATTAAAACAAGCTTTCTCAAACAATTTATTCATCATTCAAGCATTTACATTTATGATTAGTAACATCTTGATATGACTCTAATCAATATGTATGATAGTAGTTTATAGAATGTGTTAGGTTCTTAAAACCAAACACTACTTAAGCATTTGCATATTTCTATTAATAGTAATACAACACTTGACATCTTGTATTACATCATAGGAATCATTTGTAGATTCCATTAGATATTTTGTGAAGATTTATACTCTCCATATCTTGCACAATCTCTCTTAGATTGAGTTGACTTTAAGCAAGATTTGATATCTTTGCTGTCAGTCTGGCGGTACCAATTGGGTACACGGGCGGAACCCTTTTTAGGGGTCCGCGGTCCGTGGACGCTCCTGTCCATTTTGGTTATAAATAGCAATGCCAAGCCAAGTAGTTTCTCATCCTTTTCTAACATACTCTCATACATATCTTCTCTCTAACCTTTCTAACTCAGTTTCATATCATATTAGTGATCTCTTTTGTAGCAAAGAAGATCAAGTCATATTCAAGCTTCAACGAGAAGTTGGAAGTCTTGTTTGTTTAGTGTTGTATGATCTAGTGTTGATCCATACTTCATTGTTGTATCAAACCATCATAATCTTGTGAGTATGAGTGGTTAGTATTTTAGTCCTCAAAATACATTGTGTGTGGGAGTAGTTGTACCCTTGGAAAGAACTCGACATCTAGCTTAGTGTCGGAAATAGTGTAAGCGACGTGTAAAGGTTTTCTCCGCCGGTGAAAGGAGCTTGTTGACTAGTGAAGTTAAACTCTCGAGTGTGAGACTCGGGGAGTGGAGTAGGGCAAGGAAAAAGAGTCCTTGTAGGCCGAACCACTATAAACAACTTGTTGTGGTTTGATCATTTCTTTCCTTACTTACCTATTACATATTGCTTGCATATTTCATCAACATACTTAAGATCAATATCAATTGATCTTTCAATAAGTTTCAAAACAAAGTTTTTAATCGGTAAACTATTCAACCCCCCTTCTAGTTTTCTACAGATGCAATCAGTTTCTTTGTATAATGCTCAAGAACTCTCCCAAATACACATCATGAGGGGAATGAAGACACCTCCCCATGTTCACATTTTTCTTCCCTGATGATCGTGTATGAAGCTCAAGAACTCGAAGTACACCAATATCCAAGAGCTCTCCCGAATACACATCATGAGGGAATGAAAACACCTTCCCATGTTCACATTTTTCTTCCCTAATGATCGTGTATGAAGCTCAAGTATCCGAAGTATACCAATACACAAGGAATGAACAACTGAAAACATTGAAGAAGCTGGCCAAGTCACTGATTATCTCTGCGGATGACAATCTCTGCGGATGTCAACTCCGGAATAAGTGATTATATCTCTGAATCACTGATTAAGCACTCAAGTGAAACAGCTGAGCATCCCCAATGTACACAATCTCTCTCCCCTGATCATTGCAATACCATCGAAATCACCACACACTAGTGTACCTCTTTTATCTTCAGAAACTAACTCTTTTATCGCTTCCCCCACATAGTTGGAATAAGAATACTAAACGCCTTGATGAGTAAAACCTTGAGTTTCTCTGCGGTCATGACATTTGTTTTCCCGGGATATCTTCAATCACTTAGAAGAATTAAGTTCATCAAGTTTACTCACCATGAGTCAAACCTTGAGTTTCTCTGCGGTAATAACATTTGTCTTCCCGGGATATCTTCAATTTCTTAGAAGTATTAAGTACATCAAGTTTACTCGCGTTTAGATGCTTGTCTCCTTCCCTCTTTCTGGTTTTGTTACTTCAGAATCAGCAACTCTTTAAATGCCCAAATACTTGAAATTTGTTGAGAAGATCGCTTGAAGTCTTTGTGAGAATCAACATGCTGAATAATGTGAGCAAGTCTAATTGAGGATTAAATTTGACATATCACATTCCCCCAATTAGTGCTCTCCCCTAGACCGACAATCCTTTTGATAAATTCCCAAATTAAGAAGAAGTCTTTAGATCATTAAATGCAACTCGTCTTTGGTCTTCTAACATATAGCAAGAAATGTAGAACAGACTGTAGACTCGACCTTCTTCAAGATTGTCCAGTTGGGGAATAGATAATTAACATCTTCAACTCACACCAAAAAGCATCCCACCAAAAAGCATCCCAATTAACTTACATCTTGCAAATCCCCTTAACTAAAATCCCTCCCAATCAAACAAGAACAGAAAGATGTTCATCAAGGAAATCAGCAATCAGGCCGCAACGAACACACAAGATGGTAACACCAAACTACCAATCACATCAAACAAGAACAGAGAGATTGTTCGGAATCATCATGTTGATGTATACGTGAAGCATTAACCGGAAGCACTTTGTCGATAAACCCATCAATCCGAGTGAAGATGTCAACCAACGGCTTTTAGAAGAGAAAAACTCCATGTGAAGATGACCCGATAAGAAGAGGCTCGGTTCTTACATGAGTTTAGAGCCGTATGACCATTTATATTCTCAAATATCAATCAACAATGCAAAAAATTCACACTTCTTCTCCCCCTCAAGAATTGCATACGGAGATGCCATTCTTGACTAAATAAGTGAAAATCATCCGAATGTTCTATTCACACTTCTCTCCCACAAAATCAGCACATGATGTCGCCATCTTCATTATAATTGAGCAAGTGGAATGAGAAAACAATCAGTGGTAGCCCGGTTCACTTGATGACTGAAGCGCATGGAAAAAGTATGAAGCATGTTGATGAGAATGGTCATTAATAAGAAGATTTCTCTTCTTCAGAAGATATAGCGCACTGACACGTACACTTTTCTTTTCTTTGGAGAACGAGGCATGAACTGTTGTGTTCATACGTCATAATCTCTCTCTTTTCATCATCTCTTGGCAAAACATGTAATCAACCCATTATCATTCAGTAGGCTCTTTGTCGTGATAGCTGATGGAGAAAACCCAATATGATGAATTTGACCCTGAAGTAAACTAACCCGAACTCGTGACTTAAACTTGCACATATGTAACAAAGAGCGGTGCCGATTTCCATTAGCATCTCTAAGTACTCTCTATGTACTCTATACTCTTCAACCAACCAACCATCAAGTATAAGACGTACATTACCTCTTGAAAATCCACAATTGAATGTGACACTGAGCACTACAACGTAACTCCTTAAAGTGATAGTTATTTTGTAGTGGTATGAGCCCAATTCCCCCAAGTGGTAAAAGAAAAGGTAAAAGACACCCAACAATAACTAGATTTCCAAGTCTTCGTTTTTGATAATAAGCATCGAACAAGGATCATGAAGAATCTTCATCCAACCATCCCCGATACCTTCAGATACTAAGTACACTCGCCCGTGATATTTCACTTCAACCTCAAATAAATAATAGCGAATTAACCCCATTGTCACATCTTGTTAAACGCTCAAATCTGGCCTCCTTTGATCTTAAAAGTGAACTTTGATAATGGTTTCATCCAGACCATAGTTAAAAGCACGTAACCCCATAAAACCTTGTAGTAACCAAACTGCCATGAAGACACCCAAACACACACCGAATTCATGAAGTACACTCTTTTATCCCTTCTTCGAAACAGAAACCGTAACACCAGCATCAGAAGACCCCGAAATACGCTTTCCTTTCTCCAAGATGGTTCCATCATCATGGGATTTTACAATTCTATAGTTTAAACCGAGAAATAGTATCTTTCGCGGGATTTTACAAAACCAAGAATAAACCGTAAGATAGATCCGGAAACGCACTTTATAATTACCAGGATGTTTCCATTTTTCACCGGATTTTACAAGTCTATGATTTAAACCGAGAAATAGATTCTTTCGCGGGATTTTACAAAATCAAGACAAAACCGTAAACAATGTCAGCTTGAGTGTGTTATGACAACTCTGATTTCGATGAATATTTGTTTTAGGGGAACATGCAGCGGTTCATCAGCGGTTCATTATCCAACATCACCAATATCATCAACCATCCAATAAACACGTTGGTAAACACATCATTCACACATTCTGTCGGCTGTTGCTGTGACCACATGGAGAAGTAAACCCGATATGTCAAACTTGATCATGAAGTGAACTTCCCCTGATTTGTTACTTAACCTTGTACTAGTCCTTGTGAAGAAGAAACGGTGTACCCAATGTACAAAACCTCTTGACGAATCCTCAACTGCGTGAGACACCGAAGTGATAGTTGCGTTGTGGGTAAAATGAGAGAGAATCACAAACGCAACTAAATAGCCAAGTCTTTATCACCCTCTATAAATGCCCAAACAAGTCATCTTCGTGGAAGGGAAGAAAGAAAGAAGACGAAAGTAAGTAAACAAGCCCGGAAAACCTCACATCAAATCCAAATAAGGAATACCGTTCAAACAACCCCGTAGTCAGTATTTTCCAATAATCATTTCAAGATTGCGACATAATGTTCTTCCGTAAAAATGTGTGACTCAAAGAGTCAAATCACACAACACAACAACGAATCTCATCACCACGCCAAATCTCATCAAAAAAAAACAACTAGCATTCCAAAAATTACCATAAACCTTAAATTCAAATATACGGGCATGTATCGATATCCAACGAATGCCCGGTCCATAGATAGTCATCTCACGGTCCAATCATAGGAGCATAACATCCGATCCAATTTAGTTGAGACCCATTGATCACATTTTTCATAAATAAAATAAAATTACACGTGACCAAGCTCATTAATAAACCGCACTATCTGATCTATATCAATGGAACATAATTAATCCTTGACCGAAAATCAATCAAAAGCAAAGGCTAGACATTCCATTTTACTCATTCCATTATACCATAATACATCCAGTATATAACTTATAAAAAAAAACAGATACCACATAACGTCCCATTCGTTCATCCCATTGCAGTATTTGGGCTTGATTTAGTGTCCATATTAGGTCAGCCCACACGAGATATACCAGATCCAACACGATAGGGTTCACTAAGCCCATTGTCCAAAACACTTAATATCCCAATATAGGCCCAATTGAAAAAATACACGGTAGATCAAGTCATTAAATATTCTCAACCGTGTATACCCTAATAATCCGGGTATAAAACGTCATATACTCCCATATCAACGAACCCTAATCCTCACTCACCCATGGCGCCTCTCTCCTGAATGTTAAGACACCAATCAAACCCTAATATTATCACCTCAAATCTCACGCCTCCCACATCCAAAAACACAGTAGACATAAAACCATTACATCAATCTATAAAATTATACACATAACTTGATTCCAATAACAAATCCGAGAAGCCACAGGGATGGCTCCAAAAGAGATATGTTACGACTAAGCCACAGGGATGGTGAGAGTTGTTAAGTGGCAGCCACAGAGATGGTTTGAGCATGGAGACGGCTTCAATCCTTTTCGGGTAGGTTTAATTTGTGCTATTGATCAATTTTTCATTCATTCGAACCTAAAGAAATGATGAAGGCCGAAAGGGTTTAGATTTTTCTTTACCCTTCGAACATTAACCTGAAGTAATTTACTTCAAAAATGATCAATGATGAAACAAGTTCAACACACACATCTTCAAAGATTAATCGTTTGAACCTTTCTGAGATCAGTGTTAAATTCATTAAAACCTTAAACGATTGCTACCAAGGTGGTGATTAATTTCTGCTTTGGATTTATTAAACGAATCAGAAAAAATCAATTAACATACTTGTTATTTGATTTATTTTATGCATTCGGATATAGAGGTTTAAAAACAGATCTATGATGAGTAGGTTCAACCAAAAAAGTCTTAATGACTTGAGGTGCATATTGAGCAAATCTGAGATCTTTTTTGTATACTAATCATTTTCGTTTAGAGCTTTTATAGTATTGGATCTGTGATGAGCAATTCATTCTATTGATAGACCTTTGAGGTCTTGATGTGGCTTGATGTACAATGAAAGAATGAAACTGAGATCCTAGTTGTGATATTATCTTTGACATCTGTAGTGTAGATGAGGTTGGATTTGAGATGGTTGTTGGTGTTTTTGGTATTATGTTGTATGTCGATGGTCTTATGTTGTCATTTCTTCTTCTTCATTTCTGTCTTTTTCAAAGTGTTGAGTCAAGTGCTAAGCCAAGTGCTAAGCCAAGTCGCTAAGTAAGTCGCTAAGCAACTCGCTAAGCCAACTCGCTGAGCAAGTCGCTAAGTAAGTCGCTAAGCCAACTCGCTATGTTACGGGTCAAGTCGCTAGCAACATGTCAAGTCGCTAGCTAAAGTTTTCAAAACAATTCGCTACTTGATAAATATCAAGTCGCTACCATTTACTTTACTCAAGTCGCTAGCTTTTTGTTTAACATAAGTCGCTAGGTCATCTTAAGTCGCTACGACAAGAGACCCAAGTCGCTACGACTTGTAAATACAAGTCGCTAGGTGACCCAACTCGCTAGGTAGATTCAGTGTATTTGGACAGAATACATACAAGTCGCTAGTAAGAATTTTTGTCATTTTTCCGATGAGTTTTCCGACCATTATTACGACCAGCTTCAAGAACCCAGAAAAAGGCACAAAGCATGCTTCTTTTTAACCCATTATGACCAGATAAACAACCAGTTGGCTTTTTGAACAAGGCTTACACATACAGATTCAAAAACTAACTTTGACAACACTACTGATTTGGACAAAAATACGGACTTGCACACATGTTAATACCACATATAGACCAAAAGAAGAATACCAAAACATGACCAAAAGAAGAATACCAAAACATGTAAAAAACAGTTTTACCCATAAAGAATATTCCGACCACAACACTACAAAAAACAGTTTCAAACAAGTATCAAAACCACAAGAAATCATCAAAACACAACAACCTTGGCTCTGGTACCAATTGTAGGATCGTGTATATTATTGTGTTGATGATTCGGGTGGTCTTGAATAATGAAAATACATGTTTGCCATAGTTAGAGAGTTAGTAGAGAGAGAGGGTGTTCTTGCTAGAGGTTTACACAAAGTATGGAATATTAGATTGAATGAGAAGCACCACCCCTTCCATGGATGGAAGGGGTATTTATACTTACAGACACAACGACCTCCTATCGGCCTGTGGATCAGGGATACAGTGGGTAAAGACCCGTCCTTCCTCCACGGTGTTGCACTAAACTATTTTACGCTACTGACAAACTAATTAACTACTACATAACGTAAATAAAGATATGTCTACGAGCTAACTTATGCTAGATAATATTAGGGGTGACCGACTCTTCACTATGGAATTTTCTAATTCCTAACATATATGCCATTGAAATTGATATTCCACTAACAATGATTTTTGTTTGTGTGGTTCTTCATAAAAGATGCAATGTAAAATTGATACACCATTTTTACTTTTATGATTTTCATTTTCACTGATATGCCATGTAAAACTGATATGCAATGTAAAACTGATATGCATTTTATGTGTTTTTGTTTTTATATTTGTTTGGTTCAGTAATTGTATGCATTTTTATGTGTTTTTCTTTAAGTAATTGTATGCATTTTAGTGTTGTTTGGGTCAGTGTGTCAAAACAAAGTTATCACATTTGTTACATTTTCTATTAATTCATACCTTTTTATAGTAGGTGAGCCGTCAACTCCACAATCAACAAACACTGTCCAAGACAATGTTGACGTTGATGCTCAAAATGCTCCGCAAGTCGGGAGTTACCAACCAACACCGCCGGGCAGTAAATTTTGGATTCCCGAAGCTAAGAAAAAACCTTTGGAGGGAACTAGGTTTGATACACTTGATATAGCTTTACAGTTTTATAAAGAGTATGCTAGGGAAGCTGGTTTTGAGGTTAGGATTGGTGGGCAGAAAAACAGGGAAAAGAATGGTTATCCTAGTGTGAAATACTTTATTTGTTCTAGAGAAGGTTTGAAACCACCCCCCAAGACTGATAAGTTACAAACAGACAAGTCAAAACCCGATAACATAGAATCTGTAAGCAAGGTAATTAAAAGAAGGAAACGAGCATCTATACGTTGTGGATGTAAAGCCCAAATACATCTTAGGCGGACAGAAGATAACAAGTATTATGTTCACACATTTTTTGAAAAACATAACCACAGTTTGGTTCATGATGATGATTACAAGTATCTTCGTGCTGCAAGGAAACTTACTTTCCCTAAACAACAGTTGTTACATCAGCTCTCGAATGCTAATATTGGTCCAACAAGAGCTTGGAAAGTTCTGATACAAATGGGTGGCGGGTTTGAAAATATTGGGTTTACTGATGTTGAGTGCAGAAACTATAGGCGTGGTTTGAATGAGTTTATTGGTCAGCGCGATGCGGAGATGGTTGTCGAGAAACTTTTGAGTAGACAAGAGTATTGCACCAACTTTTCGGTTGAATACAAGCAACACAAGAAGGATAAAACTTTGATAGGTTTGTTCTGGGTAGACGAACAAGCAAAGCTTAACTACGATGCATTTGGTGATGTCGTCTCGTTTGATGCAACCTTTAGGTCAAACAGGTACGTGTGTTTGTGTAAAGCTTTTGTATCAGACTTTTTATAATTACAAAGTGTTACATATGTGCTTATAGTTTTTGTTTAGACGATAACTAGCTTTTGTTTGACCCTTGTTTTGTTTTTTGCTATTAAACTAATATACGTTTTCATGTAGGTACAACATGGTCTTGGTTCCTTTTACGGGCATAGATAATCACAATCGCTGCATTCTTTTTGGTGCTGCATTACTAGCAAGTGAAGCAGCCAAGAGGTATACTTGGTTGTTGAAAAGGTTTAAGAAAATATTTGGTTCTGCGCCTAAGGTTGTTGTTACAGACCAAGACCCTTTGATGAAGATCGCAATAGAAAAAATATTTCCTGAATCAAGGCATCGCCTTTGCATGTGGCACATAATGCAAAAACTAACCGGCAAGGTATTATTACAATAAAAAAATATACTGATCTATCACTTTATTTTAATGACTTATACACATTCATATGACTTATGTTTATTGCTATTTGTTGTAGGTCGGCCCAACTTTATGTAGCAACACCAATTTCAAGCAACGCTTGTGTGATATAGTTTAGACAGACCAAATCGACCCAGATATGTTTGAGTCCGAATGGAATTCTATCATGGATGACTTTCTATCATGGATGACTTCGGACTGAATGAACCCAAATGGTTGAGCGATATGTTTAAAATGCGGTCTAAATGGATACCTGCATACTTCCGTCATGAACCCATGTCTGGACTTATGCGCACAACATCTAGGTCGGAGAGTGAAAACCACTTTCTTGGCCAAATTACTAACCCGTACTTGAGTTTGATTGAATTTCTAAGCCATTATGATACTGCAATCGATTCACAAAGATTCATATATGGCAAGAATACACACAATTCAAACTACAAGACTCCTGATTTTAGAACTGCTCTGCAAGTTGAAAAAGAAGCCGCTGAGTTGTACACCATCACAATTTTTTATGATGTTCAAGATGAGATTTGGTCATCTTTGTACCATTGTTATTCACTGAGTGTACAGGAGTCTGATACGTATTCTACGTTCGTGATTCGTGACACAGAAGCTGATTACAGGATCAAGGATTCATTTGTGGAAGCCAAATATGAGGTATGATTCATTTTCTTTACCACTATATTATTAAATTTATATTTTAACTAATTCATTAAACTTTTTATTACCTTTTTTTATCAGGTTAAGTATGTGCCTTCTGAGTGTTTGGTTCAATGCAGTTGCTTAAGGTACGAGTGTTATGGCTTATTATGTCGACACATTTTTTACGTTCTGCGTATGTCTAAGGTCTTCCACTTTCCAAAACACTACATGCATACTAGATGGTCAAAAAATGCTATGTCTCACAGATGTGTGTATAAGACGAAAGATATTTCACCTTCGTCAAATTCAGCCCGTGTGGTTGATGAAGCACTTAGACACATTTATAGTGATGTTGATGAGTCTATTAATCATTTGGTCGGTGACATCGAAAAGCTTCACATTTATATGGACAACCAAACAGCCCTTATGAAAAAAGCCAAAATAGAAGTTCCTAACCCTCCTAAGATGAACACCAATGAGGCTTATGCAAGAGCTCTAGGAGTAACCGAACCTAAAGAACTGGACATTCTTCCCCCTACGGATATCAACAATAAAGGTCATGTGATTCGCACGAGGCACAAGGCAAAGAGCGAAATTGCAATGCAGTTAGGCGACAAGCCTAAGAGAATGTGCAAGAGTTGTGGCAAGTACGTTAGGCATGATTCAAGGAATTGTCCCAAAAAAAAGAAAGGGCTAAAAGACCAGGACGTGGATCAAGACTTCGACGATGCCATGGATATTTACGATAGCGAGTAGTTTTTTATTTTCTTTTACTTATTTTCCAGCAGACCTTGAACAATTTATTTCATTCTTGTTATGTCAAACTTAAGTACTTTATGTTATCAAAATTTGCTGTTTTGGATTTCTAATTTTGTACCATACTTGTTAAATTTGCAGTCACTTTTGGATTTCTGTATAACATTCTTGTTATATCAGGTTTTAGATTTATGTTTACCATACTTGTATTGAAATTATGGGTGTTTGGGTCAGTGTATCATCAATTTGTATGTTGTTCGTTTTATCATGTTTTTGGTTCTGTGCTGCTGCACTAGTTTTACGCAGATTGGGTATATACTTAGTTGATTATTGGGTATGTACTGGGGATGTTCTGTCCTGCTGCACTAGTTTTTGTTTATGTCCTGCTGCACTACTTATTTGTCCAGTCCTGCTGCATAAGTTACATGTTCGTGTCCTGCTGCACTACTTTTTGTTTATGTCCTGCTGCACTACTAGTTTTTGTACCTACATGTTCTCTTGCATAACAATGCTCTCTACTTAGTTGATTATTGGGTATGGTTGTTCATTATTGTTGTTAGGCATGATTATAGGAAGATATTGGATAACTATACTGAGTAACACAAATTTTACTTAAAAAACCATACTTACCAGCACATCCGTGTGACAGAAAAGTCTTGCCGGTGTGTACTTATTCCGTTTATCCTCTGCATAGTTTAGAACTTCTGCGAACATGTCTATAACTCCACTTCCTATGTCTATTCCCGGGTACAAGCTTTCCAGGACACACCTCGGTCCGTCAACATAGCTTGTCTTAAACACAACATCACTGTCATGATACACTTGTTAAATAAACAGCAAATACATTTTATTATTAAATTTATTATGCATATAAAGGTAACGATAAAATAGAACTTACGTTTCTGGAAACCTGGCAGAGAACAAGCAATCTGTTGCTCTTTTCTCGTGTGGCTGTATTCCACATACCAACGACACTAGCCTTATAACATATGGTGACCTTAAAACTTCAGGAAGTATTTTACGTCGTTTTGTCATGTAACTGAGACCATTTGCATGCAACATATTAAGCGGTGTAGCTTCTACATATGCTTCTACTATTTCCTTGCTTTCATTCTTGATGCTCTCTCTTCCAAACCTTGACATATTCGATCTGTTGCAGTCCTGTTCACCCACCCCTATTTTATCAACCGGTGTTCTAAACTCATCCACAACAGCCGGTTCTTGTGACTGATAATTTCGCAGATTATCCAGCAGATCTTCAACTTCCTCCATAGGTGTGTCATCATCTGTCCCACCAACCACTTTCCCTTGTGTAGCGGGTGGTTGCGTCACATTGAGATCTATATCTTCACCCTCATCAAAATCTAGTCTTGTAGGAATTTGCTTATTGTTCTTATGCCATTCATCCCACACTAAATCTGATAGTTCTCCATATCCTGTAGGCGTCCCATACACTTGCGTAAATGGGAATGGTTTTCCATCATTTTCCGGTGTATGGAAGCTATAGCTTGCATAATCATTTTCTTCTTTTTCATCTGATGGCTGCTGATAAAAATTACGCACCGCAAACAATGCATCCCTCATTTCCTTCAAATCATCAGGGTTATTTCCCAAACCTTCATCTAGAACCTCATCAGCCAGTTCAACAAGCTCAGCCGCTTTTTTTAGACACGCTGATACATACTTTTTCCTTCCCTACATAGCCAATTTATGAATGTGTCATTTATTACTACAATCTTAAAAATACCTATTTCAGATAAGTACACAGAAATATTTTTTGTTTAGTTTGCTAATTATATAATATTAATCAAGTATACAAAACATAGCTACAATCTTTCATATAAGTATGCAATTAACTACAAAACATGACTCTAATATTAATCAAGTATACAAAACATAGCTACAAAACCATATCAGTGTACACTTTACCATGAACAAGTAACACACCGTATCAGATTTGCAAACCAAAAACTATATAATATTAAACACCATTATCATTCTTAGTCAAACATCATTAACAAAACAACTACTAAAACGATTAAACACGATACACTTTCAAGCCAAATATGTGGTACATTCCAGTATATATACGAAACCATTTAATTTTGTACCTCGTCATCTGTTGGTACACTCTCAACCCCATGATCCTGAAACATATCATCTTCACAGGACTCCTCCTCAAACTCTACAAAATCATACGGATTTACTTCATAAACACATCGTTGTATTGTAACTATTATAATAAATATATACATAGATAAAGATTAATTACCGTCCTTATCTGATTCTTCGCTTGCATCCGCACCATCCAAGTCATCATTCAAGAACATATCCGTTTCTAATTTGTAAAGTGTCTCTGAATTCCAGACCTTTATGGGTGTTATTGAATGCGCATACAGAATCTGTCATAAAATTTTATATGTCAATTATATAACTCACACATTCTAATTAGTTACACAAAAAATTTATGACTAGTACAGACAAGTGTCATACCAGTAACAGAATCACGGGACCATTATAATGCCGTTTCCTATTCCAAGATTTTTTTGTTTTTACCAGGCACTCAATGATATAAGTGCACCAATCTAACTTCAAGATGTCCGCTTCACTATTCAACAGATGTATGAATTTCAAGTTTACTGTATTACTTTTATTCAACTCTCCCACAGTTGAAAAGAATAATACCAAAAAATTCACTTTAAACATCCAACCTCCATTCCTATCTTCCAACATAATCTTTGCAAGACTGGTAAGGTAGTGTCTTTGACACTCCTATCAAACTGGGCTTTCCATCTTCTTGCTAACGGGTTCCTAAAATCTGTACCATCTCGTGCATCTAAATGAATTTTGCCCATTGGTACACCTAAGACATCCCTTACCACATCTCGACTTATTTCTATCCTCTTTCCATTTACATCTAAACTGCATGTTTCTTCATCAAATTTGTCTACCAACCAATACGCCAACCTAGTTGGTACATCCTTTATTTTATACTCTATTAGATTCCCAAACCCTATTTCTCGTAACGCTTGTTTTTGTCTTTTTGAAAGTTGTCTTACAACTTCAAACAAGTTTCTAGGCGGATTCCGTTGTTTAATCCTTTCTAAACGTGCTTTACATGTACCTATTTTCACGGTTGCATTTACATCATCTGTCACGCAACAAAAAAACCGGGCCGTTAACACAAGATAAATTTTATCCGACATCTGTTAATTGCTTCATTTAATTCATATAAAATAATTAGTTTCATAACCTGTACTATGTGCTTCTGCTTCTTTTTCCTTCCCTTTATCAGTTTCAACTACATTTTTCCCCTTATCATCTACATTTAGATAACGCTATGCATCAGTACAAAACCGCATATGCTATATATGAATCACTAACAAACCATATAAGCAAGCAAATACTATACCTATCACTTCTTTCGCGTGTGCAATATCTTTTTTTCCCATATTCACAGTTCCTTTACTCATCTTTGATTTTTTCTTAGAAACAAAATCATCGTCCGTCGCCTCTCCAGCCTCATTTGCTTCATTCATATATGTTGACACACAATCAAAAAAGTTTCTTTAATACAGAATAAACTAACCGGAAAACCTCAATTAATCTTAGCATACAATAAAAAATCAAATTACCTCTAATATCTCCATTTTTAACATCATCTATTTTTCTCCTTCCTTCATCTGCTTCTATGGCCTTTCTTCCCTTACCCGCTGCAAGTTTTCGGCACACCCATAAACACTTTGATCTTACATTGTTTACCCACATATTAAAACTGAATTAAAACATTATTTACCTTTTCCATCTTTTTGAAGTTTTCTCTTTTCAGCTAATTTCAACAATTTCCTCTTACGTGCTGCCTGCTCACCTGATTGTTCAAGTACTTGTAAATTATATTACATACTAACTACTTACAAGCATTAACCACATTCAGAGAATACTTAAACAATCTTTCACCTTTTTCAACTTGTTTTCCCTTTCTTTTTTCAACAAGTGCCGCCAATTTCTTGCTAAGTTTTTTACGTTCATCTGCCACATTGATTAATCATTAGTTAGAATCCTTCTTACTTAACTACATATGACACTCATAATAACTTTTATCTAATCCAAATTATTTTTTACCTTTCCGAATTACAGCTACATCATCATCCAGTTCATCATTTCCCCTGACTTTTTCCAACTTGTCTACTTTTATTCCAACATTATCTTCCAAATTATCCGTTATATGTTTTCCAACATTTACATTTTCTATTGCTTCATCCTTCACAGATCCTGATAACAAATACCATAAAAAGGCAAGCATTACAATAAAATTAAACACATATCGGCAATAATTATACACATTATCTAATACGTATTAACCACATACATAACCAATCTCACAAATAACGCAATAACACCTAATGACACATATTCGTTTCCAACATTCGGCCCATAATAACATAACAAAGCTAGTCTACATTTTGGGCTAATCTTTATACATTAATCAAATAATCTCATTTTTTTTTATAATATTGATGCACATTCAACCATTTCATATTCCATTGACACATAACAACTTTTTTCAGTAACACATTTGTTCATAGAATAAATACTTTTAAGATTGCTACATACCTTCTCCTACATGCTCCCATTCTAGACTAGTCAAATCTATAACTTCCTCCTCTTCATTCCCATGATTTAGAGGGGTTCTTAAATCTATAATTTCCACATCTCCACTCCCCTGAAATCGCCTCTTTCGATTAGACAATCTCCAACTTCGCCGGACTAACAATAAGACAACAAAAAACAACAATTGTTGTTATCAGACTACATTTATTTGATAAGAAAACCAAAACAAACACAATGCATCACTTACCATTCAACATCTTCTTGATTTCCGTTCTAGGATCAGCAATAAAAATTGACCTAGAATTGATACTTCACTTCCGTGAATGACAACCCTATATTTATATACACTTAAAGGGATAATGTATCACGGAACCTAATTAATTTGAATCAGCTGCAAATCCGATGGAGGAAGAGAGAGTATCGCGGGGTAGAATGATTTTGGGGGAAAAAATTGATTTATTGATCTGGTTTTAAAAAATATATATCGTTTAATGTATTATTAAATTGGTACATAATGACCTTTATTTTGTTATTTATTACAACTATGCCACTCATCTCATTTAATTTGATCTTGCTACATAAGGCTTGATCCAACGGTTCATAATGGTTCCTATTGTTTTTACATTAAGCTTGGTCACCACAAGAACGCCCCCCTATATATATATATATATATATATATATATATATATATATATATATATATATATATATATATATATATATATCAAATCGTGATTTGGAAATCGAAACACTGTTGAGCTTGTGTCGAGCTTGTATCACTGACCTCATATTACTTGTAATGTAGAAAAGTTTCACTGGCCTCGCATTTCTCCTTGAGCCTTCCACTCATGGCCGTTAATAAGTCCAAAGTGTTTAGGCCAGTAGACTTGGCAAAGAAGCTTAATATTTGAGATTCATGTGGTCGGTGGTTCTTTTTTTCATTTTTTCTAAAGAAAAAAGTAGAAAACATATGAAGAAATACAAAACTGAAATATCGATGAACTAGAGTTGAATGTTGAAACTGAGAACAATTTGGTATTATTTGAACTAATGATTAACCTGGTGAAATTTAGCATGCGTGTGGAAAAAATGTTATAGATTTAGATTAAAAATAATAATAATAAAGTTTATAACATTGAAACAAGTCGAAAGTCGCAAGCAAAATTTGACATGATGCAAAAACATTTAAATTTCTGATAAAACCAAGAAGGTTAGAGTTAACATTATTCGACATTATACTAAAACTCTCAAGAAAGGTTCTTATATTAGCAGACATCATTTTATTATTGTACAAGATTAACAACATATTTCATAACTAAGTGAAGTTTGTTATATATATTATATATTACGTGTATTGCTATATGAGACAAATAAACCGTAACATGGAAACATAAAAGTGTAGAGAATGCTACTGTAAACCTTTTGTGTGTATAGACTCAAAGAACACAAATAAGGAAAATGTTGAGGCCTGTGATGCTCACAGTTTTCTTAAGACAGATTCGTCCTCTCCACGGTGCTTGAGAATCGTGAACGTCTATCTCCCAGGATACAACAACAACGGATAACTCCGTTAGCACAAACGGATTATCAAGGCGAACCAAAACCGTGCCTTCCCTCTATTACGAACCGATACAAAATGAATCAACATCGAGGTCAACAACAAAAGGAGAGGAATTAGTTATGTGTTTTTGGGTGTGTTGAAACAAATGAGAAAAACTCTCATTTATAGGTAAAAGGGGATGAGGAAAAGAAACGGTCACAATTAAATCTACTAATGGCTCATGAACACAAACTTAATTCGGTCGTTACAATTGACCAAACATTAATCTTGTTCTTAACTCCCATTAGTACACATGATTACCATCAATTGTCATTCAAATCTAAAAAATTTGACCATAATTTCCAACAATCCCCCACATGAATGAAATTGATAACGGAAACAAAAATCAATGTCTTGATGTTGTAATAGAGTTTTGCAGTTGACATTTGCATAGGATAGGTAGGTGTTACCCTTTGAACCTTCCCTCGTGAAATATACTTAGCCTCCTAGCAGCCAGTAGAACTTGATGTCTTTGAACTGTCCGCTGTTTGTGGAAACGACAATATATATTCACACAAATATCTCCTTGACACATTTTGGTTCTCATAGTTATGTTCGTTATGGTCATGAACATTAGCCTGGTTCTGCGAGAGATGTTAAGAATTGCGCCCCCACAATTCCCTTAGAAGCGATCCCACTTCTCTCCCACATAGGTGATTCTCCATTAATCATTAAAAGCCATATGCTTAACCTCATATTGTCACTGTTATAGGAATGGACTAGGAAGTTTGCTAACTCCCTTAAATAAATGTGGAGTTAATTACTCCCCCACAGTGACCTCAGTTTATACAAGTAGGTTGTCCTATTGAACCCAGATCTTGGGATCTCCAGTCAGCTGGGTTAGGTTTTCCTTCATATAAACTTTCAAGGGCTTTAGTCACATTCCTCTTCACGACTTGCTAACTAGCTCTCACATTTAGCTTTTCACAAGCGGATCCGCAAAGTTATTCTATGACTTCATATTGTCAATAGGGATAACCCATGCTGAGAGTAGTTGTCGTATCGACATAATATGTTTGTACAAATTTGAGTTTCTTGAAACTCTAAATATATCATGCTCTAGGTAATTCTTGAGTATTCCAACTAGGCAAGAACTTCATGTTTGTTGACGTTCTTTTGAACTCTAGCTAGGCCGGAATCCCCCACTTGGAATTTATCTCAAGAATTTTGTAGAAAGGTTCTCTCTTTCAATGTATTAATTTTGTTTATAAGATTTTTTTTTCTCACATGGATATGACATCAAGATTCGTAGTAATTTGTCACTTCACAAGTTTCATACTACTGTATGCAAACTTTTTGAATGTCTTATGTTAATTATTTTCCGTATCATAATTAACAGATTCCAAATCTAGCATGCTATAGACCAAGGAATCAAGCGTATGACAGAAGATGCATCATTCTGATTACTCATAGCTTCATCTACTAACATTCTTATTTTAGACAAATCACCACCTTAAACCATACATGTTTTAGGAGGATCCCATAAGTTATACGTGTAAGTCCTACACTTATAACATGTCATTCCAATTCACTTGTGATTATATATAATCACATTTAATCTCTTATCATTATATGATTATCACAATTTATTATGTGATTATAATCACATAAAATTAATGTGTAATCATTTTTCACAATCAAAATATGTCCAACTTAGTGAATGCACAATAGCTCACATTGGATGACAATCACATCGTTCAAGTTAGTTACATAAACCAACGTAATCTGTTGTCATCTATATGTGTGTTCTTTCTTAAAATTTCGCAATGTCTTACACGGTTATGTTCAACACATAGTCATTTCTTACATAATGACAACCCGTTAGATTATTAACAATATGTGTTCGAACAAGTTTTAGGAATTGTTCATCTTTCAAGAATAACAAGTAGTTTGATTATTCGCAACAATATTCACAATAGAATATTTGCAACATCCAAACTTTCAATACTCGATACAAAATCGGGAGACTTGTTTATTCTCATGTTAAAAAAAATTAGTTGCACAAAATCGCACCAAACAACTTTAAATAGGCACTACTTTGCCACAATCTTTTGCACCAAATGAAACAAACAATTTTGCGTTGAACATTGTACAAAATATCACATAATTTTGTATTATAACAACCAACAAATGTTGTACCAAACAACTCAAATGTATGCATCCAATCAACACAAATATCATCACAAAAAATATATAAGTTGCTTGGAAAAATGTTATGCTAAAATACAAACTACGATCATTTGAGTTTTCCGTTTAAGATCAAATTTTTTTTTCCCTTCAAAATCAAGTTAAATTTCTTAGCAACATACTGTAAAAAATTTGGTTCAAAAATCTTTCGTTTACTATGAGAACAACACATGTTCTCGCGACTACGTATCTCGATAATTTTTGTACTAAATTATAAATTCCAATTGAACGGCTCGCCCATTTTATCTCAAATTTTCCAAAAGTCAATTTTAAGGTCGTAGATACGCACTGTAAAAATTGGGCTCAAAACACATTCGTTTACTATGCAAATATTGCATTTACTACGACTACGTAGCTGACACAACAAATAATTTGGAGTCCAAATAACACCAGAAATCACACTCTACAAGAACGAGTGTAATCTCAATATCCATACCATGAAATGAATACTAGTTACACAAACCAATATCATTACACAATGTTAAACAACATGCTTCAATTGTTCTATGACAACCAACATTCGAATGAAATTCCAGCCATCGAAAGATTATCTTTAAACCGGATTTAAGAAAGATACAACTTACTCTGTGTATAAAAAGAAATTAGAACGTCTTGAGCATTTTCTCACAGTTGTCTATAACTCAAAAAATGGCAAAAGAAGTTTCATTTTTTATTCCCATAGAAACATATAATGCAAAGTAATCACATGACCCATGAACCTTATGGATATAATTTGAGCACAAGGCCATTAGAGTCCGCTCTCATTTTGATTCCTTCTAAACCAGTTATAGGCACTTGTTCAGTATACATATTAATTTTTTAATTTGTGATACTCTACATTCGTAAATCAACAATATGCAACATACCAAACTCTTTTAAAGAAAGATAATAAAGTAGGTCAGTTTCCTTTTGCATTAACTTGTACCGTTACTCAACATGGACCATATCAAATAGCTGTTACAACATACCGTATCCTCTATTTATGAATTAGGGAGCTTCCATATTTCATATATTTAAATATATAAAAACCGTCTAAAACATTTAGGATCAATTACTCACATATAATTTAATAATAGCTACACCAATAGTGACATGATCAAAACAAAACGGTTTTATTTTTTTATTTTGACAGAAAACACAATTAGTAAAATAATTTCAAAAGTCAAGCTTTGTGTTTTTTTTTTTTCTTTTTCCCGAACGCAAAATTGTCTTTAATAGCAACACAAAAAATCTGTCTTAAGAATGTTATATATATTACGTGTATTGCTATATGAGACAAATAAACCGTAACATGGAAACATAAAAGTGTAGAGAATGCTACCGTAAACCTTTTGCGTGTATAGACTCAAAGAACACAAATAAGGAAAATGTTGAGGCATGTGATGCTCACAGTTTTCTTAAGACAGATTCGTCCTCTCCACGGTGCTTGAGAATCGCGAACGTCTATCTCCCAGGATACAACAACAACGGATAACTCCGTTAGCACAAACGGATTATCAAGGCGAACCAAAACCGTGCCTTCCCTCTATTACGAACCGATACAAAATGAATCAACATCGAGGTCAACAACAAAAGGAGAGGAATTAGTTATGTGTTTTTGGGTGTGTTGAAACAAATGAGAAAAGCTCTCATTTATAGGTAAAAGGGGATGAGGAAAAGAAACGGTCACAATTAAATCTACTAATGGCTCATGAACACAAACTTAATTCGGTCGTTACAATTGACCAAACATTAATCTTGTTCTTAACTCCCATTAGTACACATGATGACCATCAATTGTCATTCAAATCTAAAAAATTTGACCATAATTTCCAACAAAGTTATGTATACAGATAGATATAAGTAGCAATTTATATCGAATATGGTATTTAGAAATTGTTGAAACCAGGTGCAATGATTCAGAAGTTGCTCAAATTAGGAAGTATAAAAACAGATATTCTTTAATTGGAATCTATATTAACCGGTTTGACCTTTCCGATAGCTAGATAAAATGCAACCGCAATGGCTCTATTCATTTAAGTCAAGGATGTTGGCGATCACAAAAAATGAAAGACAATGGAATCAGTGATTCACCATCGTTTTCAACTCGTAAAACAAGAGGGAGAATGACATACCATTGCGATTACCATGTTATTGATATTAATGACTACCGGCCTAAAATACATTTATTCGAGTACAAAACATAAAGAACTTGTTATATTAATAGACTCACTTTTGTTCTATTACACGAAATTAATGGCCAACAAGTTTAATAGTTTTTTTTTAACGGCTGATTTATTAAAAGCTAGACGAAACTAGCAAAGAAAAACAAGGAAATTACATTCGCGGGTTTTGCACCCACGCGTTCCAATTGAATCTACTTTTACGGTTTCAATTACTTATCCAGTGAAATGAATAAATGACAACCGAATCAAAAATTTGATGCTTTTTAACTCTTGAGCCATCAATCAAGTAGGGTTGGATCAGTTGGAAAACCCCTAGCCTCTCAACCGAGAGGTAAGGGGTTCGATCCTCACTCCCTACAAAAGGCCGGAGGTCCTTTCTACCTCTGGTAGAACTGGAAGCAGCCTCTCTACCTTAGGGGAGGGGTAAGGCTGTCTACATATTAACCTCCCACAAACACCGAAAACGGTATTGGGTACCCATAATCCGTGAAAAACGGCATTTGGAGTTACTTTACTTTTTTTTTAACTCTTGAGCCATCAAACAACACCGAGTTTCGATACATCCAAAGAATCCATATTGTTGCAACACAAGATGTTTTTAAGATCATCTAATGCGTAGACCCACCTCCTTAGCCAACAAGTTTAATAGTGAATGTAACTTTGGAATAACTGTTACATATATATAGTACTCCTCCATCATCAAAATCCCATAAGCTTCCGTATGCACGAGTCACCTAATAGCTCACATGATAGCTACGGCCTAGACCACTCTCGCTTAAATTCTTTCGATTCTATGAGTGCAACTTGTAAGTTAGTCACACTCCTTCTCAAGTACGAAACGGTGTACACTTTAATCAATTAAATTATAATACAATAATAAATAACATAAAATTAAATACATACATCAAGAGGTAGAGCAGAACACATAAACTATGAACGATAAGTAAATAAAAGCAGTAAAGGTCGGTCAAGGCAAGCTCGTGTTTAACACGATTCCCTTAAAACATATTCGTTGTCTGTTTTCCAGGGTACAACGGCCAAAGCCGAACACAGTGGAATGTGACACACTTGCCAGAAAGATTACGAAAAGCTGAGTGTTTCTGATCGAAAGGAATGCCGGAATTCACTTGCTATGTAGTTGCGTTTTTCTAGATCATTGAACTGAATGAGACAAGTTTTAATTTATAGTGAAATGTAATTATGTTATACATTTAATCTGATTTGTATTCTGTTATTAAAGAAAACCGATTTTGTTAAAACTTATTGAATAAGTTAAAATAGATTTACGAAAACCTAATTTTTGGCCTAGAAATATGCTTTTCTGCAACCCTGCGTGAACATATAGTTGTTTGAGTAAAACCAACTATTAAATTTCAAAGTCAATACCATAATTTCTATATAAACACCTTCTCACTTCTTTTTCTAGGCAATGTGGGATATGTTGTTTTTCCAATCAAGTGTCTCATTTTAAGACACAATATCTCATTCAAATTGCAAATTAACTTCACTTTGGATATATTTTAACTCGTTGCGAAGCTCTTTTCAAAAAGAACGCAAAGCTACCAACCAATATTAATATATAAAGCCTATATATATATATATATATATATATATATATATATATATATATATATATATATATATACTAGAAGGGTACCCGCTCAATGCGGCGGCGGGTACCCGATAACTATTTTCGTCGCGAGCAAATATTTTTCATTTTACACTATATAAATCCCATACATTTTTATTTTCAATACACATTACTTTCAATTTCTCAACACACAAACGGTAACATTTCTTATTGGTTAAGTGAATCTTGATAATGGACTAATCCTTATCTCGTCAATAAAATATAACACACCAAAATTAGTCGTTTTGCCATTACAAAGCCCAAACATAACCGTTAACCTCAAAACAATTTCGGTAAAAATTAAGCTTTAACCAATCAACAAAATTCGGTTAACACTTTGAATCTGTATGCTCGGCTCGAAATATATTTTAACCAACAAAGATAAAACCCACTATTGACATTAACCAACTTAATATCAAAATTAGCCCAAAATCAAATATAAAACCCACTTTGTCATATTTAATAAGTCCAATATCCAAAATTAATAACCAATTTCATATTTCAACACCAAAAACGAAATTGATAAATACCAAAGTTCGACCCTTATATTAATTAACTCATTAAATTGATAAGCAACGCCAATTTTTCGAATGAGATAAGCAAGGCCCAGTGTCACAATTATAACCCATTAATTACCCCAAGTCCCCAATAACATTTAACCTAATACTTCTTAATCCTAGACACCACTTCACACAAATAACCATGTGTTATTACTCCTAATCCCACGCAGTCAATTATTTCTCTTTGCAGCCACACTACAATCCACTTATCTTTTCATCTGGTAATAATCGAATCCTACAACAGTCTATATCTTCTTACTGCTCAACGAATCTTAAAGATATCCTTGCTTGACTCGGCTTCAAGATCCTTACAAGGGTCTCGGGTAGGTTTTGTTTTGTTTTTCGTTTCTTGTTTCAGTTTGTAAAACCGTACCTTATACCAGTCGACACAAAACCAAATGTAATGGTTTTGATGTTTTGGTTTAGGTGAAATTTTATTTCATTCGAGCCGAAGATAAATGATGGAATGTGTAAGATCTTTAAATATTTATAATCAGTTTTTTACACATCTGAGATGAATGTATATTCTTATGTTGTTTGTACGTGGGATTTGTTTTTTGAGGAGGAAGGGATTAGGATAGTGATGGATTTGGTGTTGTTGATGGGTGTCCCGTTGGCTGTGGAGGCGGAATCTGCAGTGGTGGTGTGTAGTGCCTGAGGCCCCTTATTACTTCTTGTCAAACACTAATCCTACATTCGAGTGTAGATTGTGTGTTGAGGAGAGATGTGAAGGTAGGACAGTGAGATTAACTGTTGTTTTTGGTTGAATGACGTGAGGTAATGGGTATAAGGATATGGGTTTGTTGATGTTGGTTATTGTCTGGGATGATTTTGCCAATCTATTATACCTTTTCTGTTGCTTTTTTCTTTTTGATTTGTTCTAGACCAAGGAGACTAAACTATAGTCAGAGGTCAACACATTTTGGGTTATGGAGGAACGCTAATAGTAGCATGAAGTGCGTAGTGTGTGTTTTTTGTGTTTGGTGTCGAGGCTTATATGTAAGTTAGTATTCGTAACTGACATTTAAAGGGCTGTTATAATCAATGGGCTGTTACAACGTATACACTTTAAGAACAAGTATTTAATTTTCATGTGTATGCAAGAAGCTATGGAAATGTGTTGTTACAAGTGAATTAAAGACATTTAATTTTCATGTATTAACTTTCACACGTTTTATTTGACTGCATTGAAAGTATTATGTATTGTTTGTACATTATGAATAAAAATTTGCACAACTGGATTGTTTAAGACTTCTTTTTATAGAAATGTTTTTGGTCTTAAGATTTTTAAGACTTCCAGTTATAGAAAGTCTCAAACCTTTTATAAAGTAGTATATATATATATATATATATATATATATATATATATATATATATATATATATATATATATATATATATATATATATATAGGGTAGGGTTCTTTTCAGAACCAAGAAAAAGTCAAGAAGTGCGAGAACCGCTGTGGACCAATCATTTAATTTCGGTATTTAAAATAGTTTTAATTAATTAAAAGGGTATTATGGTACTTTACATGTTTGACAATTATACATCAATTTTGACCTTCCTAAAATTCTGCATGAATTCATTTAATCGACACTATTATATTTATTTTTTTAAAATCACCAGATTGTAAGTATGAAGCTTAGCGTATCATTACATCCTTACAATTATCATGATTTTTTATTGTTATTTTATTTTATTTTCCTTATTATGTTGTATTTTTGTTTTTCTCATATGAAATATATGTATTAATTTTATATACATGTGCTTCGATCTTTTTATAATTCCAAATTTCAGCCAAAGGTATAAACGATAATATTATTCTTGTTAAATTGAACTGCCAATCTAGGAAACAAAATTGTATCATTATATATAGCATTAATTTCATGCAAGTTTGATGAGTCTCTAAATACTCATCATTTTTGTATAATCTAAACTGCAAAATCATCTGAAAACACTCAAAAACACATCAAAATGATCAAATTATCACAAATCAGTGTTTTATGTGTTTTAATTGCAAAAATATCAAAATCAGATGAAAAACGTATAAAGTTTGCAAAATTGGCAGTTTTAGTCCCCCAAGTTTTAAAAGTTGTCAAATCTAGTCCCTGGAAATTCAAAAATGTGGAAATTTATCATTCAAGGTCCCTGAAGTATTCTAAATTGTTTAAAATGATCCTTGAATGATTTTTTGGTCAATTGGCAAGAAAGGTCCTCAAACTTTGGAAATTTGCAAATTTAGTCCTTGGACCTTTAAAAATAGATTTTATGCAAAAAGGGTCCTTGTTTTATCAAAGTTAGTCAAGTTTGGTCCTTGTGAGAGCATTGGAAAAAGTTCAAGTTCAGTCCTTCAAGATTGGTGAAATTACATTTTTGGTCCTTGTTTACCACTTAAACCAAACGGATACCCTTTAAAATATATCCAAGCCCAAAACACAACAAGCAAGCCCAATCCAATATTTAACCCATCCCACTTGGACTTGAACCTTGACCCTTTGCCCTTGAGCCCCAGTCCACAACTCATTTAGAACCCCTATCACTATGCAATTTGACCCACCCCGTATTATTAATTCTCGGTCAATGAAAGTCAAAACCCAAGAAACCCGCCCAAAACCAGACACTGTAGCAGTGTCTCTCCCAAGTCTGTATACCCAAAACCATGACTGGTTTTCCCACAATTTCAACTCCCCTCCCATTCCTTGTCCCCTCTACACTCCAAATCCTTTAATTACTTCAACCAAAACCAATTAAAGCAAAAACCTGCTATGAGGAATTTTTGGCGCCAAAAAGCTAGGTGGACGGTTATGATCATCTTGAGTGATCCAAAGGCTCATGTTTGATGGGAAAGATTCAGAGTACCTCATGGAATGCTAAAAGTCTATAAAGTGGGGAAAGGATGCATTGTAAAAAGATATCTAGTATAATTTTAAGTATTATTGTCGTTTTAGTTTACTTTTCAAATCCAGTGTATGTTTTAGTTTTTAAACTCTGTATTTTAAGTTTCAATGCTATAATAAAGCTTCTGTGAATCATCAATTTCAATTACAAGTTCCATTACAGTTTATGCAAAATCTCTTGTTTATGCAAAATTTCATTAATGATCAAATGTTGTTAAGCAAGTGTTAGTATGGACTCTTAAGCTCATGTAAGCTCCTAGAAAGCTTAAGCAAGCTTTTAGAAACTCTAAAATTCAGTTTAGCTTCAAAAACAGAAAAAATCACAAAAATACCAAGAAAATAGTTAAAAATCAAAAATCATGGTGAAAGGTACAAGAAGGCTGGAGCAAGGTGTATTTTGGATGGCCTTGGGTTAGTGAACCTGTGGGGGTTCTATAGGGAGTAGTCCTTGGTCTTGGTTCTTGGTTTTCAGCTAAATCACAATTGTAAGCCTTTTTAAGTAATTTTGCATTTCACTGTTATGGTTAGTTAGTTGTTGTAATTTCTTGTTCTTAGTGTTAATTAGTCATAGTTAAGTTAGTTTAAACCTTAAAATCAATAGCTTATTCTTTGGAATTCATAGTTGCTTTAAAATCTCATTTTGACAGTCAAACAAGCTTAGGTCTAGAATCTTGGTTTCAGTTGATTAGTGTTAATGATTTGTGTTCTCTTAGTGCTAATATTTGATAATAAAAGGTCTGTAATCAAGTTTAAGGTTTAAAATTGTGAGTTGCTTTGTAAAAAGTTCAAAACAGTCAAGTAAGAGGGTGTTTGGTTTATTGTGTTTCAAGGTACTTTGGTCATTGGACTTATTGGAAACCTGTTTAACTTGGTTCAAACAACTCATACAAGTCATAAAACAAGTCCTAATTCAGCAAAAAGTCAAAATTCCAATTTCTTCCTTAAACAGTTAACTGTGGGGGATTTTGAATTGTCAAAAATCATTTTACAAGCTTAAAAGTAGTTAATCTTGCTCAAGTTAGTCTCATTACACTTTATAACAACATATTCAGTGATCTAGATCAACTCAAAATCCATTTTGGTCAACTGAGTAGAGTAAATAAAAAGTCAAAATTCTCAAATGGTCGTTTTTGAATAAAACTTGGAATTTCACTGAGGGTTCATTAGTAGGATTCAGTTTATAAGATTTTGGATATTTAAAGTCTAGTTGGTGTATAAAAATACAAAAATGTTAGTTCTTGGTTTTTCAGCTTTTAGAGTGCTTATTTTATAGCTTTTCTTTGGTACCTGCTCTGTGAAACTGCCCTGTGCACAGTACTTGGTTCCATTTTGATAAGCTTGCATTAAGCTTATTACTTGTCCAAATCTCTTGTTCTCTGGTTCTTTGGAAAGCCAACCTAGTCTTCTTGAAGTATCAAGTCTCAGTTTTCACTTTTGAGCTTATTATCTAGGGCTGCATTAAGCTTAAAGTTTGTCCCAATTTTCTGTTTTTCACTATAAAAGCAAAGTGCTTATTGCTTATTTATTAGCTTGTCAGTGTGCTTCTTGGAATCTTTTAGCCTCATTTCTGTTTAATAAGCTTGTTTAAATCTACTTTGAGCTTTTGTTTCAGTGTACAAGCTTATTTGAGCTTATAACACCCAAATAAGCTCTTATATCCACTGTTGGATCATAAGCTCTTCAAATTAGCTTATTTTTGTTTTTTAAATTTTTTGTCTTTATTAAAGTTTCATATTATTAGTATATAAGTAGTTTTCAAAAATAAAAATCACAAAAACATCAATATAAAAATAGTGATAGCGTTTATTTAAGATTTTTTAGCTTTTTGATTTTTCTTTTCAACTTATTAATAAGCAAATCTTGTTTTTCTCTTTTTCTTAGGTTTCTGTCATCATATATGATTTTTAGAAAAAGTTTCAGATTTTTCTCTATCTTTTTAGTATTTATTATAATTATAAATAGTTAATAAATAATAAATAATTAGTAATAAATAATTAAAAAGTCTAAAAAATATCTTTTCTGTTCTAAAATTAGTTTTATCATATTTTAGATTTTTCAAAGTTAAAATTTTATTTTTCCAAGTTTATTTTCTATTTTTTTAGTATTTAAGTGTATTTTAAATAATAATTAATTAGTAATAATTAGATAAAAAGTGTGAAAAATATATTTTTAGTTTTAAAATTAGTTTTATAGTATTTTAGATTTTTCAGAATCATAAGTTTATTTTTCTAGCCTTATTTTGTATTTTCTTTTATTTTAGAGTATTTATTAAATAGTTAAATTAGTTTTTAATTAAGAATAATTAATTAAATAGTGTTAAAAATAATTTTCTTTTTCTAATAATTTTCTTTTATTTTTAGGATTCCAAAAATGTCCTTTTTATATTTTTAGGCCTTTTATTTCTTAGTTTTCACTTTTTATTTTGTGCGTATACGTAGTTTTTAAAACTCACGTTTACGTTTCTTTGATCTGGTTGTTGTGCTTTCCAAATCTGTACTCCATTCCATTCCAAATCAATCAGTAGTGTAATTTCTAATCATAACCTTTACAGATCACTATCCTTAGTGATCATTCTATCCTCTGAGTTTGTTTAACACACCATTGAGTCTCCTTGGGACTAAACGACCCGGGAATTCAATCTATTCTCCAGGACTTAATTGCATTTGTGTTTGAGCAGTTTTAAGTCTGTTAGACTTGACTGTTTAGCACCAATCAAATTTTGGCGCCGCTGCCGGGGAGGCTTTAGCGTGTGTTTAGCCATTTTCAGATCCATTGTTGCACATACCCACCGTTTGTAAAAAGTTTTTGTAAAGTTATAAGAAAATCAAAAAAGTCATTAGCACTTTTCCTAAAGTGTTAAAACACCAAAAAAATATAAAACAACAAAACAATCGGAACGTTTTCTATTTTGTATTCTCTTTTAAGGTGATTCTTGAAGAGATACGATTTGGTTAAACGGGACGATAACAAAAATATTGTCCAAAAGTTTTTGAACCATCAGCACAGATCTTACCTACGTCTTTTCAGTGGTACTTAAAATATACATAAAAATCAACCACCGCAAATCAAGGCAGTGCACTACCTAACTGGGGGTGCGACCATTAATAAGTTCCCGAACATCAGATTTAAAACTTGCCTTTGTGTCACTTGTGATTTGGTGTACTTTTTTCAAAGAAGCCATTTCATTTGTGATTATTGGTTAAGTTCACTTGTGTTTTGCCTCATTTGTTTTGAAAATTGGTTTTTATACATAGTGCATGCGCACTCGTTCTTCCAGTTCTACAAGTCCACTTTCTGAACTTGGAAAGATTCCTCGTAGACGTAGAGGACGTTCAGCTCCTTCAGCCGTGACTGAGGAACGTCTACCACCACCACCTCCTGTCGAAATGGCAGAAGACAAACCCATGAATGAGCTTCTCCAAGCACCCATCGAGGGTTACGGAGATGCCATTGTTGTTCCAGCCATCGTGGCTGACACTTTCGAGCTCAAAACCGGGTTGCTCAATCTAGTAACCCAAAGCCAATTCTATGGTTTTGAGCGGGATGATCCTCATGCACACATTCGATGGTTTAACAAGATAGCATCTACCATCAAGTACAAGAATGTCCCATCCGAAGCTATCAAGCTTCTTCTGTTCCCATTTTCTCTAGAGGGACAAGCCCGGAATTGGCTTGAGAAACAACCCCCTCGTTCTATAGAGACATGGGAAGATCTTGTCACCAAATTCGTTAACGAATTCTATCCTCCATCCCGAACCACAAGTCTTAAGAATGAGATAATGAAATTTTCTCAGAGATTTGATGAATCATTCGGGGAGGCATGGGATCGTTACAAAGAGTTGCTTCGCAAGTGTCCGCATCACGGTTTTACCGAGTTAATGCAAATGGATACTTTCTACAATGGTCTCAATCAGGCCAATCAAGACTCTTTGAATGCCTCCGCGGGAGGTAATTTCCTGAGCAAGACCACAAAAGAGGCCTTGCAGATCATTGAGAACAAATCTCAGGTCCGTCCTTTCAGAGCTAAGACATATCAGTCTAATGCTGGACCTTCTTCTTCTTCATCCCCAGTGAGTACATCTAGCACCGATGCTAAGATTGATAAACTCACAGACATTGTTCAGGCTTTGGTTCTTGCTAACCAGAAAAAAGTTTCCTTCACTCAGCCACCAACACATGGTGAAGTGAAGAAAGTTGAAGTTTGTGTCACTTGTGGTGGTCCTCACGCTTACTACAATTGTACTGCCACCGATGGTAGTCCTTTTGAGGCCAATGCTTTAGCCGGTAGTTCACAACAAGGAGGTAATCAATATCGTCCTCAAAATGAACCACACTACCGTGATAACACTAATCAAGCACCACCCGGTTTTAACCAAAATCACAACCGGAATCAGAACCAACCAAGAATGAACCAAGGTTATCAAAACCAAGGTAATTTCTATCCTGGACCCAATCAAGGTTTCCAACATCAAGGAAACCCTCATCAAAACAATTTCAATCGAGGGAATCAATTTCATGGGAATATGAATCCTAATCAAGGGAATTTTGGTCATAATCAAAACATACGGCCTCAAGTTATCCCTCCAGCTCCTCCCGTCATTACTCCTCCAGTACCATCATCTGATGAGTTACTGAAGCAGTTCATGAAGTCCCAAGATGAAATGAACAGGTTGTTGGTCAGTCAGATTGCTGATCTGAAGAAGTCTTTAAATGATCGACCCTCGGGCTCAGGTACTTTACCGAGCAACACGATCGCTAACCCGAGGGGCGATGCCAAGGCGATCACAACCCGAAGTGGTGTTTCATACACTGGACCTGCTGTTCCTACTACCTCTTCTTCCTCTTCTCTTCCTAAAGTAGTGGACAGTGAACCTCCAAAACACAATGGACCTACGACTCCAATGCCACCTCCACCTGTGCCAATGAGTCAAGTCACCAAGGATCCAAAGGACAAGGTGCATTATTCAAGCCCACGAAGTACCGCACACGTCCTACCTTCGGTAGTCCAACCTCAAGTTGTCCAGAAACCCAATCAAGGAGTTGTGTTTGAACCTCCTGTAGCTCCTGTGGAGAAATCCAAATCTTCTCTTCCTTACCCATCTAGAATGCATGATGAGAAGCTTAAAGACAAAACCAAAGAGCAAATGGAAAATTTTTTTCAAATTTTCAATGAATTGCACTTTGATATAAGCTTCGTTGATGCTCTTGTTCTCATGCCCAAATTTGCATCCACTCTTAAAGGGTTACTAAGCAACAAAGATAAGTTATCTGAAATGGCTAAAACCCCTCTCAATGAGCAATGCTCAGCGGTCCTTCTTAAAAAGCTTCCCGAAAAGCTTGAAGACCCTGGCAAGTTTTTAATCCCATGTGATTTCTTGGGGATGGTTCAATGCTCCGCCTTGGCCGATCTTGGCGCTAGCATTAACCTCATGCCACTCTCAGTATGGAAGAAACTTTCTCTTCCGGAACTTACTCCTACTTGTATGACTCTCGAGCTAGCGGACTGTACCATAACTCGTCCACTTGGAATAGCCGAGGATGTCGTGGTAAAGGTAGGGAAGTTTCATTTCCCCACTGACTTTGTTGTAGTAAACTTTGATGCGGATCCAAGAGTTCCCCTCATCTTAGGGAGAGCTTTCTTGAGAACGAGCCGTGCTCTAATCGATGTATTCGCTGAAGAGTTGACTTTACGGGTTGATAACGAAGAACTCACGTTGAATATCAACCAGAACTCCAAACCTCTGAACAAACATAGTGTTGCCACAATCGATCAAAAATCCAAAAGAATCGATGCAACACTCTCAAATTTCACGGTTAAGAGTGTTCACCAGAAGCGTGCTGAGCTAAAAGCTCTAAAAATCAACCCTGGCTCAAACAAATGGTTTGAAAGTTGTACCAAAGATGTCAGGAGTATTCTTGATGATGATGATCTTGAGTCGGAGACTTCATCGGAAGTGGTGGAAACTGCTAGCTCTAAGAGCACACCACTTGTCCCACCTCCGGAATCAGTTTGTCGTATTGAGTTTGTTAACTCTGTGGATGAAACTGAATTCTCTTCCAAGGATCCAATCATATTTGAAAATCAACATATCATAGCCAATTCTACTCCTTCTCTCACTCAGTTTGAGGGAAGCGACTCCATCTTGGATGAGATTGAAGCATACTTGGCTAGTGATTTTGTTCCTTGGGAGATTGATCATGCTCCAATTGATATCGAAGGGGACATACTTCTCATTGAGAAGTTGCTTTATGGAGATAAATCATCCATTTCATATCCTGATCCTATTGTTTCCGACTTTTCCATTCCTTCCCTCAATCCGGATGAGGAAGATGATAATTTTTGGAAAGAAGTCGATGCTTTTCTAAGTGATGAATCAATCCCAACAGGGGTTGATGATTCTTATTTGGATTCAGAGGGGGACATCCTTTTTCTTAACAGTTTATTAAACGAAGAATCGTCCCCAATCCTCCCTTCCGGAAACTCCTTTGATAATCACCATACAAGCTTAAAGTTTAAGCTTAAAAACGTTAAAAATGGTGATTTACTTCTTTCTAATGAAGAATGGACATGCATTGTAATGCACATATTTATTCCATTCTTCACGAATGGTGTGGTTGCTCTTTCCCTTTTCTCTTCCGGGAATGAGGACACCATTTTTGACCCCGGTATTATGCTTTATAGTTTCTACTATTAAAATACCGGTTATATCTCGTCGGAGTGGAACTTTCTGATGTTCATGTGTTTATTAACATTGTGAATGAAAGTCCGATTGAGATTGGTTGTCCACGTAACTTTCCCCATGAACCAATGAATGCGGGGATCGAGTCAAGCTAATGACTCGGTAATCAAAAACATTAGCACGCACCATATAGGTTTTCACCCATAATTCTGTCTTCTTACCCCCTTTCTACCACCCTAGTGTGGGGGAGTTTTCCCACACTGTTGTATATTCTCATTCTTTCTAAAAAAAAAAAAAAAAAAAAAAAAAAAAAAAAAAAAAAAAAAAAACTTTCTAAATAATGGCCGTAGTATTTCCCTTTTACGTTCTTTGTTTCGGCATAACCGCCGGTACTTTGAATATTGAGGGCAATATTCATTTCTTAGTGTGGGGGGGAATTCTCACGAATTTTATATATTATCTACCCAATTCCCCCGTTTTTGGCAAAAAAATTTTTTTTGGAGTAAGTGTTTTACACTTTCTCATTTGGTTATCAGTCCGCCATTTCTGTAAGACAAAAGGATTGGCTAATCCAGGAGCAAACGGCTCTTGGTAAAGATTTCTCAAATCCGTTTATATGGCTTGCAATTTGCCCAAAATTGTATGGTTTCTCAGCTCCCCATCATCCTCAAAAGATAATGAGTTGGCTAGCCCGCAAGGTTATGGCTTGTGGTAAAGGCAGTGGAAAATCCATAATTGGTATTCAGCTCACCAAAGATAATTCTGATAATTTATCTAAGAGTTGGCTAGTCCAGAAGGGTACGGCTTCTGGTAAAGACACATCAAATCCGTTATATGGTTTATGATTTGCCAATAAATCATCTGGTTATCGTTGTACCAAGATTCTTACTTGAATCAAAACAATTGGCTACTCCAGAAGTGATGGCTTTTGGTAAAGAGTTTAAAATCCATCAAGGTTTTCTCAAATCATTGCTAGGGACTAGCAATATCTCAGTGTGGGGGATTGATGAGTCTCTAAATACTCATCATTTTTGTATAATCTAAACTGCAAAATCATCTGAAAACACTCAAAAACACATCAAAATGATCAAATTATCACAAATCAGTGTTTTATGTGTTTTAATTGCAAAAATATCAAAATCAGATGAAAAACGTATAAAGTTTGCAAAATTGGCAGTTTTAGTCCCCCAAGTTTTAAAAGTTGTCAAATCTAGTCCCTGGAAATTCAAAAATGTGGAAATTTATCATTCAAGGTCCCTGAAGTATTCTAAATTGTTTAAAATGATCCTTGAATGATTTTTTGGTCAATTGGCAAGAAAGGTCCTCAAACTTTGGAAATTTGCAAATTTAGTCCTTGGACCTTTAAAAATAGATTTTATGCAAAAAGGGTCCTTGTTTTATCAAAGTTAGTCAAGTTTGGTCCTTGTGAGAGCATTGGAAAAAGTTCAAGTTCAGTCCTTCAAGATTGGTGAAATTACATTTTTGGTCCTTGTTTACCACTTAAACCAAACGGATACCCTTTAAAATATATCCAAGCCCAAAACACAACAAGCAAGCCCAATCCAATATTTAACCCATCCCACTTGGACTTGAACCTTGACCCTTTGCCCTTGAGCCCCAGTCCACAACTCATTTAGAACCCCTATCACTATGCAATTTGACCCACCCCGTATTATTAATTCTCGGTCAATGAAAGTCAAAACCCAAGAAACCCGCCCAAAACCAGACACTGTAGCAGTGTCTCTCCCAAGTCTGTATACCCAAAACCATGACTGGTTTTCCCACAATTTCAACTCCCCTCCCATTCCTTGTCCCCTCTACACTCCAAATCCTTTAATTACTTCAACCAAAACCAATTAAAGCAAAAACCTGCTATGAGGAATTTTTGGCGCCAAAAAGCTAGGTGGACGGTTATGATCATCTTGAGTGATCCAAAGGCTCATGTTTGATGGGAAAGATTCAGAGTACCTCATGGAATGCTAAAAGTCTATAAAGTGGGGAAAGGATGCATTGTAAAAAGATATCTAGTATAATTTTAAGTATTATTGTCGTTTTAGTTTACTTTTCAAATCCAGTGTATGTTTTAGTTTTTAAACTCTGTATTTTAAGTTTCAATGCTATAATAAAGCTTCTGTGAATCATCAATTTCAATTACAAGTTCCATTACAGTTTATGCAAAATCTCTTGTTTATGCAAAATTTCATTAATGATCAAATGTTGTTAAGCAAGTGTTAGTATGGACTCTTAAGCTCATGTAAGCTCCTAGAAAGCTTAAGCAAGCTTTTAGAAACTCTAAAATTCAGTTTAGCTTCAAAAACAGAAAAAATCACAAAAATACCAAGAAAATAGTTAAAAATCAAAAATCATGGTGAAAGGTACAAGAAGGCTGGAGCAAGGTGTATTTTGGTTGGTCTTGGGTTAGTGAACCTGTGGGGGTTCTATAGGGAGTAGTCCTTGGTCTTGGTTCTTGGTTTTCAGCTAAATCACAATTGTAAGCCTTTTTAAGTAATTTTGCATTTCACTGTTATGGTTAGTTAGTTGTTGTAATTTCTTGTTCTTAGTGTTAATTAGTCATAGTTAAGTTAGTTTAAACCTTAAAATCAATAGCTTATTCTTTGGAATTCATAGTTGCTTTAAAATCTCATTTTGACAGTCAAACAAGCTTAGGTCTAGAATCTTGGTTTCAGTTGATTAGTGTTAATGATTTGTGTTCTCTTAGTGCTAATATTTGATAATAAAAGGTCTGTAATCAAGTTTAAGGTTTAAAATTGTGAGTTGCTTTGTAAAAAGTTCAAAACAGTCAAGTAAGAGGGTGTTTGGTTTATTGTGTTTCAAGGTACTTTGGTCATTGGACTTATTGGAAACCTGTTTAACTTGGTTCAAACAACTCATACAAGTCATAAAACAAGTCCTAATTCAGCAAAAAGTCAAAATTCCAATTTCTTCCTTAAACAGTTAACTGTGGGGGATTTTGAATTGTCAAAAATCATTTTACAAGCTTAAAAGTAGTTAATCTTGCTCAAGTTAGTCTCATTACACTTTATAACAACATATTCAGTGATCTAGATCAACTCAAAATCCATTTTGGTCAACTGAGTAGAGTAAATAAAAAGTCAAAATTCTCAAATGGTCGTTTTTGAATAAAACTTGGAATTTCACTGAGGGTTCATTAGTAGGATTCAGTTTATAAGATTTTGGATATTTAAAGTCTAGTTGGTGTATAAAAATACAAAAATGTTAGTTCTTGGTTTTTCAGCTTTTAGAGTGCTTATTTTATAGCTTTTCTTTGGTACCTGCTCTGTGAAACTGCCCTGTGCACAGTACTTGGTTCCATTTTGATAAGCTTGCATTAAGCTTATTACTTGTCCAAATCTCTTGTTCTCTGGTTCTTTGGAAAGCCAACCTAGTCTTCTTGAAGTATCAAGTCTCAGTTTTCACTTTTGAGCTTATTATCTAGGGCTGCATTAAGCTTAAAGTTTGTCCCAATTTTCTGTTTTTCACTATAAAAGCAAAGTGCTTATTGCTTATTTATTAGCTTGTCAGTGTGCTTCTTGGAATCTTTTAGCCTCATTTCTGTTTAATAAGCTTGTTTAAATCTACTTTGAGCTTTTGTTTCAGTGTACAAGCTTATTTGAGCTTATAACACCCAAATAAGCTCTTATATCCACTGTTGGATCATAAGCTCTTCAAATTAGCTTATTTTTGTTTTGTAAATTTTTTGTCTTTATTAAAGTTTCATATTATTAGTATATAAGTAGTTTTCAAAAATAAAAATCACAAAAACATCAATATAAAAATAGTGATAGCGTTTATTTAAGATTTTTTAGCTTTTTGATTTTTCTTTTCAACTTATTAATAAGCAAATCTTGTTTTTCTCTTTTTCTTAGGTTTCTGTCATCATATAGGATTTTTAGAAAAAGTTTCAGATTTTTCTCTATCTTTTTAGTATTTATTATAATTATAAATAGTTAATAAATAATAAATAATTAGTAATAAATAATTAAAAAGTCTAAAAAATATCTTTTCTGTTCTAAAATTAGTTTTATCATATTTTAGATTTTTCAAAGTTAAAATTTTATTTTTCCAAGTTTATTTTCTATTTTTTTAGTATTTAAGTGTATTTTAAATAATAATTAATTAGTAATAATTAGATAAAAAGTGTGAAAAATATATTTTTAGTTTTAAAATTAGTTTTATAGTATTTTAGATTTTTCAGAATCATAAGTTTATTTTTCTAGCCTTATTTTGTATTTTCTTTTATTTTAGAGTATTTATTAAATAGTTAAATTAGTTTTTAATTAAGAATAATTAATTAAATAGTGTTAAAAATAATTTTCTTTTTCTAATAATTTTCTTTTATTTTTAGGATTCCAAAAATGTCCTTTTTATATTTTTAGGCCTTTTATTTCTTAGTTTTCACTTTTTATTTTGTGCGTATACGTAGTTTTTAAAACTCACGTTTACGTTTCTTTGATCTGGTTGTTGTGCTTTCCAAATCTGTACTCCATTCCATTCCAAATCAATCAGTAGTGTAATTTCTAATCATAACCTTTACAGATCACTATCCTTAGTGATCATTCTATCCTCTGAGTTTGTTTAACACACCATTGAGTCTCCTTGGGACTAAACGACCCGGGAATTCAATCTATTCTCCAGGACTTAATTGCATTTGTGTTTGAGCAGTTTTAAGTCTGTTAGACTTGACTGTTTAGCACCAATCAAAGTTACAAGAGCTTAATTAGTGAAATATATTGAAAGATTACATGTGCATTTATCGTGCACATGTGCATTACATGTGTATACAAAAAAGATTACGTATGTACATGGGCGGGCAATCGTACTCGTCGTCTTTATATCACACAAGTGAAACACATAATGCTCACGTGCATTCGTATTTAACGGTATCTACATGTGAGTCATTGTCAAATGAAAAATACATGTGCATGCATAATCGTCTAATGAACCTATACTCGTGTGCATATGTGTTCATGAGTAAACATGTATGCACATATAATTTCATCACGTTCATAATCTTCCTCCCTCACAAGTGGTGTTGTAGTATGCCCGTTTGGTTTCATCGTGCTCATAATCTTACAATACAAGAATTCATGATAAACCTGAAAATAAACATTACTCGTAATCGTAATCTTAAGCATTAACTTTAAGTTTAATGAAATGTTGCAACTTACTAATCTAAAACATTATTACAACATGAACTTTAATTCAATTACAAAGAACTAAAAAAACAAGTGAGAGTTGATGAGTGTATACATGTGCATTCAAACTTATTTTGTCATTAACCATGTTTCCAAAAGTGCATACGTGTACAATTGTATAAATGTCACTTGAACCGCATTTGTACATGTTTCAATATTCTTAAAAACTGTGCATTTGTACATGCTCCACTCTGCATAGTATCTCTGTAATAAAATGAATTCGGAACAAAGATGTGCACCTGCACATGTTTTCGAAGACTTGCATGTGTACATGTTTTGAAGATGTACATTCGGACATGCTCAGCTCCAAACAAATATGTACACATGCACATGTTTTCAAGTATGTGTACATATACATATTTCGACACTCTTCAAAGATGTGCACTTGTATATGTTTCAAATGTGTACGTGTAACTAAGTATTGTTACATCATCGAATATCGATTCAATCATGTTAAAAGAAAATTTCAATAAAAATAAGAACACTAAAAAAATTGAAACATAAGTACAAAAACAAAAACAATGGACAGAAATAAAAATACAAAAACATCCTTATATCTAAATTAAAAACATATATGCACTTTCAATACATTTAAACTCCAAAAATGTAAAAAAACGTATATACAGAAGGCATCAAATTAACCAAAAACTGTAAAAACACATATGCAATATCAATAACGCATATACAAATTAAACCATGAAAACTCTAAATTGTAATGTACATTTACTCACACATGAATATGCCTTGACATTTAACAAATTTCAAGACAAAACTAAAACAAAGTAGGAAATTCACTTTATTGTTTCAAGACTCCAACAACCAATTTATCTCTAGAGATGGATGAGAACAAAAAAAAATCATGTACACTATACATGGTATACATGATTTAAAACACATATGCAATACCCTTTTCTATAAATTTTATAGACCTAAAACTCAACCTACTTTTATACAACATTGATAAATATCATATTTTATCATCAAATACATCCCAACGATTAGTCCTATATCAAGTTTTAAAAAGACAAGTCTCCACCTAAAAAAAACAAGATCTGTGACAAAAGAATGACACAAGGAACCAATCTATATGCAAACTTTTTGTAGATGTTGATGTAAATAGAACAAAAAAGACAAAGAAAAAATTATCCTAAAACTTCTACAACCATCTAATTCTTCAACCAACCACTAATTAATATACGTAATCCGATTTTAAAACGATTAGATCTATAACCCGATTTCAAAACATGAATTAATAAACAAACCTTATCATAATCATCATTCTAAATCGTCATCTGTATTGATTCGTTAGGCATATGTCGATTGATGAAGATGACGTCCGGGAAAATTTTAAATTAAGGCGGCTAGGAGACCCAAAGGTTTGATGGTAATTTTGGATAGTTAAATGTGAAATTCCTATGCAGATCTTGTTTTGTTGCTATGGTATACGCAGATCTTGTTTTTGTTGCTATGGTGGAATTTGGGAGAGAATATAGATCTGGTTTTTTTTTCTTCATATCATTTGATCTAAAAGTGTGGTTATCAGTTATTGAATAGTTAAATGTGAAATTCCATTAGTACCCCTATGCCATTTATGAAAATTTACAGGATCTTTTATTTAATTACAGTTATACCACCAACATTTATAACCATTGATCAAAAAATGGAAGGCTTAGATCGGTTCTCGCAGTTCTCGACCTTTTCTTGGTTCTGAAAATAACCTTACACTATATATATATATATATATATATCTATATATATATATATATATATATATATATATATATATATATATATATATATATATATATATATATATATATATAGTCCGGTTCTAGAGAAAAGTGTAATTAGATAGAAAAGTGAGAAAAAAGTTATTGGGTAGAATTTGATAACATTCGAAAGATCAGGGTAAAAATTAAACAATTCATAAAAACACGCTTAATGCTTTTTAGCTACCTCCTCAGATAAACACACACCACAAACCAAACACCACACAACTTTCTCTCTCTCTCTAATCAATATATCCGATCAAAAATACACAAATTCCGATCATAAACACACATCTCCGATCAAAATCACAACAAAAAAAACGTTTTTTGTTTCCGATCATCATAATAATGACGAAAAAAGATTCGCTAACCGTAAGTGCACTAATTTTTTTATTTTTTTTATTTTTTATTTTTTCTTATTATTAATCTTCTAATTTTTTTGTATTTTTTCAATTTTAGCTACTCGCATAAGTCCAAGAACACTGGAGAAGAATAAAATAATAGCAGAAAATCCATCAGAATGTAAGTATTATAAAATCTATTAATTAATGCATCTGCATTTTTTGAAAAGCATACAAAACAGTTGTTGAAGCATCAGTGTTAATAAGTTGGAATAATATGTGAAATTAGCAAATTTATTAGAATGAGGTTCAATTTTAGTGCATCTTTGTTAACAATGTGTTATAGCATCTGTTCAATTAGTGTAATGCATTTGTGTTGCATCTTCATAATCACTAATTACAGCATATGTGTGTACTTGTATCTTTAGGTGCATCTGTAAGAGTTTGAATTGCAGCATCTGTTTTGAATGGTTTTGGTGCATCTTCATAATAACTATTACATCATATATGTGTAATTGTATATTTAGGTGCATCTGTAACTGTTTGAATTGAAGCATCTATTTCGAATGGTTTTTGTGCATCAGTGTTTATAGTTAATATTATGGCATCCGTATGAAATTGTATATTAGGTGCACCTGTATGTGTTTGTATTGCAGCGTATGTTTTGAATGGTTTTGGTGCATCTTCATAATCACTATTACAGCATATGTGTGTAATTGTATATTTAGGTGCATCTGTAGGAGTTTGAATTGCAACATCTGTTTTGAATGGTTTTGGTGCATCTTTATAATCACTATTACAACATATGCGTGTAATTGTATATTTAGGTGCATCTGTAGGAGTTTGAATTGCAGCATCTGATTTGAATGGTTTTGGTGCATCAATGATTATATTTATTATTATGGCATCCATATGAAATTGTATATTTAGGTATTAGACCATGCATTGTTACTGTTAAAGCTGTTGAGATGAACGTATTATGGATACTCGTAAGAGGAATATGCAACACCAGCACCTAAGTAGATTAATAAAAAAAGCAATTTCTAAACACTCCCATATGTCCAGCAATCGAGATTAAATTCATAAATATAAGGACGAGTAAATGCATATTATGGAATTTTTTATCTAAATTTTACATTTGTGTATGCTCTCTTCGAATTACATACCTAGTTGCGTATGTTGACATTATTTTCTTTGATTGTAGAACGTTTATGCTGACATATTTTGTACATGTAGGTTCTTATTAAATGCAGGAATAATAAGAAGCTTTTGGGTCGTGTAAGAGCATTTGATCGTCACTGCAATATGGTGCTCGAAAATGTTAGAGAGATGTGGACTGAGGTTGGTTCTGTCTTTGAAAATAACTTCTGTAGCAATCTTTTAGTTTTGTTTTCTTTATTATGACAAGGTTGCGCGGTTTTTGATTTTGTGTTTTTGTTGTATGTTAGGTCCCCAAGACTGGAAAAGGCAAGAAGAAAGCTCTTCCGGTTAACAAAGATAGGTTTATCAGTAAGATGTTTCTCCGTGGTGATTCAGTCATCATTGTGCTTAGAAACCCAAAGTAAAAGGTATTATTCTCTGTTCTTTTATTGATCATTAGGCCTTTCGAAAAAAAACACGGTCTCATGCTTACAAATTGAGTTGTTTGAGCTAGTTGTTGCCTATGCAATTTTGTATGATTTAGACTTGCTGCATATTCTCGATCGCTTTTTCAAACATTTTTTTTTCTTCAAATTTTCTTTTACAGCTTAATTGGAAGGTTAAAACCAACAACTTTTTGTAAAAACTTGACTTTTGAAAACCTTTGAATAAGCTGTTTACAGCTTATTCATTCCAACAGACTCCAAACATATCTTTTGACAAATACTTTTTTTTGTGTACAATAAGCTATGAATGGGCTATGCAATTGTAAATAAGATAAGAATTGGAATCTAAATTATGCTTACTGAAATAGAACTAGGGGAGGGAAATAAGCAGTTGGCAATATAAACTAATCTAGGGGGATCCTTAACTAACACATGGGAAAATAAGCTAATAAGCTACAACTAAGTACTATAAATCACTAAATAAGCTAAAGGCTAAGTACTCCTAATCTAGTATATCTAACAAGTTCCCTAAATGCCTAAATAAGCTAACTAATAAGCTGAAATAAGCAAGAAGAATGGATGCACATGGCTGCTGTTGCAGCAAATCAAGCTTATTGGGGCTACTTCCAGGGCAAATTAAGCTAACAATAAGCTAGAATAAAATTTCATAAAAATGTGCATAAGCTAGATGACCAACCCAAGATTTTGCATACCAAATTTCAGGACCTAAGGCTTAATATTAAGCAAATTAAAAATCTAGAAAAGAAGGGGATTGGGACATTTGGTTGCTGTAACAGTAATGAGATGCTAAATTCAGAACTTTACATGCAAATTAAGCTAATAATAAGTGATGCTAAGGGCAAATAACCTAAAGACCTATTGAGATGGGAATGTTGAGATGTGAGAAAAGTGGTTTTGGAAGAATTTTGAATGAAAGATAAGCTTTGAAAAAGCACATGAACAACAGTTAGGTATGCTGTTTTGTGCAGAGTTTTTAAAACAGAAAAACTCTTTTCTTTTAAGACCAAACTTCACAGAACTTTGCTAAACTGATTACTAACTCTACAACTAGTTTGAAAGACTTAAATGAACTTTGACTTGTGAAGTCAAAGTGGGTATAAAACAGTTTTTGATGTTAAATAAGCTAGTGCCAAACACCCCTTTATGGGGTGTTAAAGGTTGAAAACAACTGATTTTAACAAACTGATGTAGAATTTTCTTGAGCAAAAACCAAAATGTACTTGAATAAGACTTTAAAACTAAGTAAATGAAGACAATAAGCTAATAAGCACTTAAGTGCCTATTAGTAAATTAAGCAATAAGGCAAGAAAAACTTTTTTCATTAATAAAAAAAAACAATACACTTAATAAAAAAACAGAAACTAAATTTAAAACCACTAAATCCTAATATCCTAAATTTAAACCACTAAATTTAAAAATACTCTGATACATGTTCGAGGAGGGATGTAAGACCAATATCCTAAGGTAAAATAGGAAAATGATCAACTTAACCCAGTAAGTTATGGAGGACAACATGTAAGGATAAAAGAGCTTTAGAGCTCTTAGAAGTTTATATTTCGGATTTTATGAATGATGTGCCATTCACAGATAATTACAGTTATGACATTGTATCAGAGTATTTTTATTTTGTTGACCTTATGTGTTAGAGACGACAAAATGAGCAGGTGGGGTGGGTTGGGTAATGGGTCAGAATAGGAATTTTGCGTATGGGTTGGCTAGAAAAAAAGAATAAGTGGGCGAAATATGATTATAAATATTATATTTTTTCTTGTTAACTAACTTATGCTGACTGTTTTATTTTGAATATAGATTTAGAAGGTTTTAGGCACTTAACTACAATAACTATGGGTCCATATGTTTAGTGCATCAGCATGTATTTTTAGTGCATCAATGTTTATTTTTAGTACATCCATTTGTTTAATGTAATTAGGGCCTTTAATATGTGAAAGAATGAGTTCAAGTTGAACCTCATTATCATAATCTGGTGGACGAAGAAAGTGAGTAAATGTTATTGTTTCAAATAAGCTGATACTTTCTGCTTGCAAAATATGATACTTTCTGCTATATCTTGATAATTATAACCATTTTTGTTCTTGCAGAATATACAACCTCATGAATATACAAAACTTTCTCAAGTCGAACTTTTGGTGGTTGATGAAGTTGTTGCTATTCCACTGTCGATTGTGAAGACTTTGCTTGGGCCTTATCTACTGTTAATTGGTATGAAGTATACATTTATTCTCATTATCTTCAAATGTTTGCTTGCATAATCTTTCACATAATGTACTTGCTTCTTTCTTAAAGCTATTAAGGTACATGGCGGTCTTTATCTTTAAAGCTACTGCAACAATTATTTAAAATGTCTTAAAATGTCTGATGATGCCTTATTATGTATTAAAATGTTTGCTTTTGTTTATCTTTAAAGCTACATGCGCATATCTTGTTTAATATTTTTTAATGCATGTCGCCTTTTCAAAGAAGATAGATTTGAATGAAGCTATTAGATATGCGTCTGGTGATCCAGTTGAATTATGGTTAATTGATATGTAACCAAATAATGGACCAACTTGTAGCGCAATATAGTTCTCTTCTAGCGTCTTTTGCTGTTATTCTATATTGGTTGTGGTCACTGAATTGTCTTTGCACTATCTTGCTAAGGCAAAGGATTTGGTTATTAAGGATGTTGAGCGTGGTGATATCGAGTTTATTAGCAAGACTATTGAATTGCTTGCCTATTGCCAACATTGAGCATTTTTGCACTGAAAAACTTGGGTTTTGCAGATATGGTATAAGAGGTATCATGTGGAGATGGGAAGATCGTGAAGATTACTGGGATTAAGGATACGATGGGTAGAACAACAAATGTGCTTGTTCGTGGGTCGAATTGATGAGGCAGAAAGGAGTTTTCTTGATGATTTATGTGTGGTGAGGTGTCTAGTGAACAAAAAGTTTTTGATTCGAGGTGGTGGTGTGCACCTGATGTGTTTTATGATGATCTTGTAAACGGTTTTGTAGTTTTGGCTTGATATTTTTTTATCACTTTATATAACTTTGATGGTCAATAGTGATGATTGATATCTATCAGCTCTTCGGGGCTCTTATGTTGTGTATGTTGAATTTTTGTTTTGTAAAAATTAGTCATCGTGTAATAAGTCTCATTTTCTGGACTTTTATTTAGTTTTTTTTTTTTTTTTTAATTCAATTTAAATTTGTAATTACAATTAAAACTGAGTACAGAAATGTAGAATATAGACATGTTAAACTTTTATATAAACAAACAGATCCACAAGGAAGAAGAAGAGGGACGAATTTACAAAATTTACCCCTAAAAAATAAAGAAAATAACAAATAGATCCCTTGAGTTGGGAGGAAAAAAAAGGAAGGGGAAGGGAGGAGATCCAATGGTGGAGATTACTTCTCTCACTTTTCTCATGAGATGGACTTTTCAAATAATCCACTCTATATATATATATATATATATATATATATATATATATATATATATTCATATTAAAAAGTGCCCAAAATTTTCAAAAACATTTTCCAACACTCAACGCCCTCCTCTATCCCCTCACTGCATTGCAAAAGCCACTCATTAGATTGCTAGCATTTGGAAGGACTTCTTTAGCGTGTTGACCATCCCTCTTTTTATTTTTGACTCCTAGCTTTTTACTTGAGATTATGATTCAAGTTCAAAAATAAATAAAAGGATTTTTTTTGAAATTTCAAGTTAGCCTACAATTTTAAGTAACAAGGTAACTAAAACAGTTATTGAAAATTAGACCGGACTGACAAAAATCATACCGGATCAAAAACCAATTTGGCTCAAAATATCGAACCGAAATGTTCGGTCCATGTCTAGGTTGGCCGGTCTGGTTTGTCGGTCGGTCCGGTCTAACAAAATTGTGCGTAAAACCGGACTGGACCGAAGACCGAATATGGTTAAAAGAGTAGATCGAGGACCGAATCGAAATACATTCGGTCCGGTCTGGTCAGTCTGGTACGGTTTGCGGTTTATAATGCTCACCCCTACTTATTAAAGTAACTAGAAAATTTGAAATAATGTTGTAAAAATATTTTTAAGACAGTATCTTAAGGTAACTTTTAGATACTTTTTGTAATGTTTCATCATTTTAAATAAAGATTTATCAATTGGTTGGGTTGTGCGTAACAACTAAAAATTTTTAGATACTACTCCATTCATAGCAACGATATAGGCCATTGCCACCCAGATTCTTTTGAGTCCATGAGTAGTACTTCTTGTTCACAGCCTCAATCTGGCACTCCTTCACGACTCCACGTGTTCCTCGACCCCTTGGCTACATCGCAAGAGCCACTCATCAACATCGTCAGCATCATGAAGGATTTCTTCGGTGTATTGATGATCCCACATTGGGTTTCCCGGGTAAAGGGTGTGTTTTGCAAAAATAGATTGTGTTGGTGCTAGCGCTGATGCTGATGTTGATGCTGGTGCTGATGCTGAAAAAGATTATAAAAAAGATATTATTTTTATAAGTTATATGAAGTAAATTTTTATTTTCAGACATTATGGAAAAAAAAAATTATAATCTTTTATAAGTTCTGTCTGCTAAAAAAATATTATTTTTTAAATAACTTATTTAAAAAATAAAATAAACATAATCTCTCTATAATCTCATGTATCAAATATAGTTAAAGTAGCTAGACAAAGTATAATACAAGTGGAGTGAACTACAAATATATCAAGTGAGGTTTGACTATCCACATCGAGCTATAAGAAAAAAGTATAATGAAAGAAATAGTATAAATAAGGAAGGACTATATTGAATAAGTTAGGCTAAAGTTAATCCTTTATACAACCAATTAGTAGTTTTTCGTGTTTATGCTATTTGATCGTTTTAAGCTATTATTTGATTAAATTATTAAAACTAAATTACACCGTTGGTCCCTAAACTTGGCTGGCCGGATCGCGATGGGACGAACCTCGTCCTTTTCATCGCCACATGTCCAAACCTTGGCCATTAAATGCCAGATTCGTCCCTTGACCAATAACGGCGTTGTCAAAGTTCCGTTATACGCAAAAAAAACCCGTAATCAAGTTACTGTTGAGGGTACGATAGTCATTTTGTGATATATATTGTAGCACCTATCTTGTCCAACTTCCCGCCATTTTGTACAATATAACAAAACCGTGTACTCATTGCTCATCCCAAACTTGTTTTGGAAGCCTACCCAGAAAACCCTAATGCAATGTCTATCATCAAATCAAATAATCTGAGTAAGAAAATAACAAACAACGACCTTGGATTTACTCTGTGGCGAATAAGGGAATATCCTTTATATGATGATAGTGAAACGGAGGAAAGAGCTGCAGTCAGGAGATATTGTAAGTCTTTTTTGGTTAGAGCCTATTACAATCATATGTTAGTATGACTGATTAAGTTATTCCCCTTTTAGGTAACTTTAGCTTAACAATGTTTTTTTACATTTTTTTATACAGCGGGTGAACCTGCATCGTTTAGCATGATGTTACATTATGAAGGTACATTCAAATACTTTCCAGGTAGGATATATCAAGGAGGCAAGAAATGCCTTGTTGATCTTTTGGAAATAAAAGAGGTATTTGTTGATAAAATGGATGCTCTTATGACCCAAATCGGTTATGAGTATGGACAAACCAATTATTTCTACTTTCTTAAGCCTGGTTGTACATTAGACGACGGTTTGTTTTCTTTGCGTGAAGCTGCTAATCTAGACTTGTTGAAAGATGTTGTCATACAGCATAAGCTGATAGACGTGTATGTTGAAATAGGGAAGACTAGATTAGAACTTTCTGAAATGTCCCCACAATCAATTAAGACTGTGTTTTGGGAGATGGATGAAGATAGGAGAAAAGTTGCTACTGCGGCTATTCAATCCTGTTGTAGACAGTTGGTGTTAGATGATATAGATAATGAACCTTCCCTAGATCCGTTTATCCAACTTACACAATTACCTGTGGACGTCAATGATATTGGTGAATCTAGCAATTTGCCAAACATTGAGCCACTATTTTCCACCTTAGACTGCTCATTTGCTAGCCAACCTGTTCAAAACAGTGATCGTGCTTTAGTAGTTATTGATGAGGAGAATGTTATAAAGGAGCCTGATAATGTTGAGGTTAATCTGTTTAGAGTGATTCAGGGGAAGGACTTTGACAAAGGTGGAACAGCACTAGTTGATGTCAATAACACCTTTGAGGAGCCTGAAAATTTTGAGGTTAATATGTTTCAATTGACACGGGAGAAGCATTTACACAAAGCAGGCAGACCACTAGTTGATGTGAATAACATCTTTGAGGAGCCTGATGTGGATGTAACTCTGTTTCAACTGACTCAGGATAACATGGAAGAGGATCATGTTGTTGATCTTACTCTGTTACAAGCGAGTGACACTAGTGAATTTGGCAATGCAGTTGAACCAAATCAAGATAACACTTGTCAAGAGAATGATGCACAGCTTGGTATGCTACAAGTAGGTCAGAGTAATGATTTAGGTGAAGAAGGAACAACCAGTAATATAAGTGACATGCAGTTGGTAAATGATTTACCTGTGATGGTTGATGAAGTATTTTGCAGTGACCATGTTAGTTTCCAACACGCACACTTTGCTAATGGCGTCTATACCACTTTTTTCTATACTGGTCAGGAGTTTGGTACTGCATGGGAAGTAAAAAACCTAGTAAGAGAGCATTCAATAGAAACTAGGAGGGAGTTGTTTTTTTTGAAGAATGACAAAACAAGAATAAGGGTCAGGTGTAGGGGTTGTGTTCCAGTTTCAGGCCCAACTGAAGGTCCTGGACTGGATATTGGCCCATCTAGAAGTCCATTAAGCTGAAGGGGTTTAAGTGCATTGCTTTCTTCCAAAAATGACCCTTCACAAATATTCTGCCCATGGCTATTGTTTGTCGGCAGGAATGGTGAGACAGGTATCTGGTCGGTCAGAACATATAATGAGCAACACACTTGTTTGCAATCAAGGGAAGTTAGAGCTTTTGACCTTCGCTATATCTCACAGAAAATTACAGCACAAGTTGAAAGAAATCCAGAGCTTCATGTCAGGTCTGTGCATAATCAACTTACCAACCAATACGACCTTCAAGTGTCCCTGCAGAATGTTTTAAGGGCCAAAAACCTAGCAATAACAACCATCAGGGGTCAATTCAAGCAACAATTTACCATGTTGAGAGATTATGTTCAAGAGTTGCAGATGACAAATCCTAATACAACAGTGGAGATGAATGTGGAACGACCTCCGGATGAGTCTCTTCCAACCAGAGAATTCAAGAGAGTGTATGTTTGTTTAGGTGCACTGAAGCAAGGATTTAAAGATTGTGGGAGATCGTTGTTGGGGCTGGCTGCTTTTCCAATTCGTGGTCCTTTCAATGGTCAACTGATGACAGTTGTGGGAATTGATAGCAACAATGGTATATACCCTTTCGCTTATGCTTTTGTTGATTCAGATGACATAGGATCATGGACTTGGTTTCTTCATTGTTTATCCGATGATTTAGCACTTAGGCCAATTTCAAGCATCACTTTTATTACTGACATGAATAAGGTACTCTCTTACTCTGTTCATGAATTTAAGTCTCACTGTTTTTGAAACAAACAGTAAAGATATTTGATTTTGTGCAGGATATAAGTACAGCTGTAGCAGAAGTTTTTGAAAGTGCAGAACACATATTCTGTATTAAAAGCATTCATGAGAAAATGAAATTGCAATGGAAAGGTAGGGCCTACAAAGACCATCTGTGGAAATGTGCAACAACCTCAACTGTTGTACAGTTTCTGAAAGCTATGGCTGATCTAAAAAAACTTAATCAACCAGCCCATGATTGGTTAAGTAAGATACCACCGATTCATTGGTCAAGGTCACATTTTTCATGTAAGTGATCTATCAGTTTCACTTACTTTGTATTCATAAATGCAGTATAAACAGTTATAATTAATACATGTTTATTACTTGTCATCTTTAGGGAGAGCTACTTCTGATGTGTTACTTAATAACATGTGTCAAGTGTTTCATGAGAAAATAAAAGAGGGGTTAAGCAAACCAATTATTACAGCCTTAGAATACATCAGGGAATATTGTATGAAGAGGATAATGCATGTTCTTATGGTGATTGAGAAGAGTGATGGGCCACTAACACCAACTACACAACACATGCTAGAGGCTATTAAGAAAGAGACTGTTAAGTATAATGTGTTATGGAATGGGGGATCAAAGTTTCAGATTAGTGGACCATGGGGTGACCAATGTGTAGTTAATGTTGTACACAAGACTTGTACTTGCAGAAGGTGGGAGATAACAGGTTTACCATGTAAACATGCTGTTGCTACCAATTGGAATATGGCTTTAAATGGCCAACAAGTCGGAGCTGTAGAAACATGGGCCCATCCTTGTTACTATCTTCTCACTTGGGAGGCTACCTACAAACACCATGTCCAGCCTATAACTAGCAGTGTACATTGGGAAAAATCAACTATGCCAACAACAATTGTTCCACCGAAATCCGAAACACACCCGGCTACCGCAAGAGGTAGAAAAAGAGTTAGGATAGCTCCTGAAACTGAAGAGATTGTGAAGGATGGTAAGCTGTCAAGGGCTTGGAAGAGTGTCAGGTGTAGTATTTGTGGCATTGTTGGACACAACAAGGTAACATGCCTAGGGTATGCTGGAGCTGGAAGTAGTGGAACTGCCAAAAAGGGAAATGTCAAACAGGTGCCTACTAAAGCTGCAGGAAAAAAGAAACATCGTAAAGGTAAAAAGGTAGCAACAGATAAAGAAGCTGAAGGTACAGGTGTTGTTGTTGAAAGCCAAGTTAGTGCAGTTCAAGGAAGTGGTGTTCAATCTGAAAATCAAGAGCCAACAACTGAAGATCCCATCATACATGATGCATCCCAGTCACAATCCCAGCAACATCAAGCTGAAGCAATTGCCGATCCCATCATGCATGAGCAAGCCCAGTGTCAATCCCAGCAACATGATCAATCCCAGTCTGATTCTCAGACGCAATCGACTGATGTTCAAGCACTTTCTGCTTCAACCCAGCCTGCTACACGAAGAATGACTAGGCAACAGGCTGCACTGGAAAGAATGATGGCCTCACCATAGGTCAAATCTGTAATGCTAATTATCTAGACGATGTTTCATCTATGTTATTTTCAATGGACAAGTTATGTACTCTAAAAACATATGTTTGTGTGTGTGTCTAACTGTAGCTCTCATGCTTTGAAAAGTATGCAATTTTATGCAGTTTGAATTATATCCATTTGCATTAACTATGGAACCATGTTATTATTGTGTATTTTTTTAGATTGACTAAGCTTGATGTGTGAATAATTTGCATCAAAAGTAACCAAAGCTAAATAGAACCTCATAAGAATGTTGACATTTAAAAGTCAACCCTAAACAAATTGCTAACCATCTGCATACCCATAAGGCATAGAAAATCAGAAACAAACAAAAGTAAATACTTCATAACAAGGTTACTACAATTCAAGATACAGAACATTAACCACGTAGCCTCATTACATAAAAGGTTAAAAAGTTATCCCAATGCATAAACAATTAAGAACAACATCCAACTTAGCACCATGTAAATCTTCCACTTCCTTACATCACCTTGAGCAGCTACTAATCTTGCCTCAAGCTCATTTCTCCCCCTCAAAAGTCCTGGTATGATCATTCTTGAACGAGCACAGATTTCAGGATCATACCATCTTATCCACCGACAAGAAGACCCCTATTGATGATTATGAGAAATCATTAAACAACCACCATTGTTACAAACTTACACAAGAAATATTAAGATGCACTTACTTGAACAGGACAAGCAAAGAATCGACGCCCTTGGTTGGCAGAGGTCCACGAAGTGCGAATAATAGCTTGCTTACCACACCAACAACGTACCATCTTCAAACAATTATCGTTTTGAAGAAGACGGGTTTTGAAGGATAGTTTAGGGATGGATGATAAATGTAGACCAAACCTTTTTACACACATATACTAGCTACATACACTGTACAACGGTTTTTTTTAATACGCTACAGTGAAAGACGGTTTTGCCCTCACCAACATAACGTTGACAATGGCATTATTGGTCAAGGGACGAATCTGGCATTTAATGGCCAAGGTTTGGACCTGTGGCGATGAAAAGGGCGAGGTTCGTCCCATCGCGATCCGGCCAGCCAAGTTTATGGACCAACGGTGTATTTTAGTCAATTATTAATATTAAATAATAGCTTGGATGACTAGCATAACATAAATTCAAATTAAAGACTAACTAGCTTTTTTAGTTTAAACAAGCGACGATTTTATAAAATAAGTTTAACTGAATGAGCTTGAGGCACTTGACACTCGCGAGATAAATAAGCTTGTTTGTACTCTCCATTTAACAGAACAAGTAGGCTTTGGCTTGGAACTTTCCTTTGATTCACTCGGCTATAAACCACGTTATTTTACCAAATTGCATTTTACGGACAAGGTCTGGTTAATCAGCTTGATGAGCTTGGAAAATAGACCCAATTTTAGTGAAGATGTTTAATAAGAAGGAAGATGGTAAACATAGTCTTTAAGGCTATGTTTAAGAGATTTAACATATATATCATAAGGATTTGCTATACAATGCTCATTGGACAATGATTAAAGTACATTAAATAACATATTGTTTTCGTATTTAAGATACTTATGTATTTAATGCACAATTAATGAACATACTACCTTAAATATATAGGAATTTTAATTAATAAAGTCCAAGTTTCATTTTATACTTATCTTAACCATTGTCCAGTGGACAATTTATAGAAAATTCTATAAATTATAATAACCACATACCTTCTGAAGTTAACTTTCAACCAACTAAATATACTAGTTTCATCGCATAAGAATACGGATAGAAATGGCTAGTGAAAGATTGAAAGGTGTTGGGAAAATGTTTTTTGCTCCAGGAAAGACTAGGCAATACAAAACACAAAGTTGACAAATTTTGTGGTGGATCACATTTAGTAAACCACCAAATGAAGAATGTGATATGCGGATACGAATTTTTATATTACTTTGTAAACTTTTTTATATTTCTTTTTACATAAGTGAAGTTGAGCTAAAAAAAAATAAAATAATAAAATAATAATAATAATAAAAAAACTCTTTGAAAACGCGTTTATCATCCATGTGAAAGAAACATAATTTGTTTTAAATTCAATCACTTTGTTGGAAATTTGGAAAACAACTTAAATACACCTTAAGATCCGTTGGTCTTTAAACAGTAGCAGTAGCAGTAGGCACTAAGCTGTAGTTGTTTGTTTAAAAAATGTGTTTGGTAACGTAGCTGTAGCAGTAATTATAAATTGTAAAATTATGAAAAATGTCATATACATATTAAAATAAAATAAATGATTAAACAAATGAGGGTATATATGTAATTTCATAAACTAAACGCCTGGAGCAATTGTGGAATGCTTAATCAAGAAGCATTTAGATTGGAGCGGTAAGACAATATTCTAACGCTTGTTGAGGTGTTGCCATACAAGCTTTTCATCTATAATGCTTACCGCATGTCGCTCCTAAACGCTTCCAAATGCTTGTTGCCAAACATGACCTATAACGCTTCCAAATACATATTTGTACTCAGTTATATACAGGGGCGGAGCTATGTGAGGACCGGGGAGGGTCCCGGCCCCCCTAGATCTAAACCCGTTAGTGTATTTATTTGCGATTTCATGTGTATTTCCGGAAAAAAATTTACTTCGGCCCTCCCATTTAATGTATTTCCCAAAAAAAAATTGTTTCGGCCCTCCCACGGAAAATTTTCTAGCTCCGCTACTGGTTATATATATGTTGCGGCAAAACTTAGTGAGTTCAGACTTCGTTTTTATTCTTTTACAATATGACCAAAGGATTATGAGCTCGGACGTGCATGCTTGAGTAACTTGATAGCAACGGCTTAGGCCACTTTTGCCTAGATTCTTTCATACACGTACTTAAGTACGACTTCTGACCCACAGCCTTGCACTTACACTCCCTCCCGACGCCCTTCTTGGCCCTTTCATTACATTGCAAAAGTCACTCATCACTCATCAATCACATCAGTATCAAGTAAGACTTCTTCAATGTACTCAACGCACTCCACACCCTCATTGTTGTTCTAATTAATGGTGGTAGTGATGGTTTTGTAAACTGAAACTGAGGTACATGGTAAAATACTAAAATGGCTACGTAGGCGAGTGTTTGTAAAATGAGTAGTTATACAAATTCAAAAGCCACAAGTGGAGTTTGACTATCCCACAACGAGCTGCAGAGGAAAAGCTGCTAAAGAGGAGCTATTATAAATAAGGAGGGAATGGTAACACATGAGATAGGCTGAAAGCAAAACTTTAAATAGCACAGTTTCTTTTTGTTTTGATCTATGAAACCTCTTTCTTAGAACTATGAATTACTAAATTAATAGTTTTGAGATTCAAAATTAAAAGTTGCCTGGCTCTTTAAATTTAGCCAAGCCACAATTTATAAAACAACTTTTTCTTTCTTTTGTTTTTCTTTGTGAAGTGGAAGAAAATTATTTTATAGTCATAGAAAATCAAAACAGTAGTGCGGGAAAGAGATCCAAAAAGACCGGTGCTAAACACCAATTGCGGGAGCTGATCTATAGCGACTGTCGTGGCCTTGGATGTCGATGGTGCATGAAGCACACAGTTTTACCACCTCCAAATAAGGACGCATAACACATCACGAAAGGCTTTCTCCACCACATAATTATCCGAATGAGCTCTTAACCCTTCCATGATTTTGGAAAATGTAAGAGCCGAGAGACATATAACTTACCAATTGTCGTTCCTTAGTCCAAATTCGTTTGACAAAGGGGTAATTGGCAACACAATGATCAACAGTTTTGGCTGGAGATTACAAAAACAACATTTAGAAGAGCTAATTGGAACATCAGGAGGAGCAAGATTGATAAGTAGAGCTAATCGGTCAAGAGAAGCCCACCACACACATACATTGACCTTTTTGATACCCAATTATTCCCTTGAAATTTGATACCACGAGACGAAGGATCATTTAGGCTTTGATACCACACCCTCGTTGGTGTTGGTGGTGGTGGTTTTGTAAGCAGAAACTGAGGTGCATAATAAAATGACGATGAACACGGAGTATTGGTAGATGAAGGCCATGGTATCTATTAAAAATGTAGAAATTTGGGCACTTTTAAAGATTATGTTTATCATTCATAAGCATACAAAGATTGGTACACGTATATAATTAGTGCCCAAATTTCAGCATATATAATAGATACCAAAACTTAATATTCACTGTATTAGTAGATCTCGATCTTTTATATTCTTGTAAAATATACCAAGGACGAACATTTTTTATTTTATTTTATTTATTTTTATTTTTTTTAACGACAATTTTTTTCAGACTCCCTATCTCACATTATATCTCGAAGTCACACTGAACTTTATTACTAGCACAAAGATACAATGTTACGTTGAGCGTATAGTCAACATCAACAAGGACATCTTCAGTGTACTTTATGCACTTGAAGACCTATTTTTTGTGGCTCATGGTGGTTGTGGTTTTGTAGGCAGAAACTGAGGTACGTGATAAGATGACGATGAAGGTGAGTGTTGATATGACGTGTTTAGCCATTGTGTGAATGTGTGATGAGTTCTCGGTTGTAGAAGGAGGTCTTTATGGTGGAAGTAAAATGAATAACAAATTGTTTAACTCTCCCAAATTTCTTGAGGGAGGAAAAATAGTGACAAACAAAGTTTATTTCAAAAGCTAATTTATTTTAAAGCTCAAGTTTTCAAAAGCCACTATAAGCCCGCATCTAAACATAACCGTTAAGTCAAGGTTTTAGATAAGCAAATTTAATTTTTGTGTGCTAATTCTCTTAGGGCATGTTTGGTACGGTGGAATGGAAATGTGAGAATGACAAAGAGAATCACTTCACGTGTTTGTTTTACAACAAGAATGGAAACAAGGGATCATAACTCCATTCTCATTCAACCATTTTGATTCTTCAAAAAAAGTATAGAAAAGCGGAGAATGAAAGTTTGTACACGGTCCTTTCTTTTACTCATTCTCTGGTGAAAGGAAAACAACATTAAAAAAGAGGGTCACGTGAGATGCACATTCCAAAACATTTGATTCTTAAATCTTGTTGTTGTCGTCACCGGATCTCGCGATTATATATAATCCCCAACAGATAATAAAATTTTATTTATATTCTTCTTCACATATCAATATTCATTAGTCTTGCATCCCCAATTGAAACCCTTCACGATTTAGCTTTTTAATTAGATATCGTTATACACGATTTTTTTTGAACGAACGTTATATATGAACAGTTGAACACCACCATTTTTTTACAGGAACTTAAGCATAAATTTTCCATTTGATTTGTTATTGAAAAATCATAACAAAATGAGACATAAATAACTCATCTTGATGGTTATGGTCGTACGAACACATGGTTGTTTTTACATTATTTAATCTGTTGTGGTGATCAATTTTGATATTACAAATCTGTGATATAGTTTTATTGGTGATCAGCTTGATAAAAAATTTTAGTGTGCGTAATCGATTTAGTTTAAAATCTACACAATTTGAGTTTGTCATTCTCCGTCTGCACCAAACACAACAAAACATTTTCGAGCCATTCTTAGCACTTCATTCCCTATTTTTAGCAAACAACGGAATACATTCTCTATTTTTAGAGTCATTTCCCTTTCTCTGCAATTCCATTCTTTACTGTATTTCCATTCTCTACGATTCAGTCGTACCAAACGTACGTTTGGTACGATGGAATGGAGAAGCATTCCCGTGTTTGTTTGTGTTGAGAATGGAATCGGTGAATCAATATTTGATTCTCTTTCCATTCTCCGCATTATCTTAAAACAGTGAAGAAATGAGAGAATTGGTGAACAAAAGGGAAGACATTCTATGGTTGATTCTTTCGTATAATAAAAAAAATTGATTGTAATAATCGTCTTCAAATGTTTTGTTTATTTCATTTAATTATTTTTGTTTATTTTTTTTTAATTATTTGAAATACAAAAATTGATAGGTTGATATCAAATCTTCATATCAACATTTGTATTTTAACCTTTTCTTATAAAACCAGTTATTCAAATGCTAATATAAACTTTTTTTTTTTTTTTTTTTTTTTTTTTTTCAATGTTTGGGTTCCTTCAAAATTCGCCACAATTATTATAAATAAATATTATTAGAATTAATTTTCACTTGTGCACATTATTACAAATTGCACCCAACAAAAGATCCTTCAATATTACTTTTGCGATAAAAGGTTAGCATATACTCAGTGTATTTAAGGTAGCAATTTAAATAATCATATTATTTTAATGATGATTTAGGTAATCAAATGTTTAAAACGAAATTTTAAATGATAAAATTCATTTTTAATCATGTATTATATACAATAACCAAATAAGAGAATGCTCTATATCACACACATTCTTTATTTGTACAAAACAGTAGAATCGTTATTCTTTCTCAAACATGATTCACTTTCTCTACAATTCCATTCTCTATTACGATTCCATTCTATGACATTCTCTCGTACCAAACGTGCCCTTATAGTTTTTTTTATGGAAAGTAGTCTTGCGGTTTCACTTCCTTTTAGTTATGCTCATCATATCGCAAGGTGTAAGTAATTTGTTACAAATTATTTTAGGTTTGTCTCATTTTAATAAACTATTATATGAGACATATGTCTAATCTACTAAGATAAGTGATCACCAAAAAATAAATATATTCGTTAAAATCTAACATTTTATTTTGAAATCGATCTGATTTTCAGGTTATAATAACTTTTAGCTACGCCTTTAAATATGGATTAAGATCATGATAAATTCGTACTTATCAAACTTAATAAGTTGAGTTGGACTATTATATGATACGAAAACTGAGAAACCTACTTACATATGTGTGACAAAAAAAGCATTTAACACGGTAACTTATGTGTTAAGGTAAAATAAAGTTGGATTATTGTGAGTTGAAAATGTAACCTATGTGAATTATAAGGTTGAATGTTACATTAGCAAAAAGTAGAAAGGTAAAAGTAAGATTTTAAAACATCTGCAATTAAAAATTACTTATATTTTACTATTCATTTAACTTTTAAGATTAGTTTGGATAATGATACAAGTATGAAATGTTTGTGGCATGCGTTGGGATTTTAATACTTGGTTTTTGAAACGGGGTATACTACTAGTTGTGCTTAAGATAATAAGAAGAGTACGAAATCTTGATTGCTAACTGTATAGTAATCTAGCTATTATTAGGGTGTTCCCGAGGTCAGGGTGTTCCCGCCAATCTACACATTTTTATAGAATCTAGCTATTATTAGGAATTCTTTTTTAGATGTTTTGAAACTCGATCAATTTTATGGTTTCAACCCTCCCTTGTTAAAGAGCAACACTTTAAAACCTTAACTAAATGTACGTCGTCATTAACAATAAGTTAGTAGTCCCTTGTATAGAACGATTTTGAAACTAGGAAAAGATGTTGATTTGTCTTCGCGAAGATTAAGACGGTGATAAAATATCTAAAGAAGTATACATATTCTGGGGCATCAATAGGAACTCGTTTATACGATGACAATTGAAAGGCTGTCGAGCCTAAGTCTTGGGAGTCTTTCATATAAAAAATGTAGGAGACGATCAGGACAGCGTATCAATGTGGTTAATATTATATGAGAGCTAACTTTACTACAACGTCACACCCAAAAATTCCAAGATGTGAATCAAGTTCTAAGTCCAATATTCAAGTTCAAGAGTCGAGTCACGAGTAAAGGGATCAAGTAATTCAGTTGTTCAAGTTCAAGCTGAAGGTTGAAGTGGTTCAATATTTACCGACTCTTGTACTTAGGCCCTATAGCTTTCTTATTGTACTTAGGCCTAGCCCATATGTATCTACCCTAGAATGATCTCATGTATCCTATAAATTTGTATCTTGGTTTATGGAATACGACACACAATTATTCACAGTTAATATGGTCACGTTCGATGTTTCAGCTATAACGTGTTTTGGAATTTCTAATTTGTAAAGTGGATGATTAGATACTCGAATATAGTTAGTGCCCAAAAGTTCAACATTTTTAATAGATACGGACACTAAAAAGTCACTGTATTAGTAGATCTCGATCATTTTTATTCTTGTACAATGTACCAAGGATGGAACTTTATTACTAGCACATATATACAGTGTCATGATCGAGCATCGTCAGCTCGATCCCCTTAAGCTCGGACCCTTCACTCTATATTAGCCTGATAGCGACCGCTTTGACCATACCTGCATAGATTCATTTGTATCCGTGAGTACAACTACTTGTCAATTACATGGTGTCACACTTGCACTACTCGAGCTACGTCGTTACAATAAGATGACGATGGAGGCAAGTGTTGGTACGATTTGTTTAACAAATATTTGTGTTGGGAGTTCACGATTGTAGAAGGTAGGGCTGAGCAAAACCGACCGATACCCGACAAGCCCGAAAAACCGACCGACCCGACAGGCCCGAATTACCGACCGACTATGATACGGGTCGGGTGTCGGTATTTGTTTTCTTATCTACTCGGTATCGGGTCGGGTTCGGTTAAAAAGCCCGACAACACCCGTTTAACCCGCCAAAACCGAAAATAATTAGGTTTTCTCAAAAAACAAGCGCCCCCTTTCCTTGATTCTCACTTTCTCAGTAACTCAAAACTCAAAACCCGAATAAGTAAAAACCCACCAATTTGTTTGGATCAAATCAATCAAATGGATCAATCAAATGATGATCAAACTCATAACAAAAACCCCCCATATGAATCATTCTCATCTTCTAAAGTACCTACCTATAAATCATTTGCTTCTCAACAAAACAATGCAATGGAAGAAGTAAGTTTTGTTTAATTTAAATTTTCATTAACTGATTTAGGCATTTAATTAAAATCGATATTGATTTTTTATTTTTATTTTATAAGAACTGATGATGTGATGTTAAGGTTTCGTATGATAATTTTAATTTGTATTAATGATGTTTAAATTAAAAGAAGCGCCACATAAATGAATAAATGATGATAATGAAACCACATAAATGAATATATGATGTTTCGTCTGTCATTGTGCTGTTTAGGATCCACATAAATGAATAAACTGATGTATGATGTCATTGCTCCACATAAATGAATAAATGATGAATAAATGATGATAATGAATAAATGTTTCTACTTGATGTTTCTACTTGATGTTTCTACTTGACTGCACATAAATGTTAAGGTTTCATTTAATGTTATTGTTTCACACTCACAGTAGCCAATAGCCATAAGTTCACAGTACACTTCACACTTTCACAGTAGCCAACTAGCCATAACAGTAAAGAGTAAACACTTCATTTAATGTTTTAAGGTTTCATTTAATGTTGACCTTTTTTATTTTTGTTTAGGATGATATTGTTGACGTTGAGGATCAAAATAAACGCAAAAGGAAAGCCCCTCCCAAACCAAGGAAAACGACTTCCGAGTGTTGGAAATACTTTATTGCAAAGTTTGAACCGGATGAAAATGGTCAAGTCATTAAGATGGCATATTGCAAATATTGTGATGCGGTTCTCAAAGCCGATTCAAAAATGCATGGTACGCGACACTTGAATACTCATTATGCAAATTGTGAAAACAACCCCGATGTTGAGAAAATTAAGAAACAAAAAAAACTAGCTTTTAAGAAAAAGATTGGGGAGAATGTTGAGGGTGATAGCAGGGCCGTCCCATAGATTTTGAGTGCCCTGTTCAGTTACAAAAAATTGGCCCCCTAAACACAAATACTTTAAATATTAATTTAAATTTTTTAAAATTGATAAACTTGAAACATGGGAGAAAAACATCAAAATTACACAAATAATAAAATTAACGGCAAAAATATGTTGCATTTATAAAAACAAAAATAAAACTATGGAAAATTAGTGAATCACTCTAACAAATAACTCTGTGCAACTTATTTCTTGAAAAATGCACTTCTCCTCGCATTCGTTGAAGCAAAGTTGTTGATTAAAGCTTCATAATCAACGCTCTCCAATAGACCGTTCTCGATTGCTATTAATGCCAATCCATTGAGTCTCTCTTGTGACATTGTGGACCTCAAGTAAGACTTCAACAATTTCAGTTTTGAGAAACTTCTTTCTGCTGAAGCCACGGTTACCGGGATAGTGAGCAATACTCTATATGCAATCATCGCATTAGGAAAAACGTCATGCTCTTTAAGAAAATTCAGTATATCAGAAGGTCCCAAATTTTTTTCAGGCAAATAATTGTTAAGCAACCTCAACTCCACAAAAAGATCCTTTGCGTCAACATCTGATTGTTCATTATTCTTGAGTGCAGCTTCAAGATGACTACAATGGGACTTAAGAGTGTTGTCATCAAAGGAATTCAACTTGCGAGAAGTGAATAAAAAGCCAAAAACTTTTTCATACTCTTTGTATTGCTCGAATCGTGTTCTTAGAGAAACAAGTGCTTGATCAACAATATATAGGAAATATTGGACCTTAAATGACTCTTCGGCGGAATATGAAGTATCTTGATCCACGGAATTCTCATCAAATTGTCTTTTTCTACGAATTACGCGCTTTTGACGAAATACTGGATCAATATCCATTTCAATAGCAATCTCTTTAGCAACATTAATCGCTTTATCGAAACCCGTGTCTCTAAACTTCTCAAAGAATGAAATTAGCCCTTCAACTTCTTTAATAGCAATATCTATAAGCATATCATCAGATTGTAACTTCTTGCTCACCAAATTTACGGCAGATAATATGTCAAACCAAATGACGGTTGATACTAAAAACTCAAAATCGCCAAGCTCATTTGTTGCTAAAGATTTTGACTCGCTTTTGATTTTTGAGTCATTATCATTTTCAGCAACTTGAAGTAAAGCTTCTCTAATTTCTATAAGCTGAAATCTAATAGCTTTCACACTCTCAACACGACTTTCCCAACGGGTTATGGACAATGACTTGAGAGTTAACCCTTTAACATTATTTTTCAATATTAACCACCTCTTGGAAGAATTGGCAAAAATAGTGTAAATTCGTTGTATAACTCCAAAAAAGTCCATAGCTTTTCCACAAGAGCTAGCGATGTCACACAATGTTAGATTAAGGCTATGGCAACCACATGGTGTATAAAATGCTCTAGGATTTATATCTAAAAATTTCTTTTGTACTCCCCGATGCTTTCCTTTCATATTAGATCCATTGTCATAGCCCTGACCACGCACATCGTCAATATCAAGATCTAGAGATTTTAGTTCATCATGTGTAACATCAAAAAGTCCTTGACCAGTTGTATCATCTACACTTAAAAATCCTAAAAAGGATTCCTCAACTGTAACACTTGTGGACGCTAAATTTACATACCTCAATATCAAAGACATTTGTTCTTGATGACTTGTATCAGGGGTACAATCAAGTATCACAGAGAAATACTTTGCTTGCTTTATTTTTTGAATAATTTGTGATCTAATTCCATGAGCAAGTAATTGTATTAACTCATTTTGTATTGAATGCCCAAGATAATGAACATGAATTTCATCACTCGTGATACGACGCACATGCTCTTTGATAAATGGATCAAACTCTTCCAACATTTCAATCAGACCCAAAAAGTTTCCATTGCTTTCAACATGCAATTTCTCATTTGTACCACGGAATGCTAAATTGTGTTTAGCAAGAAACTTCACAACTGAAATTATTCTCAGCAGAACTTTCATCCAGTGATCTCTCTCTTTCTGAAATTGTTCATGTGCCACTTTATCAATTGTTTCATTCATTTCCAGTCTATGACGCATGTCAAACCAAGTGGCCATGTTTGTGATATGTTCAAAACCAACTTCATGCTCTTTAAGTCTTGTACCAACATGTGTCCAATCTGAGAAACCCTCATTAACTAATGAACCTTTTGCATTCCCTTTTTTAAATATTTTACAACAAAGACAAAAAACTCTATCAAGCTCTTTGGAATACACTAGCCATTCTCTATCACACTTTTCGTTATTTGGTAGAACTCTAGTAAAGAAAGTGGCAGAAAATCTTCGAGAAAATTTATCTTTTGGACCTTTCTTAATCGAATTATCTCTTTTAGGACCTCCTTCTACTAAAGCTTTAATCATGTCAGAACTAAGACCATCCCAGTTTCGTGGATCAAATATATCAACATGATGAACATTAGCATTAGGATTATCAACATTCACATTATCAGCATTAATCTCATCAGTGCCATCATCACCGCGTGTATTCTCAAGGTTAATATCATCACTATCAACACTAACATTACCACCAAGAACATCACCCGTATCGTCAATATAAGTATTATTAACTCCACCATCATCAACATCGTCATCACTAATACCATCAATATTCATATTATCATCATCAATATTGTTATCAATAAGTTCTTGATTATCAGAAGCATCTCGTGGCTCTATTTGAACATACTTATGTATGGATCCATATTGTCTCTTATTGCTTTGTTCAGTTCACTGTTTCTTCAAACGCTTTTGAAATCCAGATGCTTGTTTAGGAGGCATGATTTCTATAAAAATATATAAGTAAAAAGCCAAAAGATAATTAAGTAACTAATTATAGTGCTTTAAACTTATAGTCATCACATACAAAAAAATTAATAATTGACTTATTAATTATGTACTTGTTGATTAAATAATTTATGTTTTCAATTAGAATATTTGTGGCTTACTTCTTCAAAACCTACGAATGTCTAGCATATGTATATTCAATCCTTAGATATCATATTCCTATCATCCTAACAATTAAAATTAGTTGCTTCTAATATAATTAAGTGATGATGCTTTTTTCTAATGCATAATTTAAACAAAAATATCTCATAACCATTCTTTTAAAACAATTGCTTAGGAATAAAAACATGGAAAAAAATCGCAAGCCTAGTCTAATATAAATAAATAAATAAATAAAATAAATCTACAACTACTGCTTCAATGAATACAAATTGTCAAATTACAATCAATATAATATATAAAAAAGTTTACTATGTTCGAACATTAAAGGAAAAAACAATTAAATAATTAGTAAAAACAAAACAAAAGAGTACCTCTTTTTGGTAGATGAAGTCAAAACTCAAAAGCAATTGATAGTTTCAATGAATATTAAAAGCGATCGTCCTTTTTGATAGATGGAGTGAGAAGCGATTGTCAGTTAATAAAAAAAGATGACTCTTTTTTATTTTATAGTAATATAGTTGGATTGAAAAGTAAACCTATACTAACATAATAGTACATAAATTTTGGTGCCCCAAAAAGAGATGGGCCCTGTGCATGTGCTCCGGTTGCACAGCCCAATATCCGGGCCTGGGTGATAGTAGCATTGGTACTTTAAAAACTTGGAAGTATGATGAAAAATTGATTAAAAAGTCTTTGATTGAGTTGATTATTCTTGTGGAGCTTCCGTTTAAGTTTGTAGAACACCCGGCATTCATTAAATTTGGAAATAACATGCAACCTAGATTTAATATGCCCTCTTGGTTTACTATTTCTAGGGATGTTTCTAAGTTTTTTATTGACGAGAGGAAGAGCCTATTAAATTTCTTAAGCAACAAGGCCACCACCGTTCATTTAACCACCGATACTTGGACTTCTAGTTGTAAACGAATGAACTTTATGGTATTAACCGCCCACTTTATAGATGATGATTGGGTAATGCATAAAAGAATTATTAATTTTAGACCAATTCATAGCCATAGAGGGGTGGATATTGGTAGGGCACTTTTGGAATGTATAAACGGATGGGGTATAAAGAATGTTATGACCATTACGGTTGATAACATTTCTTCAAATGACAAAGCTCTTGAATATTTGGTAGAAAATTTACCAAATAAGTATGATGGTGGTAAGCATTTTCACATAAGATGTATGGCTCATATTTTAAACCTAGTTGTCAAAGATGGTTTAAAAACATTCAACAAGGAAGTGAATACCATAGGCTTAGCCGTGAAGTACATAAAACATTCAAGCCAAAGAGTGACTAACTTTAAAGAAAGTGTTGAAAAGGCTTGTACTTCAAATAAGTTTTTGGTTTCCGAATGCCCTACAAGATGGAATTCCACACATGATATGTTGAAAACCGCAATTGAGTTAAAAGAAGCTTTTTTTGATTATGATTTTCATAACTCTTGTTTTGCCCGAGACCTAGAGGAAATACCTAAGCGGGGTGATTTTGAGGTTTGTAAGAAGATAGTTGCATTTTTGGAAAAATTTAAAGAGACAACCGAACTTGTGTCAAATGTATCATCTCCCGTAGCTCATTTGTGGTTTGGAGAGGTTCTTGATATTGATAAGCATCTTCGTGAGTGGCAAGAAAAACCTTCTTTTAAGGTAATGGTTGAAGAAATGAGAAAAAAGTATGACAAGTATTGGGGTGATTACAAAAAAATCAACCATTATATGTACTTTGCCGTTATCTTAGATCCCACAATGAAGTCGGAAATAATAGGCTACGGGTTTAGACATTTGATAGAAAATGGTTGCATACCCATGGAGGTCGATGAAGATAGTGATGAGACGCCAACTTCATTTTTAACCGAAGATGAATTATGTGACAAATTGGTTAAGAAGGTTGAGAAGGATATGGGGGTCTTGTTTGCCATGTACAAAGAAAAATATGGCACAACCATATCGAGTGAAATACCAAAAGCAACGTCAAGTCAAAGTAGTAACACAATTCGTCGTCGTGGTAATTCTTTCTTAAATGCTTTTAAAGATAAAGTTGGAAATAAGTTGAGTGGGGGTGAAGACGAGTTGACCAAATATCTAAAAGAACCGCGCATTGAGCTAGAGGATGACGAAGAATTCGACATACTTAATTGGTGGAAAGTAAATAGTCCAAGATTCCCAATTGTATCAAGAATGGCGAAAGGTAATAACTTTTTTTTTTATTATTAAATTTTAGATATCCTAGATTCTTTGTGCTTTGTTTTTTATAAACTTATGTTTTTTATTAATAGATATCTTGTGCATCCAAATATCCACCGTTGCTTCCGAATCCGCCTTTAGTGCAAGTGGTCACGTTTTAGACCCGTATAGGAATTCTTTAGCGCCTAGCATTGTAGAGGCTTTGGTGTGCACACAAGATTGGATCCGTACATCAAGTAGAAACATCACTTTGGATACGTTAGAGGATTTAATGAAAGACGACGAAGTTGCTAAAGGTAAAATATTTATATTTTAGTTTATTGGTTATTTGGTTATATTAGTAACTTATTTTTGTACTTATGTTCTCATGTTTTTTCTAGAAATTCAAGAGGCGTTAGAGAAACAAAAAGGAGAACATGGAAATTCAAGAATGTCGTGATTAGTATTGGGTATTTTTATTTGGAGCAATGATTCAAGACATTTGTCATTTGTGTTTGTATTTGGAGCCATATGGTATTTGGTTTTGTATGTTTGATGAATTGATGAAGACAATGTGAATTGTGGAATGTGGAGAAGTGGAGAACTATCACTGTATCACAGTAGCCATATGGTCACAAAGAAAAAATTGGAACTGTTGGTTTGGCAGCAGTTGGTTTTGCAATTTGCAATGCATTTTGCTCAGTAGCATACTGTTGGTTTTGCTATACTGTTGCCTGTTGGAGTGTTGGTAACTTGGTTTTGTTATTTGTTATTTGTTGGTTTTGCATACTGTTGGTTTTGCAATGCATTTTGCTTCCTTAAATTTGTGCTGGGCTGGGCCCGTATCTTTACATTCCTTAAATTTGTGTTGGTTTTGCTATACTGTTGGACTGCTGGGCTGCAACAATAAGTCGGGCTAGGCCCGTTTCTACCCGATACCGAAACCGGCTAGGCCCGTTTCTACCCGATACCGAACCGACATAAAACGGGTCGGGTGTCGGTTATGGCCATTGAGTTTAATCGGGATTCGGTATATTCGGTTCGGGTCGGGCCGGGTCGGGCTCCGACCCGATGCTCAGCCCTAGTAGAAGGAGATGTTTATTTGTCCCACATCGCTTTCTGTGGAAAAATAGCTACAGGGAAGAGATTATAAATAAGGAAGGAATGATAAAATTTATATAAAGTTTCGACTTTAATTATTAAATTCTTTGTTTCCTTTTTGATTATTAATGATTTTTCATATTTAATAACTTAAAAAGAAACATCAGAATTAATTATTTAAAGTCTAAACTCTAATCACAGGTTACATTTTGGAGAAATTTGGTCGTTGAAAGTTGAAACCACCGAATGTAAATAAAATAATAATAATAATAACCGTTTAACATTTAAAAAGAAAAAACGTTTTTCTTAAATTTTACCACTTTTACAACATTATAAATACCTCACTTTTCTCATTTCATTCATAAATTCAAACAAAAATTCTCTCAAACACAATTCAAACAACAATTCTCTCAACTAAATCATTAAACACAAAATTATGGCTTGTCGTCTCCCTCATACCGTCAAAGAAATGCAAGTGTATATTAAAAAACAATACGATAAAGATGATGCCGCTCGACAACAGGCTATTGTCGACGTTATCAAGCAGTTTGATCTCGCAAAAGCAAAGAAACAATGTTTGAGAGAACGATACGCGCAATGCAAAGACATTTCTGCAGAAAGACAAGTTGTGATTGACCATTTTCTTAGCAACGAAGTCAAGAAAGATGACGCCATTAGTGACACGTTGTGGGGGTGTGTTTCACATATACAAGCCAACATCAGCAAAAAGTCCGTTGGAGCTATCAGGAAAACACAATTATTTATTTTGTATCACAACACTTGACTCAATTTGAGCGAGGTGCATCAACTTCAGCTGATGCACCTAGATTTATTGAGCAACACCATTATCAACCTCAGCTGACTATTTGGGTTGGGTTATGTAGACGAGGAAGTTGATGAGCATGGCTTAACTGCAAATCAACATTATCAAATGATGTGTGATGAACAAGCATTACGAGAAGTTGAAGCAGAACAAGCAAGGAAGCAACAAGAGGCGGATGAGAAAGCCAGGAGGGAAGCAGCAGAGCGAGCAGCGTTCATTGAGGAATTTCCTAGGTATAGGTCTCCTTCGTATGATTTTGCATGGGGAGCATTCCGATTAGGATATATTTATGTATTTCGTATCGTAGTGTATTTTAGTTCGTATGTTTTTTTAGTATCGTATTTCTATCGTATTGTATTATTTATGTAATATTTTTATTATTAATTAAGTTTAAATTTGTTTTTAAAAATTTTTGAATTAAAAAAAAAAAAAAAAAAAAAAAAAAAAAAAAAAAAAAAAAAAAAAAACTTGGTACCCATTGTGGCAACTTGGTTTGTCGTCAGGTTGTTTGAGAGAGAATGTTGATGTGGCAGGGGTGACCTAGGTCACCACTGTGTTTAGCCTAAGACACTCCACGACCTCGTCGTTGTTGTTCGTGGTGGTCGTGACGGTCTTGTAGGTGTAAATTGAGCTACATACCAATAACTTTCTATGTTTTGCTACATGGGTTATGACAATGCATTAAAAATAATTATACGCCGTATGCTCGGGGTCACAAGAGTCAAGTGTTCTCTAGCGAAAAAAAATTGTAGTGTAAATTTTCGAAAATGTTTGGTTTTTTTTCTTAATTTGCCTCTCCTAAGTATCAATTTATAGTATAGTTTCTACAATTTATCTAAATATGCCCCCTTGACCAAAAATATTTGGCTTCGCCTCTGCGGGTGCTACATGAGTTATATATCTCTTTATCTAAACATGTACCTAATTTAATCCAACAATGAAATGAATCTCACAACTCACAAAATGTGCCGTCTTTAATTCTCAATACTGGCCATTTTACATTCTACTAGATGTTTGGTTAAATTAGTTTTTAAGAGTTACAAAGGTTAATTCTTGACCATCTCACATCGAGTTGTTAAAGAAAAGTAGTTAGAGAGTAGCTTTATACATCTATATTACTATATAAAAAGTTTAGGACTTTCTAAACAATGAAGCCTTAAAATTTTTAAAAGCAAAAATATTTCTTTTAATAGGAAATTAACAAGTCATAGTCATATATTGAATCCAATCAACTTATAACAACTAACATTCATAAAGCCTACTGAATTTAGTTAACTTGTAACCGCTAACATTCATACAACTTATTGAATTCAGTCAATTTGTAACAACTAACACTAATACAACATATTGTAACAACTTGTTGGTTATAAAATCAAAATAAAATAAAATAACGTACGACACATATTCAGACACACAGAAAAACACACTATTGTCTTTTCTTTCTCAAATAAGAAATCATCTTGTCAGGTAGACCCACCATCAGATCCTCCTCGCTCGCCACCACCTCATCCTCCGCCGTCACAGTACGCCGGGATTACTGCTTTTTATGGTTTCAGTTATATGTGATATTGGTGGTAGATCTTGTGTTTTTGGTGGTAGATCGGGATATAAAACCTCAAACACAACACAAAAATATACGCAAACCATTTAACCACGTCCTCTCTAAAAAAAAATACACAAACTCCTAAAAACACATCAGCTACCGCCACCGCATCAACTACAAAAATAATCATGAGGTACCCGCCGCTGCATTACGCGGGTACCCTTGTAGGCTTATAGATATAGAGATTCAGTTATCTATGTTCTTTATTTCTGACTTTTGTAACAACCTAAGTTCATAAATTAAAGATTGAAGAATATTAAATATCTTATCTTTAAACAAACTGACAATTTTATATAAAAAGTTTATGAAAAGCAGTAAAAATTAATTAATAGTGTGAGATTGTATGTTTTTTTTTCTCTTTCTCTGAAAAGGTGAATGTTTTATTATAATTCAAGCTTGCTTATAACAGTTACAACCAATTCAGCAGTCATCAAATGGACAGACTCCATTGAGACTGAAATATCAGAGAACTAAGAATAGCTACAACAGAGATACTAGCTATATACATTCACCATTCTTCTAATCTAGTACATTAGCAGTGAACTAACATACTAGCCCTAGGCAACCATGGAGAAACCACACTCCTTGGCTACATTTCCTACTTACAAAAACCCTTCCTAACTGCACCAGTAACCCATACTAGTAACAATTATAGGCTCTTGTAGAAGGCTTCACCAAGAGAATGTGTAAAACTCCTGTTCCATTGGGGATCCACAACCAGAGAGCTACATTTCCAATTAAATGGCATCACTCAATTGACTGGACTTACCCAAGGATACATCCCACCTAGACTACATTTCCCATTCCATAGCTAACTTAAAGACCATTGCAGCTACATCCTCACAATGGACTTAAGCAGCCGTAGAACAAGCATCATCTGGTTGGCACTCCACCAATTGCAAGCAACCTACTTTATGACCTTAAGTGGGCCTTTAACTATGCAGTACCATTCATGTAGTGAGGTGATACTACCCATCCACTTCAATACATAATGGCCTGTCATAGAAAGGTTCTGAGGTGATACTACCCATCCATTCAGTTACTGTTACATTTATGCTCTCTGCACAACCATATTCATTTCCACTTCCCACTCTTTAGCAATCTTTAAAACTTGGGCTGACTTTTTCACTTTCAAAGTAATCGATTGCAGTTTAATCTTCCCAATAATAAGCTTCCACAATACTTGCACCTTCAATTTCTCATCAGTAAACAATCTTGTATTCCTTTCCTTCCAAATGTAATATACAGCTGTAGCTAGCACAATCCTTGACATAACACTTTTGATTATGTTATCACATGGACTGTTAGCATAATGAATAACTAGACTATCCCATGTGTCAGTCATCCAATCTTGATTTATTTTTTGCTTAAGACTTCTCCAAATACTTTTTGAGTAATCACACTCAAAGAAAAGGTGATTATGGGAATCAGGAACCTTCTTGCATAGGGAACATTTCATATCAGGGTCATTCTTCCATAAACTAATCCTATCTTGAGTCTGTAATCCTCCCCTCATAGCCATCCACAAAATGAATGCCATTCTAGGATTGCCTTGAGAGAACCACACCACTTTGTGCCAATTAACTATACTTCTAAATTGACTGATTTCATTAAACACTGCTTTAGTAGAGTAATCAATTACCCTCCCATTAGTAGTCTTCCAAATTGTTTTCCCATTTACACTGCAGATGTTATCTTTAATCTTTTCCCTTAATTCAAGTAGAGACTTCCAAATCCAACTATCATTATACTTCTTCTGAACCTCCCAAATACTTTTTCCTTTTAGCTTTACCACATTAACCCATTTTACCCAAAGAGATTCTTTACCAGTAACTATGCTTCACAGATTCTTGATCAATAAAGCCTCATTCCAGGCCCCCAACAATCTAAGACCTAAACCACCCTCACTTTTAGGACTGCAAACAGAATTCCAAGCTACGTTTGCCTTCCCTTTTCTCAACTCTCCTTTACACCATAAGAACCCCTTTAATACTCTATCAATATCATTGATTACTGTTTTAGGGATTAAGAAAACAGCAGCCCAGTAAGTGTTCAAAGAGGACAGAACATATGCTATCAGTTGTAACCTTCCAGCATAAGACAAATAATTATTCTTCCAATCTTCTACTTTGATCCTGACTTTATCAATTAACTTCTTGCATTCTTTAGCCCCAAGTTTTTTGGAAATAAGTGGAACTCCCAAGTACTTGACTGGGAGCTTACCAACTGTGAAAGGTAGAATCTGAAGGATTTCACTAGCCACATCAGTTTGGACATTACCAAAAAAAATGGTGCTTTTGCTCATGTTGGGAAGAAGACCAGAGATGATGCTAAATTCAAATAAGATCTTTTTCACAGTCCTTATTGACTCCACATTTCCTTTGCAAACCACCAAGAGATCATCAGCAAAACACAGATGTGTTAACTTTATTTCTTTACATCCCACATGATACCTGAAATTTTCATTTAGCTGCACATTCTTGGACATAAGGAGTGTTAGAACTTCCATAACCAAGGTAAAAAGATAAGGTGATATAGGATCACCTTGTCTTAAGCCTCTTCCACTCTTGAAATATCCTTTCTTTTCTCCATTAATGTTGATAGTGAACTTGGCAGTGGTTACACATGTCATAATCCAGTTGTCCATTTTGTCATGAAAACCAAACTGAATTAGGATCTTTTTGAGAAAATTCCAATCCACTGTATCATATGCTTTAGCAATGTCTATCTTTAAACAACATCTTCTAGGTCCACTTTTCCTATCATACCCTTTTAGGAGTTCTTAAGTGATGAGAATATTGTCCTGAATCACTTTACCTTGAATGAAGGCACTTTGATTTAAATTCACTAGCTTTTACAGACCACTCTTGATCCTTTCAGTGAGAATTTTACTTATACATTTATAGATCACATTGCAACATGCAATAGGTCTATAATCAACAACATTGCAGGGATTACTCACCTTAGGGACCAGGGAGATTAATGTAGCATTGACTTCACCCAGTAACTTTCATGTGTTAACTATTATATAGAAATATATAAAGTTTAATTAGAAAGCTGGCTTGGTTTGAGTTTCTTTAGCCATAAATTAAAATTTGGTTCAAGTGTTTAATTTGGCTTAACCATCTTTAGTTTCGTTTTATTTAATCAAATCGTGATATGGTGTTAAGAACACTATTGAGCTTGTATCACTGGCCTTATACTTCTTGTATTGTAGACAAGTTTCATTGGCCTCGCATTTCTCGTAGAGGCCTTCCACTCAAGGCCATTAATAAGTCCTATTTGTTTAGGCCGGTAGACTTAATATTTGAGATTCATGTGGTGGTGAATTTTTCTTTTTCATTTTATCTATGACAAAGGTAACTTATATACGGCCGAAAACTATTCTTAAAAGTGAAAAGTGAAAATTGAATCTATTTAAAGAAATAAACTAATACACGGCCAAAAACTTAATTATGTACTTATTAGCAGAAACTATCCAATCATTATAATCTCGAAAAGTATTCAATCACAACTTGAAACTTATGTCACTATAAAATTCCGTTTGTGTGCACGGGTATTCGTCTAGGTGAATAAAATGAAGCGAAATTTTAATACATGAAACTTGCAAAATGGTCAAGATAAGGCTCGATAGATATTAGATGATCAAGGTATATTCTCGGTTGCTGGAACACATTTGCACATTGACGAAATGCAATTGGTGTGCCAAGATTTGGTTACTAGATGGCGTCCCTTTGTTCCAAGGAAGGTCAATATCTTTGTTTGGCGGGTTATGTTGGACTGAATACCAACTCGGTAAACTTGTCTCGGAGAGGTTTGGAATAGAAGTAATTTCGTGGCCTTGTTGTGGAACGGGCATGGAAACCATTTCTCATGTGCTCTTTACATATAACCTTGCGAAAGAGGTTTGGTCAAAGATCGTGCAATGGTGTCAAGTTCATATGTCAGAGGTCGGTTCCTTTGAAGATTGGGTGTCATGGTGTAATCACGTTCCGAACGTTAACAATAGTCGAGTGAGGCTTGAAGTTATCGGGTTGACAACATGTTGGATGTTATGGAGGTACAGAAATTCGGTGACATTTGATTCCGGTAGAATGTACAAACGTGATCTAGTAGATAATATTATCTTGTATTCATTTTTCTGGTTTAAGCATCGAAACTCAAAGAGTAAAATCTCTTGGGTTGAAAGGCTTAAACATCCTTTGTACTATTATTTAGTGATTTGCTAGACTTTTCTCTCGTTTTAATCTAATGTTGTTAAAAAAAATACAATCACACAAATCGAATTTTGAGAGAGGGGTTGTTTTAGGAGGCACAACCCTTTCATGCCCTTCAAATGTTTATATTTAGTTTTGAGAGATCTATAATGGGGAAGCTGAAGATGTATGAGTTAATGCACTAGAGTTGAATGTCGAAAACGAGAATAATTTGGAATTGCTTAACTCAATGATTAACCTAATGAAATTTAGCATGTGTGTTGAAAAATGTTGTAGTTTTTTATCAAGAAAAAAATGTTTTAACATCGAAACATGGGGAAAATCTCAAGCAAAATCGGACATAATACAAAAACATATAAATTTTTCTAATATAACCCAAAATGTTCGAGTTAACATTACTTGACATTCTACTAAAACACTTTAAAAAAAGTTCTTACATTAGTAGACCTCATTTCTATTATTGTACAAGATTAAAAACATCTTTCATAACCAAGTGAAGATATGTATACAAATAGATATAAGTAGCAATTGGCGATATGATCACAAAACCTGAAAGACAATAGAATCATTGGTTCACCATCGTTGTCAACGGGTAAAACAAGAGGGAGAAAGACATACCTTCGCGAATACAAGTTCAGTTCATTATAGACATTTATATTTTCAGTTTTTTGCAACTGCCATGTTACTGATATTATTAATTTTTATATAAGATAATGATTACCAGCCTAAATAGAATGACATCAACACACTTATTACTGCATACAAAGTCATTTTTTTTAATTAGGGGTAACTAAAACACATTTGTTCGAGTCCAGAACATGAAATGTTCTAATATTTGGATACCTCACTTTGTTTCATACAAACCAACGGACCAACAAGTTTCTTAGGGGGTGTTTGGGAGTGCGATTTGAAATTGATTATCTACTTATTGCGTTTTAAAAACGCAATTAATCTAAAATGAGTGTTTGGCAAAAAAATTCAAAAAATAAATTATTTGCGTTTTGGATGCCTCAAAACTGCGTTTTGGAAAAGTAAATGACCCCGTTCAGTTGGAAAATGCAGTTTTGAAAACACACTTTTTGAAAACGCACTTTTAAATAATCAAACCCAAACACCCCCTTAGTCAATGTAACTTTTTAATACCTAGTACATGTAAATAGTACTCCATCAGCAGAGCCCCATAGGCTCGAAAAAAAGTGCACATTAAGTCACCTGATAGCAACGATTTAGGCCGCTGTTACATAGATTTGAATCCATGAGGATTACTTCTTTGTTCACATCCTCACACTCACACCCCTTCTCCACAACGCCACGCCTTCCTCGACCCCTTGGCTACATTGCAAGTGACACTCATCAACATCGACGATCAACATCAAGGAGGATTTCATCAGTGTACCGACAATCCCACATCGGCCTTCTTAGCAAAAGTAACTAGACATATATGATTATAAATAGGAAGGGAATAGTGGAATATAAGATAGGCCATGTAAGACTTCAAAAGAATTTGATTAACCTTTTTGAGTCTACGCTTGGCTTGCAAATTTATAGAATAAGTTTAATTGAAACACTCTTTAATTTAACAATATAATAAGATATTAAGTTTGTTAAATTTTATATAAGCAGGTATTATTATAACTCAAGTTAATTTAGACACTCCTTAAAATCTACTAGATAATTAAGCTTTATTTGAGTTACTTTAATTGAACAAGTTAGCTTTGGTTTGAACTAGGGATGAGCACGGTACCGATCCCGTACCGAATAGTGGTACCGATTTTTTCCCGAGCATAAATTAGTGGTACCGGTACCGTACCAAACGGGATTCGGATATCGGTACCGGTACCGGGAAATCGGGTTTTTCCCGCTTTTTACGGGAATTTCCCGATTTGGTACCGGTCCCGTACCGAATTAGTTGTCCCGATTTTTTTTTCACCTTATTTCGTAGTCCCGGTACCGTACCGTATTTCAAGAATCGGTACCGTTTCGGTACGGTACCGGTACGGTTCCGGGATTCGGTTCGAAATGCTCATCCCTAGTTTGAACGTTTAGTTCAAGATGTAAGGTTTGGTTAAGATGTAAGCTTTGGTTTGAGCATCGAGTCGGGAAGTAAGCTTTGGTGTGAGCGTTTAATTTAGCTTTAGCCGAACTTAGTTTTGATTTTTTACCAAATCTTGTTTTAAAAACGATTATTCTAAGATAAATCTTAGATACTGTCTAATAATTCATAATTTGAAATATCATATATCAATTGGTTATTTGGTTACCAATATTAGCTTTGTGCATAAATTCAAAAGGTACTAGTAGAGTGAATAAAAAATTGTAAAGATAAAAATGAGTTGCGTTTGACTATCCCACATCGGGCTAGATAGGAAAAGTTGTTAGACTGAAGATACTATAAGTAAGGAAGAAATGGCAATAAATTTCCTAAGGTGAAACGAATAGCCAATTTCTCTTTTTCTTTTGATTAATGATTCAGTTGTTTATGATTTTAAGTCAGATTGTAAATTTGAAGTTACAAGAACCGTAAATCAAAGGGGTTGACATCATTTTTTTTATATACATACATCATATTTGTGTATTACAGTGTTGTACAGTGTGGTGTATATATTAAAAAAAATTGTGCGAGTATCAACGCCCTAAATCAAAATATTAAGATGAAATTGACTTTTTAAAATAAGTTAATTGTAAGTTAATTGTAAAACTCAATGTAGAAACTAGATAATTATGCTTGTTTGGTATGCTTTGATGGAATCATTGTTTGAGTTCATTTGACTGAACTATAAGCTTTGGCTTGAGAGTTTTGTCCAAATCGCAATTTACGGACATAAGCTGATTAATAAGCTTAACGAGCTTCGGCAAATAGATTTAGATTTAGTAAAGAAGCTAATTAAGAAGAATATGGATATGAATCATGAATGGGTTAGTTAGTAAAAGACTCAAAAGGTGTTGGGAAAATGTTTTTGCTTTAGAAGACAAAGAAAGAGTAGAGAATTTTAACATCCATAAGTAACTGTACATTTGGTTGGTTGGGAGCATTTATATTAGAGCACCCGGTGTGGTGAAATTTGTTGCTCGCCGAAATGTTGTGGAGGGTGTTTCGACCCTGCCGAAATGGTGTCACTACACCACCAATGCTCGCCATCTACAATTTCGTCGGCTCTCCAACACACAAACGACAAACTGTCTATCAGTTTGTTTTTGTTTTATTTTATTTTCTTTTTCTTTGATTTATAAATGTGTGTGTTTGTGTGTGACGGTTTTAAAGAAAATAGTTGTTAAAAAATAGGGGTGGTGTTGCAGGTTTTTCCCACAAAGAAGATAAGGATTTTATTTATTTATTTTTTTAACAAAACCTTTTTACAAAAATTATATTTACATTTTAAGGTCTTATTTTTTGCGTGTTTGTCATATTTAGGTTTAAATTTAAAATTTTGTTTATAAAATGTGTTTTTTATTTTATAAAAAATAAATACAATTTTGTATTTTTAGTTCGTATTGTATTTTTATTTGAATGAAATGAATTTAGTTTGTTTGGAAAAATGAAAAATAAAATAAAATTAGGAGTGGGTAAGGCTCAAATGGTTGTGTTAAAGTTAGTTGTGAGGGAGAGGTATTTCAAGGTTGGAGAGTTGAAATGAGGTGGCATGTGGTGGGGCTCAAATGGCTAAAAAATGGTAGCCACCATACCTTATGCTCTTAGACTAGAAGCTAAGGAAGCAACATTTTCACCTTACACCTCAACGTCATCTCAGCTTTCTCTCTCCTCTCACTTCTCCTCACACCCACTCACTTATTTGTGGACAACGTCACCTTACCCTCACCTTTCATTATAATACTCATTTTATAAAAATATACCCCACTAAATACCCCACACACACTCACAAACAAAATAAAAAAACAATAAAAAGAATGAGGGCCCCACATCACTTCATTTGTAAACTAGGTGACCAAGTCACCGAATTGTGTCTTGAAAACCGAAAGTCACTAAGTGAATTTGTGAGGCGGCAAAGGTAACTAAGTGACTTTGGTTGTCACTTTAGGCTAACTCACCCTTTTACATTCTAGTCTTACAGGGTGAGTGGTTTATTAGTAGAAGTACAAATAAATTATGCGTGTCTAGAAACTCTAAACATAACTTTTAAAGTTGTGTTTAACAATTTCTTTCTTATATTTTTATGCACTTTAATATTTCTTTAAAAATAAGTGGCCTAGAGCCGGAAAAATCTTTCTTTAAAAACACATATGTTCATATGAACTAAACATAGTTACCTTTCCTGTTGCATGGTACGATTTGTACCTTGTTCTTATACATATTAGCGTGCCCATTTTCTGTGACCAGGTTGACAAGTTACAATGGCGAAATCATGATGGGAGTTTGGTGGAGTTTTCTGTTCGAGAGGCTTGGGAAGCTATCCGTGATCGTGGTAGTCTCGTCCCATGGTCTAACTTGGTTTGGTTTCGACATAGCACCCCTCGACATTCGTTCCACCTATGGTTTGTTATGCGGAGGCGTCTAAAGAATCAAGATAGGATGAGGCAATGGGATGTTGGCATCAATGTCGACTTAAACCTACTTCGATGCCCTCTTTGTAAAGCACAACTAAATTCCCATGAGCATTTGTTCTTTGAATGTAGCTATTCAGAGAAGGTTAGTTAGGGTTAGAGATCATCCACGATGCTAGTCAATCGCCATGAGCACACTGGACCAAAGGCCGTGGTATAAACATCTGCGATCATCCACAAACGTTCGAGTCTATGCGGTTACGATAAATCCATCTGCGTCTATTAGTCGTGGTCATGGTACATCCCTCCGCGTTTTTATTTTATACATTAAAAAAAAAAACACAATTAATTATTTCGTCGGTACGCATCCCACGACGGGTGCGCACTGCCACTTTTCGTATGTGTTATATATTATTTATGCTATGCGCAATATATTATTCATGCTATGTGTTGTCTATTGTTTCAATTCATTAGGTTTTATATGCTGCGATTCGCGGCATATACTTTTAATCTTTGCATTCAGTGTTTTTCGCAGATTAAATAAGTTTAATGCTTCTACACGAGTAGCACCATCAAACTTGGGGGGCTACCAGGGTATATGCTACTACTGTTTCCGTACGCGTCACGCAGATTATTTGGAAGCGGTACAAAGACGGATTTAAATATTCGCACCATCTTGCCGCAGGGGAGACGTCCTCTGTCGGTTGTAAAGACGGATGTAATGCGCGCACAGCGCGCACTTCTGCTACAGAAGCACGTCTTCTGTCGCACCTCTTTGTCGCGCACAGCGCGCACTTCTGCTACAGAAGCACGTCTTCTGTCGCACCTCTTTGTCGCGCACAAAGCGCACTTATGCTAAAGAAGCACGTCTTCTGTCGCGCACAGCGCGAACTTCTGCGCAGAAGCACGTCTTCTGTCGCACAATGCTGCGTCGCTATTGGTACAAAAGGTACGCCCTTACCCAGGATGCGTATGCGGGATCCACTTTCACCTACGCGGCCATGAACAGAACTTAAGTCTAGCATAACATAGCCATGCGCTATCTCATACTAAACTTGGGGGGCTTGTGGATGTATGGTCCGGACTGGGCCAGGAATGGGTCAGGCCCGGCAGATGCGGCCCACTCTACGCCTAAACCCTAATCCATACCTTATAAATACATGACAGGTTATCTCTAACCCTAACTAACTTTGATATACTACATCGCATACTAACTTGACCGTCGGAGGTGGACCCCGGGGCTACGGCCTCGGGTCCACTCCTAACGGGTTCTCTTTGTTGACAGGTCTACTAGGGCTCGAGAAGACGACTAACGGCCAAGGAGAGTCGTTGAATCTAGTCCACGCCAGATTATGCTTCAACACTAACTATTGTTCTGTTATACAAAAAATACCAACAAGTTTATACAACCTAGGCCGTATTTACATAGATTTTAATCTAGGAGTAGCAATTATTGTTCACAACCTCACACTTGCACTCGTCCTCAACTCCACGGCTTCGTCGGTCCTTTGGCTACATTGCAGGAGGTACTAATAATCAACATTACCAGCATTAATAATAATTTCTTCAGTGTAATAAGCATCCCACGTTGGGCTTCAAAGAAAAAGCAATCAAACGGAGATGAAATAAGGAGTAAATGGTAGAATTTAAGGTAGGCTAAGTATGAATTATCAAGAATCAATTATCTTTATGTACACCTATGGAAAACGTGGTGTATAACGGCAAATAATTATACTTGCGAAATCGTGATTCTAGTTCGACCTTTGATGCAAAGCGTGCATTTTTTGAGATACAAAGCGTGTGTTTTTTTAAAATTAATAGTGTGTGTGTGTTTTTTTAAAGTTTTTAAGTTTAGAATTGATCTTGCTTAAAATGTATTAAAGGATACTAGCAGGGTACTTGCGCAATGCGACGACGGTTACCCTGTGACTATGTTTTGCGGTGAGCAAATGTTATCCGGTTACACATTTTTCCTAATAATAACTTACAAATGAATGATAACTTACATTAAATAAACTTTAACCAATAATAATGCAAAGCGGATTGTTTTACCATCTTCTTTATCGACGATGCATGATATATGATGCAAAATTATTTAGATGTTAGACGTTATGCAAAAACTGACCTTGTTTAAATATATATTTTGGTCATGTTTAAATTAATTTAAAAGTGCATTAATAGTATTATATTTCGATAATTAGTTAATAGATAATTTCCCTATTAAAAATACGTTACTTAAATCAAACACATATGTTCAGGCTTTCTTTCACCTTTTTTAATCTCAAGAGTCGACCAACCTAAAATTATAAGTTGATTTCAAAAAACAGTCTCAAGCAAATACTAGAATCCATGGCCACCGCTGCCAATACCAGAAACCACAACAACAAAATCAACGTGGCCATTCCCACTGCTTCGTACGGATACGTTGCTAGTGTGTTTACAAATGCTCATCGGCTCTCTAAAATAGACAAATATCTATACCTTTTATCTAACTTGATGAAATTTGGTATTGCTTAACTCTATGATTAACATGATGAAATTTAGCATGTGTGTTGAAAAATGCTATATTTTGATCAATAAAATGTTTTAACATCGAAACAAGTCAAAAATGTTATTTTTATTTTATTTTTCCGATGACACCAGTTTTGGCTATAACACCAAAACCTTCCTCCCTAGCATAACACCAACCTTTTGGTGCCATGATGAATAACTTTTTTTTTCTTCATTTTTTAAAATAAAATAACATTCAATCAAAAATAAAATTCACATATGTCTAAACAAAAATTAAGCAATGAAATTTAACATTCAACCAAAAATAAAAAATTACATTTGTTGGTTATACTTTTGATCAAAAATAAAAATTCACATTTATTGAGTATACTTTTGATGATAATAAATAAGTTAAAAAAGAAATTAAATATTGTAGATGATAGATTGTACATGATAGATGGATTAAAGTGAGAGGGCACACTGCACACAGCTCAAAAACATAAATATAAATGTTAAAGCAAACAAAAGCATTTTCCAATGTCATATTAAACACCCCAAGGTCGTCATCTTCCTCCTTCTTCCTCAACCATACCTGCAAAAAAAAGGAAAAAAAACACGTCACACAAACACAAACAAAAAAGAAACAAACCCACCAAAACAAAAACAAAAAATAAAAATAAATTACCTTTCGCGTGGGCTGGTGGTATCTCGCGCCATAGACTCGCGCCGAAGCCCATGACTTGAGCCATGGCGCACCGTACCAAGGGCTCTTAGGCCGCTTTTACATATATTTGAATCCATGATAATTACTTCTTATTCACAACCTCACACTTGTTAGTGATTTTAGTGTCATCGACTATTTTAGGTAATCGGGATTCATTATAATGGGATTTCATATAATGCTCGGATACGAGTTAGGGAAGTATGGAGGACACACTCGTTTGAGCTAATATGTTTCAACCACGACAAAGACACAAGGGGTCGAGCGGGTTGCGCGGCAGTTTCTTTGTTTGTTCATCAACAGTTGTGATTGTTGGTTATCAACCAACTTTAACTGTTTTTAACTGTCATTTAGAATTTGTTTATTAATAGATTCATTGTCTCATTCTAACATACGAAAACACACATACATTTCCTCTTTGTTTCTATTTAGTACTCTTGTGCCTAGAAAACTAAATGTTCTTCTTAAATTATCCCGATAAAGATTTCGTGATACCCAGACATCTATAGGGTCGAAATACTTTATAAAGAAAGTGAACATGTACGATTTAAGAAGATATCCAGAAATATCATCACAACTCTAACCTCGATTTATAACAACACTCGCACTCCTTCTCTACAACTCCACGGATTCCTGGACCCCTTGGCTACATTGCAAGAGCCACTCATCAACATTGTGAGCATCAAAAAGGTTTTCTTCAGTGTATTGACAATCCCACATCAGGCTTGCTAGGAAAAGTAGTTGAGGGAAGCTATTGTTCCACAAATAGATGTGACATGCATTGATAGGAAGATGAAATTTTAAAAGTACGATAAAGAATTGATTAAAGATGACTTTATTGGTGACAAATTATTTTTTGAAAAAAAAATGTGAGCATTTTGTGAATGTGGACATAATAAATGATTATAAATAGGAATGAGGTAATGGCAACACATGTATTATTTTGATGGTGAAACTTTAAATAGCCCATTATCCTTTAGTTTTGATGGAGTAATAGTTTTGTGATGGTGAATTCGTAGTTCAAAATAAAAAGTTGCTTGGTTTTTTAAATTTAGCCAAGCCACAATTTATAGAACAACTTTTTCTATAAAAAGTTGCTTGGCAACACTGTTTCTCGTTATTAGTGATTGAGCAAGATTACCAAATCTTCTGAACATATTCAGGGGAGATCTTGGGCATGGCCATGCAAACATCTTGTCAACCCTACGAGGGGCCCAACAGTATTAAACTTCAAAATAAATTTGAATGAACAAATTATATCTTGACTACAAGACTAACCCACAAACTTTGCAACACTTCTGGAAACAACCCTTATGACTACCAGTTACGTATAACGTTAAGTTGTTCCACAGAAGTGCACTACATTCATGACACTTATCTGGTATTTCAAGTCTGAGGATAACTATTCATGATTTACTTAATAACAATATCCATAAAGTAAATTCATGTAGTTGGGATAAGTTCTATATTCAATTCATTGAATATTATCTGAAATTGGTATGCTTTCTCATCAATATACTTTTAAGTATATTCTACCAAATCACTCAGATTTGTCTTAATTAAACGATACACCCATATCATTAATTGACAACGGACGCTTTAGAATAAATAAATTTATTCATGGATTAAACATGCAAATATAGGATACAATATATTATAAAATCAAACATACCAAATATTTGATTTATTATAACAATTGTTTAACATCCCTTATCCAAATACTAAATAGATCAATGCATGAAAATTCCAATTGATGAATTATGCCTCAAGTAATGACAATCATACTTGTTAACAAGGCATAAATCAACCAACTTGATCTATCATAATTTTGAGAATACTTATTTCAAGAATTCAATTATTGAAGTTATTGTATGTGTGCATTCAACAATCCACATATAAAGTGTGTGACATCCTCTATCACCAATTTTATGACAATTTAAACTTTCAGACATTTTAAAGTTTATAGTATTCTTATTCTTTTAATGTATAATGCAACTGTTCTCTTAGTAGCACAACTAGTTCACATGGCCATTAACAAGGATGAAATCCTACCATGACTAGTATTGAGTGTCATCTCAATTAAACCAGCATCATTGTATACAAACAACAATATACTCATTAAAACTCCGTAAACTTTAATATCTTATTATGTAATGGTTGATGTCTTCCAAACTTTCAAGTTTGAAGCTGATGACAATTTGCACAACAATTGACATATTGTTCATCCATAGAATCTAGGAGCAATTCCAGGCTGAGGATGTAATTCTATTAGAATATTTATTACACAAGTTATCTAATAATTTTTAGTTAGATATCAATGTTGTCAAATCACTTCTTATTTAAGAATGATACAACAATTTTAATACACAACATGATGTACATGATGAATCTACAGGTCAAACTTAGATTTCATTCATGTTCTACCTTGTCAAAAGATATTTATCCATTTCCCAAATGATATATCATGTTTTATTAGAATCATTTATTTTACTGCACATGCTTATTATTAATAAAACATATATTCCAAGGTTGTATGTTTTAATTCTTAAATCTTACAAGTGAAGTTTCATTCCAATCTAAGACTTAACATTTAGCTTACAAGGAATGTTACTTCCTATATGTTATACAACATATAAGATTTAAAACCTTGACATAATACTCCCACTAGGTTTCAAGAATACTTAAAATTTATCTTATTTCAATTATAAATCAAAACTAGAATTTAATAATTAAACATAAGAATAATTTCATAGATGCATGCATTTATCCATTCATGAATTATTGCACTTCGTATACTTCCAAAGATTATATGAATTCAAAAAACCTTTCGACTACTTACCGTCCTCGCTCAAGTAATTTTTCAAGAAAGAGTTTTGATATTCCATTGTCATATTTCATATTAATGAAACCAAGTATGACAATTATCATCTTTATATATTTAATGTGTCTAGGAAAGAATATTCAATCACAATTAATTGCTTAAGTATGATTAATAATCTTGTCATAAAACATACATTAAATATGTGTACAATTTTGTCCATATGATTTTTATACAGAGATTTAAACCACTAGAGTTTTCCATCTCTTTGAAGAAACTCATCTTCATTCTCTAGTCTAACTATTAAGATAAACCAATTTTCCAAAATTGATTATCTTTGTGGACAACATCTTTAACATTCATAGTATGAGTAATTTACCCAATTCAATATTTGGTAATCCATCATAATGATCATCAGGTTTACTATAATCCTGTAACTCATGTTCTTCTCAGCATATAAATCAAATATCTGAGATATCCTTGCAGATCTATGAATGAAAATTCCATCATCTTGAGGTTAACATTTCATATCTAGCCTCATCATGATATTTACTAGTGTATTAAGAAGATTATTTGTCTTGTAATTTTATCTTTCAAGATAAAAAAAAACTCCCACTTGTCTTTTCTAATATATAGACTATCTATATATACTTAACAATTAGAGCAAAACTACATTGTTCTCTTTTTAGGATATTACAAATACACATTGATAATTCCTGACTTTAGTTTGTTAATAACCTATTCATAAGTAGTTTAACAAATTCAGAATCTTCAATTTCAAAACTTAATGTGATTCATCACATTCCATAATAAAATGGTGTTTTATTAATTTTTCTTGGTTGGAGTCATATTGAGTATATTCAATCTATACAAAATTTTCTAACCTTGTTACCTTTTAAGAAAGAAGTGATGGTCATCTTGAATCAAACAAATCAAATAGAGTTTGATTCTCCTAACTGAACATACCATCAACTTGTGGTATTCATTAGAATTAATATTGTAAAACAATCTAACAATATATATAAGATAAACATATTCTTTTTGGCTTACCTATTTACCAACTAAGTCAACTTAATGGTATAATAGACTTTTCAAGCCAATTGCATGCTTTATAACACAAGTACTCTTTAAGCAAGTCACTTCATATCTATGTCTCATCAAGAAAACATAAACTGTTATAATCCCATTATACGTTATAAATCATTGATCAACTCAATGACTTCTTGTATATGTCTTAATTAAAAAACATAACAAGTTAACGTCTTACTTTATTATAAGTCTTAAAAGACTTTATGTTTATGTCTTTACAATGAATCATAAACATGTTTTAACTAAAGTAATTATGAGCACAACTCTTGGTTTCAATAGTAATTTTAAGTTAATTTATTTACTTCACAATAATGTAGGACTACATTATTTTTTCATTTATGTCATTCCAAAATACATAAATAAACAAATTGAAGTAGTATTAGATTACTTCATTTATGTCATTCTAATAATACATAAATATCTAATTTGAAGTAGTCTTATATATCATTTTGACACATGTTCTAAATACTTGTCTAATTTAGAAACTGCAAATATGTCCATGCAATGTCTGACTTCACATGAAGATTTACTTTGTTGTTGCAATCTCGCTAAATTCTCACATGACGTAAATTGCAACACCAAGTGTTTCTTGAATTAGATATGTACAAGTCATATTAGAACGTTAGTCTCTTACCATGCAGTCAAGAGAATCCGTTAAATCATATACCTATATGTTGTACCTTGCACACAATATAGATTTCTCCCACTTGTGCATGGAACAACATCATGTAGCGGATAAACAACACGACATATGTTTGTTTATGTAACTAATATGATTGTGTCATTGATATTAGCATAACTAGTAGATGTAGAACCACTTCATTGTCTAATAAAGAAACGTACATGACTATCCTTGAAAACATAAGTGTCTACAAGTGGAAAGTAATTATCTTAAGACATTCTAGAGATAATCTGGGTTACTACCAAGATGACAAAGCTTGTAACTCCCATTGAATTAAAGATCATTACATTAATTCCTTATTCAGTAATAAGGACACACTCCCACTGGATTTGACAACATTGTAAGTGTTTCATTAACCAGTGAAAAAAAAATAGTGTTCTATTTACTTCCCTACACTTTTGAGAAAGTCCATACATAACAATTAATTATGTACTAAAAGAGTGTATTCTACCATGTAAATGATGAATTATCCAACAATTGTAAGTAGTACTTTTAAATGGTCAAACCACAACAATTAGATAAAATATGCTAGTTTGTCTTTTACCAATTTTGCAGTAAATTAGTATAGCTTCTAATTTAATAACTCAGAAAATATGCAATTTTCTTAACTATTAAAATTTGCTTACGAGTCATGTATATAGAATTTAGACAATTCTAATTTGTCCTATCATACCTTTCTCATTCATAATAAGGAATAGGATTGTATCTCACTATTTCTTATGAAAAGATGACTAAGTTTAGTCTTTTAGCAAAGTTGACTCTACCAAAAACCCTTACAGGTGTAGGTCAATTTACCAATACAGGAATAACCTACGTTTACGATTTAATGTTGCATTAAAACATTTAAAGAATTTTCAAAATTCAATTTTAGTATTTTCGATAATTAAACTTTTCAAGAAAATAAAATACCCAAGGTAATATTCATATAACCATAGAATTTTCTCGAAAACTAGGATCCAAATTATCAGAGTTCCATTACATCAGTTGATCTGTGATAACGCTACACGCGTCGTTCGGGGTCAAAGGAACTTCCTTTTCGTCGAGCAAGTTTTTCAACACCCTAGGCAGTGAACCTAATCGTTCTAGTGTAGTATTAGGGTAAGCCACGGGAATTGATATCGTTCTCTAGGGGAATAGGAATGCTAGTGAGAAGTTACTACGCTAAGGTTGGGATTGAGGAAGATTATTTTTTATCTTTTTATGTCTTTTTGGAAATGGAAAGGTACGAATCTCGGGGTTTGGATTTGGGGGGTTGGTATTTCTACCGATTACTCTACTTATCTAATTATCTAATCTAGTGGTGAGGGTAGTCTATGTCTAATTATTGTGTGCTCGTATGATGGTTTAAAGATGTGTTTACTTAGGTTGTATTACTCCTTAATTATCTCCTATTGATGGTTAAATTGTCACGTCCTTATTCTTAATCGCGTTGTGTGTCTAAGGTCGTAGGGTATGCGTTTATCCCTAACTCTTTGAAACTACCAAAGGTTATCGCCTACAAAGTCTCTAGGATTTATAAACTTTAACTCTAAGGTACTCTTCGGATGGTTTAGCCTACAACAACTCTAGGTGTTATAAACTAAGGTTCACAAAGATTAATCAAGCATTAACTACACAACGGATAACCTATCGCATTACTAGATCATTAACAATTAAGATAAGAGACAACCAATCAATATTCAATAATTAAGTTTCATATTCCCTAAGCAAACACACAAGTAAATTAGCCAGACATGGGGAACATGCAAGCATACACACAAGTAATTGAAGACATAATTAAATTAATGAAGTAAAACAGTTATCTTGATGTAAGATAGGGTTTGGAACCCTAAAATACTGTACAAGACAACATTGGTTCGGTTTAGGTTTTTACTCCAAAAGACTACACACTGAAAACTAAAAAATTCGGATTCTATATATAAGATTACATATGCGACGACGTCACCCTTTGATTTGTGACGCCGTCGGGTCGCCGTCATTAGGGTTTCGTCTTGGCCACGTTAGTCTTGCGACGGCGTCACCTTATGCTTGTGACGCCGTCCCCTTCAGTCTCTGACGTCGTCTGGATCAAATCTAGGTCGTCTGAGTTGCGACGACCTACTCTTTTAAAACCTGACACCGTCACTTGTAAATAAGCAATTTGGCTACTGAGCCGTCACAAAAGTGATGCGACGACGTCACAAATAACACCTGACGCCGTCCCCTTCAGTTCCAGCAGCTTGAGTGTCTCGATTCTTGACTTTGGCCATTTTCTTCGTATATTCGCGCCTTTTCGTCCGAATAAGTGTCATTCCAGCATTTTGCCTTCAAGATACCTAAAAAGTGAAAAGGAACGATATTAAGTAATAACGGATACAAAAGTGATCAAATAAGGGCTTAAATGACCCCTCAAAAAGGTACATTTTAAAACCTTATCAAATATCCCTAATTAGGGTTTATAGGATTATAAGAATTACCCCTTACCGATTTTGTAATTCAATCCAAGATACAATCAATAATGTGATTGTACCACGTTCTTGTACACACGTACTATTAACGAATTAAAGTAAATGCTAGTTTAATTAACACAAAACAACTTGTTTATAGAAAACAAAAGTAATCGACCCAAACACTTGTTTGGTCGATTAGTTATGACTAAAGAACAAGAAAAATACTTTAGGTTTAGGTTATGTGTACAAGACCCCCCATAATAAACCTAAAACCTTGTATTTATAAGATGAAAAACTTGGAGGACAAGTTGGAGTGGGAATGGGTTACCCCAAAGCCCATCCGATCGTTTACTAACACACAAGAGGTTTCCGGATCCTTCTTGACATCCAATTTCCACTCTAGTCCTTTTCTTTTAACATATAACGATCGTTAGTCCATTACATTTAATTACTTAACGTTCGTTAGTCGTTTGTGTAATTAATAACTAAATATAACATTTTATATTTAATTATTAAACTTTAATTCTTATACGTAAAGTGTGCAATCCCGTGGTCTCAAGTTCGATCCTAACACACATCTATTAATATTTTGTCAGTTAAACCAACACATAACATATGACAAAAGGCTCTCTACCACAGAATTACCCGAAGGAGCTCTTAACCCTTCCATGATTTCAGAAAAGGTAAGAGACGAGAGACATATAGCCCACCAACTGTCGTACCTTAGCCCAAATTCATTTGACAAAGGGGCAATTGACAACACAATGATCAACAATTTTGAATCCGAATTACAAAAAATAACATTTAGAAGAGCTAACTGGAACACCACGAGAAGCAAGTTTGATAAGTAGAGGTAATCGGTTAAGAGAAACCCTCCACACACATACATTCACCTTTTTGGGGACCCAATTATTCCCTTGAAATTTGATACCACGAGACGAAGAATCATTTAGGCTTTGATACCACACCCTCGTTGTTGTTCGTGGTGGTGGTTATGGTTTTGTAAGTTGAAACTTGGGTGCATAATAAAATGACGATGAAGGAGTCTTGGTACGATAAGGCCATGGTATCTATGAAAAATGTAGAAATTTGGGCACTATTAAAGATCATGTTTATCATTCATAAATCATTGGTGTTAGTATACCTCGATTACTTCTATTCTTGTACAATATACAAGGACTGAACTTTATTACTAGCACATAGATACAATGTTGCGTCGAGCATCATCAGCTCGATCCCCTTAAGCTCGGACCCTTCACTATATATTCACCTGATAACAATGGCTTTGACCATTACTGCGAAGATTCTTTCGCAAAGCTATATGTATTATGTCATTAACATGGTCACACTTGCACTACTCGAGGTCATATTAAAATGCAATAAGAGGCAGTTACCTACATAGTCAGCATCAACAGGGATATATCTTCAGTGTACTTTATGCGCTTGAAGACCTATTTGTTGTGGCTCGTGGTGGTCGTGATTTTGTAGGCAGAAACTGAGGTATGTGATAAGATGACGATGAAGATGAGTTTACGTTGATACGATGTGTTTAGCCATTGTGTGAACGTGTGATGAGTTCTCTGTTCTCAGTTGTAGAAGGAGGTCTTCATGGTGGAAGTGGAATGAATTACAAATTGTTTAACTATCCCACATTGCTTGAGAGAATAGTAGAACTCAAGGTGTAATAAGCAATTTAACTATATACAAGCTCTTCTTATTTCTATAAGCTCATTTCAATTAGCTTGAGCTTATAGGTTATAAAAGATTTTATAAGCCTGTGTGACAAACAAAGTTTATTCCACAAGCTAAAATATTTAGAAGCTCAAGTTTTCAAAAGCCGCTATAAGCCCGCATCTAAACACAGCCATTAACTCAAGGTTTTAGATAAGCAAAATTTATTTTGTGTGTTCTAATTCTCTTAATACAAACCAAAATTATACGCTTTACAACTAAACTATAGGCAGTAATAAAAGCGTTAGATTGATGATGTAGTATAACTTGGGCAATAACATATGAATTTAGCTTCTTTTGGTCTCCCATGTTTATCATACTACAAAAGTTTTTGACACACAATTTGACTCATAGCTTAAACCTATATTACAAACAACTTAACTTAGTACATGTGTTTTTCATTTCTATATATGTTTTCTACATGATTCTTATAAGTTATATTGTAGTATTTTGCACTTTAAGCATATTAAGACAATTTTTAACACTTTGCAATACAAAAGGACAATAGATTGTTCCATAACAGTTATCTTTATGAATGTGTAGGCATATCCATGAGCTTGTTTTGCAAAACAATATGCAAACCACTTTATCACAATTGCTTATGTAGTTATCGGAAGAATAAGATGACCGGTATCATACTTATTTGTTACAGTATATGTTATATCATTCTTAAGGTAGAAAAGATTTAGTTATTAACTGCACATCTCTAATATATTACTTGTCTATCTATTTGAGCTTTAAGTGGTACCAATCATTTTCTAGAGCCAATATGATTGATAACATAGAACACAAGTATGTTTGATACAACCTTATTCTACCAAGACATAGATCTCAAAAGCAAAAATCCGTAAAGCATATGATTATTACAACTTTATTCTAGATAAGTGCTAGTATCAAATAACTAACATCTAACTCCTAAATCTTACAGCTAGCATCTACACGAGGAAGATTGTTGCTCTTGTCTTGTTGATTAGCTTCCAAGTTTCATACATTGTTCGTTTCACCTTTCTTATTGTAATAAATAGAGTTAGTGATTGTTTCCAAACAACTGAAGACCATTAAGATTGAAATAAAGATCCAGTCGAGGTGCTCAGGGAGGAAAAACGCCAACATAAGGGAAAGAGGTATATAAAATAGTCCCAAACAAAAAATCTTATGAAAATTATTGGCACCGCTATCAACTGTATTATCCAAATGCCAAATAAAGTAATATGCAATTGCATACCCGAAGATCAGACACACGAGCATATATCCGATCGAGTTAAAGTTTGGAGGGACAAATGCTGCCATAACAATTGACAAATTTGCCGCATACATCCCGAATAATCCAATGCATTTTACGATTGTTAAATAGATATACCACATCCAAGATATTTTCAAGTAGTATTTTGCAAAAATCAAAACTAGAGATGATAGTATAGCCAGAAATGTTGTAAAAATCGATATGATCATAAATGGAGGATTCAATTCGATAGGAGATTTTTTCTTCGAATCGCACATCGTGGGAATCATTGCTAGGATAAGCTTAAAGGAGCAACTCGTGGTTAATAAATTGAAATAGTAATCGTGCACCCTGAAAACACAAAATGCAAACATTAGATCTAGCCATATATGAAAAACACATATCTTGATCTTAAACACGATAAATAAATTATGAACGTGAACACGAAACATAATCAGAATGAAATGTACGGTAGATTGAAGACGGTGGCCGGTTGTGTTTGCGTGTCTTCGGAAATGCTTTTTGAATGGGACTCCATATGTATGCTTCAGCTTTAATTTATGAAAATGGTGAATCTATAGAAATATAGAATTATAGGACTACTAAATGATATTTGATAAATTAGTAATTAAAGAATATAAAATTTAAAAAAAGGATTGATATGCACCATAACAGAAAGAGCGAATTAAAGGTTATATTGATATGCGCTTGACCAAATATTTTCTTTTTTTTTATTTAAAAGATACAGTAAAATTTTAATTTGATCAAATTCTATTCAGTAAGTAAGTATGTACTGTAATATATTACAGTAGATCGGAAATTCAATATCGGGTTTCCTAGTAAAAGTAGCTAGACATATATGATTATAAATAGGAAGGGAATGGTCAATCTAAGATAAGCCCAAGTTAAAATTTCAAAGAATTTGATTAACTTTTTATTTTTTTTCTCTTGGCTTACAATTTTATAGAACAAGTTTACTTGAAACACTCTTTAAGTTAACTATAGATCATTGATCAATTAGTTAACATTATTAGCTTTTATTGGTTGTGTATATTGAACTATCATACAGAGTAGTTGCATAAACTCAAACGGATCATGTACCAGTTGGAGTGAACCGCAAATTGTTACAAAATGAAAAAATAAGCTTGTTTGGCTCTCCATTAACTGAGAAACAAGCTTTGGCTCGAGACTTCGATTGTTTCACTCGGATTTAACTACGTTATTTCTCCTAATTGTGGGTCACGAATATGGGCTGATTAATCAGCTTGACGAGCTTGGGCAAATAGACCCAAGTTTTGTGAAGAAGCTTAATAAGAATATGGATATTAGTGGCTAGTGAAAGATTTAAAGTTGTTCGGAAAAATGTGTTTGCTCGGCAAATCTTGTGGTGAATCACATTGATTCAACCACAAAATCAAGAAGGTGATATGCAGATACATATTTGTTTTAACTAATTAACTTCCATTGCTTTGTTGGAAATTTGGAATATTACAAAGGACTAATTAACTTCTATTGCTTTGCTTTGTTTTAACAAAATCAAGAATGTGATATACGAATACATACACCTTAATACGTATTAGTTTGTCTCTATCAAATGATATTAGCATAGTTAGCTTGTTATTGCATATACATTTGTACTCATTTATATATATAAGTTGCAACAAAACTTAAAAGGTTCTTATATTTGTTGACATTGTATTTATAGGTTTTAAAACATTACCAAGGACTTATATAGTAAGTATTGTGTCGAGCTTCAAATTCCCTTAAGCTTGGACCGTGCACGCCTGAGTCACTTGATAGCAACGGCTTAAGCCGCTTTCGCCTAGATTCTTTCATACACTTAATAGCGATATATGTATGAAGAGTTATATAAATTCAAAAGCCACAAGTGAAGTTTGACTATCCCACATCGAGCTACATATGAAAAGCTGATAAAGAGGAGCTATTATAAATAAGGAGAGAGTGGCAACACATGAAGTAGGCTAATGGTGAAACTTTAAATAGCCCATTATCCTTTTGTTTTGATTTATGAATTTGTCACAACAGAACTGTTAATGTATTAAATTAACAGTTTTGAAGAAACGAGTTCATAATTTAGAATCAAAAGTTAATTGGCTCTTTAGATTTAGCCAAGCCACAATTTACAAAACAACTTTTACTTTTTTTTTTCTTTGGACTTGGAACGCCTATTGGAAATGCACAATAGCGCCGTTTGTTAACTTCAGGGAGCAGATCTATTAGCAACTATCAAGGCCTTAGATGTCGATGGCCCAAATTCGTTTGACAAAGGGGCAATTGACAACAAAATGATCAACAGTTTTGGCTCCGGATTACAAAAACAACATTTAGAAGAGCTAATTGGAACATCAGGAGGAGCAAGATTGATAAGTAGAGGTAATCGGTCAAGAGAAGCCCACCACACACATACGTTCACCTTTTTGGAGACCTAATCATTCCATTGAAATTTGCGGTACCACGGGACAAAGGATCATTTAGGCTGTTTTGGACCAATGCTGATAGATACCGGTCTGAAAACTTTTCAGACTTGTGAAGACTCTACTACCAACTTCAGGAACGTTTGGGTCAAGAGACAAGTCCCCAATGAGAGAATTAAGTGTTGAGAGTTCGTCGAGTGCGTACAACCATGGAAACTTGTCTTTCATGATACAACCCGCTCATGTAATAACTTGATTAACTGAAACACTTCATGTAATAACTAGATATAAACACTTATGTTATAACTAGATTATGAAGCTTGTTTGAGCTCCTTTAATTGAATAAGTTGGAGTCGCCCTTCTTTAACTTCGTTTTCCAGGAAAGCCTTATCATGATTCGGTTTATGAGAACACCTGTGTGATTAGTTCTGGATTATACAAAGGAGATGTTTAACTATCCCACATTGCTTTATGAAGAAACATTAGCAGGAGAAAAGTGATCAGAAAAATAAGTAAAAACTTAATTAGCTTTTCAAAATTTAAACAATTCACAATTGTTTTAAAAAAATAATAACTTGAGCACTCTATATAAAGTTAAATTATAGGTAAATAAGCTTGTTTGAGCTGTTTAAGTGAGCAAGTAAGCTTTGATTTGGTAGTTTAGTACGAGTTACTTGGCTTTAGATTCGTTTGTTACCAACTTACCAAACTCTCATTTGGTGTCGAGAACAATATCATGAAAAAGGTTTTGGTCACACCACGAAAAAGAAAGAAATAAATTAAGTTATGACGATTTTGCAAGTAGGTAGAAGAAGATGTGGAGATGGACGATGAAAAATAATACTCGAAGGTGTTGACGATGACGAAAATATCCAAAGAGGTTAACTAGATTATGGGGCACCAATTAGAGTTTGTTTACATGAAGAAATTCGAAAAATGTCGAGCCTAAATCTTGAGAACCTTTCATAAGAACTATATATAGGAGATGATTGCCAACGTATCGATATGGTTGACATCATATGTGATCTGATTTTACTTCCACGCCACACACAGAAAGTTCAAGATATGAATCAAGTTCTAAGTCCAATATTCAAGTTCAAGAGATTATGAGTTCAAGTAAAGTGGTTTAAAGCGAACGTTCGAGGTTTCAACGAAGAAGCTTAATAAGAATATATATGGATATTAATGGCTAGTGAAAGACACCAACGTGAACTAAATTTAGTTTACACACTCGTTTTATTTTCAACTATCTGGTTGGTAAACACTTCATATACATACTAATATCGCTAAACAAAAGACCCGTTAATTTCTAAACAAAAGGTACTTATATCAGTAGTAGACATGGTTTTTATTCTTTTACAAAATTAGCGAGGACTTTTACAATTAGTACCATTACGTAAATCGAGCTTCAAGTTCCCTTTAAGCTCGAACCGTGCACGTTTGAGTCACCTTATAGCAACGGCTTAGGCCGCTATCGCCATAATTCTTTCGCATCCTTACGTGTGACTTCTCACCCACATCCTCACACCCGCACTCCTTCTCCACACCCTCCTCGACCCCCTCATTACATAGCAAAAGCCACTCATCAACCACTTCACTATCAAGAAGGACCTCTTCAGTGTACTTTACACACTCCACGACCTCGTTGTTGTTCTCATTGATGGTGGTGGTAATGGTTTTGTAAGCTGAAACTGAAGTACATAATAAGATGACTACGAAGGCGAGTGTTGGTACGATGAGTTTTGCCATTGTACGTACATGTGATGTTTTCACGCTTGTGGATGGGAGACGTGGTCTGGGAAGGTATTTAAGCTGATTATGTATGTCTGCACGTGGAGAGTTGGGTTTGAGAAGTGTTGGATGATAGTGTCATAGCATCCCACGAAAGACTCCTTTTTTTTTTTTTTTTTTTTTTTTTTTTTTTTTTTTTTTTTTTTTTTTTTAATTTGTAAAAGCAGCAACGTGTAGATATTAGTTATGGTATTGTGTAATGCTTGCAAGTACTTAGCTACTGAAGCGATCGAGCCGCACAAATAAAAATTTGTGCGAAGTAGCCATATTTCGTGTTTCTCTTTCTTCATTCTTAACAATATCAGCAACATCCCTGTCAACCCAATTAGTTACATTGCGAGAACCACTCATTAACGACATCAGCATGAAGAAGAACTTCTTCAGTGTACTTTATGCACTCTCAGGGGCGGCTCAACCTTTGCGGAGGCCTGAAGTGAAACTTTAAAATGAGGCCTTTTCAAAACGGGGCCTAAGCAACTAAATCTATATAAATGTATTCATTACATGACTTTAATACTTTATGATAATATAAGTATAAAATAATAACAAGAAAAGGAAATAACTAAGATACTATATATATATATAAGTAATTAAGAACCATATTCCCTATTTACCTTTTGTTACAATCAGTAGATGATGATCGGCAATTTATTTTAAAGAATGTGGAATTGAATTAAATGATTCTAATAGCAATAATTAGGGGTGAGCATGGGGCGGGGTGGGGCGGTTTTATGGTAAAACCAAAAACCGAACCATATATTTTGGTTTTTAAAAACTACAAACCGTTTGGTGTCGGTTTTTTCGGTTTCGGTTTTTAACATTGAATCGGTTCGGTTTCGATTTTTATTCGGTTTTTTCTTACTAGAAAACAAGCTATTTTTAATCTTATATAGTGTTTACGATTCCTAGATTTCAAGCAAAAATATTTTGTTGGAATCACTCCTAAACAGTATTTCAAGTATTTATATTTCATATGTAATAGGTAGTTTTATTATGGCCTTTATGTTTGTTTAAGGTCAAGCTTATGTAGAAGGCCCATAAGCTTGATACAAGCCCAATAAGGAATAGGGAAGGAGAGGGAGTGTTGCCCTAGCTCCTTGCCTATATAAACTCTTGTAAACCCTCATTTGAGGGTTGGTTGTTCAAGTTTTCTTTTCACACATTCACCTACGCCTAACCGTGCCTCTCTTATTGTGTGTGTGTGCTTGTTTACTTGTTCAATCGCCTTATCTCTTCTCTTATAAGCTTGTGTTGTAAAACTAGTGACCTAACAGTGGTATCAATCGCCAAATAGTTGGGTGTACTCGTTTGTTTTTGAAGTTTTGGTTTTGGATCTTACTCGTAGAGATAACGCATTCTTTGGTTATCTTAAAAACTCGTTTTTTACACTTTTTAATCCAAGATTCTTGTACTTTCAATGTTTTGAGGTGTTAAAATACGTGTTTTTGGCAAAAAGTTTCAAACTTTACGCGTGGATTTTCGTTTTTAAGCTTGTTTTTGTTCGTGGGTGTCGTTCTACGCGTAACCCGTTTAGCAGTTTTGGTACATCAAAATTCACACTTTTGTGTTCTTTTGGTACTATTGAAGCTATTCCATAACAAAAAACTGGTTTAGAAACACATTTGGGCAGAATCAAAGTTACGAGTAATCCTACGCGTATCAAAACCCTAAAATTACGCGTAAGATTGTTCCTTGGTTTGATATTCAATTTTCTGGTTTAATCCGTGTTTTCTTACTTGGATAAGTCTGAAAATACGTCGACTTTGGATATCTTTTGCACTGTGAAGTGTAAAAGATCATTTGGGCAAAAACCCTAAAATTACGCATAAGCATAAGCTTACGCGTAGAATTCCTACGCATAAGATTCACTTTACGCGTAAACTACGGTCTACGCATAAGGTAATCCTACGCCTACGTTTCTACGCCTAACTTTTGTCTACGCTTAACTTTAGTGTTTTCCCTACTTACGCGTAAGCTAAAACCTACGCGTAACTCCTCATTGTTACGCGTAACTTTTGGTGTTTTTACGCATAAGTGCTACTTGGTTCTTGTCTTTTCTACGCCTAAGGATACTTCATCAACAAAGGTTCATTCGACTACAAAGATCCATCTTTACCACACAAGTTTATCATCATGTCTCAACCACCATACTCTAACTATTTCCCTCACACTTATAATCATCAACAACAACAACAATTAACTCCACAACATCAACAATGGAATCAACAACAAGCTATTTATCAACAACAATTTAATCAGCAACATACTCCACAACTTGGTGCAATCCCACAACCACAAATGGTTCAACCACCACCAAGTCTTCAAGCTCTACCCTACACAAACGATTTCAATCAACATCCATCACGAAGCACTATGAAGGAACCCACTTGGTTTGCTAAGATGTGTGAAGCTTTAAGCAGCCAACAATCAATTCATGAAGCTGGATCACTTGATAGACCTCCAATGCTCACTCCAGGAAACTACGATCAATGGGTGATAAGATTCTTTAGGTTTTGTGATCTAAAGAAGCCACATGGAAAATTCTTAAAGAAGGTTATCTTGGAAGGTCCATTTGAGATGCCTACTGTCATTGTACCCAGAGATCCAACTGCTGTTCCACCAAGAGATGAACAAACCAACATTGCTACTGTTGCAGATTTAAATCCCACAAAACTTCTACACTATGAAGCTGATGAACTTGCAATGGAATACATCCTCTTAGGATTGCCAAACCCAATTCTTCGTAGTGTTGATGCTCAAAAGACTGCACAAAAAATGTGGGATCATATTCGTCTTCTTATGGAAGGATCTGTACTCAATCAGGAGGATTTGGAATCCAAAATTTACTTGGCTTATGAACACTTCATGATTGAACCTGGAGAGACACTAGAGTCCTATCATCATCGATTTTCAGATATCATCAATGATTTGGATAAACACAACATCATCATGCCAAGAATTGCAGTGAATACTAAGTTCCTGAGTAGTCTTGGTCCAGAATGGGAGAAGTATGTCATTTTTCTTCGTCAAGCGAAGAATATGCATCATTCTACTTATGGATTGTTGTACGATTACTTGAAGCCTCATGAAAAGGAAGTTGATCGGGAAAGGATTCTCCGTGCTCAAATTGCTAAACAGTCACAACCGGACAATCAACAACTTGCCTTGTATGCTCAACAGAATTATCCCTCTCAACCAGCAACTCAACCAACTGCATCAAACACACCTTCACAATCACAACCTCAACAAAATCAATTGGTTCCATACAGCAACAATGCTCAAGCATATGTCAGTGAAGCGACTGAGGAAACAGATCCGTTCGAAGCATTGCAACAAGGATTTGTGATGATTGCTAATGCTTTTGGCCGTTACACCAACAAATCCAACAATCGTATTCGTTCCTCATCTAACACACGGACTCAAGCTGTTGTGAACAATGGACGTGTTGAAGTTCAGAATCGTGATTATGGTCGTCAGATGGGCGGTGGTCAAGGGTTTAATGCTGTGGGTAGGAATAACAACAGAGCTCAAGTGGTGGAACAGGGAAATGCTCAGAATCGGTTAAATGGTCTTAGATGCTACAACTGCAATGAGAAGGGACACCTGGCTAATGCATGCCCAAAGCCAAGGACTAGGGGCAGTGCTTATTTCAAAGAGGCCTTACTTTTGGCTCTTAAGGATGAAGCTGGTGGATCTCTCACAGACAAAGAACAAAGCTTTATGACAGATGCAGACTCAGATGATGATATGGAGGACTTGCAGGCTAATGCAGCTGTTATGTTGATGGCTAATATGCATGAGCTGCACATGAGTGATACAGGCCCAGTGTATGACACTGATGGCTTGTCTCAGGTACCCGAACAAACCATCATCATATATGAACTAATATCTCCGCCAATATCTGAATCCGGCACGGATCAGACTGTTCAAAATGAGTCTTCTACATCTTCTTCTGATGATTTTCAAGTTAACCCTGTAGTTACATTTGACGATCAAGATGACCTTATGGTCTCCTTTGATAATCAAAGTGACTCCGTGGTCGTACTTGAGGATCTAAAGAATGATCATGTTGAGACTCACGTTGAACAAGATGATCTGTTGCCTCATCCGGATTTTGCTCGGTTAATTCAAGACCATCAAATCAAAATGGAGGAATGTTATGCATTAAATCAGTCCTTAAAAAGTAAAAATGCACTGTTAACCAAGGATTTTGAATGTTTACAAATGCAACTCAACTTTTTCAAAACTCAAGAAAACCGTGAAAAAGGTTTTGAAGCCGCTTTTGCAAAATCTCATCAAAACGAAAAATATTTAGAGAGACAGATGCGTGATCTAGCCGCCTCGAAGAATGCTTTGTTGTCCGAATTAGAACAACTGAAACATGAACATAAAAAGCAAATTAACGCTCTCACTTTGGAAAATCAAAAAGCTAAGGCTGAGTTGTTAACTTGTCAAAAACAGTTCTCCGCATACAAAAAGCATTCAACGAATCGGGTAGATGACCTTCTTGCAGAAATTCTCGGTTTGCAAAAAAAACTTAAAGAGTTTAAAACGGTTGTTTACAAACATGGTGAATCAGTAACAGCTATTGAAAAGTTTACCTTAAAACCCAATCCAAATGGATATGGAAAAAATCTAGCTGATTACAAACCAAAGCTTTCACTAAAAACATTCAAACCAACTCCTGAAGTTTCCAGTGCAGAATACAAAATTGATAATACTGTCATGTGTGTTGTTGAATATCATCGTCAAGAGGAATTAGATGCAGAAGACGAGAGTCGATCAAAATTAAAAAATGTTGTTTACAACAAACCTTTTAATTATAAAAACGCGGTCACTTTCGTCACACCAACGGATTCTTCAAACACACCCAGGGTTATCATCAAAACACCCGAGTCTTCTATTGTTAATCCCAAAACAGTCTTTGCACAAACTTATGGTCCTTTACCTTCCATTAGCGAAGTAAACTCACAACCTGAAAATCGAAAAATTCTTCGATATTTTGACATTTTCATGGCTGACCTCAAAATTTTACAACATGAGATAGAATATCGATCTGAAATCAAAGTTGAACATTTTCAATCGCCTCTGGCGCGAGAACAAAGAGACATTTTTCAGAAAAATCTTTTACCTAATGTTAAAAACTTGAAAAGTTGTGCAATTGCCTGGGAAAAGGATTTTCATAAGGAACTTGGGGTAATGAAAAACGTTTTCGAGAAAACAGAAACATCTATTACTAACACCAAACGCAAAAAGAAACTGTTGAGAAAAGATGTTGATCGACTCTTGGAAGATGTTATCTGTGCGGATATCCATAATGTTGTGCTATTCTATTCGTTGCCATATGCATCTGATCATATCTCTGCTGATATTGTTAAAACTGTTGTAACTGTTGAGAACACCGATAATGTGCTTCAGATCGAGTCTTTAAAAGCTGAAAATAAACGATTACACACGGAAATTAACAATGCAAAACGTCGTCTTCATTGGTGTGAAAAAGATATTCACAACCATCAACTCAGTTTTCAAAAGAAAATCGCTCAATTGAGTGCAAAATCTTCTGATCCTAAAATTGAGCAACTGGATGATCAAAACGTGTCTTTGAAAAGTCAAATCTCAAAATATGAACAAGAACTTTTAAAAGTTAAACAGGAATATGGTGTCATATTTGATTTACTCAAAAAGACTCGAGATGAAGCATCAAACGAACTTGATCACTATCTTGTTCACACTAGAGAAGTCATGAATTTTGCTGGTAATATTCGTTCTGAAAATCAAGATCTGATTCACACCATCTCTAAGTTACGGGAAATGTTAGGAAAGTATGAACAACTTCCGCCTACTGTGATTAAGAGATTAGCACCAGTCACACTTAGTAATCGTGAACCTAGAATTCCCACTGCCAAATCACAAGTTGCTAATGTGTTTCCCTCTACTGAAACAGGAATAGTTGCATCTTTTCCAAACGTCCGCACTTCACAGCCTAGGAGCACTAAATCGAAGAATAGGAAGTTGCGACCTAAGAAAAGATCAATAAGGAATGCTAAAGTAGAAGAACACCCTAGGACTCTGAATAAAAATCATGTTGCTTCCACTATAGATGTTACGTCTGGCAAATGTAATAGAAATAGTGATGAAACGAATGCTAAACCGTTAAGTACTTTTGATACTCAGTCTGATGCACCTTGTGTTATTTGTCGAAAGAGTATGAATTATGATTGTCATGACAAATGTGTTGCTAAAGCTATAATCTCTAGATTACGGAATCCAAAGAATCGGAATACCTCTAGGCCCACTAATCATTCTAAGTCTGTGCTTGGTAAACCACCTTCTTTAGATTCTAAGGCAACCATTGCTATCACAGTAGCTACCGCTTCACCTCCTAAGAATGTAGTACCACCTAGTGCTTTCACTAAGACTAAAGCAAAGAGTAGTTACAGATGGCAGAAATGGATATATAACACACTAGGATTTAAGTGGATGCCTAAAATTCTCAATGTGTGTATGTCTAAAATATCTGCTTCGGAACCCTCTAACATTTCGGGTTCCACATCTACTTCTATTCCATCTGTGTCGTCTGTGTGTAATGCAGGTGATACAGATCATTCTCTGGATTGTTGATAGCGGATGTTCCCGACACATGACAGGCAACCTTAAACTGTTATCAAACTTTATTGCAAAGTTCATTGGCACTGTCAGATTCGGGAACGATCACTTCGCAGCCATAATGGGCTACGGAGATTATGTTAATGGGAACATCGAAATCAGCAGGGTTTACTATGTGGAAGGCCTCGGTCACAATCTGTTTTCAGTAGGTCAATTTTGTGATGGAGATTTGGAGGTTGCTTTCAGGGAGAAAACTTGTTTCATTCGTGATCTACAAGGAAACGATCTTATGTCTGGCTCGCGTAATTCTAGTCTCTACACTATCTCTATGCAAGACATGGTTGCTTCCTCTCCCATTTGCTTACTTTCAAAGGCAACATCTACAAAATCCTGGCTATGGCACCGTCGTCTCTCACATCTAAACTTTCAAACCATCACCAACCTTGCTCGACACAAACTAGTTGAAGGACTCCCACGATTCCGGTATTCAAAAGATCACCTTTGCTCAGCCTGTGAACAAGGGAAAAGCACTCGTGCTCATTTTCCTTCAAAGGTGGAACACAGCTCTCATCATGTGCTTCATCTTCTTCACATGGATTTGTGTGGCCCGATGCGTGTGCAAACGATCAACGGCAAACGCTACATCTTAGTAATTGTTGATGACTACTCACGATGGACTTGGGTCTACTTCCTTCGTAGCAAAGACCAAGCTCCACAAATGATCATCACCTTTCTCACAAAAATACAGGTTCAGCTCCGCAACACCGTCCGAATAATCAGAACAGACAAAGGAACTGAATTTGTTAACAAAACCCTTCGTGAATTTTATGAGAAAGTGGGAATTCAGCATCAAACATCTATTGCACGTACACCTGAACAAAACGGAGTTGTTGAAAGACGAAACCGAACGTTAGTGGAAGCTGCAAGAACAATGTTAATCAATGCTAAACTTCCAGATTACTTATGGGCAGAAGCTGTATCTACTGCATGCTATACTCAAAACCGTTCTATGATCACTAAACGCCACAACAAAACACCTTTCGAGCTTGTCCACAACTATATACCGAACCTCAAACACTTTCATGTATTTGGATCCCTTTGCTATCCGAATAATGATCGTGATGATTTTGGAAAGCTCAAAGCCAAAGCTGATATTGGAGTCTTTATTGGATACTGTGACAATTCTAAAGGTTTCCGAATCTGGAATCGTCGAACTAAGGAGGTAATGGAAACGATTCATGCTCATTTCGATGAACTCACGGAAATGGCTTCTGAGTATAACAGCTTAGCACCCGGTCACAACCGTTTAAACTTCCCTCAACCCCCATCATCAGCTGAAGAAAGCCCTCAGCTAACTCGTCAACAAATGGAAAGGTTATTTGCTCCTCTGTTCTGTGACGATATTGATGAACGTGCTCCTGGTGTATCCGCTGTCTCCGCTGCACAACCTGATAATATTCCTATACCTGATACACCTGCTACAACAACTACTGTTGAAGATGCACCTACACCAATTGACTCCAACACAACAGTTGAACATACCGCCTCCAACAATGATGAACCAGCTGATGATATTCTGAATGAAGTACCCCCACCTGCAGATTTTGATCCAAATGCGTTCTTCAACCCGTTTGCCAATGAGACTGCTGCACCAGATGTCGCGGAATCTTCAACAAACCATTTGAATCCTCAGAATCTGCACAATGTATACCAACATCAACCCTCTACACATAGATGGACTAAAGACCATCCTCTGGCTAATATTATTGGCAACCCGAATCAACCAGTCGTTACGAGACAACGTCTTCACTCAGATGGTGAACATTGCATTTATGCACTCACTGTCTGCCAATCTGAACCTAAAAACATTAAGGATGCAATGACAAAAGACAACTGGATTGAATCCATGCAGGAAGAACTCAACCAATTCAAACGTCTTGAAGTATGGGAACTGGTTGAAAGACCAACAGGGGTCTACGTCATTGGTTTAAAATGGATTTGGAAAAACAAATTGGATGCTGAAGGGAATGTTATCCGAAACAAGTCACGGCTAGTTGCTAAGGGTTATCGTCAGGAAGAAGGAATAGACTTTGAAGAATCTTTTGCTCCGGTTGCTCGTCTTGAGGCTGTTCGGATATTTCTCGCGTTCGCTGCTCATATGAATATGACGGTCTATCAGATGGATGTCAAAACGGCGTTTCTCAATGGACAACTTAAAGAAACGGTCTATGTCAGCCAACCAGATGGATTCGTTGATCCTGAGTTCCCGAACCATGTTTACAAACTGAACAAAGCTCTTTATGGTCTCAAACAAGCCCGTCGGGCATGGTACGATAAGCTATCATCCTTCCTCATTGCCAACAATTTCACCAAAGGCTCGGTTGACCCAACTCTTTTTATACAATATCACGGGGCACACATCTTAATTGTTCAAATTTACGTGGATGACATCATTTTTGGGTCAACACATAAAAAGTTTTCAATCGCTTTTGCAAAACTAATGAAGAAAAATTTTGAAATGTCAATGATGGGTGAACTTACATTCTTTCTAGGATTGCAAGTTCATCAATCACCCCGTGGTATTTTCTTGAGTCAGTCCAAATATGCCCTTGAATTGTTAAACAAATTTGGAATGAAAACCTGTGATACTTATGCCACACCAATGACTCATACCAAGAAGTTAGACGCTGATTTACATGGGAAATTAGTGGACCCTACCAAATACCGAAGTATTATTGGGTCCCTCATGTATCTAACAGCTAGCAGACCTGATATTGTCTTTGCCGTTTATCTATGCTCCCGTTATCAGTCGCGACCAACTGAAACCCACCTCTCTGAGGCTAAAAGAATCCTCCGATACATCAAGGGAACCATTAACTTGGGGATCTGGTATCCGAAGGATTCTGGTTTTGAACTAATCGCTTTTTCAGACGCTGACCACGCAGGATGCTTAGACTCAAGGAAAAGTACTTCAGGAGCTCTACAATTTCTCGGTGATAAACTGGTGTCTTGGCAATCAAAGAAGCAGTATTGTACATCGCTGTCATCAACTGAAGCAGAATATGTAGCCATGTCCGCGTGTTGTGCTCAAGTCATTTGGATGAGAACACAACTCAAAGACTATGGTTACGTATTTGACAGAATCCCGATGTACTGCGACAATCGGAGTGCCATTGCAATCTCGTGCAACTCAGTTCAGCACTCGAAATCAAAGCACATCGATCTACGCTATCATTTCATCAAGGACCACGTGGAACAGGGTACCGTTGAACTATACTTTGTGGGTACTGAATACCAATTGGCAGATCTGCTCACCAAAGCCTTGCCTCCCGCTAGGTTTAATGAGTTGGTCCACCGAATTGGTATGAGGTGTTTGACTCAAGAGGAATTGGATGACCTCTTAAAACAGTCTTAAAAACCTGTCAAACACCAAAACATCTTTTGTAAATAAATTTTTCAAAAACAAAATACAAAAATATAAAATCCGATAAAACAACAAAAATATTCTCTTAATCTATCTTTCTTTCAACATGGCAAGTACATTTCTTCCGTCAACACTTTAATCTTTCAAAATTCAGTATTTTTCCGATCAAGTGTTGAGGGGGAGAAAATAATCTATTAACTGTTTCAAAACATCTGTGTACTTGCATGTTATCACATCTCGGTTGATTCTGTTACTAATGGTGGTACATTTTCTGGTTCAAAGACACTCCTCGGACTTAAATTAATAATCTTTCATTATTTTCTCAAGTCAAGGGGGAGTGTCGTCATGTTTCTTTCCTAAAATCGTTGTTTGATAACCAAAACGGAAGTTAAATGGCTTTGGATGAAAAAAAAAGGAAAAGGTAGAGGGACCAATACTGCCAAAAGTTTAAAGTTAACTTTAATAAAACACCTCTCACCTAATTCTTTCACTCACATTTATTACTAAACCTAAACTCATCTACGCCTAAGATTCATTCAAGAAATCCGTTGTTCTGATCATCAAATTGTAAGTGTTTTAATGATCTAAACATGGTTTTAAGCTAAGGGTTTTAATATCACGCAAATCCAACGGCTAAAAAGTGTGTTACGCGTGATTATGTGTTCTACGCATAAGCGTATGAACACATAATCATTGTGTGTGTGTTTTTGGTTATATGGTTTGTGTCAAAACGTTTATTATACATAATGAATACCATCTTAACCATCAAAACCCACCCAGAAACACGTTTTAATGATTTTTGAAAATTAGGGTTTATGAGTTGATTTGGGTTTTTCAAAATGTGATGTGTTTTGGTCAATAAGGTTGTTGGGTTATGGTTATAAGGTGTTGAATTGATCATTTCCATAGTTGGTAACCACTCAGAAACACAAATTGGTTGACAATTTGAAACTAGGGTTTAAAGTTCTCAACTTTTGGGCATTTTTGATTCACAACAATTTTGATGTTATAACTTGGCCTAAAGACTCTACCAACACTCTTGAACTACCAGAATTAAAATGGTGCATATCCTATGGCTAAAAGTGATACGCGTAAATCTCAACCCTTAGGGTTTTGACCTACGCGTATGACTTTCTACGCGTAACCTTTAAAGAATGATTCATGCCATGTATTGTTGTTAAAATGAATATGTGTGCTAATATTGATGATTTGATAAATTTATTTCAGGATTGCTACGCTTAGAATTCAGAATCAAGGTCATTTGATTATCTACGCATAAGGATTACCCTACGCGTAGTCATGTTACGCGTAAGAATAATCCTACGCATAACAGCTACGCGTAAGGTTCTACAATGGACTACGCGTATCCTGTGAAGGATATGCGTAAACAGTGACCTCTACGCATAAGGTCAACTCTTACGAGTAGCCTTACGCGTAAGGTTAATATATGCCTACGCATAAGCTCTACGCATAAGATCTCCTTTTCCTACGCGTAACATTTCTTACGCGTAAGTTAGGATTCTACGCGTAAGTCTACGCCTAAGCATATATCATACCTGTCTACGCATAACTTTGCCAAAACTACGCTTAACCCTGGATTGACCTTCATGATGAATTGTTACTTGTACAAACTTGTAAATAAACTAATCATATCATCACGAATCCTAAAATGTCACTAATAAACTTAAATCATTTGATATGTTGTGAACAATAAGTGATAAAATAAACTTTAAAACTTAAAGTTAACTAACTCACGAAACATTTCACGACATTATTGAACTGTTGAACATACAAGTGACTTAGGACTCGTAACAATCATTGACGCTGTTCATTCAATAACTAGACAATAAGACCTTCTGTTGACTAACATTATGTCTTTCGATATGTTGGTTCTTTTGGCTACTGTTATTTCAGACCACGACATGGCTGAACAAATGAATGTGGATGCACCTGAAGTTCTCTCCATTGCTGATATCTATCCTCATGGCTATCCAATGAAGATAGGAAAGAATAACCTCCGTGTTGACTTTGACACCCTCACTTGCTCTGAATCTTCATGTCTAATTGCTATTGACATTCTGAGGACTCATCCGTATCAGAACATGCTTACTCACTCTGCAACTGTCCCTGAGATCTACATCCAACAGTTCTGGAACACTATGGAAAGGGTCAAAGGACAAACTGCTGTGACGGTGACTCTGAATCACAAACAAGTCATCATTACACCTGCAGACTTAAGGGCTGTTCTCCTAATTCCTGAAGTCGATCCAACCAAACTATATGCCTCACCTGCTGAAGAGCTCACTCTCCAATTCTTAATCGATATCGGTTATGACGAGGCTACAGGAGTAATCAACAAGCACTCTCACGTAGAGCTTAAGAGTATTCCTCAACCCTGGAGAACTCTCTACATGATCATCACCAAGTCTGTTTCTGGTCGTGACAGCGGCTATGAGCACCCCAAGCTCATGGAACTGCAAATATTCTGGGCATTGGTCAACAAGAAACACATCGCTATCGAAGCTCTGATTTGGGATGACATGATGTCATTTCTCAACAAACTTGGCTCAAAGATTCCCTACATCAGATATACCAAATTGTTGATCCAGAGAGCACTTGGACTTCATCCTGACATTCCCAAGAGGCTCAATGACCCCGACAATCACGACATGTTGACGGAACCCATTCTCACTGTTAGAATTAAGGAAACGTCTACAAAGAAACAAGGTGCTGTGCTGCCAGATTTCCTTCTAACTGAAGATGTCAGAAAGCTAGAATCATACCAAAGGTATCTGGTAGCAGTCAGACAAGGCAAAGTTGGTCATCTCGACGAAAAGTCTTCTGGAACACCTGTAAGGAGAACCAGAAAAGGAAGTGCTGGAAGTGTCACAAGTACAGATAGTCAAAGGAATGTTCCAAAGAAGAAACCTATTCCAAAGAGGAAACCCAACCCTAAGAAGAAAGTTCCTTCTCAGGAAGCCACTCCGATCCTTTCACTTGAACCGCAAAGACAGCTCAGGGACGAGGACTCTGAGGCTACTGACACAGATGAAGAGATCTCATACTCTGAAACTGCAAAGGATGAAAATCCCTCAGTACCAAAACCTCCAAGTCCTCAAACTATTAAAGGAAAAGGGAAGACTCCTGCACTTGTGCCTCAGGATGAAAGCTCTGAAGATGAAGAAGAGCAACTAGATCAATCATACAGGAAGAAGTTTCACAAAATCAGACACATTCAAAAGGCCGCAGAATTTGCTAAAGATCAAATGGGTGGCCCCGGAGGATCAAGTGGTGCTGCCCACTCCTCACCAGATCTTGATACGGTTAATCAACCCGGTAAGGGATCTGGTGCTACCACTCTTCTGCAACAACAACAGCCTGTGGAGGACACTATTGTGTATGATTTTGAGAAACAGATTTCTGAGAAAGAAAAGTCTAAGGATGACGAGGATGATTATACAAAGTTTCTTCTCGACAGTCCAACACACTCAAAGGAGAAAACCTCATAAACTCCTAAGGACATGAAGTCTCCTCATGTCTCCTCATCATCGGACTCTTCATCTCATTCATCACCACCACCATCAACGAAGTCAACCAGATCTTCATCCAAATCCGTGAAGAAACCACCTAAATCTTGGATTTCTCAAACACATGCAAGAATTGTGAAAGCTGTCAAACAAGTTAGAAAGAAGGACATGCTCCACAAAAAACTTAATTGGTATGCTGAACAAATGAAGTACTTACATGATGAGAATGACAAGATGCGGAAAGATAGGAAAGCTATTCAGGAATTCATGAAAAGTCATCGTCAGGAGGAACTGAATGAAATGATTGAAGGTTACACTCAAAAGTACCTTCAGGATATCGTTCCTAAAGTCCAAAAGGAACTGGAGAAGTCAGCAAGAGATCAAACCCACAAGTTTCTTCTCGACACTGTCCCCGGTGTGACTAGAGAAGTATTCTCCAGACAACTCACCCCTAACATCGTCGCATTGGTTAAACATACAATGGCCAAAGAAGCTGATCTCTCTGAATCTGAGTTAATCGCTAAACTAGTGATGCAAATGTCAAAGCGATCTGGAACGTTTACTTCGGATGAAGCTAAATTTTTCGAAGGTCTACTTGCTTTTCAACTCAGTTCATCATGCAAGGAGTCAGCCGATCAACCCAAACGGCCAAGAGATGACGATGATAAGGATAAGGACTCTGCACCTAAACGTCAGAAGCAGTCTGGTCAATCTACATCTATGCCACCTCCTTCACCACGGACTTCTTCTCAACAAAAGTCTCCTCCACCTCGGTCTTCTACTGATAAACCTCGGGACGATTCCGAGTTACCACCCCTGACTCATAAAACTGATTACTTTGAGTATACGGGTGGTGACGATGAAGAGGTCCTCGAGCCCCGACAACAACCCACCTCACCCAAACAAGTGCAGAAACCAGTATCATCATCAAAGCCTTCCAAAAAGAAGAAGCAGACGACTCAGCCCGGAGTCGTATCATGGCTAGATGACGATAAAACCGAAGAGTTCGAATGGTTCTCCACACTTGTCAATCAAACTCCCTATCCTGATGAAGGCCAAGAATTGGTAGACGGTTCAACATTGGAGCATGCAAAACTGTTGCAAGAAAAGTTCCATGTGAAGAAAATGACGAAATCTGAATTGAAGCGAATCAAGAATGAAGCTTTTCAACTATGGAAAGACAGCTCTGAAAGCGCCCTCGAGGTCGAATATCATCTTGAGAACATCGCTCGAGCTATGTCTAACAACATGGATTGGCTCAATCCGGAAGCAAACATTGACTTCACACAAAGGGACAACCCTCCATACTACACCGACTGGACCAAACCTCTACCGACCATTGGCCAAGCAGACGAACCAAGGATTCCCTTCCGATATTTCTTCAACAAAGACCTGGAATTTCTTCTCCATGGTGGCGACGGTTCGAGAAAATACACTACATCATTGACTCTTCCATTCCCAGCGGCCATTTACTCTAACTGCATAGCTATCGAGGAACGTGCAACTCACTTGTTTTCTGACAACGTGCAAGCATACGACCAAGATGCATTGTATGGGATTCATCATTGGCCTGAACGCCGAAGAATCTACTACCGAAGCTGCCTGGTTCAAAAGTCTCAACATGCAGTGTATAGCTCGAAGGACATCGTGGCCATCAAACACATTGATCTCAAGTCTAAGTGGGACTACACATTCTTAAAGAATATCATAGTCAAACGACAAGATGAACAGGACTATGGATTCTCCGAAGCTGACTTTGAGAACTTGTCCCTCAACGACATCGAAGACATGTATCTTGCCAAAGTACAGGGTCGTATGAGACAATTCTCGACTGAAGTTCAACGTGAATTTATCAAGTCAGTTCTCATCTTCATTAGACGCATCGTGATCAAAGAACGTGTCGAAGATATCCAGATGGCTGTTGAATCATATCAGAAACATGTAAACTTCACTCCACCACAGCTTGATCTTCCCGACATCAACCAGCTTAAACAACTCACGCTCATCAGCAAACCTTTCGGCGTTGTTTACCGCAGTGAACTTCGAAGAAACTGCTTAATGGCGTGTAGTGAGCTCCACAAATTCGGGGATCATACCTTGAAGATGGTTAGGGATGGATTGGCGTACAGATTGAAGGATATACGCCTGAAAGTTGGGAATCCTAAACGCTGGAATTCTCAGGACAGGAGGGATGTGAAACGTATCATCACCATGATTGATGAACGGTTGTTCAGAAGGGATCAGTTCAGACGATTGGAAAGCTATGTTGGTGGTCGACCCAGGATTAACATCACCGGCTTTCAACGCCCTGTGCGCACTCCTGGGAATATCACTGCACTTCCTGGTACCCCTTAAATGGTTTCCTTCATATAATTTTGGATGTGTGATTATATATGTCAATGGCTTGTGCACACATAACAGTGTACAACCCGTAATTGTCAAGAAAGGACCCTGTGGTACGCCTCAGTGCCACAATCCTTATAAAAGGAGCGAAAGCTTCTTATTTTTTGAGTAAAACCTATCAAACCTTTCATTTTTCAAGGTTTTGCTCAAAAAGACAAGTACTTCCCCATATGATTTCAAAACCTCAACCGTTTATATCACTAGTTGAGGGGGAGTATTTGATTAAAACTTTGTTCACAAATTGTTCACAGTGGTCACTCTTCCCGCAACACTCAAAATGGTCATATTTATTCTCAAACGTTTCAAAAATAACATCTTATATGCCATTGTTGAGGGGGAGAAAATTATGTGATAAGAAATATGTTGTACAAAATGCAAATGAATCTGTGTACCTCAGACTTAACCAACGAATTGACGGTACTAAACTGTTAGTAACTCGAAAAGACTTGTCCTGGACGGGTAATAATTTCAAGCTAGTTCGCTAGTGATGTAAACGTGTCTCGCAAAGGACTTGTCCAAGTAGAAAGTACCATTCGAGAAACTCTTGATAGACATGAACTCTGACGGGTATGACAACCTTCGAGGTTTGTATACACCTTCAAGATAGTTATTAGAGCTAGTTGTCACCTAAAAGCTGACAATGTAACTCTTTAACTATGCAACGTAACCGTGTCTCGCGGGGGATTGTCTATCTTCAGTGAATCAATTCAAAAAGTGCGAGCTCTTTCCTCACTGTGCATTTAACCATTAAAACTATTAAGCACATGTGGAGGGGGAGTATTTATGCAAAAACTTATCTCTCACAGTGGTTCAAACATGTTTTTCATTTACAAACCCTTTGAGAGATATTTTCACATACAGTGGTTTTAATGGCAAACATAGGTTAGTCATGGAGTTATAAGGTGACTAAGGTTAGGAATAACCGTCCTATGATCCGCCAGAGCCGGAGAGATCTACCCAAGGACACTACCATTAGTTAGTGTTAGAAGTCCTTAGGAATGATTATAAAAAGGAGAAAATGAGAATCGGAGAAAGAAGGAGTTGAAGAATCAAAAAGAAATGTAAAGTAAAGGGTGAAAAGAAATAGCCCTCCAGATTATTCAACTTAGGGCAGACACCGGGTTCAATTCATATGCTACTGGTTGTCACTTAGTGACACCGGTATTGAAGATCAAAAGTCGTCATGGACCCAGTGACGCATGCACTAAACCTTCTTAGCCACTCAAGTTTCTCTCAACAGAAACTTGTTTCATTCTCACAGGGAACCCTACATAATCTATTGGCTTTCTCTTAGAGATCGCTGGTATTGAAGAAGGAGACCCTCTCCCTAGTCTCCGCTCAGGAAAACCAAAACGCACTATTGAGTCTAGAGCCATGAGATTCATCAAAAGATCTCTTAGGTACACTTGACATTTAATCACTTGATGATCAACAAATAAGATCATCAGTGGTTCATATCGAGTCCTTCACAGATCTTAGCAATCTGTCGAGAACATTCATGAGAGGTTCACATCTGTGATCCTCAGTGATTGAATGGAAACTCCTGCCAGGGTCAACATCAAACAGCCCTGACAGCAGGTCACTTCGGTAACTCCCCGTGGATTACGCGGAGTGTGTCTCAAACGGTCTACAGTCGTGAGGTGATGCTTCGGTGTACCTCAGCGACTCATCTGAACTGTAGATGTACTTCGGTACATCGCGTTATCTCACTTGTGGGACTCCAGTTCAGGAACGGCCATTGTAAGAATTAGAGTTGTGTTTTCACACTATGCTGTTAACACTCTCGAAGTTCAAACTTGTAAGTGCCGGAAACCGCTTATTACTAACCGTTTGAAATGTTTTCTTCTTATGGAAGCTCCGGAGCGGGATGATCGTGTTGATTCTTCTCATGCTCACGCCAACATCAACACTAATGGAAGTCCTATTCTAAAGCAACACAACCGTCAGAATGATTCTTCATCAAATCAAAGAATCTACAAAGTCAAAGACTTAAAGAACTTCATCAGTATTGATTTCCACCGTCAAAAAGCGTGTGAGCATGTTGAAGAATGACGTGGAGACACTGGAGCAGCGAAGCAGACCTGAGGCAGACTGATGCAGACAACAACATACTATCACTTTCACCACTAAGAACAAAGATCAAAGAACAAAGTTAAAGATGACGTCGAAGCATAACTGTTCAAAGATAACTATCTCTCTACACTGGGGAGATTGTTCGAATCAAGACAATTCCTCTCACAAGAAAGAAGAATGTCAGAAGACGTCACAGCTACTATTACATCAACGCCTTCACCGTTCACATTCATATATACTTGAGGGGGAGATTGTTGGAATCACTCCTAAACAGTATTTCAAGTATTTATATTTCATTTGTAATAGGTAGCTTTATTATGGCCTTTATGTTTATTTAAGGTCAAGCTTATGTAGAAGGCCCATAAGCTTGATCCAAGCCCAATAAGGAATAGGGAAGGAGAGGGAGTGTTGCCCTAGCTCCTTGCCTATATAAACTCTTGTAAACCCTCATTTGAGGGTTGGTTGTTCAAGTTTTCTTTTCACACATTCACCTACGCCTAACCGTGCCTCTCTTATTGTGTGTGTGTGCTTGTTTACTTGTTCAATCGCCTTATCTCTTCTCTTATAAGCTTGTGTTGTAAAACTAGTGACCTAACAGATTTCAAGCAAAAATATTTAAACAAATACCAATAATAGCATATATCCAACAATTCAAAGCTTCGAAAAAACGTACAAAACAACCAAACATGAATCTAAAATATAAAATGCATGTCTTTGCGGCTTTTCACTTTTACGCTCGCAAAAACATTCAAATAACACTATTGCTCGAAAACAAAGATATAATATATATTAATATAACACATTTGAATGTATTAATAATAAACAACACTATTACTTTTTTCTCTCTAATAGATAAAGTTGCATGTATGCTCAAATCTTTAAAATTAAATAGCATAGCCCTTATATAGATAAATATAAAACATACATAAAGGTGGGGCGGGGCGGTTTTCTCGATTCGGTTTTTCTTATGAAACCAAAAACCGCCCCAAACATTCGGTTTTTAGAAAATTCAAAACCACCACCACCGGTTTGTCAAATGGGGCGGTGTTTTTGGTTCGGCTTGGTTTTTTCGGTTTCAATTCGGTTTTTCGGTTTTATGCTCACCCCTAGCAATAATGAGAGTAATTCAAGATTTCAAGTGGGATTAATTGGTAATAATGAAACCTTGAGGAGTTGAGACTGCCAGAGGAGAAGAAAGCATAGAAAGTACTCCCTCCATCCTTAAATAAATGTCTATTGTTGATTTTTAAAATCTTTTTCTTTTAATTTTAACCTTAAAATTATTTCATTTGTGTTATATAATACTTGATTAAAATTATACCAATAAAAATAAATTTAAAACTCAATTCATTTATAAATTTTGCATCAAGTATTACATAACACAAATAAAATAACTTAAAATCAAAGTTAAAAAAGAAATACTTTAAAAGTCAATAGCGGATACTTATTTAGAGATAGTGAGAGTATGATTGTGGTTGTGGAATTCTAAAGGTTGACGTTGAGATGCATAATAACTTTCTAACCAGATTTTATTGGGCCTATTATATATATATTAATGCAAGCTTACAAAACGGCGACAAAATCTGTCGTTTAGGCTCCCGCAATTTTCTTCAGCCCAACTGCGATATCCATCTTCCTTCTCATGGCCTGCTATCGACATACGTGTCTTCCTATTTGATACGTGACGGCCTCAGTCTCACATATTCATCTCCTTTACACTGTTCTCGAGGGTCGGTTTACTTCGCTGATGGGTTTGTACTTTGTCTGCTGCTATGTTATGATTCATTACTGTTTTGAATAAACCATGTTGGTATACAACATCCAATTGCTTAATCAGGTATTGCTTTTTGATTTTGTTTTGGTTTTCGATTATTTTTGGTATGGCTTTTTCTATTATGGTTATCACTCCTTTTTTCTTTTTATGATTCTGGGCTGGATTTTCTTTAATAGATATCCTTCGGAGTTACGATTTGAATATGTTGATGTTAATTGGGTTTTTAGGTTTGGGATTTTGATTATTATGACAACTTATTGGCTTATTTGATTTTGCTTATGGCTTAGGGTGGTTTTATTGTTTTGTTAGGGGCGTGTTTGGATGAACTTATTATCCCGGCTAATTAGCTTATTTGATTTTGCGTGGTTTTGTTCGGTGCTTAACTTTATTTGTATTCATGCTGGTGAAATTTAGGTATTTGGTAAAGAGAATGTTGTTTTAGCTGAGTTTCTTATTTCGTGGATTGGGGTTTGCTTACGTTCTCTTCTCGGGTTTTTAGTTAGCCCACCCTTTGTTGGTTATAATAGGCGATAATGAATTTGTGGGTTCGATTAAAGTCGTGAGTCTCCTTCTCTTGGCACGGCGAACTATAATGTTTGCAGCCATGGCGGGTGTATTCACTTCTCTTGATTACTAATCAATCTCAGTCAAAATGATATTTGTTATTTGAGGTCTAAACCGTAACTTGGCACGGCAATAACCGGATGGCGTGAAAGCATGCTTGCTATCATTGAACCGCGTTTTTTTGCAGCCATGGCGGAATTCTGACCTTTTTGACCATTTTCCACTCACAAATCTGAGCCTAATGATCTGTTGGCAGGTGGGTTTTGGTCGTTTAAATATGTGATTTTTAAGAGTGTTGGGTATAAACTTATTATCTCAGCATCGTTTAATGCCTTTTTTGAGGTTCTCAGCAAGGCGTTCGTTTGTTTTTGGTAAGCAATGGCATCTTTTTATTGTTCACGCTTCGCAATGCATAAAAACTGCATGACAAACTACTGACCACGCTTTTGCATTGTTGGTTGCAGTAGTTGATATTTTGAGTCAATGGTGCTGCATCGATTGCACCATTACGCACTCACCTGTCTTATATCATATCTACTCCTTTCGTCGCATGGTTGATGCTCTTCTGGAATGAAATGTTTCCCTGTTTTGCTTCTAATTCAGGTTACGTTACTGAAATTGTTTAATTCTTCTGTTTGCAAACCCTAAGTCCGCGCTCCTTTGTTACAGGTGATGTTTGTTTCTTCATTACAGTTACATATCTTCGTTTCAGTTCTTTTTTTTTCTTGCAGCTGTATTATAACTGATTGTGTATGCTTATATCGGACTCTTAATGATTTTATAAGCGCGGATACACAGGAATACGCTGATGCAACTGGCCCCACTGTGAACCGTGCGCGTATGTCTGGAATCGTTATAGGTAAAAGCTGCTATAGAACAGATGGTTTATCTTTAGTAAGTGAAATACTAAACAACAGTTGGTTTATCTTTTGTAAGTAAAACACTACAGATGGTTTTTTTTTTAAGTAAAATAGTTATAAAATACTACACATCCTTTTTACAACCCCTGCTGTGTACGAGGGTCAGCTCTTATACGTCTTTTAACGTGTCATTCATAGTTTTCGTTTCTGTATTTAACTGTTTTTGGGCTTCATATGTGTCACTTCTGATAACAAAAATTTCGGCTGTTATTTTTGCAGATGGAGTAGGCGCTTCTGATAGTAATCATTGCTCAGCGAGTCCGAGGCTGCACCCGACAAGCACTAATGAATGTAAGTTGGATATCTATCTGTGGCAGCCACATATGCTGGGTTTGCTTTCTGATACAAATTTACCTTTTCGCGTTATTCTAACAGTTGAAGGTCGTGTTCCTGCTACCAGCCCTTTTTGCCTTAGCACGCACCTTAGCCAGCCTACATATGTTTATCAATGTACGTTTTGGTAATTTTCTAATGCATAGTTTTGCTTGATATCTTTGTTGAGTGGGTGCTTGAATTGTAACTGGTGTACATGATATTGTGACAGCTGAAATGCCTGCTACATCCGGCCATGGTACTATGATGGGTACATACGTAGATGCATCTGTAAGCAGTGACCAGCGTACTTACAATATGTTCAAGTTTGTTAACATGCAGTGCTTTTTACACCTCTTTCATTTGAAAGGGAACAACTTTAGGGCGTGGTATTTTGTGAATATTTCTGATGGGCTTTGTTTTCGGTTCATGTTTTGTTATATAGATGTAGAGACAAACAGAGAAGAGAGTCTTCACGTGTTTCGGTTCATGCTTTTTACACCTCTTTCATTTGAAAGGGAACAAGCTCCTGATGGAAGAAAATGAACGACTGCAGAAGCAAGTCACATTTGGTGTATGAAAATGGTTACTTCCGCCAGCGTAGTAATAATGTGAGCATTATTAGTTCGAACAATTTGAGTATTATCTAATTTTTGTTTAGTGAAGTTGATCGAACATCAATTTGTTTAGCCTGGTCCGGATTCCATTGGAATCAATTTGTATAAGAACTGATAAGTTTCATAAATATATCAAAACCCATATACAACATCAAAAATAACTTATGAGTCATGCATCTTGACGTTATGACTTTTATATTGATTGCAATGGAACAGGTTTATTACGAAACAAATGGTCGAGATACAAAGATAATTATATGGTCATTCCATAATGACAGGGTCATGAATATCGAGCCAATGGTTAAGTTGTCCCAACATTCAACTGACGACCTTCCGAAAGAGGTAAATCATGTTATCCTACAATTTAACGCTGACCAGCTATATCGATAAATATAAAATGCCCCGCCGCAACGCGGCGGCATCGTAGCAATCCTTGTTAATTTAGTTTTTGCTTAATTTTTATCAAAGAATGGGCCTCTCATATATTCGATATATTGGGCACAAATTTTTACAACTTGTAGACATAAATATTAGAAAGAAATGAGGCCCAAATTCTCGACTATTTTATCATTTATTGGCTAGTTAATTGCATTTTTGTCCCTATGGTATGGCCAAATTGCAGCATTGGGACCTTAACTTTTGAAATTGCAGTGAGAGTCCCTATTTTCAAGTTTTCGTTGCATATTTGGTCCCGGCCCAAAGCTGAATGACAAAAATACCCTTGTATTTTATTTTCCCGTTAGTTTATATTTTTTATTCACATTTCTATTATTCTTTTATACTAAAAACGCACAAAAAAAAAACACAAATTCATAACACAATATAATCATCATCATCCTCAACAACTCAAAGCAAAAAAAACTACTCTAACAAGAACAATAATCTATCAAACAAAAATTAACAAACAACAACATCTCTTTCACCTTTAGCAACACCACTCCAAATTTCCAGATCTAACAACAATGATGTGAAACCAAATTTAACAACAATGGTGTAAAACCCATATCTAACAACACCAATCCAAATTCCTGTAGCCTATATGTAAAACCCAGATCTTAAAACACCAATTCAAATTCCATTTTTAATATTTTTTTACCTCTTTTCGAAATTAAATTCAAGATTACGAAAGTATTTAAACACGTATATAAGAGATCGTCGATGTCAACCATAGAAACGGCTGACGCCTACCATATGGTCGGCGGTCAACGCCGATCGCCGGTTAACGCCGCCGCCTGAACGTTAGACAACCCCCGTAGGGTTTTATATTACAGTTTTGAGTTTATAATTAATTTTAGGTGTTAAGGTGTGTGATTGAAGATGATGATGACGGGGTATGATGGTGGTGGTTGTTTAGTCAGATTCGACGGTGACAGGGTTATGATGGTGGTGTGATAAGAGGAGGAAAGGGTAGATAAGTGATGATGATTTTGTTTATTTATGAGTGGTGTGGGGTGATTAAAAGGATGATTTTTGTAGTGGTCGAAAAGTGGGGTTTTTTATATGGATTCAAAATTTTTTCACGCTGAATAGTGGGTTTGTTTATATGAATTATGTTTCCTCACCCTTTTTCAGTGTTGGAAGTGGTGGTGTAGGTTTAGAAGTAGTGGTGTGTGACAATGAGTGGTTTAGAGGGGTATGATGGTGGTGGCTGTGGTGGTGAGATTTGAAGTGGTGGCTGATGGTGACGGGGGTATGATGGTGGTGATGAGAGGACAAAAGGCGGTATGATGATGGAGTTATGACGGTACTTGGTTGTGGAGGCAGTAGTGACGGGTGATTGTGGTGGTGATGAGAGGAAAAAAAGGGTGTATGGTGGATAATGATGTTGTTAATGGGTATATTGTGTTTGGGTGTGATTGGTATATATATTGTATTAAAAGTTAAAAGAAATATTAATTTAAATTATAAATTAAAATAAAATAAAATAAATACTCATTTAAATATTCAAAAGGAATAAGACAAATGGTGTTTTAGTTATTTAACTTTGGTCAGGGACTAAACATGCAACCAAAACTTTAAAATGAGGACCACCGGTGCACTTTCGAAAGGATAAGGACCAAACTTGCAATTTGGCCAAACCACAGGGACCAAAAATGCAATTTACTCTTTATTGGCTATTTGAGGTTTTGCATAATTGAATCTCTAAAGATGACTATGTAAAAACATGTGAGTGACTATATAATATAATGTTTTTGAAAATCGAGGGCCTTAAAATTTTGGGGGCCTAAAGCGGTTGCTTTACCCTTGAGCCACCTCTGTGCACTCTACGACTAAGTTGATCGTTGTTATTTTTGTTCGCAGTGGTGATGGTGATGGTGGTGTACGCAAACATTGAGGTACATAACAAGATGACAGTGAGGGGGAGTACTTGTTTTACTATGAGTTTTGTTTTGCCATCGTGTGATATATATATGTTTCCTCGTGTGCTAGTGTGCTACATAGGTATATACATTAGTGCACGTATAAAAGCATATATAGCATGTAAGCCCAACAGGATCTTTTACATCTCTTTAATTGTGAAAACAACCAAGGTTCTTCTAGATATGTGGTCAAATTAGTCATGTAATGAATTCATTCATAAGGTGTGTGTTACTGTGTTTAAAAAGGCCAACTAAATCTATAAAATATACACGTAAGTCTAACAAGATCTTTTACATCTCTTTAATTATGAAAACAACAACCAAGTGGTCAAATTAGTTTTCAAGAGTTACAAAGGTTAATTCTTAGACCATCCCACATCGATTGTCAAAAAATAGTAGCTAGAGGTATTGTTAAGGAGGCGTTTATTTAGGGGGTTTTACCATTAGCTTAAGGATTAATGGTTAAAAATGTTGTTTGGTATAAAAGTGTGGGCCCCCAAAATGGGGATGAATCTCCAATATTGGCTGTGTACAAAACCTAAGGTAATTATCGTTATTTCATTTCTTTTCTTAATTGAGTGGGACCACTTTTAACTTCTACCACCAACTTTTTTTTAATTCTTTCTTATAACAAAAAGAGTGAATTGCGAAAATCGTCCCCGTGATTTACTGAGTATAACGAAAATTTTTCCTAGACTTTATTTTTAACGGGTCCTCTCCTCATGGTTTTGACACGTAACGGGTTTGGTCCCTTGACCACTTTCTCCGTTAGTTTGATTGTTAAGTGGGACTAAAATGACATAAATACCCTTAAAACTAAGGTCATGTGGTTTGTGGGGTGTAACGAATTTAGTCCCAATTTTTTATTACGTTTTCGTTCGTTTTCATCCGTTTTCGTCCGTCTTTTTTACGTTTTTAAAGCGTTTATTATCCGTTTTGTCCGTTTTTATATGTTTTTATCTGTTTTTCGTACGTTTTCACACGTTTTTTTTACATTTCATCCATTTTTAAAATGTTTTCGTCCGTTTTTATACGTTTTCATATATTTTTCTTACGTTTTTATCCGTTTTATACGTTTTCACACGTTTTTATCCGTTTTTCGTACGTTTTTATCCATTTTTCGTAAGTTTTCACACGTTTTTATACACTTTTATCTCCTTTTTAAACGTTTTCATCTGTTTTTATACGTTTTCATACATTTTTATCCGTTTTGGTACGTTTTCACACGTTTTTATCACCGCTGCCACCACCGTCCATCGCCACAACCACTGTCCGCCACCACCCCCACCAACATGTGAAAAAAAAATCAATAAAAAATAATTCATTTAAAAATTTTTAAAAAATAATTATCGATTTTTTTTAAATATTTAAATTTTTTAAAAAAAAATTAATATTTTTATTGAAATTTTTTTAAAATATTTTTAAAATTTTTAAAATTAAAAAAAAATGATTATCGAATTTTTTTAAAATTTTAATTTTTTTTAATTTATTAAAAATTTTTATTGATTTTTTTTATATTTAATAAGAAAAACTCAATTATTATTATTTTTTTAAATTAAAAATTTTAAAAATATTATTTTATTTTTTAAAATTTTAAAAATATATTTTTTTAAAAAAAATTAAAAAATATTATTTTATTTTTCGATAATTAGTTTTAAAAAAAAAGCTAAAAAATTTTAAAAAAATTTCGTTAATTATTTTCTAAAAAAATTTTAAATATTAAAAAAAAATCAAATAAAAAAAATAAAATTTTAAATATTTAGAAAAAAAAATCGGTAATTATTTTTAGTAACGTATAAAAACGTGTGAAAACGAATAAAAACGTGTGAAAACGAATAAAAACGGATAAAAACGTATGTAAATGTAGGAAAAAGGGACGAAAACGTATAAAAACATGTGAAAACGGATAAAAACGTGTAAAAACGTGTGAAAACGTACGAAAAACGGATAAAAACGTATAAAAACGGACGAAAATGTATAAAAACGGATAATAAACGCTCTAAAAACGTGGGAAAAACGAACGAAAATGTATTAAGACGGATGAAAACGAACGAAAATGTAATAAAAAAATAGGGACTAAATTTGTTACACCCCGCAAACCACAGGGACCATAGTTTTAAGGGTATTTATGTCATTTCAGTTCCACTTAACGGTCAAACTAACGGAAAAAGTGGTCAAGGAACCAAACCCGTTACGGGTCAAACCACGGGGAGAAGATACATTAAAAATAAAGTATAGAGACAATTTTCGTTATACCCAATTAACTACAGGGACGATTTTCGCAATTAAATCTAACAAAAATAAACATTACTTTAAATCATATATTAGTTTTAATTCTCACACTAAATAATTAAATAATAATTTTAAATTAAATAATATTTTTTCGCACCTCAAATCCAAATCATAAACCGAATTCAAATCCAAATCCAAATTCTAATCATAAACGCATCTACAAACCAAACGAGCCCTTAAAATATGAAGGCGATGATATCACATTTTTAAGGCCATGCTGAAATCTTTTAGATTTAAATTTTTTAAATTCATTAAATAAATTTTATAAGTCATCCAAAAGCATCTGCAATGCATTCTTTTTTAAAGATTTTTTACTATTTAAAAAAGTCATTCAATTAGAGCATCCACAATGCATCTACCCTTTAAAGACTTTTTTTTTTTTTTTTTTTTTTTGTTTCACATTAAATTTTCATTAAATGTCATCTTTCAAAAAGTTATTTATACAAATACTCTCTAATTCACAAAAGCTTTTCAAAAGCTTTTTACAAAAAATTTACATAAGCTATCCTTATCTATTTATATCTTTACAAAATGCCTTGTGCTGAAAGTTGTTGAATGAAAGAAAATTCAACTCTTTGTTTATTGTGCTGAAGAAGAATTCATTACTCACAAATCAACAACAAAAAATTTAAAATTGCTAAACGGTAATCATTGGTTCAAGAAATGACACTAACATAAATAAGATAACGCAGAGTAGATATTTGAAAACGTAAAACTAAACCTAAATTCCATATTTAGCTTTAATTTCACTACACAACATGTTATGGTATCCTATTTGTTCGTCGGTCATGTCTTGTGTACTTTGCGATAGGATTCGTAGTTCTTCTATTCTTTTTGAAGACTTGTACGATTCCTTTATCTCTTTGATGTGTTCATTTACCTCATCTATATGAGCCATCCACATCGTGTTAGTATTGTTAATTAAATCTCTTAACCCGTCATTTACTTCGGCACTTGAGGTAGTTCCTTTCCCCTTTTGTTTTCTAGATGCTTTTTTTCCCCATGGGACGAACTTGAATTTCCTCATCTTCAATATTGATGCTTGTTTGTCCGTCTGATGATGAGGTGTAACTACTCGACGCTGTAGTCTTTCTTCTCTTTGGTTGATCCTCATTTTTGCTTCCCGCGTTCCATTTAGGTTGGTCTTTCACAATTTCCCACGCATGCTCATATTTGAATGCCTTTTTGTGTGCGGAATAATACAATTTCCTTGCAGCATCCTTTACTTGGTCATCTGACCAACCACTATGATATTGCCTTTGAACGTCAATAAATATCTGGTTGAAATCATTAATAAAAGGGAGTAGTTGATACTAATGCGCCTTTACTTTTGACTGTGTTCTTGGAGGAAAAGATTTTCTATAGTCGTTGTAGTAGTTCGTGATTCGACGCCAATAATCTTTTCCTTGTTGAGCATTTCCGGTTACATTGTCCGTGGAAATAGTTGACCATGCACTCATTAGTAATTCCTCTTCACCTTGTGACCAAAGTTCCCCTTTTTTTTCCTGTTGTTTTATTGCTCGTTGGGGTGTCAAAATCATTATTATCGAAACTATTTTGAGAGGAGAATAAGGGTGGCAAAGTTGGGGTGTCATGATCAATATTTCCAAATGTTGGTGTTGTTTGTTGTGGATTTTGAAACTGGGCAAAACCAAGAGGTTGTGTTTGTTGATTTATTTGTGGTATGTTAGCTGAGTTCAAGAGATTGGTAAAGAAATTTTGATAATGCTCCGTGTGTGTAGTAAAGTATACCTTTTTTGGTTGATTGTATACTTCACTTGGTGCTAATGATATTGATTGTGTATTCAGTTTGTTGCTACTGATATTGTTTGTATACTTCACATAGTGCTACTGATGATACTGTTTGTATTCTTCACATGGTGCTATTGATATTGATATATAACATGGTTGATTGTACAAAAGAATATATTCTTTACAATGCAACAAAACATCTATATCTACTTTACGATTGAGAAGCCAAGTGATATAAAAGAAGCATAACAGAGAATATATTGCATATTTGAAAAGCAAAGACATATAAAGAGAATATTGACATAGAATATATCAGTTGGTTAAACTATTTGATTAGAATGGCCCATGTGAAAAATACAAACAATGTCAGTTGGTTAATCGATTTGATTAGAACTATTTGTCTAACGAAATAGTTAGTCCCTTTACATCCACCGTAAATCTAACTTCGGGAAAAGGTCCTTGTAAGTAATCGTTGAACAATGTACTTTGGTTTAGTACATTGATGTCATTGTTAGAACCCGCGACACCAAAAAAGGCATGCCAAATCCAAAGATCTTGAGAAGCAACTTGTTGGGTTCGGTAAATACCCAAACCCCTTGATCTAGGATTTGGATAGAAAATACCCCAAGTGTTTAGACCGTTAAACACTAAAAGGTTACTGAGTGCATAGTCTCTCAGTGAGCCATCTTCAGGATACTCAGTAAGAGACGAAGAAGAAGTCTCTCCACTCAGTAAGGCGGAACTTAAAGGGTGAAGATTGAGTCAAGAAGGAGATGGCGGATTCAGTGAGTGATGACAATAACTCACTGAATCCCTAAACTCCTCACCAACTGCTAACACTGAAGACAAACTAGACTAAAGACTGAAGGCGGAGAAGACTAAAGAATGGGCGGGACAAAACGATTATGCTTGAAGCGATAAAGACGGAGTACTTATCTTCAAGAAGTCAACTTTCCCTGAAAGGCTCAGCATCAGTACTGACAAGTAGAAAGTGGCTTTGTCCCTTACCAGAAATAGCCTTTGTAAACAGAGACAAAATACATCAGTATTTTGCCTTCTTTAACTTGCCAGTTTGTCACTTAGGAAAGAGTTAAAACTCATACTTGTATAAATAGCATAAGAGATGGAGTGAAAGATTTAAGCTTGTGAATTATAAAATACACACACACACAAGTCATCTTTCACTTCTCCAAATACAACTCAGTCCCTGAGATAGCTCAGTGGTTCCATAGTAGTTGTGCTCAGACTTAGCCTGAGCTTATGAGGAGTACCAACCCTTTGTCATTTCAATCACAAGTACTATTCCGCAAGTACTTGGGTAATGTATTCTTTTTTATTCATTTCAAATAAAGAATATTATGTTGAAAATTTATAAGTGTGTTTTTACTTAAGTCATTTCAGTCATTGATTCATTATTTGTTTGTTTTTTAAATACTTAACTGTTTTTATACAATATTGAATAGGGAACAACAAGTGGTATCAGAGCAGGCTGATTATAAAACCTTTTTTAAGCTGCTCAAAACATTTTTAAATCAGGATCCTCATGGCTGAAATTGATGTGCCCCAACTTGTCAACAAAAGGGTGGAGCTTATTCAACTATTGCCCCTCGACTCGAAGTTTGTAAATTTAACAAATGGAAAAAGCGAATGCTTTGCTATTTGACTGGGATGGAACCTTACTACATTAAGTGTATTAATGAAGGTCCATTTATCCCAAAGACTACTGAAGGTTTGCCTAAACCTGAAGCTCAGTGGACTCATGACGAGAGAATAGTGGTCAACTAGGACCAAAGGCTCAAAAGTATCATCATATCTTGTCTTCCTGATGATACTATGGAGTTTGTTATTGGCTGTAGTACAGCAAAACAAACCTGGGATGGCCTGGTCCACAGTCATGAAGGTCCTTCTGATACCAAGGAAAACAAGATCATGGACCTGAAACTTGAGTATAATACCTTCAGGGCCAAGGACTCAGAAACTCTTTCTCAAACTTACACCCGATACAAAACTTTGTTAAGTTGTCCAAACATGAAATCAATGTTGGTTTTGTCAATAGTCTCCCTTAGAAGTGGTTGAATTTTTCTTAGGGACTTAGGAATGCTAATCATATCCATAGTCTTGAACTTCCTGAAATTTATGGGAAATTTGTCTATGTGAAAAACCTCATCAACAGACGATACCCTGACTTAATGAAGTCTCAGGAAGTCAAGAAGTCCCTGACCATCACTTCAACACCTATATCTACTGCTTTTTTCTCTAACAGTGTGGTTCAGGATTTTCAAGAAAATTCAGATGATGAGCCTGATGAGAGATCAAGCGAGGAGTACCTAAATGACCTGAACATCGAATTTCAGAAAAGGGCACTCCTTGCTAACTCTCGGAGGTTTATAAAAAGGAACAAAGGTTTTTCAAATGCTAAAGCAAACGAGGACATTGAATGCTTTAAGTGTCACAAAAGAGGTCATTTTGCAAAAGACTGTTTCTCAAAAACAATTTCTGAACCCTCTTATAAACCATCAGGGTCAAATCAGTCCTCAGGATTTAGCAAATTTCAACCAAAAATCTATCAGTCTCATCAAAATTTTCAAAACAAAACTGTAGATTTTGAAGCTAAGTACAGGAAAGTCAAAGCTAAGCTAGCACTGCTTGAGGCCACTCCCTCATAAACAACAAATACTGTTAAATATGTGCAGGGTAAAAACAAAGGCCTGGTTGTAGAAGTCTTCGACTGGGATGAAGAGCCAGTCTCCTCAGACGATGAAATGGTGCAAGTCAGTGCACTGATGGCTCTTTCAGAAGAAGAAAAACTAGCTATTGGGAAAAATCATGCCAGGAATGGAGAATGGGTCAATATCACAATGAAGAAGGTAAACATTTTACTTTCTATGGATGATGACTCTGATTGGCAGTCTTTTATGAACTATATCAATGTAGACCTTAAGTTTGTAGAAGAGCAATGATTAAATCTTTTTTCAAAGTATAATAAGTTAAGTTTTGAATTGAATAAGTGTAGGGATGAACTGCTTCTTTTAAAACAAGTTAAGCTTGAGGCTGTCACACTGCAAATTCAAAACACTGAACTAGTTAAAAGAAATCAAGCTCTTCAAGATGAACTTAAAAAGGAAAAAGATATCATTGAAAGTTGGACTGCTAAAAATCCTATGGTCTTTGATGATGTGGGTGCTCCCAGTAGCAAAAAGAGAGTCATAGGTGAGGATCATCTCTCTGACTCTCACAACAAAGACCAAAGTCCAAAGCCCTTTGTGTCTGGTGGCATGATTACCAATGTGTTGACTACTCCCAAGCCCAGTGATTGGATTGAACATGTAAATCCTGAGAGTAAGCTTCCAAATTTCGATTCTGGAGAATATTAGAGCCTGAGAGTCAAGCTCTTAAGAGCATGCTTGGACTCCCTGATGTGCCCAGTAGTACTGAACACATCTCTGAGTCTGAAGCAGAATCTCAAGCACCGCTTCCTCCCCTAAAACCTCTTCAGGGTGCTGCACCAAGCTCTGAGCTTACTCCAATGCAATTTAATCCGCATTCACCTAATGAAAGGTCTGGACTTGGTAGAACAATCCTGAAAAGACCAACAAAACCAATTCAACAAGTGTCTAATCCCACTGAGACTTCCACATCTTCAGTCCCCACTGAATCAGGCCAAATTCAACAACTGACCGAGCTTGTGAGGAAACTGACTGATAAGATGGAATCCATCGAAAAAGCTCCTGATTCAATCAAGGAAACAAAGTCAGTCTCCTCTAGTTCATCAAGGTCTAAATCCACAATCAAGCCCAAGCAGAAGTGTGATCTGTGCCATTATACCAGTCATACCACTGACAATTGCTACAGAATCCTTTTATGTATGATCTGCAAAAAGGATGATCACAGGACTTCTGATCACTTACAGTAAGTAAGTTCATTCAGTGAAGCAAAATATACCAATGTTGATCATCAATATGCTTCAACCTCCAAACCAGCTCACAAGAACAGAGCAAAACCTTTTCCTCCTTGCCCACACTGTGGCTTTAATGATCATTATCCTGATGATTGCTCATGAACTCATGCTGTGATATTTGCGGGAATCCAGCTCATGAGACATCCCAGCATGACAGTGTCATCCAAGCAAGGAGAAGTTCCAAGCAACCCAGAATCACTGAGTCATCCTCAGTCTCTAAATACAAAACCTGTAGTAGCACAATGCACTCAACCACTGACCATGAGTCAATTGCAAAATTCAAACAGACCTTTAGACCCAAGCCCACTAGTATGTGGGTCAGCAAGAGAAACTAATCCAGTTTACTATTTGTGCAGAGACACGCCATGGAGCCTATTTGGCATCTAGATAGTGGATGCTCAAGAAGCATGATTGGCGTTAAGGAGTATCTGCACAAGTATGTAAAGGAACCAGGACCCAAGGTAGTATTTGGTGATAACTCATCATGTCCCACTGAAGGTTATGGTTCAGTACACTGAAATGGAATAGTTTTCTCTAGAATAGCTTATGTCAATGGTCTAAAATACAACTTCATCAGTGTCAGTCAACTCTGTGATGCTAAGTACATTGTGCAAATCAATGACAAACAAGGCACCATTTTTAATGCCAACAAAGAAGTTGTTTTGATAGCTCCTAGAAGAGATGATGTTTATGTCTTAGACATGTCTCTCTCAAGATGAAACTTGTCTCTTTGCCAAGGCCACTGAGACTATCAACTGGTTGTGGCACAAGAGACTCTCACACTTAAATTTGAAAAACATCAACAACTTGGCAAAACAAAACAAGGTCATTGGCTTACCATCACTGATTTTTGTCAAAGATAAACCATGATCAGCCTGTGAAAAAGGCAAACACTAAAGAGCATCTTTCAAAACCAAACAAAATTTCTCCATCAAAAGCTGCCTTCACCTCCTGCATATGGATCTCTTTGGACCTGTCTGTCCAAGATCAATCCAGCATGAGAGGTATACACTTGTCATTGTTGATGAGTTTTCAAGATACACTTGGGTATAGTTTCTTTCCAAAAAGAGTCAGGCAGTTGATACAATAATGTCATTCATCAGGAACATTGAAAATCAGAATGACATTACTGTTAAACAAATCAGAACTGACATTGGTACTGAGTTCAGAAATGAAGAGCTTGAGAATTTCTGTGATGAAAAGGGAATCTCCCAAAACTTTCCATCTCCTTACACCCCTGAACAAAATGGGGTAGCTGAAAGGAAAAACAGAACTCTCATTGAGGCTGCCAGAACTATGTTAAATGGCTCAGCCCTCTCAAAACATTTCTGGACTGAAGCAGTCAAAACAGCCTGTTACACTCAAAACAGGTCAATCATTGTCAAAAGACATAACAAAACCCCATATGAGATATTCAAAGGTAGACTTCCTGATATCAGCTACTTTCATGTGTTTGGATGTCCTGTGTTTATTCATAACCACAAGGATCATTTAGGCAAGTTTGATGCTAAAGCTGATGATGGATACTCTCTAGGTTACTCACTGATCTCCAAAGCCTTCAGGGTATTTAACACAAGGAGACAACAAGTTGAGGAAACCTTTCATGTCACCTTTGATGAGAGTTCAGAAAGCATCAGGTTCACCAACACCTCAGTGGAGGAAATATGAATTGATAACTCATCAAGATATTCTCCTGATGAGTATAACACTGAAATCAATTCCTCATACCAAGCTGATGCTGACATCTCATATTATGTCTTACCTCACAATCTGCCCCAACCAACCATCAGTGAATTAATTGACAATCAATCGGTCCCTGCTGGGATAGGTAATATTGAACCAAATGTTCAGGAACCTGTTATTCAAGAACCTCAACCTAAATAAGACATCTCAACATATGATCTTAATGATTATGTTGCTCTTGCAACTGAACTCACTCCTGAGTCTCCAGTGATCTCTTCAAGCTCAGATCCTAGACCACAAAGTAAGTGGACAAAATCCCAGGACATTGAGCTTGTAAACATCATTGGTGAACCCACTGAGGGCATGCTCACTAGAAGCATGGCTGCTAAGTTAACTACAGCTTCAGCCAATGAATGTCTATATGCTGATTACCTATCAGAAATAGAACCCAAAAGTGTCATTGAGGCTCTAAAACACCCAAGTTGGGTTCAGGCCATGCAAGAAGAACTTCAACAGTTTGATAAAAACAAGGTCATGACCTTGATTAAATGTCCTCAGGATGTCGTTGTCATAGGAATGAAGTGGGTTTTCAGAAACAAAACTGATGAAAACGGCACTGTCATTAAAAACAAAGCCAGACTTGTAGCCAAATGTTACAGTCAACAATAAGGCATTGACTATGATGAGACATTTGCTCCTGTTGCAAGAATGGAAGCCATCAGGATCTTCCTTGCATTTGCTACCTACATAAACTTCAAAGTTTACCAAATGGATGTAAAAAGTGCATTCCTGAATGGTGAACTCAAGGAAGATGTGTATGTTCAGCAACCTCCTGGCTTTGAGAGTAGTGAATTTCCTGACTATGTCTGTAAGCTTGACAAAGCCCTTTATGGACTTAAACAAGCTCCCAGGGCATGGTATGAAACTCTCTCAGCCTTCCTGATTCAAAACAAGTTTGTCAAAGGAAAGATAGACAACACATTGTTTATCTACAGGACAAAGCAAGATGTGATACTGGTCCAAGTATATGTTGATGACATCATCTTTGGCTCACCAAACTACACTCTTTGCAAACAGTTTGAAAAGCTGATGACAAAGAAGTTTGAAATGAGCATGATGGGTGAACTCACATACTTCCTTGGACTACAAATCAGGCAAACTGATACAGGAATCACAATCAGTCAAGAGAAGTACACCAGAAATCTCTTAAGGAAATATGAGATATCTGACTGTGCCTCAGTGAAGACACCAATGGTCCCTCCTAACAACCTTAGACTTGATCTCACTGGAAAATCAGTCAATCAAACCCATTTCAGGGGGATTGTTGGCTCACTGATGTATCTTACGGCTTCCAGACCAGACATACAATTCTCAGTCTGTCTAATAGCAAGATATCAGTCAAATCCCAAAGAATCCCATCTCACTGCAGCCAAAAGTATACTCAGATACCTGAAGGGAACTCCAAGCCTTGGACTCTACTATCCAAAGTGCTCAGGGTTTGACCTCAAAGGATATTCTGACTCTGATTATGCTGGCTGTAACATGGACAAAAAAAGTACCTCAGGGTCCTGTCAATTTCTTGGAGGAAAATTGGTTTGTTGGAGTGCCAAAAAGCAACAATCAGTGGCTATGTCTTTAGCTGAAGCTGAGTATGTTGCTGCTGCAGGATGTTGTGCCAATGTCTTATGGATGAAAAGTCAACTCAGTGACTATGACATCCATTACAAAATGGTACCCATCTTCTGTGATAACACCAGTGCCATTGCAATCTCCAACAACCCTGTCCTTCACCAAAGAACCAAACACATTGATATCAGATATCATTTCATCAGGGACCACATAATGAAAGGAGACATAGAGCTTCATTTCATCCCTACTGAATATCAACTTGCTGATATCTTTACCAAACCCTTAGATGATCCTACATTTAGGAGACTGAAAGCTGAATTGGGAATGTTAGACATTGAAAGCCAGCAACCTGGAAACCAATCTCAGTAAGTTTTCTCTGAAAAGGTTCATCCTCCCTGAACAAAACCCCAAAACAACCCTCTCACTGAATGAGTAAGACTCATTAAGGGACCCTGACTTTAGACATTGAGCATTGAATGAGTAACTAAATGCACCAAGTATCAGTTACTTAAATGTCCTAGGTTGGTAAACACACCAATTTAATAAAGGAATATATGTCTCTTTATCTTACTGTCATCCAAGTCAAGGGTCCCTCTAAACTTACCTCATCCCACTTGGCATTAAATGCCTTACCTCACATGAAATATCTAATGGATATTTTATTATTGCAGAATGCACTTTTACTGTGCACTGCAACTGTTTCTTTGAAAACCGGGATTTTACTGCGGGTAGTGGAGTGGTGGTATTAAATGAGGAGATTCAAAACGTTTTCAAAAACTTACTTTACAAATCCTCTTTTCTACAAGTTTTACCCCTCTCACCACTCTATAAATACCCTCTTCTAAATCTCATAAACACACACAAAGTAATTTCTGAAGCAAAACTCTGTCAAAATATTTTCTCAAACCCATATATCTTTGTGTGTTCTTCAATCCTCAAAAGAAGTTTTCACTAAAATCTTCTCTATAAACATTTACAAAAGATTTTTCACTACTAACTTAAGAGATTCAAACTCTTTGATTGTTCTTGTCAAGATATTTTTTCCAAAACCCTAAAACTTTTAATGGAAATGGCAAGAACACAACTTCTTCAATTTGCACCACAGTGGGTAGGGGATCTCAGTAATGTTGAATTTAAAACAAACAACGTTATAGGCAATTTTGAATACCCCCCAAATGTCCCTGCCTATAAAGACATAATGAAATTTTTATTCAACTGCCCACTGAAAAAGGCCTTTTGATATTCAGATGCCAAAGCAACGTCAAGTTTGACTCACACAAGCTAGCCACTTGTGAATGACTAACCGTAAGAAACTTAAAACGGCTCAGACACTGACCAATAATAAGAAGTGTAGTATACGGGTAACTCAAACGTGTTAGGTTTGAGCACCGAGATCGTTCCGAACGAGGGTTGAATGGAATTTCCAACTCACGTCTCAATAATCGGGATTTGAATGAGAAAAGCGGATAATATGATATATTCTAAACTACGGGATAAGAAAAGCATATGGGAATAAAATCTAAGGGGAAAACCTAAAAACTAAGGCAAACTACGCAATTCTACGCTAAAACGCAAATACGGGATAAAAATGAAACGCGAATAAAAAGCAAGTACGACTAATCTAACTCCTAAAAATAACCTAAAATTACTTTTACTCTAAAAATGATATTTGAAAACTATTTATGAATTAAAACTAATTTTTAGGAATTTTCTTGATTTAATTCTAATTAAAAACTAATTTTTAACTTTAAAAATAAAACTAATTATCTAAAAATTATGAAAAAGAGAGAGAAAATTATGGAATTACTTTTCAAAAATCTAAAATATCACTAAAGACTTTTCAAAACTATTTTTGTAATTTTCTGATTAATTTCCTATTTTCTATGAATTTAATACTATTTTAATCTAATTTAAATTATGAAAAATACCAAATAAAAGGGGAAAAATAGGGAAAAATATTTTTTATACTTTTTATATTTATCTTAATTTAATAAAATTGAAAAACTATTTTTTGGAACTTTTTCTCAATTATTTGCAATTAAAGCTATTTAAAAATGATTAAAAACTGTTTTAAATCTAGAAAAATAGTGAACAGTAACTAAAAATTATGAAAAATTCAGGGAAATTCTAAAATGCTATTCTAGTTCTAGGAAAAATAGAAAACACTGGGCTTATGTGGGAGAATTGAGGGCTGCTATGTAACTGCTATGGGGAATAAGCACTTGAAAATAAGCTATTAAGCACTAGAGTGTTCCAACTGATAATATAAGCTAGACTATACTGAAACTACTCTAAGGCATCTTATAGCACCTACTCCTAACACCTAATAAGCATTATACCTAAGATTAAGCCAACTGAACTATAAGTAAATCAAGCTAACTGACCCTAAGTTCTAGCTAATGAAACTGCTTATCTAAAAAGCTAACATGAAAACCAGAAGTATGGGACTCAAGCCCACCTAGCAGAGAGTACTTGTACCAATTTTCAGCTAATAAGGACTATTAACGAAGGAGTTATTGATCAAACAAAAACTGGCTAAAACATCAAAGTCTGCTGAATTGCAGTAACAGAATGGAGCAGAACAGGTCTGATGAAGACCAAAATAAGCACTAGAATAAGCAAATAAAGGAATCTAGAGGGTGAACATGTTAATTCCTAAAGTGACCAACCTAGAGAAGCAATAACTTAAGCAACTAAGTCTATAATCTCAGCTAATCCTAAACTGGAAACACATCTATAACAGGCTAAAAAGGAGCAAAACAGAAAAGATCATGGCAATATTAAGCATGAAAATGAATTACAAGTTGAACTAGATGATGTAAATACTTAAAGCAGATAATCAATACACCATTAAAAACAGTTTACTACCTAAGATTAAGATCTCTAATCTTACTGGATAGCAGATTCATGCATTTTAGATCAAGACAATTTTCAAACCTGTTATAATCAACCCAACAAATTTGACCATTAGACTTGAAGTTTTTGATTACTAACTCTATAAAAACAACAATTGGAAACAACACACTCAGAATCAACTTGCAAATCTCACTCAACTTCTAAAATTATAACAGAACTAAACACCCCTTTAACATTTCAAAATACATTTAAACTACTAAAATTGATGAGATTCTTATCTAAAACTGATTTTGAATACTTAAGCAACCATTATAACTCAACTTACAATCATTAAAACCAAAATCTAACCTAAACCTGTTTGACTTTAAGAATGTTGACCCGTTTTGACTTATGTTGACTTTTTGAGGAAAATGAGATTAAGAACAAGTCAATGTAGAATTAAAGCTTATGTGAGCTTAATGAGTAATAAACTAAGCTTCCAAACAGTTATGAAAAGAATTTGAACAGAAATTCGAATCAACAAGAATTAAGATGAAAACTTGCTTGCATTAATAAAGTGAATAACAGAATTATATTGAAAAGGACAAGATTACACTATGAAAGCAGTTAAATGACAAGTAAATAAAATGGTAACATTTCTCTAAGACATGAAAAATGGACAATTCGACTTGTGACTGATCCAGGGTATATATAGCTGAGCTTAGGTCTTGGGATCCCTTTGAGAAGCTTCATGAAGCTCTAATCTCGACCATTCATTCATTCCATGTCACCACAGCCAATCAACGAGCTCCATATCATCAAGTGACGTGTGTAGACCAATGGGAGTGCTTCATTTTGCCACTGTGGCAGTCTTATCTGACAAGTCAGGTTTGAGAAGATGCTAGTACGATGTTAGGTGTTTGGGATTGGGTAAATTGGTGGTAAAAGGTGTGTAAATGGGTGTTTGGGATTTGGGGAAGAAAGTCACTGTAAAGGGGCGCGTTTGTTTTGTTTATTATAACTCAAATTTCGTTGACTGGGTATTGTGAGTTGACTCGGGTAAGTATATCGGGTCAAGGGTGTGATTCGGGTAAGGATTTGGTTTGGTGGGTTGATTATCAACGTGGCCGGGTTGTGGTTGAGAGATTGGGCCAGGTGAATGGATATTGGACCGGACTTGTTTGTGTTTAATTTATTTTGGACCAAAGGATATAGGATTGGATTAGTAGTGTAACCACTTAATCATATAAAGGACCAATCTTGTATAAGATGAAACTTTAGGGACCAAGGTTGTAAATTCTGAAAATATTCTCCAAGGGCTGATTTTGTCACTCTTCAAGTAACCCAAGGGCCAATTAGTAACTTTTGAATCTTCAAGGGTCATTTCTGCCAAATGTTGAAACTTGAGGGGCCAAATTTGACATTTCTTTAAACTTGAGTATATCTTTCAAAAATCATCCTCGGAGAATAAAATCTTCATAAATGCATAATTCTGACCTTCCGGCTCAGCTTAAGCTCTCTTTAATCTCTCGTGCTCGGATTTACGTCTAATTTGGTTCCTTTTTGCGTGTTTTTACATATCCGTACCTGCACAAGCACAAACTCAAGAAAACCACAAATATTAGCAATAAACGGCTCTTTCTTGGTTATTTTGGGTCTATTTTGATATAGAAAAGGTATGTGTTTTAGCACATACCAAAATACCCCAGACGAAACCATTGCCGTGTCCTCACGCAATGCAATCAACTCACGCTTCTAAAACCAAGGATTTCAATCTCTTTCTACTAAACCATTGATATGTCCAAACCGTCAAGTTATCTCACACAAGCTAGCCACTTTTGAATGACTAACCGTAAGAAACTTCAAACAGTTCAGACAAACCAATTAGAGAAGAAGTAGTCAATGTTCCTCAAAAGAGATTAAGAAAGCCTTAATTCTAAAAACGCCCCGTTTACCTTTCAAATTCACATATAGATATTACAATTAAGCACATTCCGATTATGAATGACGGTTTGTTGAACTTTCATGTCGATCAATAACTCAAACATTTTTCAAACGACACGTTAGGATCACGGAGTAGAAAACACAACACAGCGTGAAGTGACCACACGGATAGAATACATCGTCCCTGATTTTTCACAAGTCCCAAACTAAGCGTAAAACCGAAATCATTGTTAAATATGATTCTAGATGCTAACACTACCCATGGAAGTTACTTGTGTAATTACCTTTTGTTCCCATTTTCCTATTTTCCTCTAGATTTTTTTATTTTTGTGAGAAATGAATTTCTTCAAATTCTCGTTTCGATAACTTTTATTCCGATAAAGATACAAAGCTAAGTCGATAATTAGTTATCCGCCTTCTCTCAAGAACCATTGTCGTAAAAATGAGGTCCACATCAAGGAATTTTATTACTAACTTTTGATTATTTCAATTTTCATCATCATTTTTCATTTTTTTTTTATATATATTTTTTTTTTGCATTTATACTTATACTTATATGAGCTGTGAACCACGGAGCTTCACGGGGTAATTCCAAGACTATAGGCTTCATGAAATGAGGATCCCGGCTGGCTAGGCTAAGACCTCACTCAATCCCGGCTAAAGATCCAAGGGTCCGATCTCGACACCGCAGCTCACAACTTTACTTATTACATTTCACATATCACTTATTACTCATTTATTTATTACGGATCCTTGATGTGTACCCAATTTTTAAAACAAATATTCTTTTAAGAAGATAAAGAACTAACCATCGTCAAAAACTCGACATCTCTAATTATTTAGACAGATATGGGGTGAAACAATTTTGTGGGAACAAAAAGCCATAAGTACCTTCGATGGGCTCTAAAGAGAACCAACTACTCCACGCTTAGCATCTAAACTCATAAGTAACTCTTTCATTTCTCGATCTCTGCAAATTTAAAATCCCAAATAATGAGATTCGCAGATGCTTAGCCGATAATTTCTAGATTATCTATGGTTAAGGGAACAAGCTAGGGCTCAATACGCCCGGTCAAGTCAGAATTCCATTCCTACTCTCACCAGCGGAAAGTCAACAAGGTGTCAAAACATATATTAACTTAGCAAATGCTTCGTCTTATGAAATCAAGTTATGCATATTTAAAGTCACTCAGGGAAACTTGCAAACTCTTGGCCTTGTGAGCTAAAATTCGCATTTTATAGCTTCTTGTCTAAGAGACTAGCAAAACTTTTCAATCAAAAAGACTTAACAAAAGCTTACAAAAATTTTTAAATTTTTCACATTTTTGCACAATTTTTCATTTTCTAAGGAAAAACGGTGTTACGAGAGTACACGACAGAAATAAGCAAGTGCGGTCAAATCAAATCGAAGATTACCCTACCCCAGACTAGAACGAAACATTGTCCTCAATGTTTAAAGCAAGGGTATCACGAAAATCTAAAATCCGTTTATTAAGTATGCTCAAAGATAAACGTTAGTCGATAAGATTAGGATATCGGATTTCCATCAGCATCGATCATGAAACTCGAGTGGAGAAATGACAAACTTCGAGCACGAGAGTCTTCATATCGGGAACATCCTAAACACAACATCACAAACAACCAAACACGAGAAATCGAAGAGGCAGACCCCTTCGCGTCACTTATTAGAAAATAGAAAAGAAGATAGATGGATAAGCATGGGGTGCCTCCCACGAAGCGCTACTGTTTTTGATCACCGAGTCGCTAGCCTGACTCGTCCCCGAATTCATTTGTCCTTGGGGAAGAAGGTGGTAGAGATACCAGGGTCAAAAACGGTGTCCTCATTCCCGAAGGAATGAGACTGGGTGGGTTGGGTGAGAAAGAAAGTGTCGGGCTCCAGCACATAAGGTATATGAAAGAATGATCCATCATCCGGTGGTTTTGCGGGTGGACGAAGGAATGACGGATAGAAATGAGAAAACTCCAAAGAAGACGGGAGTTTATGGTAAAGGATAAGAGATGTAGGCTCAATACTGAAGGCATCCAAGTGAGGACCCTTTTCTCTAACAACGGTTTTAGCATAAAGCTCATCTATGTCTAATATCCCGGGTTTAAAGATTTTGTCTTCACATAAAGGCTCAACGGGATAAATGATGGTGGACTCATTAGAAGAAGGGGAGTCAAGAGAACCATCAAGAACAACCATATCCCTCTCGGGATTATTCATAACATCCTCAATACCCGGCGGTATCAAGTCATCGATAGCATCCTCAATGATCGGGTCATTTGTCGGAGTATCAGAAATCTCGTTCAAAACTTTGTTCTCATCAATATCAAAGTAGAATCGCTCAAGAATCGGAGGATAAACATCATCAATAGTGGGATTGCCACTAATCTCTTCATCAAATCGGAAAGTCTCAAGCTCGGGAGAGAAATCACTATCTTTAACGGAGATAGGAAGCGAACTTGAATTATTGTTAAGGGCTTCAATCTTGGAAATGAGAAGATAAACATTCGACAATGTTTCTCGTAATGCTTCATCCTCGATCTCTATATTATCGGGCTCAATCTCTTCTTCTTCTGGCTCGGGCTCAGAAGGTAAATCGTCAACGAAATCGATGTCTCCATAAGAATCGTCATCGGAATCGGAGAACATCTCAACATGATCGCTCAAATTATCAAGAGAAGGCTCATCACAAATATCAACAACCCCAGACTCAATTGGGATTGGGATAAGGTACTCAGCATTAGACACTTCCGTTTCCGGAATAGTACTAAGATGCTCATCCCCCATTATGAGAGAGTCAACGGGTTCAACAATGTTTGAAGAAACATGATCATCGACCTCTTCCAAAAGAGCGTCACTTCTCTCAACCGGCGTGAGTGAAGGGGAAGAGTCGGAAATGCAAGGCTCAGAAACGGGAGTGGTTTCAGCCGACAAACTTGCATAGTATTCTTTCATTTGGATGGAGTCCTCATCATCATCGAAAACGAAAGTCTTGCGATATTGGGTTGTTGTAGCATTATAGACGTCGTCATCGGTGGCTTGACAATCGTAAAAAGGATGGGGACCACCACAATAATCACATCTTTTGGTAAAGGTATCAACGAACTCTGACTTTTGCTTCATGCATCGAATATCATCGGTAAGCTCAGCCATCTTAACCGGTTTATTTCTTGATGTCATAACTTTTTATTTGTTCTCAATGATTGTCAATATATCCCTTGTGGTACGATACAAGATATTGCCACCGGCGGCTGTATTAAGTGAATCTTGATCGGTTTGCGTTAAAGCATTGTAGAATATATCGATCTGGAGTAATTCCGAAAAACCATGATGTGGGCATTTTCGTAGGAGATCTTTGAATCTATCCCATGCCTCACCAAAACATTCATCAAAATGCTGCTGGAAGTTCGTTATTTCGTTCTTAAGGTTTTTCGTTCTAGAATAAGGAAAGAAACGATTTACAAATTTTGAAACGAGATCTTCCCAAGCAGTGATCGATCGAGGGGGTTCTTTATCGAGCCAATTCCGGGCTACCCCCTCGAGAGAAAATAAGAATAACATCAACTTAATTGTGTCATGAGGAACATCCTTATATTGTATAGTCGAAATTAAATTATCAAACCATCGGATGTGAGCATAGGGATCGTCCTTCTCGAAACCATAGAATGGTTTTGACATAACTAGTTGAATTAAACCGGTTTGTATCTTGAAATTTTCGGAAAGAATCTCCGGTACAACAACAGCATCTTCGTAACCCTCGGTGGGTACTTGGAGCAATTCCGACATCGTACGTGTGTCCGTCATTAGAATTAAACATATAGAGGGATAAGAGGAAAGAATTATCGAATCAGAGGATAAAAGAAGAATATTTTTGGGTTTTTAAAACAAATTTTGAAAATGAAAATCTTTTTGGGTTTTTATAAAAGGGGTATGTACAAATATCAATGATAACTTCACGAGGAAGGATCTTCAAAAGCACACGATTCGAGACGGAATACGAAAACTCGCTACAAGCCCTCCCCGGCAGCGGCGCCAAAAATTGATATTCAGATGCCAAAGCAACGTCAAGTTTGACTCACACAAGCTAGACACTTGTGAATGACTAACCGTAAGAAACTTAAAACGGCTCAGACACTGACCAATAATAAGAAGTGTAGTATACGGGTAACTCAAACGTGTTAGGTTTGAGCACCGAGATCGTTCCGAACGAGGGTTGAATGGAATTTCCAACTCACGTCTCAATAATCGGGATTTGAAGAAGAAAAGGGGATAATATGATATATTCTAAACTACGGGATAAGAAAAGCATATGGGAATAAAATCTAAGGGGAAAACCTAAAAACTAAGGCAAACTACGCAATTCTACGCTAAAACGCAAATACGGGATAAAAATGAAACGTGAATAAAAAGCAAGTACGACTAATCTAACTCTTAAAAATAACCTAAAATTACTTTTACTCTAAAAATGATATTTGAAAACTATTTATGAATTAAAACTAATTTTTAGGAATTTTCTTGATTTAATTCTAATTAAAAACTAATTTTTAACTTTAAAAATAAAACTAATTATCTAAAAATTATGAAAAAGAGAGAGAAAATTATGGAATTACTTTTCAAAAATCTAAAATATCACTAAAGACTTTTCAAAACTATTTTTGTAATTTTCTGATTAATTTCCTATTTTCTATGAATTTAATACTATTTTAATCTAATTTAAATTATGAAAAATACCAAATAAAAGGGGAAAAATAGGGAAAAATATTTTTTATACTTTTTATATTTATCTTAATTTAAGAAAATTGAAAAACTATTTTTTGGAACTTTTTCTCAATTATTTGCAATTAAAGCTATTTAAAAATGATTAAAAACTGTTTTAAATCTAGAAAAATAGTGAACAGTAACTAAAAATTATGAAAAATTCAGGGAAATTCTAAAATGCTATTCTAGTTCTAGGAAAAATAGAAAACACTGGGATTATGTGGGAGAATTGAGGGCTGCTATGTAACTGCTATGGGGAATAAGCACTTGAAAATAAGCTATTAAGCACTAGAGTGTTCCAACTGATAATATAAGCTAGACTATACTGAAACTACTCTAAGGCATCTTATAGCACCTACTCCTAACACCTAATAAGCATTATACCTAAGATTAAGCCAACTGAACTATAAGTAAATCAAGCTAACTGACCCTAAGTTCTAGCTAATGAAACTGCTTATCTAAAAAGCTAACATGAAAACCAGAAGTATGGGACTCAAGCCTACCTAGCAGAGAGTACTTGTACCAATTTTCAGCTAATAAGGACTATTAACGAAGGAGTTATTGATCAAACAAAAACTGGCTAAAACATCAAAGTCTGCTGAATTGCAGTAACAGAATGGAGCAGAACAGGTCTGATGAAGACCAAAATAAGCACTAGAATAAGCAAATAAAGGAATCTAGAGGGTGAACATGTTAATTCCTAAAGTGACCAACCTAGAGAAGCAATAACTTAAGCAACTAAGTCTATAATCTCAGCTAATCCTAAACTGGAAACACAGCTATAACAGGCTAAAAAGGAGCAAAACAGAAAAGATCATGGCAATATTAAGCATGAAAATGAATTACAAGTTGAACTAGATGATGTAAATACTTAAAGCAGATAATCAATACACCATTAAAAACAGTTTACTACCTAAGATTAAGATCTCTAATCTTACAGGATAGCAGATTCATGCATTTTAGACCAAGACAATTTTCAAACCTGTTATAATCAACCCAACAAATTTGACCATTAGACTTGAAGTTTTTGATTACTAACTCTATAAAAACAACAATTGGAAACAACACACTCAGAATCAACTTGCAAATCTCACTCAACTTCTAAAATTATAACAGAACCAAACATCCCTTTAACATTTCAAAATACATTTAAACTACTAAAATTGATGAGATTCTTATCTAAAACTGATTTTGAATACTTAAGCAACCATTATAACTCAACTTACAATCATTAAAACCAAAATCTAACCTAAACCTGTTTGACTTTAAGAATGTTGACCCGTTTTGACTTATGTTGACTTTTTGAGGAAAATGAGATTAAGAACAAGTCAATGTAGAATTAACCTCACATAAGCTTACACAAGCTTATGTGAGCTTAATGAGTAATAAACTAAGCTTCCAAACAGTTATGAAACGAGCTTCATATCATCAAGTGACGTGTGTAGACCAATGGGAGTGCTTCATTTTGCCATTGTGGCAGTCTTATCTGACAAGTCAGGTTTAAGAAGATGCTAGTACGATGTTAGGTGTTTGGGATTGGGTAAATTGGTGGTAAAAGGTGTGTAAATGGGTGTTTGGGATTTGGGGAAGAAAGTCACTGTAAAGGGGCGCGTTTGTTTTGTTTATTATAACTCAAATTTCGTTGACTGGGTATTGTGAGTTGACTCGGGTAAGTATATCGGGTCAAGGGTGTGATTCGGGTAAGGATTTGGTTTGGTGGGTTGATTATCAACGTGGCCGGGTTATGGTTGAGAGATTGGGCCAGGTGAATGGATATTGGACCGGACTTGTTTTTGTTTAATTTATTTTGGACCAAAGGATATAGGATTGGATTAGTAGTGTAACCACTTAATCATATAAAGGACCAATCTTGTATAAGATGAAACTTTAGGGACCAAGGTTGTAAATTCTGAAAATATTCTCCAAGGGCTGATTTTGTCACTCTTCAAGTAACCCAAGGGCCAATTAGTAACTTTTGAATATTCAAGGGTCATTTCTGCCAAATGTTGAAACTTGAGGGGCCAAATTTGACATTTCTTTAAACTTGAGTATATCTTTCAAAAATCATCCTCGGAGAATAAAATCTTCATAAATGCATAATTCTGACCTTCCGGCTCAGCTTAAGCTCTCTTTAATCTCTCGTGCTCGGATTTACGTCTGATTTGGTTCCTTTTTGCGTGTTTTTACATATCCGTACCTGCACAAGCACAAACTCAAGAAAACCACAAATATTAGCAATAAACGGCTTTTTCTTGGTTATTTTGGGTCTATTTTGATATAGAAAAGGTATGTGTTTTAGCACATACCACCTTTGTTCAGTGTCCCTCTATACTGTACCAAAACCTCCTCAGGGAGTTTTGGGCAACAGCAATGGCCTTTGACCCGACACCCTCTACTGATGATAATGACCTTAGACCACTCAGAGATTATCTCATCAGGTTCAGTCTTTTTATTGGGGAAAAGTCACTGACCCTGGATTATAAAACTTTTTGCACTTCAACAGTGTTAGACTATAATTCTGGAAACTATGTGGCTCATCCTGAACCCTCCACAATAAAGGATGGGTTAAAACAAATTGTTTTGGATCCAAAATTTTTGGACAGAACCCCAGTCACCAAGAACTCATTTCCTGCGGCTTGGAAGATCCTGTTCACTTTTGTGATTCAGGTTCTCGGCGGGAACCACTCATCCACTGAACAAGTTAATTATATTCAGTTGATGGTGGCATACTGCTTGATGAATGGGGTCACTGTCGACATAGGGGAGATCATTTACAGTGATCTTGTAACCAAGCTACAAAGCAAAACTAGGACGAAATACGTTTTGTATCCTAGGTTTGTCTCTTGTGCTTTGCAAGTGTTACTGGGTTGCAATTATCCTCAGGAACAAAAATATTGTGCTTTACCTGGCATCCTGAGTCAATCAAATTTTCAAAAGGACCCATCCCATGTCACTAATATTGAATTGACGGCCCATATGGTTGCTGTAAACAACCAAAGGGACTCAGTGTCTCCAAACCCTGCTCCTAAAAAGAGAAAGGGGAAGTCTCAGACTGGGACTAAGACCAAACCCAAGTCTCAGGACCCTGAGGCTTCTGGAGCACAGCCTAAAAGGCAAAAGAAGCCCCAGACTGATCTGCCACCCACTGGTGACCAAGCAACATCCACCCCGGTGACAACGAAGTACACTGATACATCACAGTCAGTGCCCTTGGTCCCAACCACTACTCCCCAAGATCCAAAGGGAAACATACAACCCGCTGGTAGGGGAGCGCCTTCCACATTGCCCAAGGATGACATTCGCAAATCACAGCTTTTGTCTGAGGGCCAACTAAATGATCCCAAAGACTCAGAGGGAACTGAACAACCCGCTGATAGGGATCTCACTGCCACTGACTCCGCCAAAGGCACTGGGAAATGCCCACCAGTGTCTCAGGGGTCACGGGGGACAAAGACTCGGAGGAAAAGAAACAACCCGCCGATACGGAACTCACAACCAATCCTGACTCTGACGAAGGCACTGGGAAACGCCCACCAGTGTCTGAGGGGTCACTGGGGGACAAAGACTCAGAGGGAAGTATACCACCCGCTGATATGGAACCTGTCACCACCACTGGTTTACTGACGGTTGCTGAGGTTACTGAAATAATTTTCTCTGATGAAGAACAAGCTGAAAGTGAAGATGAAATTCTATCAGCAGGAGAAGAAGTGGACGCTGATGTTCAAACTGAACAAGAGAAATAACCTGATCCACAAGAGCCTAAAGAGTCACCTTTCCAGCCTGAAGAAAATGACTCTGACTCTTCTGCATCTTCCTGTCCTGAAGAATTCAGAAAGTTTGATAATAATCTTCCACTGACAGAGAGGCAACTTGTTATGTGGATCACTAAAGCTTCAAGGAAGCTATATTCTGGGGTTACTGAAACATTATGGGATCAACACACTGAAGCTACTGCCAGCTATGCTGATCTAAAGTCTGATGTGCTCACCTTCAAGGCCAACACTGATGAACACAGGGATCTTATATACCAACATCTACATAGATTGGATGAAAACCTGGTCAAATTTCTCAAGCATCTTCAGACTTGTGGTGTTACAATCAATGAAATCAGGGATATGTCAAAGAAGACCCATCACTCAACTCTAAAGTGCTGGAGGCTACTGAGGCTTACTTGAAGAATTCCTCAGACCTCACTGAACTAATCAACATGCTAAAGTCTGCAAATGTTTAGGGTCTTCAGTCTTCTGTTTAGTCTCTTCAGGAAACATTGGGTTCATTGGATGCTTAGGTGACCACTTTGGCTAAGGCATCATCTTCAATGACTTGGAATCTTGGGCCAAGAATGACTGCCTTGGAACTCTTTCAAGCTACTCTGGCTGAAAAAGTCACTGATCTTCAAAAAGACACAACGGACATCAAGGTTATGGTCACTGAGATCTATCAAGCCTTCAAAGGACAAGCAACATCAACTCCCCCGGTGTTCGAGGCAACTCTTGCTCTTACTGACGTTGCGGCAACAATTGAGGGGGAGAAGACCACTGAAGAGACTCCCTCTCACACTGAGGGGGAGCCTGCTCAACCAGTCTCTGCAACACCTATTTCATCACTCCCACCAGTTTCAGCAACACCCATATCATCAGTTCCCCCACCACCACCAACAACAATACTGACAGTCGCACCTATCATGAAAACACCACCACCATTGGTAGCATCATCTTCCTCAGGCCAGGACAAAGGAAAGGCAATAATGCAAACACCTGAGCCTGAGAAGATCCCCTATATGATCGGAAACACTGAGTACCTTCTCACTCCACAACAGCTAAGTGCCTATCTGGCTAAGGAAGAAAGGAGAAGGAAACTAGCTGAGGAAGAAAGAAAGAGCAAAGAAGCACTGGTACAAGTTATTGTTGAGGAAGCTGAGAACATAGGAATTGATCCTAAGAAGCTTGAAAAGGGTCAGGCGGGATAGAAGTTCAAGGATGATAAAATGGCTGAAATGAAAAAAAGATTGGAAGAAAAGAACAAGAAAACTGCAGCCATCAGGCAAGAAAGAATTGACCACTACAACTGGTCAATGACAAGCAGAAGGCCGCCTGTGAAAATCACTGATGTCAGAATCATCCCCAAGTCCAAACCACTGGCAATGAACGTCTACAGGGGGGATGATAAAAGACACTTCGAGGTTCATGATCCCCTGAAATTCACTGACTTTGGGATCACTGAACTCGATGAACTTGGTCCTGTTATTGAAAAGAAGCAGAACACGGTGGTTAAGGAGCTGATTAAAATGCTCAGCAAAAGGTATGAAAGACTGAGGGAAGCACCAGCAATACTGGGAATTCTGCCTGCCTTAATAGCACCTCAAGGATCTCAAGCTCAAGCATCACAGGGCAAACGAAAGAGGGTTGAGTTCCAGCCTGAGATCAAAGTTCCTGTACTGGAATGTAATAGGGAGCTACCTGAAGGGGTGAAGTTTGTAAATTGTCTTGTGATAGAAAAGCCTGAAAGAGGATTGTTTTTCATTGATGTCTATGGAAACCCAGCATTCCAAAGATGGAGTGACATTGATAAGGCAGGTGTGGCCACAATGCTGAGCTACATACCAATGGCCTCTCAAATTCAGACTCTTGCAAACGTCAGGTTCTGTGCTGACTTAAACGCCAAGATAAGAGAACACCCTGACAGAGAAACACTCATCACAAAGAAAGTAAAGATTGAAGCACTGGGGATCCATCTAGATTGACATTAGTATCATTTATCTTTTGTACTAGTGATAGGAACCATGTAATGTGATCAATAAAAGATGTATGTTTTGTTAAAATACTCAATGTTCCTTATTTTATTCATTAGTACATTCAATGTAAGAAGAAGCCATTTGCTCACTTACACTGATCAAACACTTAGGCTATTTGTATATCCAAATAAGGGGAGACTGTTGGGTTCGGTAAATACCCAAACCCCTTGATCTAGGATTTGAATAGAAAATACCCCAAGTGTTTAGACCGTTAAACACTAACAGGTCACTGTGTGCATAGTCTCTCAGTGAGCCATCTTCAGGATACTCAGTAAGAGACGAAGAATAAGTCTCTCCACTTAGTAAGGCGGAACTTAAAGGGTGAAGACTGAGTCAAGAAGGAGATGGTGGATTCAGTGAGTGATGACAATAACTCACTGAATCTCTAAACTCCTCACCAACTGCTAACACTGAAGACAAACTAGATTAAAGACTAAAGGCGGAGAAGACTGAAGAATGGGCGGGACAAAACGGTTATGCTTGAAGCGATAAAGACGGAGTACTTATCTTCAAGAAGTCAACTTTCCCTGAAAGGCTCAGCATCAGTACTGACAAGTAGAAAGTGGCTTTGTCCCTTACCAGAAATAGCCTTTGTAAACAGAGAAAAAACACATCAGTATTTTGTCTTCTGTAACTTGTCAGTTTATCACTTAGGAAAGAGTTAAAACTCATACTTGTATAAATAGCATAAGAGATGGAGTGAAAGATTTAAGCTTGTGAATTGTAAAACACACACACACATAAGCCATCTTTCACTCCTCCAAATACAACTCAGTCCCTGAGATAGCTCAGTGGTTCCATAGTAGTTGTGTTCAGACTTAGCCTGAGCTTAGTGAGGAGTACCAGCCCTTTGTCATTTCAATCCCAAGTACTATTTCGCAAGTACTTGGGTAATGTATTCTTTTTTATTCATTTCTAATAAAGAATATTATGTTAAAAATTTATCAGTGTGTTTTTACTTAAGTCATTTCAGTCATTGATTCACTATTAGTTTGTTTTTTTAAATACTTAACAGTTTTTATACAATAGTGAATAGGGAACAACACAACTACTTCTAACATGATTGTTGGTTTGCCATGATCACCTCGTGTGAACTGACCTTGCTAAGAGACGGGACAATTTTTCCAAGGCCAATGCATTCAATCAATACTACCTAACATACTTGAAAACCCGTGGTGTTCTGAATGCAAGTGAAGTATACGCTCAACGTCCTCGGCACTTGGTCTTCGCAAGTAGACGGGACCAAAAATTTCAACTACACCTTGACAAAATTTCTTTAGACATGAGATGGCAGTACTTCACCTATTCATACTTATTCGTCATTATAATCAGCTGGTGTTCCATATGCTAACTGTCTTATAGCAGCAATGCATTTTTGTATTGGATATAGGCCTCTTATTCCAAGGGCATCATCTTTTTGTTTGAAATAGTCATAACGGTCGGACAATGCATCTACGATCTTCATGAATAATACTTTATTCATTCGAAACCTTCGTCTGAACTTGTACACTGGAAAAACTGGTTCATCACAGAAATAATGCGCAAAAAGTCGACGATGTCCTTCTTCTCGACCTCGATCGATACGTAGTCGGCTTGACCTTTCGGCTTCATCACAAAGTTCTTTCTCTGCAAGCATCAACAACAACTTCTCATAGGTATCGTCATTTAATTCCTCGATGATAAATTCATTTGCTTGTGCAAGCAGTTGTTCGATGCCGTCGTCATACATAATTAGGAGTGTATAAATTTATGCAGGGTGAGAAGATGTATATATATGAATCATGCTCTTATATGAATGAGCCTGTTATATATATATATATATATATATATATATATATATATATATATATATATATATATATATGTATATATAAGCATAAAACAAGTAAAACCAAAAACCAACTTACTGATTGTTCTTAAAAGGGTAATAAGTGTTATATATATCTTTTATTGAGGGGTATAAAATGAAAACTCAACAACTATACAATTAATGAGAATAGCTTCTTGCTTTTCTATCAAACGCTCGGTGCATGTCAAGTCTTTCTCCAAAAAGTTGTTTGTAAAGCTTTTGCTCTAATGCTTTCAAGTCTTCCAATAGCTTTTCTAAATAGTGAAAAGTCATTGTAAAACACTTGCATTGCAGATGCTCTAAGAGTAAAGACTTGTTGTAGCAATAAATGTGAATGACTTGACAAAATTCAAGCGTTTGATTAAAAGCTTGGATCTCTTGTTCAAATATTAATTTTTCCTTTTCAACTATTTTTTTAGTTTTTAAAAAGCTTTTGTTAAAACTTGATGCCTTGGAGTTAATTTGTGAATATGACTTTTGCAAAAACTTTTTACACACAACATTTAATTGTATTAAATGATTCAAGTCTTTTATAACTTGATACATTACTCATGCTCTAAGTTCATAATAAAGACATAATATTAAAATTTTTGATGTTTTTACATACTTTATAGAAAAAATTATGCAACACTCCCAAATGAATAAAATGGCGATTAAAATTTAAAAGTGTGAGGTTGTATTTTTGCATATATGCTTTTCTTAATGAGTAAAAAGTTAACTAGAAAGTTAGCTTGGTTTGTGTTCTCTTAACCCAACAAGTAAGATTTGGTTTAAGCGTTTAGTTCAGATTAACCGGCTTTAGTTTCGTTTTCTTTCTTTTTTTTTTTTTTTTTATCAAATCATGATTCGTTTTTATGAACATTGTTGAGCTTTTATCATTGGCTCATATATATCTTATAGAGGCCTTCCACTCATGGACATTGACAACCTCATAAGATTAGGCCAGTAGACTTGGTAAAGAAGCTTAATATTGGAGACTCGGTTGATTGGAACTTCTTTAGGCTCATTCTGACGGTCGCAAGTCCTGCATCCACCAAGAACATGTCTTCCTTTAAGCGTAAAACTTAAGCTTAATAATTGACACTCACAGGTTAGTAAATTTTTGTTTTTCCTTTTAACTTATGACAAAAGTAAAAGAAAATATAAACAAAAATGTTGAATTAAATCTTTGCTGCCTAGCCGAATGTCTGAATTGTCTTCCGGTCTTGACTCAAAGAGATCCTTTGGATACCTGTATAGATGTAACAAACGCGTTAGCTTCGCCCCAGGTGTGACCACAGGACCAAGCTCCGGCGTGAGAGTAAGTATTGGTGTTGTATCGGAAAGTAGGAATAATTAATGTGTGTGTAAGTGAAGTAAATGCTAATGATGTATGTGAGTAAATGTGAGGGTCTTTATAGTACCCCCATAACTGTACGTGGTTACTATTATGCTATCGTTCATAGTATGATTCTATCACTATTCCTGACATCTAGGGTGTCGCGAGTCGTGCCACGTGTCATGACGCGTTCTCGTGTATTGACCAGATAAAGCCACGCGCGCGTCTGACTTGACGCGACGTTTTGATTCCCTCCCAAAGGCCCTATATAAGGGTTCATTCATTTCATTTTACAGTTTTACTCTCTCTCTCTCTCTCTCTCTCTCTCTCTCTCTCTCTCTCTCTCTCTCTCTCTCCCCCCACTATTGTCAAATCTACCGGCTTCCCACTTAGGTGCGTTCCCTCTCCTTCTTGTCTATTCATCTTTTACGTTACCTTCCCCTGTTCTTCAATAATGGCCTCCGGATCTCAGAATGAGGTTGTTTTCGAACCTCATACCGAAACCGTCATTCCCAAATTTCATATGCATATATATATATATGAGTCTGTTATGTCGGAGGAAGATTTAGAAAAAGTAGTTTTAGAGTACGGTATTCCATGCGACTTGCATCCCTGTCTACCGCCGGAGGGGCTAACCATGAACTACCTTCCTTTAAACTCCATCGGTATATACGATCAATATTTAGAATTTTCGGGTGCAAGAGTTCCTTTTTCTATTCTTCTCCTCCAGATTATCAAATACTTCCATGTATATATTTCTCAGCTTGTCCGTATCGACTTAAGTAAAGCCATTATGTTCGAGGTATATTGCAGGAGCTTAGGTATTTCACCTTACCTCACCTTATTCCGTGTTTTCTACAAGCTTAATAAGCAAGGACACTGGTTTTCCTTTGAGCGTCGTCCGATAAGGGTGCTCGAGAAAATATTTTTAACGAGACCTGCTCTAATTTGAAGCATTGGAAAGACATGTATTTCTTGAATGATCGTCAGGCCATTTCGGATGCTATGCCATTGCGGCATTAAGATTATAGTGTGGCAGATCTTCCTTCGGCCAGCGGTTTTGACGAGGATCATGTTTGGAGGTTGACGGTGCATATTGTTGACCTCCGATCTATTCATCCGAGTTTATTGTTTGAGGTCGGACTGACAACCATTTGGAAGTTTTTGGGGTTTCGTCCAGCGTTTAAGGACATCGAGGGGAATGGTAACACATTTTTTCCGTAGGTTTCAACTTTGCTAGTTTATTGCTTAATTTTTAAACAAAGGTTATATGTTTTGCTTTGCTTTGCAGTTGTATCCATGTATCGTTATCTTAGGTTCTCTTTCGGAAGGTTCCCGCATAGGAAAGGGGGTAGCTTTGGGTGAAAATGAAGTAATTCCCCAGCACACCACCGAACCTTTACCTGTCAGAGAACCGATCCCTGCGAAGACCGACGTTCAAAGGGTAGCAGAGAAGGCTGACCAAGCCGTCGTAACACTAGATTAGCCAAAGAGAAAAAGAAGCAAAATGCGCCTCAATGTCAAGGGGCAAGGAAACGTCTGGCTGGAGAGTCTTCTCGGCCAAGACAGAGAAAGAAGAAAAAAACAACAATTGTCTTAGAGGATGCTGGCAACAATTCTCCCTCCGAGGATGACAACTCCCAGAGGACTCATCCCACATCTCCCATTAACGTGCACCATCCGAAGGGGACGACAAAGAATGTTACGAACGATAACGAGGGGGTGATAGAAACATTGGACATGTTAAGGAGGAAGCTAGGAATGGGAAAGAAGCTGTTGGTGGAGGTGGTAATGATGGTGGTGACGGTGGCGGTGGCGAAGATGACTTGGTGAATTTGGAACATGTTGAGCAACTGGACGTTGAGGGAGGGGAGAACCCTGACGAGAATGTTGAGGAAACCAACATGGTTGAGAACTTTACTCATAGAGGTATCTCCCTTTCCTTAGATTGGCCCATCTTGGGTGTTGCCCGTCGGATAAATGAGCAATGGTCGGATATTGACATTAACGATTCGAACACTGGCTCTGAATCTGACAATGAGTAACACTATTTTGCCTTTAACTATTTCATCTTTTACTCTCATAGTAAAAAAATATACTCGTTTGTCGCAGGTGTTTATGCTTCTACATCCGGAGGATCTCACAGACAGACTTTCGGAAGAAGGAATCATGACGGTACGGTCCTACTGTTCCTTCTTTCATTTATCGTTGTCAAGCTTTTTTTATTAATTACTATTATTATTATTTTATTTTATTTTATTTATTTATTATTATTATTTTAAGTGTTCTGTTCTTGCAAGTGACTTCTTCTGAATGCATGGATCTTCTCATGAGCTCTTTGCACCGGAATGGAATCTAACGGTGGATGTGAGCCTGAATGATGCGGAGGTCTGCCGCGATCTGATGGTCTTCCTGGCTCCCCCTCGGTTCGTGCTGAACAAGGTGACCTAACGGATCACTAGGCTTTGCAGAGAGCCTGGTTTGAATTGTGTCGGAGCACGTTGGCTCAATCGGATGTCATGCAGCATTTTGAAAATCTGTGCTACCATTATGCTGAAATCTACAAAGCTCATGAAGGCTGCCAAAGTTGTTCCAGCCGGCTAAATGACACTGAGAATGACCTTCGTAAGCAGTTTTGGATCACCGAAAATATTTCCAAATTGAATAAGGAACTTTAACAAAAGCACCAAGGTTGTGTTGGACAAGAGGCAAGTTTGACGGAGAGATTGACAGCCGTTGAGCAAGAAAAGAACAACCTTCTTGACAAGTACAAAGAATAGCTGGAGAAAATCAAGCGCTTTGAAGAACCTAGCCAAACAAACCGCTGCACTCGGTGAGTCAGAGAAGAATGCCGCTGAACTAGCAAAGAATGTTGAAAGCTAACTATTGAAGTTGGTCGAGCATAAATGCTTAGATTCAACAATGTGAAGCAGTTTGTTTTGACTGTTGTTAAGCGGATTCGGGAAAGCGAGGAATATCAAGTGGCTTGGGCTGAAACTTTTAATGCAGCCATTGACGCTGGCTGGTTGGAAGGGGTAAATATTGGGGTGACCGACGAACAGGTAGATGTTGTTATATCCACTTCCAAAGATTTTGATCTATAAGTCGCGCTCAATTTCCAGGCCATTTACGATGCCATGTTCACTCGTCCTTTTCCCTACATTGAAAAGATCAAGCTTTCCTTCCGCATGCCTTTGGTTGACCTGATGAATATTTCTCTCGTCGGTGAAGACTCCACCCCCGGTGCTGGGGGATCTGGCTCTTAGAAGTTTATTTTCATGTTCGCTTGTTGCCGTTATACATTTGGTATTGTAATCGTACACATTATTCTTTTGAGGCTCCGGCCGATGGATTGTTTAACTCATTCGTTATTTTTCGTATGTTCTTCCTGTACTAAACTGTTAATACTTTGTGATGTTTGTTTGTTTTGAGTATTATTAATCCCTAACGTCTTTGCGCTTTTGGGTTGCCATTCAATCTATCCCTAGCGTCGTCATACTTTTTTGGTTATCTCATCTAGCAACTTAGCGCTTTTGGATGTAACCACGCATTTGACTTTCCGTCATGGCATCCTCTAGCGACTTAGCGCTTTTGGGATAAAAAAATATTCCATTGATTTACTATCATATGTTTCTCTAGCGACTTAGCGCTTTTGGGATATAAATATTGTTTTAAGACACTGACTACATTAATCGGTAGGAGGTAGCTAATCTCCTCCGAAGTTATTATGATATTATGTCTTGTATGGTGTAATAAAATAGGAAAATTTTCCTTCTTCATCTCCGGAGAGGAATTAATTGCAATTTCTTCATTCATTGTGTTTACTAAAATGGTTCTTGGCCTTATATTTGGAATTCTAAACATAATATAATCTATAAGTAACACTTCCGGAGGTTAATGACATGCCACTTCCGGGGAACCTCTCGGTCATCCATAGTCTGAAACTTATAAGATCCATTCTGGTACGCTTTCGTCACCCTATATGGTCCTTCCCACTTTGGACCTAACTTCCCTTGATCTTCCACTCTCTTGGCTTCGTTTGTCCGGTATACAAACTCTCCAGGTTCTAAGGATACTAGACAAAACATCACGAGAACCGGAACATCACGAGAACCGCAAAAAGGATAGGCTCTGAGGGGTTAACTAAGGGTATCATGTAGTAAAGATGAGTACATCGCAAGGGTGTGGGGAAAATTACTCAACCGATGTGGATGACGTAATTAAATTACAGGTTTAAAACTAGGGTTATCCTAATGCCTCTTATCATTTAGTTAATCCTAACTACATGAATGTAGTCTCACTAGCGATCTTGGAATGTATCACAAAACAAGTTCTAGAATCTATTATACTACCGGTACACTCACTAAGCAGTAAAGATGAATGCTTTTATTCCTAAAGATCTAGGGGCGAACCTCACATTTTTGGGGCAGAATTTGAGTGGTATACGGTTTTTGTGCTAGTCATATAATTCTTATCCATGAGACGCTTTATTAAGACTAAACTTTTACACGTAAATGCCATAAAAAAAATTTTAATTTGGTGCTAAAATTACCCTAACAAATATTTCTCATAGTTTATTACACAATTTACTAAGGACAAGACAAAAATCAAGTGAGTGAATAGTTTCTAAGTTCCTGTTTTATTCTCCCTCCCTACACTTAAACTGAACATTGTCCCCAATGTTCCTCGAAAGTATCAAAATTATGATAAAGGAAGGTAAATAAAAGAGAAAGAAACTAATACTCCTCTGATTAGCTCGATAGGATATTTATGAAGTTGCGGTTAAATCCTCCTCCAAAAAGAATGAGCAAGTAACAAGTGCTTCCAACATGTACTTCTTCTTCTTGTCTAATATAACCTGCACACTTATAAGAAAACGAAACAAAACCTCGCGTAAAATCGGCGGTGTAAACTATATATAAAAACAAAACTATACTAGAAAGCAAATAAGATATAATGCTTGTTGAATGGTGTTTGTAGATTTTCCGGAAAATTAAGAATTGGAAGTTTCCAAAAATTACAAATTTAGACTGAAAGCGAAACTGTGAATCTGTTTCTACATTGCCTGACGCCGTCGGGCTTTAGTCTCGACACCGTCAGGTTGTTCTGACAGAAAAGGTCTGGTGCATTTTTCGGAAAAATTCTGGAAAAATTACTTCATTAAAAACCTGGAAAAATTATTGCAAAATATCCATTATGACTCAATACAAGCATTTTACTCTAACAACCACACAAATATATACAATTCCAATTATTGATAATCTCATGTTCATGCAAATTCTAAAAACATATGTGATATACCCTACACTTATCTTTTTGTAAAATACCTTTATATGCAATTAAGACGAGGTTAAAAACAAAATAAAGCATTTTCACAAAATAAACATGAGAATTAAGCAACAATTAAAAAGATATATGAACACACAAACAAAATTGAAAAACAAACAAGCAAACAATTAAACATGGGTTGCCTCCCAAGAAGCTCTTTTTATTATTTATGAGTCTTGTAGCTAGACTCAAAGTCATACCCTAAGTGACTTCATTACCATCATCTCCTTCCTCATGATGATTTCTATTGGGATTTTCCGTAGCATAGCTATGTCCGATTGTGCATCTTTCTAGGAAATCAACATACCCCCAATTGGTTTTATATTCTGGTCTTAACTTCACGCATTCTTTATAAAATCCAAATATCTTACTCATCACATAATCTACTCCTCTCCTTCTATCCTCCTCACTCCTAAATTAGACTAATAGGTTAAGTTCTTTCTCATTATTGGATAGTGGTGAGAATTGCTCAATCTTAAACGGCATTTGGTAGGCAATCTCATCGGTCTCGTCCTTGAATCTAACTATCCCTAATGATGGATCATAAGTCATTCCAGAGCTATATATGAATGGCTTTCCTAGAACTACATAGGATAAGCTGGGATCTATAGTCGTGCTAATATCTTCCACAATCACGAAATCTGTTAGGTACGTGAAGCGTCCTACATAGACGGGCAATCCCTTAATTCTACCGAGGAAATTACATCTTACTCTAGGATCATCGGGATCTTGCCTACTTGGGATAGGCCTTTTCATCACCCAATTATAGTATGTGCTAGTAATGATGTTTATTAGGGACTTGCGATCGATGTAGGCATTTTCCACAAAGAGGTGTCCTATGCAACATGGTATGTTGAGATTTCTAGGATTTCCAAAGGTGATGTGTGGGATCTCATAGCATAAAAAGGGCGAAGGTCGCATACTAGGTGTGGGTGGTATGAAATTTCCTCTTACGTAGGAAACTTGTTGAAGTATTCGTCACCTTCTTCGTCTACTTCTCTAGTCGTTTCATCCTTAGGAGTTTCACTAACCTAAAACACCGTCTCATGGTTTGCTTCATCATTATTCCTATTTGGTCTCACTAGGGTGATGGCATTGACAAAGTGAATGTGTTTCGATGAAGACGGGTCCCTATTTTCATTGCCTAGTTGCGAGTGAGCGAAGAACTTGCTTGGGTCCTTAATCTGTACAAGGGGAGCTTTTTCGGAGGAGTGAGTCGATATGGCATTAACCTTCTCGTTTGCCGTCTTATCGACATGATTATTAATTTCTTTCAAGAGGTTATCTATCTTCCTATCCATATCGGTTGTTGTTGATTAAAGTGATCCGAAAGCTTGGCTATTTGGGCTTCTTGAGATGTTGCGAAGTTTCTCATCATCCCTTCCAAGTTATGTTGACTAGGGCCATGAAGGCTTGAATTGTATTGTTGTGGCCATGGGGAGTCGTTAGAAGTGAATTCCTTGGTTTGAATCCAATTATAGTCGGATTTGCCCTTCCATGCCTCCCGGGCTTCATTGTAAGTCCTAGGTCCGGGGGTTATTGGGAATCTTCCTCTCGCTCCGTTGGTACGCGAAGATGCGTAGTCCACGGTAGCTTGTTCAGGGAGTCTCGTATAATTACGAGTGTCGTGGGGACCACTACATAACTCATACAACGAAGAGACTTTGTTCACTTGGCGTGAAGGTTTAGGAGCTTCGTAGAAACGCATAAGGAATTTGACTTGATCTTCAAGTTTGAGCATCCTATGATTGGAAGGTTGTGAGTTGATTGGAGGCAAGGATATTGCCTTTACGGTTTTGGGCAACTCACAAGGGTCATTCCAACATTCGTTGACATAGAGGGCAAGGTCCTTTATATTACCCCCACGATTCTTCCGTGGTTAATTCACTAAGCTTACAACCGGCCGATTGGTTAATGGTTTTTCTTGTGGAGAGATTGACATGATCATAGAAGATTTGGACTTGGAGCCAAAGATCAATTCTGTAGTGAGGGACTTTGTGGAGTAAGTCCTTGAATCTAGTCCACGCCTCATAAAGGGTTTCGCCTTGACGTTGTTGTAACATCAAGATGTCATTCCTTAGCTTGGTGGTTGTCTCCGGTGGGAAAATTAGGCGAGGAAACGGGTGGTGAGATCATCCCAACTTGAGATGGATTTTGCGGGAAGTCGCTCAAGCCAATTACTAGCTTGGTCCCATAGAGAGAATTGGAAGAGACGCAATCACATGGTCTCCTGAGCGGTAGCATCAAGGTCAATGGAGTAAACGATTTTAAGAAGATCCTTGAGATGCTAGTTAGGATCTTCGGAACGAATTCCATGGAATGCACATCCGTTTTGCACCAACCGGATGGTGTCGGATCGCAGGGCCGTAGTTTAAGCTTGACGTGGAAGCTCAATGGTGTTTCTATACCCTTGATGGCTCGGTCTAGAGTATTCACCAAGAGTACGGCCTCTTGACGGGTCGAGTGGTGGTTGATTGGGTGGTGGTAGTGGATGATGTGGTGGATCGTTGTTGGGTGGATTGTCACCCATGGTGAAAAGTGATAAGGATACGAACAAAAACACAAAGAAGAGGATAGACTATAAGGAAACTAAGAAAAAGAAAAAAATCTCACTTGATAATAATCAAGCGAGTAGACCTAATCGAGATAGAAAACTAACTAGCTATTCTATTCCCCGGAAGCGGCGCCAAAAACTTGATGCGTGGGTTCCGGGTCGAAAGACTTCCTTTTCAACGAGCAATCTTTACAACCCACTAGGCAGTGTACCTAATCGTTGCAGTGTAGTATGGGTAAGCCCATGGGGTTGATCGTTCTCTAAGGGAATAGAGATGCTAGTAGAGATGTATGACGAGAATGTGAGGTTGAGGGCGATTCTTTTTAGCTTTTTGTATTTTTTTAGAAAACTAGTAAATATCTCGGGGTATAGGAGTGGGGGGTGGTACTTCTACTAATTTTAGCTACTTACTAATAAAGATTAAAAACTAATTAACTAATAAAAATAAGAGGATAAACTATGGATTGATTGGTGTGTTCTTATGATAATTAAAAGCGTGTTTACTTAGATGTTCTTACTCCCTAGTTATCTCTTATTTGCCGGTTGAATTGTCACATCCTCATCTTAATTGGTGCATTGTATTCCGTGTGGTCATAGGGGGTGCCTAATTCTCTAGATCTATGAATCGTAACTCTCCTCTAGACTACCCGGGATCGCCAAGTACCGTAGTATCTCCCCCGAATACTGTATTATCCTAAAGCTACAACTCACGCAATAAACACAACGATGGCTCAAGTGCACTCTCAAGCTTTGTGCTATTTAGGACGTTCAAGCTCACAACAATTAAAGAAGAAGCCAATTTTTCTTACTCTAGCGTCTACCAATTAAAACAAAAGACAACCTAACAATAATTAACAACTAGGTTTCATAGATCTAAGAAAATACAATAGTAATTTAGCTACTCATGACAGATAAGCATGCACACACAAAAATAATTGAACATAGGATAAACATGGTAATATAATGGATTAACAAACTTATCTTTAGGTGTAAAGAAGGGTTTGGAACCCTAAAATACTGCCCAAGTCGGACTATTAGCAAACTAGGGTTTGCTCTCCAAAATATTGCTCTCTAAATGCAGAAAGATCGAATTCTATATATTGATTTACAAATGCGATGGCATCGCCTTTTGCTGGTGACGCCGTCTGGTCGCCGTCATTAGGGTTTCGTTTGGGACAAGTCATCGTTGGGATGGCGTTAGTTGAGATGTGTGACGCCGTCTGGCTTGAATAGGGACGTCGTCTTGGAAAGAGTCTTGGAGGTCTGGTGTAAAATAAAAAGTGACGCCTTCCAGAAATAAAGCGTGACGCTGTCATGTTGTAGAACCAAAATCACGCCTGAGCCGCCGCTTGATATTCTATTAGAAAACCTCCTTAGCGACGGTGTCGCCTTTTGGGTTGGGACGCCGTCAGGTGCAGAAATCAACCTTGTTTCTTGACTTTGTTGTTTTCTTTATGTTTTTGCTTTTTTTCATCCAAAAGCGCTTGATTACAGCATTTTGCTTCTAAAAGACTTAAAATGTGAAAATGAACGATTTTAAGCAGTAATGGATATAAAATGTATCGATTTGGGGCTTAAATGACCCCTTAAAAACGTATATTTTAAATCCTTATCAGTGTGTGAGTAAATGTGGGGTCTTTATAGTACCCCCATAATTGTACCTAGTTACTATTCTGCTACTGTGCATAGTACGATTATGTCATTATTCTTGACATCTAGGGTGTAGCGAGCCGAGCAACTCCTAGGCTAGGTGTTAGTCAGCGTGGGCGTGTCGAGACACGACTCCGTGAAATCAAGGAAGGTGGCGGCGGCGTTGTCTGGTCCTTCCGTCACATGCCGACGGATGATCCATCCCTTCTGTTACTGGTCGGTCGGCCCTTGAGCCTTTCGGCCATATACGTCGTCAATAAACAAAGTTAGAGGATTATTTTTGAAGAAAATGAGGCGAAAATTTAGTCATGAAACTAACAATTGCACAAATCAAAATTGGGGGAAGGGTTATTTAATGGGTCGCAACCCCCTCTACTCTATGCTAATCGAATGTTCTGTCTTGAAAACGTGTCCAGGGCGGATTTTTAAGATACATGAGTTGATGTAGTAGAATTAAAAATAATAATACTTTGATGTGCTAGAGTTGAAAACAATAAGATATTGATATTGTTCAGCTGAATATTGTTGAGATTTAAATGAAAAAGCCTTTAAGAGCATTAGGTGTCGTGGCGTGTCGTGGCTTAACCAATTTTTTTTTTTTTTTTTTTTTTTTTTTTTTTTTTTTTTTTCATTTGGGCCTCATATGTGCCACATCAATACAACATATCCACTTAAAAATACCTCACATTAAGAACTAACCAAACCTTCTTCACTTGAGCCTCACCCACCCTCAACACACCCACTTAAAAATCGAATAGTTGGAAAAGTTGTTTTGTCTTTTTCTTCGTTGAGTGAGCAACGAATTCCAAAGTGGCGATAAGCAATGGTGTGGCAGCGAGGCACAACGAGAGACAACGAGACCTCCACCTCAGACTGACGAGGGAGTCTCGTTGCTATACCTCATGCTCTAACATCGGTACAACAATTCAAAAATCTCAAGCAAAACTTGACATAACACTAAAACATTCTTTCTTTTGGCATGATTTATTTATTTATCTCGCCTCTATTTTGTCATTTAAATTATACAAAATGTTTGTTAACATTTAATCTTCATATTTTATTTATTTTTTATGCCATCAAAAAATCTAATATTTTACTTAAACACATCCGTCAAGTTATCGAAAAGACCTACTACCATTTAATCTACATAAATGATGATGAAACAAGTTGATATTGTTCTTTCATTTTCTTGGTTAAATGCATTAGTTTCTACAAGATAAGATAGCAATAAATTTTGTTACTCAAAAATTCTAATATGACAGTTAAGCACATCCGTTTTTCAAAAGACCTACAATCATTTAATCTACATAAATGATGATGAAAGAAGTTGAGATTGTTCTTACATTATCTTTCGGTTAAATGCATTTGTTACTTGATACTTAATATTAATAATTAATACTTACTTTAGAGAGATAATTAAAAAGTGAGAAACTTACAACTTACAAGCCACGATTTCTTAAAATCTATAAATAATCACTTTTGTTGCCTTCACATATTGGAGATGCTTAATCTTCAAACGATATGCAAATATTGGAGATGCTGTGAGAAAATAACTTAAAATGTCTATTTCTTTCCTTGAACAATTGAAGAATCACGTTGATGGTCACACAGCAACGATACGATGTTATGCCAACACCTACCACCAATATTCATGGTATTTACATAAGTACATAATCAATATGGTAAACAAACCATTATAGATACAAGTTTTACGCTATAGTATTAACATGTAGTTTTGACAGTTGTTTCTATAGTGTCATTATAGATACAAGTTTTACGCTATAGTATTAACATGAGCTCGGAGGGTCGACAAAGAAAATGTCTTGCCTACTATTTCATGGACTTTTTGCAAATCTCTTGCCTACAAAGAAAATGTATTTTAACAGTAAGACATATTTTTATGAAGTTATAAGCTTTTCTTTCAACTATAAGAATCACGTAAAAAATGGCTTAGAAACCAAAATTTTGCAACCCTTTCAATATATGTTGCAACGAGCGTCAACAAATCTAATTTAAACACATGACTTAAACAAATTTGACTAAAAAAAGTTAGTAATAGATAGAATAATTAATCACATGAACAAGTTTATCGATCACTTTTAGTGATTAAAATTTTCAATGTATTGCACTTAAAATAAATCAATTTAAAAAAGAGGTATTGCCTAAACTATCAACGTAATTTTCCATAGCTCACATTTTAGTCATTAATTCAGTTTAAACATGTATATTATTAATAGATAGTTTTATGTATACAGATTTCAAGATTATACCTGAAAAATGATACTATATACTCTATAATGTTAGGCTTTATACAAAAATGTTAAGACCATGCCTTACAAAATGACCCAAACGCAACACCAAAAATGTAGGAAGAACCGAGTTGTCTCTTCTGTTTATTCTCATGGCATGTCACAGTAAACATCTTGTGACTTGTGTTCGAAATCAATGTTAATACAAAGAAATCTAAGTTTTAGAATGATTTTTTTTAACAGCAATGATATTTCTAAGAACGTACGAAGAAGCTAGGAAGGAAAATTACAAAATTCAGGACGCAGCATTACATATGTATTTGACGTTGTTGAGGATGAGGTGCTTGTTGAGCAGGGGCGGACCACATGTGGGTTCCCAGGGTTTTCCGTGTACCACATCTATATCCCGCCTAGTGTAAAAGTTTGTAAGAAGACACCGATTTTTCAAATGCACCTTGTCTCAATTTCTTGTGTTACAAATTTCCAATTGTTGTATAAAATCACCTCGTAAATTTCACTCTTAGTTCCGCCACTGTGTTATTTATCGAGCTGCATTAAAAGATATTATAGTTGTTCGAGACATTCAGCTAACTTGGCCCATTTTCTTTACAACTAACTTCTCAAATACGACTCCATTTATTATGTTAAAAGCGACGCAAATCAACCCACACATCAATATTAAAGGAAAATTCAATTGCAACATTGAATTAGCATTAATCAACGTGACATATGTGGACAGTCCAATTGACCTACTAGATACTCCGTATTTGCTAATACTAATTAAATTATTGATGGTCCCACTTATTAAACTTACTAGGCATTTTAAATCATTACTTTGATTAGTTGACAAGGCTAGAAGCTCAAGACAACGATTTCTCTCCAAGTTTTATGAGAGACGTGGGGCAAGATGTCCCAACATCACAAGTCGACCAAAGTGGAAATTCTGGACAACCTAACAAGTTGACCAAAGTGACTACGAAATCTAGAACTGTAGAGATGCAATGAAAAGGAAGGGGCTCGGCAGGATCAACAACGTTTAATTAACATATGGCTAAACAAGATGAAAAACAAGAACGTGTTATTAAAATTCTAGAGTCTCATACTCTTGGTGTTACCAAAGATGATTTTTAATAGTGTTAGTTAATCTATGAGTGTCATTAATGGCATGATACATGGTAACTTGATGACAAATGATATTCCTCTTTTATACCTTGCTATGATTTTTTTTGAAGATGGTTTGAAGCGAGAATTGTTTACGATTATACAAAATGATGGTTTTGAATATAACCAAACGCACTCATATTTTATTCATGGGCTCGTGACCCATGAACTTAACAACACAACTCTACCTTGGGCTTGGCCCGTCACAAACTAAACGAGAGTAAAACGCACACTACCCAGTACAACTGATTATTACAGCAGACACCATACATTTTTACAAATACAAACTCTAAGGCTGGTTCCAGTAAGGACTCGTGATCGATAGGAGCGATCGAGTCCTCATCGATCGTCCTTTTGTGGAGCAACTCGATCGCCAAAAACACAAGGAATTAGATCCCCCCACGATCGACTAAACATTCACTTTAAACAAATAAATTTATACCATTGCATATCAAAAAAAAAATAAAAAATAATCCTACCGTTACTAAATTAAATTTTGGAACGTTTGTTGCTTAAAAAAAAAAAAAACCTACTAAACTACCCTATAAATACACAACATATTTACACACTAAATTCACAAATCTCATTTCACACATTCTCTATATTCTTTCCACACTATGAGTTTTAATTCTTACGAGCTATTCATTGCCGATTCGTCATCGGATGATGAAAATGAAGTTAGTAACGAGTTTATGATGTTTGCGGAAGAGTGTTGGGAGACTTTTCAAGCGTCACAAACTAAACTCTCACGAAACCAAGTTAGTAGGGATCGTTTGGGTGCTCATAACCGTTTAGTGGATGCTTACTTCACCGAGACCCCCAGATACGGCGATATAGCATTCCATGATCGTTTCCGAATGAGTCGACGACTATTCACATGAATTGTCCGAGATATAACCGATCATTCACCTTATTTCCAACAAACTCCTAGTTGTGTAGGCGTACTTGGTATTTCTCCATTGATGAAGTGTACTTCGTCAATCCGTCAATTGGCATACGGAGTCAATGCTGATGCTCTAGACGAATACGTGCAAATATGTGCGACAACAATTCGTGAGTCTCTCGAAAAAATTTGTGAGGCCATAATGGAGTTATATGGTCCAGAGTATTTGCGAAAGCCGACGGTTACTGACATTGACAAACTCTATGCTCATCACTACGAAAGTCATGGGTTTCCTGGGATGATAGGAAGTATTGATTGCACATATTGGCCGTAGGAGAATTGCCCACATGCTTTAAAAGCTCAATTTTGTAGGGGTGATCACGGGCGAAATCCTTTCATTTTATTGGAAGCGATCGTGTCCCAAGATTTATGGATTTGGCATGCGTTCTTTGGTGTCGCCGGGATGAATAACGACGTAAATGTTTTACGTGCATCACCTCTTTTCAATGATCTCAAAATAGGGAGAGCACCGGATGTGGAATTTGTTGCTAACGGCGTGCCTTATAAACGCGGATATTATCTTGCTGATGGGATATATCCGGAATACTCGGTTATTATGAAGTCCATTAAAAATCCAGGGACGAATGATCACAAACGAATATTGTATAAGACGATGCACGAAGCAACAAGAAAAGATGTGGAACGTGCTTTTGGTGTACTAAAGAGGAAGTGGCTAATAATTAAACGTCCGGCTAAAGGGTTTGACAAAGAGCGTCTATCACATATAATGTACACATGCATCATATTACATAATATGATAATTCAGGACGAAGAGCGGGCGATATCTCCCGTATTCTTTCCAGCAGAGCAACACCGTTTTTATGATCCCATAAGAATGCATGTGGAATCGTTGGAAATTACCAGGGAGATGTGCAACAAAACAACTCATCTTAACCTCAAAGCCGATTTGGTGGAAGACATTTGGCATCGTCATAATCAAAACCAGTTTAGTCGTTGTATTGTCGTAATGTTTTAATTTTATTTGAATTATTATGTAACGTTTTAATTATTAATGAAAGTTGAGTTTGTGTTAAAAAAAAAAAAAAAAAAAAAATCTTGGTCGCCCTTACTTGGGCACCCAATCACCTGAAGGTCGCTGGAGAGAGAAAGCTGACGTGCCAAAGAAAATGAGGGGATTGAGTCCCCTTACTGGAACCAGCCTAATATCAACCGAAACTATTTTTTTTTTTTTTTTTTTTTTTTTTTAACTAAAACAAAATCCGTTCACACTTGTGATTTGGAACACATGACTGCAACAAAATGATAACAGTTATTACTTCTTTGTGATTTCATTTTTACCGCTAGTCAAAAGAAAGCAAAATGAACACACCAACACTTCCTAGGTCGTTAACTCACTTGTGTTTGGCAAAAGTAGCTGTGAGCAATAGTAGTGAGCTGTAGCTGTGAGCAGTAGCTATGCAGCTCACCGCTCACAGCTTCTTAAAGAAGCATTGGGAAATTGAGCATTCCTAAAAAATAGGAAAACTCACCGCTCTTTTGCCAAACGACTAATAAAAATCAAAATGCTCATTGCTTATCGCTCATCACTCCAAAAAGCTTCACACCGCTCCGTGCCAAACATACCCACAAGCTCAACCAAAAATGCATCCTTGTGGGGTTATGGGCCCACACTTATCCAAATTAAACGTAAGCTTGTCTCATACTACCGCAACTCACAATACAAACAGACTTTGCCAAACATTTACACACGAAAGGGATAAGAAGTTTAAGCAATTTAATAAAACTAGCAGGGTACTAGCGCGTTGCGGCGGCGGGTACCCTAAAATAAATTTTTTCGGTAATTTGTTTTAGTTTATTATGTTCTTTTTGACAATAAATTTACGGATATCAAGAATTTCATTTATGCCATGCCCGTTCGGGCTCGAGCCCGGTTGGCCCGCGCCTGTTCGGGCTCGAGCCCGTTTGGCCCGTGCATGTTCGGGCTCGAGCCCGTTTGGCCCGTGCCTGTTCGGGCTCAAGCCCATTTTGCCCTTTGCCCGTTGCCCGTCCGGGCTTTAATATTTGTATAATGTGCTTTATTATTTGTATTAGTGACATTTAATGCAGGGTACCCGTGCGTTACGGCGGCAAGTACCCTAAAATCAAATTTTCTAGTGAATCATGTATTTTAGTTTATTATATTCTTTTTGACAATAAATTTACGTATTTCAAGAATTTTGTTTAGCCCGTGCCCGTTCGGGCTCGAGCCCGTTTGGCCTGCGCCCGTTCGAGCTCAAGCTCTTGAATTTTATTTGTATTAGTAACATTTAATGTAGGAATTGTGTTTAATTTAGTTGTACAATATGCTTGATAATTTGTAATTATTATGTTAGAGGTGTTTTAATAACTGTATTAATTGTATTTATTGATCAGTTAATTAATTGACTATATTAAATAACAGTAATGTGGTGTTTTTTTTAATATGTGCTTTAAAGTGGTGTACGCTATGCTTCTTGTCTTGTACGTCTGAAAATTATGTGCATTAAAGTGTTGTATATTATGCTTCTTTTCTTAATTATATGAATTACTAATTATAGTAACATGTATAGGCTTATATTTTTAAGACTTCATTTTATAGGAAGTCCTAAATACATTATAATGTAGTATAGATATCCCATTTCAAAAAAAAAAAGTTTAGGACAAAATAACACTCCCTTGCGGGGGGAATTGCATATATATCTTTCCAAAGCCTCATAATTGCATGTATATCCAACCAAAACTCCTAATTGTATATATATTTTTTCAAAGCCCTAAAATTGTCATATATATCCAACCAAAACTCATAATTGCATATATATCCTTCCAATTGTCATATATATACAAATGATTATTTTAATAGGAAAAATAATATCAAATAATTATAATTAATATATGAAATAACGATTATAACATTTTTTTTACAATTAAAAAATATATTTTTATTGGTTTTAATTTTATTATGCCATTTGATCTATATATATATATATATATATATATATATATATATATATATATATATATATATATATATATATATATATATATATATATATATATATATATATATGAGTTTACGTTTAGATGGAACGATGGATGGTGCAGTTGATATTCTTATTTAAGATTCGTCGGTAACGAACACGGTTGAGTCGCTGAACATGGTTTCTTTTTCTTTTTCTTAAAAAATGGTTTAAGGATATTTTGTAATTGTTAAAATAATAATAATAAATAAATAATAATAATTTAATAAGTATACGGGTATAATCGTTATTTTATATATCAACTATGTGTAGTCGTTATTTTATATATTAAATTATAATTAATATATAAAATAACGATTATACCTTTATACTTATTAAATTATTATTTTTTATTTGTTATTATTTTTTTAACAATTACAAACTATCCTTGAACCATTTTTAAGAAAAGAAAGAGCAACCATATTTGGCGACTCAACCGTGTTCGTTATCAACGAATCTTAAATAAGAATATCAACTGCACTATCCATCGTTCCATCTAAACGTAAACTCATATATATATACTAGGAGGGTACCCACGCGTTGCGGCGGAGGATACCCTGTAACTAAATTTTCGGTCTAATAATATATTTCTGATTATCTGTTTTTTGTGACGAATATGGTTAGTATTATGTAGTTAATAGGTACTCGGTCGTTTTTTTACGATGATAAATTTAACAAGAGTCATTTGATAAAAAAATTACATGAAGATGAAAATAATGATATAAACGATGATAGAGAAAAAAAAGTATAAATAATATGGCCATTACATTTAAAATATTACGATATGTAAAGAGTCATTACACTTTGATTAAAATAAATTATTGTAAAATTAGAAAACATATTGTTGGTTTATATCATATCAATTAGTAACTTTCATAATTTGTATCATCTGTTTTATTCGAGCTGTATTTTTTTATGTAAAGTACACTAATTGTAAGTGTTTGTGACATAATTATATAATAAATATTTGAAGACTTATATTTTCATAAGACCTCAAGTGAATGTGCTTATATAATGTAATAGAGATTTCCTAGCAGTTTCTATAACTAATCGTTTTCATATCTCGTATAACATGCTACAAGTTCCGGACGCCACCTAAAATTTGAAGCTATTTTCGTATATTGAATATTGCCGATGCACATGATAAACTACACTGTTCTAAAAGGCTCGCAAAGCTCCGCTAATACGTGAAGCTTGATCATGCCTCCACGCCATGCCGCCACGCCGCCTTATGGCACATGTTTTTGTAAACTCGATATATATGAATTATGATATAAATATATAAGTATTTTGATACTTTGTGCCGCCTTATGTCACGACTTATAAACGCAAAAGTTTCGCCTTAGTCGCAAAAGCGGAAGCTTGGTCATGCCGTCACGCCTCACGCTATTTATAACCTTGATAAACTATAAACAAAATCTAGACTTCTAAATTTCTAACACTGATACAATCCCATTGCTTTGACTCTTTTAAAAATCAAGTATTCGGCCTTTAAATTTTCTATCAATATCCCATTCACGAGCCATGTTTTTTATAACTAAAAGGTAGATTCAAAATAACACTCTTTTAGAAACATATTTTTTTAAGAAGTTAAAATTGAAACAAACATTTTCTACCAATGTTCAATAAATTGATAGGGACTTGAGCATGTTTACTTCTATTCGCCTTTGATTAAATTCAAATTCGATTGGCTAGATTTTTAGCATAAAATAAAATAAACTTTAAATGTTTACAAAACCAAATATTTGAATGACAGTAAATCACATTCAGTTACTTTTATTATGTAACTTTCTTTTTATCGTGGAGCCTTTATTTTGTGTCCAAAACCCACTAATCTCAAGATATACATGTGATAGATCTTAGATCAACATTAATACGTGTAAGTTGTTGGTTCATTGTTGGGATGCTATGTCATCTTTTTGACTCATCAACATCACTGCCTTAAAATTCACAAATCTCACATTCAAACTCATATTACTCGATAAGATCCAATACCAAATGCTCAAAAAAAAAGAGTAACCTCGAACTATGAGAATAACGAAGAAGAATGGAATGGCATAAAAAAATCATTACCCTAAAAATATCTCATCAAATCCGACTAAAACTCGCCGATATAATCAGCATCACTTACATAAACCAAAACCAATACAACATAACCCGAATCAAAAGTAACAAAATCTGGCTAAATCTCAAGCACAATTCATGAGCCTAACCAAGCTTAACCAAAACCACATAAACCCAAATCACAACCCTATACAACCTTAACCAAAACCACATAAACCAAAACCGATCAGATATACAGATTCAGCAATACCGGTGGTAGTGGCGGCGGTGGATTTAGATGAGCGAGGCGGCGCATTCAGATAATGTTTTGGTGGGAGAGGTGTTTGTGTTTTACTGTATATGTATTGTATTTTATATCCCGTAGGTTCGGATGGTTGAAACCACCAACAAATCCAAAAGATACGAATATACTTGACACAATAACAAATTTAACAATACCAAACACAAACCAACAGCCTCCAACTACCAAAACCACCGCACTACCATCCAAAACGCCAATTTATTGCAATGATTGTGGTGATGGAGGCAATTACAATAGAGGGCTGCGTTAGAGAAGGAGTGGGAGTAGATCTGTGATTTTCAGAAAGATGGAGTGGTCTGTATGGTTTAGTATGTTTTTGTTTTTAGATGTGAGAGGCTATTTTAAATAGGGCTGTTAGTATGATGTTGCTGAAGTTTGAAATGGGCTGTTACATCTTAAATGGGCCATATGAATGTTGAAGCTGTTACAAGTTACAGAATTAAAGATTTTTAATTTCAATTACAACTTTTATTTAAGAAAATTATAGGCCATTACAAGCTTTTAAAGGCATTTACAAGACTTTCTAGGCTTTTAATGATATGTGCATGTATTAATTTTTCATAATAAAAGTAAGACAAATATTTCTTATAATAGAAATGTTTTTGGTCTTACAATTTTAAGATTACCTCTTTTAGCAAGTCCCAAATGTATTATAAAGTAGTATAGATAGATCAAATGACATAATAAAATTCAAACCAATAAAAAGATATTTTGTAATTGTAAAAAAAAAAAAAAGAAAAAAAAGAAGTTATAATCGTCATTTTAAATTTCAATTATAATTATTAGACATTTTTTTTTATTAAAATAATCATTTGGGTATATATGACAATTTTAAGGCTTTGGAAGGGTATATATGCAATTATGAGTTTTGGTTGAATATATATGACAATTTTAAGGTTTTGAAAGGATATATATGCAATTATGAATTTTGGTTGGATATATATATATATATATATATGCAATTATTAGGCTTTGGAGGGATATATATGCAATTCCCCCTCCTTTGCGGATACCTCACGCAAACCGGATACAGAAAGCACCCTTGGGTGTTCTTTGCTGCCCAGAAACCGAACATGACAACACACCGAATCGGGTTTTAATCAAACTAAAACTGATCACAAAAACAAACAACAAATAAATTCGGGTTACCCAATCCGACCCGTATACGATTCAAAATCAAACAAACACCACTTTCATACAAATCTTACCGCACGAAATATTTTATAAAAACATTTTTAGATCCATTTTAACCCACAAAAGCCTTAACAAAACAATAATAAAAATGGATTTAGGCATCAACTTACCCAAAAACGAGAAAGAATGAGAAGATAGACTGCGACGGGAGATGAAAACGAACACACAAGAACCAACTCTTGATCTGAATGCCCCAAACAGCCTTAAGAGACCCAATCTACAAGAACCTTCAAACTCTTGATTTCTTCACATCTAACCGGCGGCGGGTGGTGGTGAACGGCGGCATTTGGCCCAAAAAACTGGCCGGTGCGGCGCCGGCGGCTAGTGAGATGATAAAGAAAGAGTGTGAGGCGTTTGTGTGATTTTAGGGTTAGAAAACGCTATTAATAGTACTATTTATAGGCTAGGAACTACTGGGTAGAAAGTGCAATCTTTCAAAGTACAAGGGGCTGTAGTGGTTTAAATTCCAGAGACCAATTGTGTAATTTCTGTAATCTTTTATGATTTTGCGGTTCGGGACTCATTTGGACTAGCAAACATTCGATTCAACTCATGAAAATCACGCTATCGCATTCATAATAAAATTTTCACAAAAAACGAGTATTCGCACGACTAGTTTTCCGGGAATAATATAACGATCAAATCAAATTGTTTAACAAGTTTACGGTTGTGCCAATACGCGTTGTGTGCAGTTTCCATGTTTCGCGAGATAACTTCTCGTTTTCAGGTCAAATGAACTCGGAAAAGTTTGTAAACGAAAAGTAAGGATAATTTCTTGTAAAATGAATGTCTGGAAGAGTGCTGGTTGTCACAGTTGTAGCATTATGTAAGCCCGGAAACTCTGGTTATAGTAGATTAGTAAACAGTGAAATAAACTTTAGTAAATCCCACTAAAAATTTGTAGATATAGCAGTTGTGCTAAATGAAGAATCTTAGTTCATATTCATAATGTTTTGGAATTGTTAAAATAACTTTGTTCACTTTGTTTCTTTTGTAGGTTCTATGACATAGTGCGGCTTGGATTGAAGCTGCAAAATTAGAATTTTTGTAGGTAGAGGTTTAGAAGTCTTGTTGAATTTATTTATAGATGTTTCATGTATGTATCTAATCAAACTACTTCTTCTATGTGATTATGTATGATGTAACCTTGATTTTGTTGGTAGCAATATATCATCAGTTATTATTGAAACTAGATACTCTTAAAATTTATTTTGCACTGCTGATATTTACATTCTTATGTTTTACAAACTCAATGTGCATAATATTCTTTTTTTAGCTTTAACTATTCATATTTATTAAATATGCAAATTAAGTAGCTAAAAATGTATTATACTTTTCACTTTTTGTAATTGTATGTATCATGGGTTTAAAGTGAGGTGGACAATGAGTTGGAATGAGCTGGATGACATGGCAGTGACGTAGATGGTAACTTGATTCACATTGCAAAACCGGCTGGGGAGGTCAGAATTCGCACACATTAACCAAAAAAGAAATTAAATTATACATGGAATAATTGAAAAAATTAGACGCTATACAAAATTACAAATGATGTCAAATATAATACATTTTTGAAAAATTATCCCTGTTTAATATATTAAAAAGTTGAGTTTCAAGCAACAAATGTAAATTCTTAAAAATTAAAGACATTGTTATAACTTCAATAAAGAAACTTACCTAATATCTTTAATCGGAATTACCATTAACACATCAAGCGACCAATTTGTTAACATCATCTTATTTACGACGAAGTGTATCGCACGAATCAACATATTTAGTAATATAAAATAATATGATGTGATTGTTCAAGTCGTTATTCGACTACTTGAAGAAAGCTCAAATCATTGGAAAAAACATTATTACTTTAATAATAAAAAGTCTTTCAATAATTTATTTGAAAAAATAAAATAAAAATAAAAATAAAAAAATAAAATAAAAAAATAAAAAATCAAATCTCAAGTTTTCACTAAATACCCTTATTATCTCATTGACACTGTCATTATTAAGAGATAAATTCAAACCTTGTAACTATGACCATAGCTAACACGACTTTGAATAATGCACACCGTGTTGTTTTGAAATAAAGTTCGACTCATGATAATGAAAGTAAACAACCCAAATTAAGACCATTTCAGCAAATATCTTTAATTTGTGCTTTAAAAATGGCAAAACTATCAGTTATTATACCTAGTCATCTTATGGAAGCTTCACAAACTCGCAATTGTGACTAAGTCCAAATGAGTTACCGGGCATGGAAAACGACATCACTAAAGACTTAACATTAACTGATCAACTGCAACCTACCTTATCAATAAATACCTACTCACACACTGATTCCAAACCGCAGAAAAAAGAAAGCACTATGGCTTCACTCAACCACCTTTCCATACACCATATTCTCATGATCTTTGTTTTCTGTTCTTGTTTTATATCAAACACATATGTAGTTTCTGTTACCTTAAGTATTGACACAGATAAACAAGCCTTAATGTCCATAAAATCTCAAACAATCACCCAACCTCCTGATGCTTTAGCTACATGGGATCAAAACTCATCCCCATGCAACTGGAGCCGAGTGTTGTGCGGTGATCGTGGACGAAGAGTGGTCAGTGTTGACCTCTCTAGGCTTCACATAACTGGCACAATCAGCTCGCATATAGGGAATCTATCGTTTCTTAGATCACTTCAACTCCAACATAACCAATTTGAAGGAAACCTTCCTGAAACCATCACCAAACTGTTTCGCCTCAGAGTCCTAAACATAAGTTACAACAATATCCAAGGCACCATCCCAGAAAATATAAGCCAATGTATCAATCTCCGGGTTATTAATTTCATGCAAAATAGGCTTTCTGGGTCTATTCCTGAAGACCTCACTCTCCTCGTTAATCTTCAAACCCTTAACTTAGCAGAAAACCATCTTGTCGGTTCTATTCCACCTTCCATAGCTAATCTTTCTTCGTTGTCCACGTTAAACTTGGGTACCAATACACTTAGTGGCCGAATTCCTAGTGACTTGGCTCATCTTGGTAACCTAAAGATTCTCCATCTCACCATCAATAATCTCTCCGGCATAATTCCTCCAGCCATTTATAACATGTCTTCACTCGAATCTCTAGAAGTTGCTTCTAATGATTTGTGGGGTGATTTACCTTACAACATTGGGGACACACTCCCTAATCTTATAGACTTCAATTTCTGTGTCAATAGATTCACAGGAAGAATTCCAGGTTCGCTTCACAATCTCACAAACATAAGAAACATAAGAATGAAACATAACCAATTGCATGGAACTGTACCACCGGGATTAGGGAACCTCCATAAGCTAGAACTGTATAATATTGGGTACAATAATATAGCTAGTGTGCAGGATGAGGGTCTAAGTTTCCTAAATTCGCTGGTTAACAGTACAAAGCTTAAATTCCTTGCTATTGATGGTAACCATTTTGATGGTGTTATTCCAGAGTCCATTGGCAATCTCTCGAAAACACTCAACTTCTTATTTTTGGGTTCAAACCGGATATCCGGAACGATCCCACCCTCCATCGGACAACTAAAAGGCTTAGGATCATTTAATATTAGTTATAACTCCATTTCAGGTGAGATCCCATCAGAGATAGGCGAATTGGAGAACTTGCACAAGCTTGTTCTAGGGAAAAACAGATTGTCTTCAAATATTCCGAAGTCATTAGGTAATCTTGGAAATTTAACTGATATTGACTTGTCAAGCAACGAGTTACAAGGAAGCATACCCATCACTTTTAGGAATTTCGGAAAGTTACTTTTGATTGACTTGTCGATGAATCAGCTGAATGGGAGTATTCCTAAAGAAGTTCTTAATCTCCCAAGTTTAAGCATCATCTTCAATCTTTCGAGCAACTCATTAAGTGGTCCTTTGCCTCAAGAAATTGAGTTTTTGCAAAGAGTGGTGACGATTGATCTCTCCAACAACCATTTATCAGGAAACATTCCAAACTCAATCCAGAACTGTAAAAGTTTGGAGAAGCTCATTTTATCAAAAAATTCTTTCTCGGGAAATATTCCGAACAGTATTGGTGGAATCAAAGGTTTAGAAACGCTCGACCTCTCTTTCAATCAACTTTTTGGTCCAATCCCACTTGACCTTCAAAACCTGATGGCCCTCCGATTTCTTAACCTTTCATTCAACAACCTTGAAGGTAAAGTTCCAAGTAATGGGGTTTTCCCTAATCTTACTAGTGTTCATCTTGAAGGCAACCCAAAGCTATGCTATGAGTCCAAATGCAAGAGAGGTGATACCAATAAAGCAATTGTGATCTCAGTAACAGTAATCGCTTCTATACTAGCAATGCTTTTATTGATTGCTTTGATTTTCTACTTCCGTAGAAATAATGTGATGATCATGGACAGTCCAAGCTCATTCAAGGGCCAACATCAAATGGTAAAATATGATCAGCTACGTTCATTAACAAATAACTTCAACGAGGAAAGCCTGATTGGGAGTGGAAGTTTTGGGTCTGTCTACAAAGGGTGCCTCAACCTTGAAGGACACATCCAGGAAATCGCTGTGAAAGTTCTCGACATGGAAACCACCAACTCATTGCCTAGTTTTTTGGCTGAATGTGCTGCCCTACGACATCTTAGGCATAGAAATCTGGTCAAGTTGATTACTTCCTGCTCAAGTTTGGATCACAGGAACAAGGATTTTCTTGCACTGATCTACGAATTCATGAAGAATGGGAGTTTGGAAAATTGGATCGGGAACATAATGGGGTTCATGGACAGACTAAAAGTGGCAATTGATGTAGCTAGTGGATTGAGTTATTTGCACCATGAATGTGTGGTGGCTCCGGTGGTGCATTGTGATCTAAAGCCAAGTAATATTTTGTTGGACGAAGATTTGACCGCGAAAATAGGAGACTTTGGGCTTGCTAGCATTTTAGTTGATACAGATCAATCTTCTAGCTCTGCCCATGCTCTTAAAGGTTCCATGGGTTACATACCTCCAGGTTTGTTCAATGATCAATCTCATCTTCTATGATTGGGCCAGACAAAAGAATAATTGTTCAATCTTACTTTTTATAATTTTTTTAGGACTTCAATCTTTATAGTAACAAGTTGAATGATTATATGGCAGAGTACGGTATGGGAGCAAAACCATCTACCAAAGGAGATGTGTACAGTTACGGCATTATGCTAATGGAGATTTTCACAGGAAAAAGCCCCACGGACGAGATGTTCATTGGTGGTCTAAGTCTCAAAACATGGGTTCAATCTGCTTTCCCCGATAACTTAGATCAAGTGTTGGATCCTCGTATGCTTCACGACCTGGAAGAGTTATGCTTGGATGGTCCAGGTGATCAACCTATGAGCCTGACGATACAACGTGATTGCCTAACACCGGTCATTGGAGTTGCAATTTCTTGCACCAATAGTTCTCCTAAAGAACGAATTACAATACTCGAGGCTCTTCGTGTACTCAAAAGTGTTTCAAGATATGTTTCACAAGTCCAATCCAAAGTCACACGGAACGCGGAACGCTCCGGTACGGAAACGAGAAACGGGAACACGGTTCGCTAAGTCCTTAAAATTCGGTACGAAAGGGGGGTAGGCTCATTTCGGTACGCTCCGGTTCGCTTCGGTTCGATGTACCATATATTTTGATACGATGTACCCAATTTGGTACAATGTATCATATTATACTTATACCCATATAAGTTTTAATAGGTATTTATATATTTTATATACATATTTATAAACTTTTATTAGTTTATTAATTTAAGGTTTATCATTCAAAGCAAAAATAACTTGTTACCTATGCATCACAACTTGTCCACTTACTTTCAAAAAGTTATAAATATTACCAAACAAAACACACACTTGTTACTCTTGTGCCCAAATGTAACCAAATTTTTATTTTTCTAAATCTAATAAAAAATAATAATGAAATTACTTTGTTATATTCCCTAGATTCCACGTGCCTCCCATTTATATTCCCAATCTCATATTTACTTTTTCATTTGTCACACTCATTGTACCGATCTTTTCAATAGCCATCTTCTTCTTGATTCTAGATCTTCAAGAAACCTCCAAACACATAACTCACGAATTATTTTTTGTACCGATCCGTTTTGATACGACGAATCAGTAGACTTTGGTACGCAGATTGATGTTGATTGGGAACGCCAAAAATAGCGATCCGGATCGAGCGATCCGGGATGCGATCGTACCGCGATCCGGTACGAGCGATCCGGAACGCGGGATGCTCAACGTTTCCTGTGACTTTGTCCAATCCATCAAGTAAAGTCTAGCGTGAGAGAATGCATGTCTTGAGACTTGCTAACCATATACTCGGTTCTCTACACGAAACTATACCACCTTTGATGTGGTTATTCAATCCATGTTATGGGTCTTTGGTGGTTCTTAAACGATGTAATCTTCAAGATTTAATGACCGAAGAAAGATCTTATTCTCAACGACATCAAACTTTTCACCTTTACTTGCATTTCGAATAGATATAGGAAATCTTTTCTTGATTGGTTTGAGTGGTCTAGCAACCATGTAGAGCCCTCACACGTACTTCGTAATTTTTCTCTAGATTCTTGCTATGGTTTCTAATATAATTGTCGTTCAAAGAAAATAATGAGTGAATAAAATGAGGAACCCAGTAATCAACTTATCGATCATAAGTTGAATGAAAAGATTTTCAAGGTCGAGCTTTGCTAAATGAGAAAAATTAGTGAACACGATCAAGCCTTCATTTTCATGTTGGAATTAGCTAGATGAATTGGTTGGTAATATACGTAATATGTTGACCTTAATTCCAGTTGACATTATTAATTAGAAAACTGTTATGGTGGTTAATTGTGGGAAGGATTAATAAAAAAAACTCGACATCTTTATACAGTATTACTGGTTATGTTGATTGTAGATATATGGCCCGGAATGGACCTAAACAATGAACTCGTGATGGACTTAAGCTTGGGATGGACATAACCCCGGGATGGACATAAGCCTGGGATGAACATAGCCTGGGATGGACTTAAGCCCGAGATGGACATATGTCGGGGATGGACATACGTCGGGGTGGACATATGTCCAAGATGGACATAAGGTAAGTCCGGGGTGGACATGAGACATAAGTCTAGGATGGATATAAGCATAGACGGAACTTAAACATTTTTTTTTGGCCGAATTTATTTTGAGAGGGCCGAATCGGAGATTTATTTGTAACCTCAACAAAATTACCCCTAAAACCTATAATATTTACACTAGGTGTCGCAAGTTTTGAGGGGGCCGGGGCCCTCCCCGGTCTCCATTAAGGTCCGTCCTTGGATATAAGTCTGGGGTAGACATAATAATTTAGATATAACCAAATAGGAAGGGAATAAGGTCTCAAACGAAGTGTGAGACAAACCTTATCCACACAGCCGCCAAAGGAATTACTTAGAGGTGGCGGGCGAGCATGGGCACGGGCTAAAACGGGCACGGGCTTAAACGGGCACGGGCCAAACGGGCACATGTTATACAAATCGCTTAATAATAGACCTAAAACGATGAAATAAATTCCTTAAACGTAATATCTTATTTATATTGAAAAACTTAAATATATTATATAAAAAAAATTTCTTTAAAATGATTGTAATGTTATACAATTGCGAAAAAAAATGCGCCCTTTAGTGCCCATTTAAATTTTCAATGGGCTATATGTGCCCATTTCAAAAAAAGAAGAGGGCTAAATGTGCCCAAATCTTTTTAAAATGTGCCCATTTAGCCCATCTTTTTGCTTTTGGGCACATTTTGTCACCTTCACTTGATCAGAAAGTCTCTCAATCAATGTGCACCAATTACGAGGAGGGTAGATTATGACCCGCTGGACTAAAGGTGTTCCACACCTTATTATCCAGAGGGTAAGGTACCACTATAAGTACCAATGCATTTGTTCAAGTAGAAGGTAACTGATTTCCCCGTACTCTTCACTTGCATTACTCCTTAAAGTCTCTATACATACATGCACATCAATCTATGCTATGCTAAATCCTTTACATATAAGGTTGTGACTTGATCGTTGGAGGGTGGTTTAGGGGCTTTGGTCTCGGGACCCCTTCTAACAGTGTAGGCCAATAGATATCAAGAATAAACGCATAATCTTAGATAGAGAAAGATGGTGAAAAACTTTGTTATTGCAAAGGGTTACAATGAGTTCCACCCCAGAATCAAAGTTAGAAAACTGTTTTTTGAACAAAATGAAGCGAAATGTATTACATGAAACTAACGATGGGACAAATCAAAATATTCAGGGAGGTGGTCATTCCCTTCAAATGTTCTGTCTTGATAGCATCTCTAGTGGGGAATTTGAATATTAGTTGATGCACTAGAGTTGAAAGTTGAAAACGAGAATACGTTGGTATTGCTTAACCCATTGAAAAATCTAGTATATGACAACTTTTGAAACTGGAACAAGAAGTCAAAAATCTTAAGCAAAATTTGACATGTAATACCTAAACATTTAAACTTTAATTCTAATATAACCCAAGATGGTTAGAGTTAACATTTGACATAATACTAAAACACTTAAAAAAAATTGTTGAAATATATCTCAAACTGAAACACTTATTCTCAGGGACTAAACTTGTGTGTTTGTATTCTCAGTTATAAGCTTAAAGTAAGGTTTGGTGGTGAAGTGCAAGTTGGTGAAAGTTGAAGGGGTGTTTTCTGCTATATTGGAGAAGTTGGAGTCAAGCTTGGTCAAGGTCTATATAAGGATCATAACCTGTTTAGGGTTTGATCATCTTTCATTATTCTCTCTCTCAAAGATAAGACTGTACCTAGTCTTCTCTCAACCAAAACTTGTATATGTGTTGTTGATTCAGTGATTGTGAGGAAGTTGATATTGTATGAACTATTGATAATTAGTCAATAGCCTTCCACCTGAGTAGCAGTGGGAAGGATTGTGGGTTGTTGTTACAGTTTTGTGATTCTTGTGGTTGTACTGATTGAGATCAGTTTTCTGATTGATCTTTGAAGTTTTGGTTGATTAATAGAAGTTGTTCTTGGATTAAGATTCAAGATCTGTTACTGGTTAATATTGTGTTTTCCTACATGGTATCAGAGCAAGGCTGTTGAATCTTGCTCTAATCTTGGTTTTGGAAAAAAATTAGGGTTTTGAAAAAATTTGCGGGGCTTTTTAAGTTGACTTGATTCAACTCAATTAACCGTGGTTAATTGGGTTCTTTTGACTCTAATTGGCTGTTTCTTAATCGTTTTTCAAAACGCCTAATTTTTTGAAAAATTAGGGTTTAGGTACTTTTGGGGATTTTGATCTCTGGCTTCGATTGGTGGTTGGTTAAGTGTTCTTGGTTGATTTACTGGTGATTCTGGTAAATCTTGGTGGTTCTTTGGTGGTTTCTCTGATTCTTGAAAATTAGGGTTTGGAGATTCGTTGATTCTGGGTTATTGAGATTGTTTGGGTTGTGAATCTTGACTAAGTGAATCAAGATCATAACCTGGGTTCTTGTTCCGCTGCTTATTGGATCTTTTGCGTGCTCTGTAACACGTTTCACGCTCTCTCTTTTAAATTATGTTTTTTATTTTCTTGCATTAGATTGCTGGAGGATAGGATTTGGGATTTTGGAAGTTGAGATTGGTTGATTGTAGTGTTAGGGTTCTTTGTTGTTTTTATTTCTTGTTTGTGTGCTTGTGTGCGCCCTTGACCTACCACCTTGAGTGGCAAGGAAAACCTGAAAACTACCTTCTTGACCTTTCTTGAGTGTTTGTGTGATTCTTGGTTTCTTCATTATGTTTGTGCATAATTCTGATAATTCTGTTCATAATTCTGATGATGATGTTCCTGTTACTCTTATTAGTAAACTTGATCTTAGTCACCCTCTTCATTTGCATCCTAATGATTCTGCTACCTTGACTGTTGTTTTTATTAAACTAAAAGGGACTGAAAATTATAATGTGTGGTCTTGTGCTATGTTGTTGGCTCTTGAGGGCAGAAATAAAACTAGATTTATAGATGGTACTTGCATAAGATCACATGTTGATGAAGTTTTAGGAAGACAATGGGACAGGGTTGATGCTGTTGTGTTGGGATTGATTTTGAACTCCATATCAGAAGAATTGTTCTTGGGTCAAACTTTTTCTAAAAAGGCTTCTGATGTGTAGACTGAATTAAAAGAAACTTTTGATAGAGTTGATGGTTCAGTTACTTTTAATCTGCATCATAAACTCAATTCTCTGTCTCAAAATGGTTGTTCTATTGCTGAATACTTTAATAAACTGAGCACTTTGTGGAAACAATTTGATGCTTTAATACAATTGCCTAGGTGCACTTGTCATGTTGCTGATGATTTTAAAAAGCATAACCAGTTAATGAAACTTATGCAATTTTTAATGGGTTTGGATGATCCTTATATGCAAATAAGGAGTAATGTGTTATCTAGAGATCCTCTACCTGATGTGAAAGGGGCATTTTTCATTATTTCTAGTGAGGAATCTCACATATCTGTGGTTACTGGTTCAGTTGGTGGGACTTCTAACAGGTCTCAGTCAACTGTGTTCAACTCCAGTGTGCCCAATAGAGGTAATTCTGAGAGGCCCTCATCCTCTGGTAATTACTCCAGGCAAAATAATACCACTAGGTCTAATGATAATAGAAGGGCTGCTGGTGGTCTTGTCTTTGTTTATGAGCACTGTGGCTTTAATGGACATACTGTTGATAGATGCTTTAAGCTCATTGGGTATCCTGCTGATTTTGGAAAGAATAAGAGGAATAATAACAGTAATAATCAGGGTGCTCAGAACTTTAAAAAAAGGTTTATAAATAATAACAACTCTGTTGGCTCTAGTTCCACTTCTACTTTTTCAGATGACCAGATTTCTAAACTGATTTCTTTGATTAAAAAAAATTCTAATAATGTTGATGGAAATGGGAAAGGAGTACATGCCAGTATGGCAGGTATTGTTTTAAACAATAGCAAGTTCTTTAATCAAAATTTTAAAAGGTTTTTCTATAATAATAGTAAGTTTAGGTCTGCACTTGTTGCAGCTGGACTTATTGTTGATTCTGGTGCTAACCAGCATCTTACATATACAGATAAATATTTAGTTAATGTGATTGACATTTCCAAAATTGGAATTAAAGTTTCTCATCCCAATGGGATTGAGGCTTTAATCACCAAGGTTGGCAATATGGTTCTAACTAAACATTTAACATTATATGATGTGCTAGATGTACCAGAATACCGTGTTAGTCTAATGTCTGTTCATAAAGTGGCTAGAGACAGCATGTTTGTTATTGCATTTGATGAGTCACAATGTTATGTTTTACCCCAGGATTTCAGGGGGAGTGAATGTGCTAGGGATTGGTAAACAAAAGGATGGTTTGTATTACTTTGATGGAAATCAAGGTACTAACCTAGGATTTGAGAATTCTAGTCCTACCTGTAATTTGACCAAAGACTTATGGCACTGCAGGCTTGGTCATCCCTCTGATCAGGTCTTGTCAGTTTTAAAAGGTGAAATCTTTTATGAAAATAAGAATGAAATTGAAACTTGTGAAGTTTGTCAAAAAGCTAAACAAACTAGAGAATCTTTTCCTTTAAGTGACCATAAAATCATATATCTTGGTGATATTGTTCACCTTGATCTTTGAGGTCCTTATAGAATTAAAAGTAAAAAAGGCCACAAATTTTTTCTAACTATTGTGGATGATTTCACCAGGGCTGTTTGGGTTTATCTGCTAAAAAATAAGCATGAGGTGTTTGATTGTATTTAAAATTTTTATAATCTGATTAAAACACAATTTGAGAAATGTGTTAAGATTTTTAGAAGTGATAATGGAACTGAATTTGTTAATAATCAGTTTAATAAATTTTGTGAAGATAAAGGCATTGTGCATCAAACATCTTGTGCTTATACTCCTCAACAGAATGGGGTTGTAGAGAGGAAACATAGGCATCTTTTAAATGTGGCTAGATCCCTTATGTTTCAGGGGGGATTACCTCCATTTTTGTGGTCTAAATGTGTTCTAACTGCCCCTTATTTGATTAACAGATTGCCTTCCTCAGTGCTGAATGGAGAGTCTCCCTTTAATCTTGTTTTTAAAAGAAAACCTGACCTAAGTCACTTAAGAATGTTTGGTTGTTTATGTTTTGCTACTATTCTTACCAGTCATGATAAGTTCAGTAGTAGAGCAGAAAAATGTGTTCTGGTTGGGTATTCTAATTTTCAAAAAGGGTATAAGCTTTATAGTCTTGAAAGGAAACAGTTTATCTTTTCTAGAGATGTAAATTTTTTTGAAAAAGTTTTTCCTTTCAAGATTAAAAACTCTTCTGCTGCACCTGACCCTCTCAGTCAGAGTCTAAACCATGTTAATTTCTTTGATGAAGTTGCTAGTGAAGACTCTGACACACCCAATGATGACAATAAGCTAAAAGGTACCTGATGTGCTTCATCGGGGTTTTAAATTTGTAACAAGAATTACCGTTTAACTAGGAACACATTCGGGCAAGTATACCCTAGTCAAGTTGTAGTATAGTATATGGTAAATCAAGGTCGTCCCAAGAGACTTGGTTGCACTACAAGTGTCGTTTGTTTGTTTAAGCAAGTAACAAGTAACAAGTTGATGGTTATGATTGTCACGGATCAAACCAACAAGAAAAGCATTATAAGAACAAGTAACAAGTTGATGGTTATGATTGTCACGGATCAAACCAACAAGAAAAGCAATATAAGATCAAGCAAGTATTAAGACATTCATCATTATTCCAATCAAACACAAAATCTCAATAATCATATCAATAACAAACATCTTTAAATAGAAAAGTAACAAGGTTTACCCAAAGTATGAATTACAATAGGCAAAGATGAAGGATTATAGCAACCTTCAAGCCTCCAATCAACTACAATAGTTCTACCAAGCCAGAAAATGATGTCCAAACGCCTTCAACAACACATGAGCACTACTTCTGGAAATGGCAGAGGTTGGTGGTCTTTTGGGGAAGATAAGTTGGTGGATAAGTGGTCGAAATTCGTCCTTAAGGGTGGAGGCTTGAATTTCACACAAGTTGGGATAGGATAGTTGATGAAAACTCATCCTTAAGGGTGGAGACTTGAGTTTCACACCTTTGGTGAAGGTATTGAGAGTGGTTGTGTTCTCTCTAGGTGGAAATTCGTCCTTAAGGGTGGAGGCTTGAATTTCACACCTAGAGATGGAGTGGTGGATGAAAGGGATGAGAAAGATGGAGAAGGGATGATGAAATGAGGTGCCAAATGGGTTCTATTTATACTACTACCAAGGCCTAGGGTATTCAATGCATTTCTTGGAGGCCAAGAAGCTTGGAAGGGACTAGAAACCATGTAGGAAGAGACTAGAATCATTTGGAACATGCTTGGAGTCTTAGTAGTGCAGAAATGGCTGAAACAGGACCTCCAACCGGATCCGGTTGGGCTCCAACCGAATCGGTTGGTCTTCTTGACAGCTCTCCAACCGAATCGGTTACGGGGCTCGACCGATCGGTTGGAGCAAAATCACAAAAATTCATAAACTTCAAAGTTGTAGATCTTTCTCTTAGCTTTCCGTGGCCGCGAACGGGGGGTCAAACGGAGTCCGTATGCAAAAGTTATGGCCAAAATGGTGAAGGTGTGTCGGGAACAACGAGGCTTCCAATATTTCTTCGTTTAAGCTTCTTTTCTTCATTTCTTTCTCGTTTTCCTTCTTGAACTTTATTCTTAAGTCTTTGGACCACTAACTTGATGACTTTATCTTCTCGAATATACTCCGCAGGTCTTGCTTTTGTCGGGAATTCTTCGTATATGGAGAAACCTTCGTATTTTACTTCTTTTTCCGTCTTTTTCTCCACTTTCCTGTACTTGGCTACAAATGAACTAGCAAACGCACTTTTGTACGATTAAGCATTAAAAGCATATGATTATAACCAAATAACACACATAAAAGCACGGATAACGCTACTAAAAACATGCACAATTTGAGCGTTATCAAATTCCCCCACACTTAAACTTTGCTTGCCTTCAAGCAAATCTAAGAAAAGAAAAATGAAAGACAAACCTAAATGACAAAACAAAAATAAAAATAAAAATAAAAATCTTTTTTGGTTTTTTTTTTTTTTTTTTTTTTTTTTTTTTTTTTTTTTTTTTTATGAAATAACAAATATAAAAATAAGCGAAAAAATGAGCATAAACTCCCCCACACTTAAGGTTTTGCTTGCCCTCAAGCAAATCTAGAAATAAGAAAAATAAATCCCACATGGTGCATGAAATATGATTAGAAAAATACGATGCAAATCTACCAAGTACAAGTACGAGATAAGATTCATCGTTTTAAGCTTTTAGAGGTGAAAAATCGAGATGTTTGACAATACCCCATGGATTCTCTCGCTTGATAACATGGCTAAGCACCTCACGAAAAAGGAATGAAGTATAATTCACTCAACACTCAATTTATTTAGTGATGGATAGTATTAAGGAATAGTACACTCATATTGCACAGTCATGATCTAAATATTACCATAGGCTTGTACAAGAAACAAAACTCCACCGACGTGGCGTAAGCACCAAGTGTAAACATCTAAAGAGGGCTTTTATTCGGGTTATAACGATAGGCTAAGGGTGAATAAAGGGTATGGATAAGGCATGGGAAGATTAATGAAATTGGTGTTAAAAGAAAAATAAAGTCAAGTCTAATACCCATGTTGCTAGTCACGAACAATCCGCAAACCCGAAAATGATTATAGTTACAAGCTTCTCTTCTTCAAATATCGATCACCAAATATATATATCACGTCTTAGCACATTGGCTAATCGATATCTCAAACATACTTCATCTTTCTTCAACTTCATAATAATATAGCACATTGGCTATAATTGTCATCATGTATATAATTTTTTTTTTCATTTTCTCGATGAACTTTTTTTTTTTTTTTTTTTTTTTTTTTTTTTTTTTTTTTTCACATACATCACATCTCCCCCACACTTCGTATAAGCATACACCACAAAAATACAAATAAGAAGCTGCAGTCTTCATCTTTGTCGGAATGGCACACACGAATAGCAAAGTGTGGCTAACTCAAAATCATCAAAAACAATCCAACATACCAAGCAACTAGCAACCAACCATTTAGACATTGACAAGGGGTAGGCTAAGGTTTAAAGTGTAAAATATTTTTGTATTTTTCTGGATGTAACAAAAAGAAATGGATGGCTCGGAGGGTGTAACTAGGGGTATCTAGCACTAAAGATGAGCTCTAACAAGTGGGTCCATGTGGGTGGTTAACTAACCGATGTGGTTAGCTAATATATCATTAGATGTAAATGGAAGGCCATTTGGTTAAATCCTAAGGTTGCCTCTTTATCAAGCATAAACACTTATATCACACGAATGCGATCTTACTGCGGTCTGGTAATGATTTACAAGTACAAGTTCTAGAATAAATAAAATCACCGGCACACTCATAGCAAAAGAATTCAAGCATAAAAGATGTATGCTAATAAGAAATAGGCTCAAATCCTCACAATTTAGTAGAAGGGGTTAAAAAATGTGCTAGCAAATATCATCGATCCCAGAATGGACTGCAATATTAATCGGGACACATCTCAAATTTTTCAAAAATTACCGATTTCACCAGACATTTGGAAATTGAAAACGAGTTTCGCTTTTCACAATAATATTTCCCCCTACACTTAAGTTAAGCACACAAAAGAAAAAAACTTAATGACTATATATATATATATATATATATATATATATATATATATATATATATATATATATATATATATATATATATATATATATATATATATATATATATATATATATATATATATTTTTAATTTATTTAATTTTTTTATTTTTTATTTTTTTTAAAACCAAACATGACTTATTCTTGTCCCACGAGTTCTCGGTAGCTCCATTGAACGCACAAAGAAGCGGAGAAGCAGGTCAGCGCGAAGCATATTAAAAACCAAACTTCTTTAGGGAATCAGGGAGACCCGCCTTATACCTCTCACACAGTTTGTTTACAATGGGTGAGCCTTACTTTCGAGGGACTTGAAAAAGTCAATTTATTAAAATAATTTACCAAACAAACCAACAAAAGAAAAATAACAAAGAAACAAAATAAAACAATTGTGAAAACTTCAAAGCATGTAAAGATAGGGAAAATTAAAATAATAAGTCTAAGTGAAACGAAACCTCCCGGGCTAAACATCACGATCGAACTCCATATGATAAGGTGCTAAGCAAACGCTAGCATAAGCGTGTGAGATCAATCGATTTCTCATCCAAACATGTCCAATCAAGAGTATAAGGTTCACGATCCAACCAATCCTTCCTCCAAGAGCTTATTAAATCTGCAAAAATAAACTAAAATACAAAAACGCGTAAAATTCTAATACTCACTTTCGTAGGCATCACGGTTGCATTTAGCGCATGCAACAAGCCTTTAAACCCCTCGGTGGCCCGAGTGGACGAGTTATAGTCTCGTGAGGGTTTCCAGTGAACATACCCACAAAGTTCAAAACAATTTTTATTTTTAAAACACATGTACTTATTTATTCACAATGTACCAAATTAACAAAACTTAAAATGGAAAAACCAAATAAAAGAAATGATACTCTTGCAAAAACAAAAAGACATTTAACCTTATTTTATCAAAACACACAAAAACAAAAAAACAAAACGGATTTTTTTTAACAGATTAGTCCAGCCGATCCGGTTACGGTGAGTGACCGATCAGTTGGAATGAACCAAATTGTGACACGCCTTCCAACCGAACCGGTTATGGGATGCGACCGATCGGTTAGAGGAGTTTCTAATTTTTTTTTTTTTTTTTTTTTTTTTGACAAGTTTTATTTCAAACCATTTATTGATAAAATAAAATAAGGACACAAAAGGTTACGAACATAAAACTAAACACAAGTAATTAAAACACATAAACACATATTAACTATCACGAACATAAAACAACACTTAAAGCAAATTACGCATAAACAGATAAAAGCACGATTACAGAAAAATAACAATCACATAGACGCAAGCAAACACAATTAATCACGTAAAGCAAATCAAACAAGATAATCTAAAACAAGATAATCTTATTTAAAATTAATACGAAACTAATATAAACAAAAATAACAAAAACAAATAACCTAGAGACATGCAAGAGATCATATAACATAAAAAAAACAAAACACACGAAACAAGAAACACAAGAAATAATTTTTTTTTTTTATTTTTTTTATACAGAACTCACAACCGGATCCGGTTACGGGTAGTAACCGAACGGTTGGAGTGGTTTGGGTGGTCCAACCGTTCGGCTGCAGAGGCAACCGATCCGGTTAGATGATTCTGGTCAGTTTTTGTGGTTTTTTCGCAAACATTTTCGAGCACACTTAGAAATCAATCATTGAAATGAGCATTTTAGAACACATGAAACGAAATCCCAACATCAAAAACATGATTTTGATGCAAAGATCATTTGAGCAATTATGAGAAATTAGAGATTTTGGAAAAAGACAAGCATTCAAGCAAACATCATGAGCAAACATCAAGAGCAATCAAACAAGATCAAAGCAACAATTATTCATGAGCAAGAGCAATTTAGCATTCGAAAAAACAAGCAAACAAACAAACACCTACGAACAAAAACTAAATCCCCGGCAGCGGCGCCAAAAACTTGATGTGCTTCACGAAGTTTTTAATTTGTAACAAGAATTACCGGTTAACTAGGAACACATTCGGGCAAGTATACCCTAGTCAAGTTGTAGTATAGTATATGGTAAATCAAGGTCGTCCCAAGAGACTTGGTTGCACTACAAGTGTCGTTTGTTTGTTTAAGCAAGTAACAAGTAACAAGTTGATGGTTATGATTGTCACGGATCAAACCAACAAGAAAAGCATTATAAGAACAAGTAACAAGTTGATGGTTATGATTGTCACGGATCAAACCAACAAGAAAAGCAATATAAGATCAAGCAAGTATCAAGACATTCATCATTATTCCAATCAAACACAAAATCTCAATAATCATATCAATAACAAACATCTTTAAATAGAAAAGTAACAAGGTTTACCCAAAGTATGAATTACAATAGGCAAAGATGAAGGATTATAGCAACCTTCAAGCCTCCAATCAACTACAATAGTTCTACCAAGCCGGAAAATGATGTCCAAACGCCTTCAACAACACATGAGCACTACTTCTGGAAATGGCAGAGGTTGGTGGTCTTTTGGGGAAGATAAGTTGGTGGATAAGTGGTCGAAATTCGTCCTTAAGGGTGGAGGCTTGAATTTCACACAAGTTGGGATAGGATAGTTGATGGAAACTCGTCCTTAAGGGTGGAGGCTTGAGTTTCACACATTTGGTGAAGGTATTGAGAGTGGTTGTGTTCTCTCTAGGTGGAAATTCGTCCTTAAGGGTGGAGGCTTGAATTTCACACCTAGAGATGGAGTGGTGGATGAAAGGGATGAGAAAGATGGAGAAGGGATGATGAAATGAGGTGCCAAATGGGTTCTATTTATACTACTACCAAGGCCTAGGGTATTCAATGCATTTCTTGGAGGCCAAGGAGCTTGGAAGGGACTAGAAACCATGTAGGAAGGGACTAGAATCATTTGGAACACGCTTGGAGTCTTAGTAGTGCAGAAATGGCTGAAACAGGACCTCCAACCGGATCCGGTTGGGCTCCAACCGAATCGGTTGGTCTTCTTGACAGCTCTCCAACCGAATCGGTTACGGGGCTCGACTGATCGGTTGGAGCAAAATCACAAAAATTCATAGACTTGAAAGTTGTAGATCTTTCTCTTAGCTTTCCGTGGCCATGAACGGGGGGTCAAACGGAGTCCGTATGCAAAAGTTATGGCCAAAATGGTGAAGGTGTGTCGGGAACAACGAGGCTTCCAATATTTCTTCGTTTAAGCTTCTTTTCTTCATTTCTTTCTCGTTTTCCTTCTTGAACTTTATTCTTAAGTCTTTGGACCACTAACTTGATGACTTTATCTTCTCGAATATACTCCGCATGTCTTGCTTTTTTCGGGAATTCTTCGTATATGGAGAAACCTTCGTATTTTACTTCTTTTTCTGTCTTTTTCTCCACTTTCCTGTACTTGGCTACAAATGAACTAGCAAACGCACTTTTGTACGATTAAGCATTAAAAGCATATGATTATAACCAAATAACACACATAAAAGCACGGATAACGCTACTAAAAACATGCACAATTTGAGCGTTATCAGTACCCCTTTGGGTAATATTAATCAAAGTGATCATCATTTGGGTGATGGCAGCAACTCCCAGCATTTGGATGGCCCAACAATTGACCAAGTGGAGAATGAATTGGGGCAGTCTCCTGGTTCCAATGAGGCTACCAATGCTAGTGAGAGGGCTGCAACACCAAGTGGTGTGAGTGCTTCTGAGGGTGACTTTAGTCCCTATCCTGAACAAGCAGCAGAAGTCGGATTGCATAATAATGGTCAACCTTCTTTAAGAAGAACTGGTAGAACATCAAAGTTTCCTAACAAATATAATGATTATATTGTTGATTCTAAAGTAAAATTTGGTCTTGAAAAGTTTGTGACTTATGCTAAACTAAAAAATGATACTCTATGCTTTGTTATTGAACTGAATAAAAGTTTTGAGCCTAAAAATTATTGGGAGGCTTGCATGTACCAGCACTGGGTTGATGCAATGAATAATGAGATGGAAGATTTGTATAGAAATGATACTTTTGAGCTTGTTTTTTACCTGAAGGCAGAAAGGCTATAGGTTGTAAATGGGTTTTTAGAATAAAGTATAAATCTAATGGTGAGGTAGATAGATATAAAGCTAGACTTGTAGCTAAGGGCTTTAACCAAAAAGAAAGGGTTGATTTTGATGAAACTTTTTCACCTGTTGTGAAAGTTGTTACTGTTAGATGCCTTATTAATCTAGTTGTTCAACAAAATTGGCCTATATTTCAGCTTGATATCAATAATGCCTTTCTGTATGTTGATTTACATGAGACTATGTATATGTCTTTTCCTGATGGTTTCTTTAATGCTAATGATAAGAGATTTTGTAGATTGAAAAAGTCTTTATATGGTCTAAAACAAGCACCCAGACAGTGGAATGCTAAGTTAACTAGTGCTTTGCTTGAGAATGGTTTCATACAAAGTAAAAGTGATTATTCCTTGTTTATCAAGAATGATTCAGGTAATATTGTTGCTTTGCTTGTGTATGTTGATGATATTATTGTCACTGGTAATAACTTGGCTGAGATTGAAATTTTAAAGTGTTTCTTAAGTCTAAATTCCAGATTAAGGATTTGGGTAAACTTAAGTATTTCTTGGGAATTGAAGTGATTGAAATTGATAAGGGTTTATGTTTAACTCAGAGAAAGTATTGTTTAGATTTAATTTCTGAATTTGGTTTACTAGCCTATAAGCCATCTGCTTTTCCTTTAGAACAAAGTGTTTCTCTTTCTAATGAGCCTACTGCTTCTGATCCTGTTCTAGACAACATAACTGAATATCAAAAACTGATTGGAAAACTGATTTACTTAACACACACTAGGCCTGATATATCATATGCTGTACATTGTTTGAGTCAGTTCATGCATAAACCACTTAAGTCTCATCTTAAAATAGCACTTAAAGTTTTAAGGTATTTGAAGGGTTCTCCTGGTAGAGGAATTCATATTGTTAAAAGCTCTTTTGAAAATCTTGAGACTTATGTGGATGCAGACTGGGCCAAGTGTGTTGTTACTAGGAGATCAGTTACAGGATTTTGTATTTTTCTAAATGGTTCACTGGTTTCATGGAAAAGTAAAAAACAAAACACCATTTCTAAGTCTAGTGCAGAGGCTGAGTATAGAGCAATGGCCTCTGCTACTTCATAAATTGTTTGGGTCTTGAAAATTTGAAAGACTTAAACTGGGAACATTTTTTGCCAGTCAAACTGTTTTGTGATAACCAGGATGCAATTAAAATTGCTGCTAATCCTATCTTTCATGAAAGGACTAAACATTTGGAAATTGATTTACATTTTGTGAGAGAAAAGATTTTGGCTGGTGTAATTAAAACTGAAAAAGTTCAGTCTGTTAATCAAACAACTGACATTTTTACCAAAGGCCTGGATAAGCTGCAACATGAGAAACTTGTTTCTAGACTTGGTCTTTTTGATGTGTTTCAGGTTTGAGTTAAGGGGGGATGTTGAAATATATCTCAAACTGAAACACTTATTCTCAGGGACTAAACTTGTGTGTTTGTATTCTCAGTCATAAGCTTAAAGTAAGGTTTGGTGGTGAAGTGCAAGTTGGTGAAAGTTGAAGGGGTGTTTTATGCTATATTAGAGAAGTTGGAGTCAAGCTTGGTCAAGGTCTATATAAGGATCATAACCTGTTTAGGGTTTGATCATCTTTCATTATTCTCTCTCTCAAATATAAGACTGTACCCAGTCTTCTCTCAACCAAAACTTGTATATCTGTTGTTGATTTAGTGATTGCTTTAGAGTGATTGTGAGGAAGTTGATATTGTATGAACTATTGATAATTAGTCAATAGCCTTCCACCTGAGTAGCAGTGGGAAGGATTGTGGGTTGTTGTTACAGTTTTGTGATTCTTGTGGTTGTACTGATTGAGATCAGTTTCTGATTGATCTTTGAAGTTTTGGTTGATTAATAGAAGTTGTTCTTGGATTAAGATTCAAGATCTGTTACTGGTTAATATTGTGTTTTCCTACAAAAATTCATATATTAGCAGACCTCATTTTGTATTGTTGTACAAGATTAACAACTTTCATAACTAACTGAACTTTATTACTAGCACAAATATATACTCCATCAAGCATCATATTAGTCCCAGTTAAGCTCGAGCCATGCACGTCCGAGTCACCTGAAAGCAAGGAATTAGGCTTGTCTTGTCACGCACATGACACCCAAAATCCAGCTTCTTTACGCCCTCCTTGGCCGGCACTACGCAGTTCCAAAGCCACTCGCCGCACTTTGAGCATCAAGAAGGACATCTTCAGTGTGCTTCACACACTCGTAGTTGTTGTTCGTGGTGGTGATTGTTTTGTAAGCTGAAACTGAAGTACATAATAAGATGAAGATGAACACGAGTGTTGGTACATTTAAAAAGGTTGTTTGGAACGTTTCACCTACCGTTCCCTATGTCACAGTTCCAAAAGAAAAAAACTTGGTCAAATAACTATTCCCAAAGATTCATTTTTTGGAACCCTTATCCTAAAAAGTGTTTAAAGAGGGGCAAATATCCAATCTTTTGTAACGCTTTTCACAAAGAGCGTTCCATAAACTATTATTTTTTATACCACTTTCATGACCGTTCCAATATGGTTAATGACATCTAATAGTAACGAACTTTCTTAAATATTTACATATCAGGTATAAAACCAATAAAATATCATAATACCTATCAAACTGTGTTTGTTTTGTGTTGATATTGACAAAAATCCGTTTTTTACCTCGAAAATCCACGTCAGCAAAAAATGTATATGCCATGTCATACATTTGTACCGTTATAATCCACGTCATATTGGGTTCATGTCTGATAAGTGAACATGAAACAAAGTTTGATGGGTATTTTGAAACATTTGACAAAGTTTGATGGGTATTTTGAAACAACTAACTTCATTTAAATAACATAAAAAATAAATAAAGAAAATCCACTTAAGAATTTAACCGGTGTCGTCGGTTGTTGGTCATGCCGCATAAACAAAAGTATGATATCGAGCTAAAATGTGAAAGTTTGATAGGTATTGTAGCATTTTATTGGTTTCATAACTGATATGTGAACATTTAAGAAAGTTCGTTGCTATTAGATGCCATTAACCCCCAATAATACAATAGCTTCCCACCAAAACCATGTAGCAACCCATTCCCACCAAAACAATTTCTGCAACAACAAATTTTCTACAACAACCCATTCCCGCAGTTACTAAAATCTGTTGTTCCATTTCTGCAACGACCCATAACTTCTTGTTAGGTCACTAGTTTTACAACACAAGCATCAATAGAAAGAGTAGAGAGGAGAAGAGATCGGATGAACAACACACACAAACACTACCCGTAAGACTATAGAGAATGGTTAGGCGTGAGTAGTGAAAGAGAATGAATTGAACAACCAACCCTCAAGTGAGGGTTATTACAAAGTATTTATAAGAAGGGGAGCTAGGGCAACACTCCTACTCCCTTCCTTTCCTTAGTGGACATGGGCTTAAGCTTATGGGCCTTCTACATAAGCTTAAGCTAATAACAAACATAAAGGCCATAATTAAGCTAACTATTACATATGAATCACTAACACTTGATATAGGTTTAGGAGTGATTCCAACAATCTCCCCCTAAGTGTTGGTGATGAATGAATGTAAACGGTGAAGGTACTGATGTAATAGTAGCTTTGACGTCTTCTGACATTCTTCTTTCTTGTGAGAAGAATTGCCTTGATTTGAACAATCTCCCCAGTGTAGAGAAATTGTTTTCTTTAAACAGTTTTGCTTTGACGTCATCTTTAAATTTGTTCTTTGATCATTGTTCTTTGTGATGGTAGTGATAGTATGTTGTTGTTGTCTGCATCAAGTCTGCCTCAGGTCTGCTTCGCTGCTCCAGTGTCTCTACGTCATTCTTCAACATGCTCACACGCTCTTTGACGTTGGATTTCAGTACTGATGAAGTTCTTTAAGTCTTTAAACTTTGTAGATTCTTTGGCTTGATGAAGAATCATTCTGACTTTTGTGTTGCTTTTAGATAGAACTTCCATTAGTGATGATGTTGGCATAAGCATGTGAAGAATCTGCACGATCATTCCGCTCCAGAGCTTCCATAAGAAGAAAACATGAAAACAGTTAGTAATAAGTGGATTCCGGCACTTACAAGTTTGAACTTCGAGAGTGTTAACAACATAGTGTGAAAACACAACTCTAATTCTCACAAAGGCCGTTCCTGAACTGGGGTCCCACAAGTGAGATAACGCGATGTACCGAAGTACACCTATAGTTCAGATGAGTCGCTGAGGTACACCGAAGCATCACCTCACGACTGTAGACCGTTTGAGACACACTAAGCGTAATCCGCGGGGAGTTACCGAAGTGACCTGCTGTCAGGGCTGTTTGATGTTGACCCTGGCAGGAGTTTCCATTCAATCACTGAGGATCACTATTGTGAACCTCTCATAAATGTTCTCGACAGATTGCTAAGATCTGTGAAGGACTCGATAACATACCACTGATGTTCTTATTGTTGAACACCAAGTGATGAAATGTCAAGTGTACCTAAGAGATCTTTTGATGAATCTCGTGGCTCTAGACTCAATAGTGCGTTTTGGTTTTCCTGAGCAGAGACTAGGGAGAGGGTCTCCTTCTTCAATATCAGCAATCTCTAAGAAAAAGCCGAGAGATTATGTAGGGTTTCCTGTGAGAATGAAACAAGCTTCTGTTGAGAGAAACTTGAGTGGCTAAGAAGGTTTAGTGCATGTGTCACTGGGTCCATGACGACTTTTAATCTTCAATACCGGCGTCATCAAGTGACAACCAGTAGCATATGAATTGAACCCGGTGTCTGCCCTAAGTTGAATAATCTGGAGGGCTATTTCTTTTCACCCTTTTCTTTGCATTTCTTTTTTATTCTTCAACTCCTTCTTTCTCCGGTTCTCATTTTCTCCTTTTTCCAATCATACCTAAGGACTTCTAATTCTAACTATTGGTAGTGTTCTTGGGTAGATCCCTCCGGCTCTGGCGGATCATAGGATGGTTATTCCTAACCTTAGTCACCTTATAACTCCATGACTAACCTATGTTGCCATAAAACCATTTTCATGAAAATCTCTCAAAGTGTTTGTGAATGAAAAACATTTTAGTACCACTGTTGAGAGATAAGTATTTTGCAAAAATACTCCCCCTCCATATGTGCTTAAGAGTTTTTACGAAAATCTGCACAGTGAGGAAAGAGCGCGCACCTTTTGAATTGATCAACTCAAGATAGACAATCCCCCGCGAGACACGGTTACGTTGCATAGTTAAAGAGTTACATTGTCAGCTTTTAGGTGACAACTAGCTCTAATAACTACCTTAAAGGTGTAGACAAACCTCGAAAGGTTGTCAAACCCGTCAGAGTTCATGTCTACCAAGAGTTTCTCGAATGGTACATTCTATTCGGACAAGTCCTTTGCGAGACACGTTTACATCACTAGCGAACTAGCTTGAAATTATTACCCGTCCCGGACAAGTATTTTCGAGTTACTAACAGTTAAGTATCGTCAACTCGTTGGTTAAGTCTATAGCACACAGATTCATTTGCATTTACACAACATATTTCTTATCACATAATTTTCTCCCCCTCAAAAATGGCATATAAAATGTTATTTTTGAAAAGTTGAGAATAAATATGACCATTTTGAGTTTTATGGGAAGATGACCACTGTGAACAATTTGTGAACAAAGTTTTAATTCAAATACTCCCCCTCAACAAGTGATATAAACGGTTGAGGTTTTAAAAATCATAAGGGAAAGTACTTGTTCTTTTGAGCAAAACCTTTAAAAGTGAAAAATTTGATAGGTTTTACTCAAAAGTAAGAAGCTTTCGCTCCTTTTATAAGGATTGTGGCACTGAAGCGTACCATAGGGTCCTTTCATTACAAGAACAGGTTGTACACTGTTATGTGTGCACAAGCCATAGTCATAATTAAATCACACATCCACAATATTATGAAAAAGAAGCAGTTCAAGGGGTACCAGGAAGTCCATCAATCTTTTCAGGAATGCGAACAGGGCGTTGATAGCCGGCAAGAGCAATCCTGGGATGACCACCTACAAAGCTCTCTAATGTTCTGTACTGGTCCCTTCGCTACAACCTTTCATCAATCATAGTGATGATCCTCTTCACATCCCTTCGATCCTGAGAATTCCATCGCTTCGAAGACCCAATGCCTTCATGTATCGCCTTCAACCGATAAGCCAAGCCATCCCTAACCTTCTTCAATGTGTGATCCCCAAATTTGTGAAGATCTCTACACGCCATCAAGCAATTTCGTTGAAGTTCACTGCGATAAACGACGCCGAATGGTTTGCTGACGAGGGTGTATTGTGAAAGCCGGTTGATGTCGGGAAGATCTAGCTGAGGTGGAGTGAAGTTGACACGGGTCTGATATGATTCAAGTGCAAGCTGGAGATCTTCTACACGTTCTTTGATTACTATTCTTCTAATGAAGATAAGCAAGGACTTGATGTATTCACGTTGCACTTCAGTCGAGAATTGTCTCATGCGACCCTGTACTTTGGCAAGGTACATGTCTTCAATGTCGTTGATAGACAAATTCTCAAAGTCTGCTTCAGAGAATGCATAATCCCTTTCGTCTTGCCTTTTGACCATGATATTCTTGAGGAAAGTGTAGTCCCATTTAGACGAAAGATCAACATGTTTAATAGCCACGATTGCTTTAGTACTGAACACTTCATGTTGAGACTTCTGAACCTGGCAGCTTCTGTAGTAGATTCGTCGGCGTTCCAGCCAATGGTGAATCCCATACAATGCATCACGGTTATATACTGCCACATTGTTGGAGAACATGTGGTTAGCCCTTTCCTCGATGGCTATGCAGTTAGAGTATATGGCTTCCGGGAATGGAAGTGTCAGAGATGTAGCGTATTTCCTTGAACCATCACCACCGTGTAGAAGAAATTCCAAGTCTTTGTTGAAGAAATATCGGAATGGAATCCTAGGCTGATCTGGTTGGCCAATTGTTGGTAGAGGTTTAGACTAGTCGGTGTAATATGGAGGGTTGTCCCGTTTGGTGAAGTCGATGTTTGCTTCGGGGTTGAGCCAATCCATGTTGTTAGACATAGCTCGTGCTATATTATCAAGGTGATACTCAACTTCAATAGCACTTTCCGAGCTGTCTTTGAGCAGTTGAAATGCTTCATTCTTGATGCGCTTCAACTCGGATTTCGTCATCTTTTTCACACGGAATTTCTCTTGCAAGAACTTAGCATGCTCCAATGTACTACCGTCTTCCAGATCTTGACCTTCAGGTGGGTAGGGAGTAGAATTAACAAGTGTAGAAAACCAGTCGTATTCATCGGTGTCATCTTCCTCTAGCCATGATACGACGTCAGCCTTAGGCGCCTTCTTCTTCTTTTTCTTAGGCCTGGATGAGGATTCTGGTTTCTTAACTTTGTCGGGAGAGGTGGGTTGTTGTTGGGGCTCATGGAATTCCTCATCGTCACCACCCGTATACTCAAAGTGATCACCGGTTTTCTGAGTCTCGGGTGGTAACTCAGAAGAATCCTGAGGTTTTTCAGTAGAAGAGCGAGGAGGAGACCTTTGTTGAGCTGGAGTCCGTTGGGGTGGAGGTTGTATAGAAGATGATTCACCAGACTTCTTCAGGCATTTAGGCTCGTCATGCTTATCCTGATCCTTATCTTCATCGTCGCGTGGACGCTTAGGCCTTTCAGCTTCTCCTCTGCATGCTGATTTTAGTTGGTATTCCAGCAATGCTTCAAACAATTTACCTTCGTAGGAGGCAAAAGTTGCAGATCGTTTCGACATTTGAGCTACAAGCCGGTTAACCAATTCAGCATCTAAGAAGATTATGGGATCAACTGGATTGATGTTCACATGCATTGGAGTTGATTTCATAGTCTGTTTGGCCAGGTGTAAGAGATTCGGATAGAGTTGTTTGGTGAAAAGTTCCTTAGTAACTCCAGGAACGATGTCAAGAAGGTACTTGTGAGTGTATCCTTTGATCATCTCGTCCATTTTACCTTGAAGATCATCTTTCATGAGCTTCTGGACATACTCCCTTTCAACTTTCTCATTATTCTTGTCATGAAGGTACTGTACCTGATCAGCAAGAAAATTCAGCTTCTTTTAAAGCACGTCTTTCTTTCTGACCTGTTTGACAGCTTTAACGATTCGTGTCTTAGCTTGAGAAATCCAAGAGGCAATTGGCTTCTTCACTGATCTGGATGTGGATCTGGTTGTTCTTTTTGATGGTAGTGGTAAGGAGTGAGAAGATGAATCCGATGATGATGAGATGTGAGGAGACTCCGGGTCCTTTGGTGGTTCAGAAGTTTCCTTCTTTGAACGTGTAGGACTATCCAGAAGAAACATATCATAATCAACATCTTTATCTTTCTCGGACTTTTCAGTTTATGGTTCTTCAATGTCATACTCAATAGAATCTTCCACGCGCTTTTGTTGTTGCTCCAAAGTGGTGGCACCAGTTCCCTTATCGGGTCGATTAACCACATCAGGATCTGGTGTAGGTTGAACTTCACCACTTGACCCTCCGGGGCCACCCATTTGATCCTTAGCAAATTCTTTCGCAACATGTTGGAGTCTAACGAATTTGAACTTCCTCCTGTAATCAGTTTCCAGTGGCTCTTCTTCTGAGCTTTCCTCTTCGTGCTCAATCACTGGAATCTTCCCTTTGCTTATATCTGCTGGTGGACTGGGAGGTTTTGCTACTGAAGGAGGTGCTTCGGTTGCAGATTCAGAGTAGAAGACCTCTTCGTCAGATTGTGTATCTTCAGAGCTTTTGTCCACTAGCTTTCTTGGCGGTTTAGGCTTTGGCACGAGAATGGGAACAGTCCTTTTTCATGGAGGATTCCTCTTGGGGAACTTCCTATGACTCTCAGTGCTTGCAGCACTCCCTGCACTCCCTCTTCTGGTTCTCCTTGTAGGTGTACCAGAAGATTTTTCATCTAGAAAACCAACTTTGTTCTCTTTCACAGCTACCAATTATCTTTTATAAGAATAGAGCTGTTTGAGTTCATCTGAGAGAAGGAGATCCGGCAACACAACACCTTGTTTTTTGGTTGTTGACTCCTTAAATCTGACTGTTAGAGTGGGTTCGGACAACACGTCAAGATTGTCGGGGTCATTGATTCTCTTGGGGATATCAGAATTGAGTCCAAGAGCTCTTTGGATCAACAGTTTTGTGTATCTGATATAAGGAATCTTTGAGCCAAGATTTTTGAGGAAGGTCATCATGTCATCCCATATCAGAGCTTCAATTTCGATGTGTTTCATGTTGATCAGAGCCCAAAAGATTTGCAGTTCCACGAGCTTGGGATGCTCATATCCACTGTCACGACCAGAAACAAATTTTGTGATGATGATATAAAGGGTTCTCCAAGGCTGAGGAATGTTCTTAAGATCCACGTGTGAATGCTTATTAATAACCCCTGAAGCTTCGTCATACCCAATATCAATCAAGAATTGCAGAACCGTCTCTTTAGTAGGTGCAGCAGAGTATTCAGTTGGTATGATGTCAGGAATGAGGAGAACAGCCCGTAAGTCTGCAGGAGTGATGGTGATTTGCTTGTGATTGAGCATCACCGTCACAACATTTTGACCTTTGATCATTTGCATTGTATTCCAGAATTGCTGTATGTAGATCTCCGGAACAGTGGCAGAGTTGGTGAGCATGTTCTGATAGGGATGATTCTTCAGAATATCCACTGCAATGAGACAAGAAGATTCCGAGCAGGTGAGAGTTTCAAAGTCAACTCTGAGATTGTTCTTTCCAATCTTCATTGGATAGCCATGCGGGAAAATATCAGCAATGGTGAGAACGTTTGGTGCATCCACATTCATTCGAGCTTCCATGTCATGATCTGAAACACATTTAACCAAAAGAACCAACATATCGAAAGACATAATGTTAGTCAACAGAGGGTTTTATTGTCTAATTATTGAAGGTGATGAGTCAATGATTGTTACGAGTCCAAAGTCACTTGTTTGTCCAATAGTCTAATGAAGTCGTGATAAGTTTCGTGAGTTAGTTAACTTTAAGTTTTAAAGTTTATGTTATCACTTATTTTTCACAACATATCAAACGTTTAAGTTTATTAGTGACATTATTGGTATCGTGACGTCATGATTTATTTATTTACAAGTTTACACGCGTAACAATTCATAATGAAGGTTTAATCAAGGCTTAGGCGTAGAAATGGTAGCTTATGCGTAAACAGGAGTAATATACGCGTAAACGCAAGCTTAAGCGTAGGATCCTGACTTACGCGTAAGAAATATTACGCTTAGGAACAGGGGACCTTATGCATAGAGCTTACACGTAAGCGCATATAAAACCTTACGCGTAAAGAACCTTATACGTAAACTAAAACCCTAAAGTTTATGAGTTACGCGTAAGAAATCTAGCCATGGAATTTGCACCAAAGTTTTTCTGGTAGTTCTAAGAAGTCATGTGAGTGATATAACCAAGTATTAACATCCAATTTGCAGTGAATCAAAAATACCCAAATCTCAAGAACATTAAACCCTAATCTCTAATTCTCAATCAATTAGAGTTTCTGGGTTGTTTTAAAGCCTACATATCATCAATTCACCATGATAACAACATCACACAACTATCTTTTTGACCAAAAACATTCACATTTGAAAATACCCAAACCCACGCATAAACCCTAGTTTTTCAAATTCAATCAATATGTGATTCTGGGTGCGTTTTGAGTAGAAAAATGGTATTAGTGATGTTAAAGAAACGTTTTGACACTATCCTTTTAACCTCAAACTCACAAACATGATCATGTGTTCTTACGCATATGCGTAGAACACAAAATCAACCATATACGTAAATTTAACCGTTGGATTCGTTTGAAAATCAAAACCAATGTTTAAAAACGTGTTATAAACACAAAATCACTTACAGATCGATGATCAAAACTTCGGATTTGTTGAACAATTTATAGGCGTAGGATTTGTTTGGTGTTTGTAATAAATGTGAAGTGGTGAATTTAGGTGGAGAAGTTTTATTAAAATAACTTTAAGCTTTTGGCAGTTTTAGTCCCTCCACCTTTTCCATTTTCATCCAAAGCCTTTTAACTTCCATTATGGTTACCAAACGAAGAATATTTGAAAATAACTTTGACGACACTCCCCCTCGACTTTTGAAATAATGAAAGGTTATAAATTTTAGTTCGAGGAGTGTCAGTGAACCAGAAATGTGACCATCATTTTAAAGAAACAACCTGGATAAGGTAACATGCAAGTACACAGTTATTTTGAAATAGTTAAGAATTTATTTTCTCCCCCTCAACACTTGATCGGAAAAATACTGAATTTTGAAGGATTAGAGTGTTGACGGAAGAAATGTACTTTCCATGTTGAAAGAAAAATAGATAGAAGAATATTTTTGTTGTTTTATCAGGTTTTATATTTTTGTATTTTGTTTTTGAAATATATTTACAAAAGAGATTTTGGTGTTTGACTGGTTTTTAAGACTGTTTTAAGAGTTCATCCAATTCCTCTTGAGTCAAAAATCGCATACCAATCCGGTGGACCAACTCATTAAACCTAGCGGGAGGTAAGGCTTTGGTGAGTAGATATGCCAATTGGTATTCTGTACCCACGAAGTATAATTCAACTGTACCCTGTTCCACATGGTCCTTGATGAAATGATAGCGAAGATCGATGTGCTTTGATTTCGAGTGCTGAACTGAGTTGCACGAGATCGCAATGGCACTCCGATTGTCGCAGTACATCAGGATTTTGTCAAATACGTAACCATAGTCTTTGAGTTGTGTTCTCATCCAGATGACTTGAGCACAACACGCTGACATGGCTACATATTCTGCTTCGGTTGATGACATCGATGTACAATCCTGCTTCTTCGATTGCCAGGACACCAGTTTATCACCAAGAAATTGTAGTGCTCCTGAAGTACTTTTCCGTGAATCTAAACGTCCTGCGTGATCAACATTTGAAAAAGCGATTAGTTCAAAACCAGAATCCTTCGGATACCAGATCCCCAAGTTAATGGTTCCCTTGATGTATCGGAGGATTCTTTTAGCCTTAGACAGGTGGGTTTCAGTTGGTCTTGACTGATAACGGGAGCAGAGATAAATGGCAAAGACAATGTCAGGTCTGCTAGCTGTTAGATACATGAGAGACCCAATAATACTTCGGTATTTGGTAGGATCCACTGATTTCCCATGTAAATCAGCGTCTAGCTTCTTGGTATGAGTCATTGGTGCGACATAAGTGTCACAGGTTTTCATTCCAAATTTGTTTAACAATTCAAGGGCATATTTGGACTGACTCAAGAAAATACCACGGGGTGATTGATGAACTTGCAGTCCTAGAAAGAACGTAAGTTCACCCATCATGGACATTTCAAAATTTTTCTTCATTAGTTTTGCAAAAGCGATTGAGTACTTTTTATGTGTAAACCCAAAAATAATGTCATCCACGTAAATTTAAACAATTAAGATATGTGCCCCGTGATATTGAATGAAAAGAGTAGGGTCGACCGAACCTTTGGTGAAATTATTGGAAATGAGGAAAGATGATAGCTTATCGTACCATGCCCGAGGAGCTTGTTTGAGACCATACAGGGCTTTGTTCAGTTTGTAGACATGGTTCGGGAACTCGGGATCAACGAATCCTTCTGGTTGGCTGACATAAACCGTTTCTTTAAGTTGTTCATTGAGAAACGCAGTTTTGACATCCATCTGAAAGACCGTCATATTCATATGAGCCTCGAACGCGAGAAATATCCAAACAGCCTCAAGACGAGCAACTGGAGCAAATGATTCTTCAAAGTCAATACCCTCCTCCTGTCGATAACCCTTAGCCACCAGACGTGACTTGTTTCTGATTACATTCCCTTTAGCATCCAATTTGTTCTTCCAAATCCATTTAAGACCAATGACGTAGATCCCTGTTGGTCTTTCAACCAGTTCCCATACTTCAAGATGTTTGAATTGGTTGAGTTCTTCCTGCATGGATTCAATCCAGTTGTCTTTTGTCATTGCGTCTTTAATGTTTTTAGGCTCAGATTGGCAGACAGTGAGTGCATAAACGCAATGTTCACCATCTGTGTGAAGACGTTGTCTCGTAACGACTGGTTGATTCGGGTTGCCAATAATATTTGCCAGAGGATGGTCTTTTGTCCATCGATGTGTAGAGGGTTGATGTTGGTATACATTGTGCAGATTCTGAGGATTCAAATGGTTTGTTGATGATTCTGCGGCATCAGGTGCATCAGTTTCATTAGCAAACGGGTTAAAGAACGCATTTGGATCGAAATCTGCAGGTAGGGGTACTTCATTAAGAACATCATCAGCCGGTTCATCATTGTTGGAAGCGGTTTGTTCAACTGTTATGGTGGAGTCAACTGGTGGTGCTTCTTCAACAGTAGTTGTTGTAGCAGGTGTATCAGGTATAAGAGTAGTATCAGGTTGAGCAGCGGAAACATCGGATACACATGGAGCACGTTCATCAATATCGTCACTGAACAGCGGAGCAAATAACCTTTCCATTTTTTGACGAGTGAGCTGGGGGCTTTGTTCTGCTGATGATGGGCTTTGAGGGAAGTTTAAGCGGTTGTGACCGGGTTCCAAGCTGTTATGCTCAGAAGCCATTTCCGTGAGTTCATCAAAATGAGCATGAATCGTTTCCATAACCTGCTTTGTATAACGATTCCAGATCCGGTAACCTTTAGAATTCTCACAATATCCAATAAAGACTCCAATGTCAGCTTTGGCTTTGAACTTTCCAAAATCATCACGATCATTATTCGGATAGGAAAGGGATCCAAGTACATGAAAGTGTTTGAGATTCGGTTTATGGTTGTGGAGAAGCTCAAAAGGTGTTTTGTTGTGGCGTTTAGTAATCATAGAACGGTTTTGAGTATAGCATGCAGTAGATACAGCTTCTGCCCATAAGTAATCTGGAAGTTTAGCATTGATTAACATTGTTCTTGCAGCTTCCACTAACGTTCGGTTTCATCTTTCAACAACTCCGTTTTGTTCTGGTGTACGTGCAATAGATGTTTGATGCTCAGTTCCCACTTTCTCATAAAATTCTCGAAGAGTTTGATTAACAAATTCAGTTCCTTTGTCTGTTCTTATTTGGCGGACGGTGTTCCGGAGCTGAACTTGAATTTTTGTGAGAATAGTCATCAAAAATTACTAAGATGTAGCGTTTGTGGAGCTTGGTCTTTGCTTCGAAGAAAGTAGACCCAAGTCCATCGTGAATAGTCATCAAAAATTACTAAGATGTAGCGTTTTCCATTGATCGTTTGCACGCGCATCGGGCCACACAAATCCATGTGAAGAAGATGAAGCACATGCTGAGAGCTGTGTTCCACCTTTGAAGGAAAATGAGCACGAGTGCTTTTCCCTTGTTCACAGGCTGAGCAAAGGTGATCTTTAGAATACCGGAATCGTGGGAGACCTTCAACTAGTTTGTGTCGAGCAAGATTGGTTATGGTTTGAAAGTTTAAATGTGAGAGACGACGGTGCCATAGCCAAGATTTTGTTGATGTTGCCTTTGAAAGTAAGCAGATGGGAGATAAAGCAACCATGTCATGCATAGAGATAGTGTAAAGACTAGAATTACGCGAGCCAGACATAAAGTCGTTTCCTTGTAGATCAAGAATGAAACAAGATTTCTCCCTGAAAGCAACCTCCAAATCTCCATCACATAACTGACCTACTGAAAACAGATTGTGACCGAGGCCTTCCACATAATAAACCCTGCTAATTTCGATGCTCCCATTGATATAGTATCCGTAGCCCATGATAGCTGCGAAGTGATCATTCCCGAATCTGACAGTGCCAATGAACTTTGCAATAAAGTTTGATAACAGTTTAAGGTTGCCTGTCATGTGTCGGGAACATCCGCTATCAACAATCCAGAGAATGATCTGTATCACCTGCATTACATACAGACGACACAGATGGAATAGAAGTAGATGTGGAACCCGAAATGTTAGATGGTTCCAGAGCAGTTATAGTAGACATACACACATCAATAACTTTAGGCATCCATTTAAATCCGAGTGTGTTATATATCCATTTCTGCCATCTCCAACTAGTATTTGCTTTAGTCTTAGTGAATGCACTAGGTGGTACTACATTCCTAGGAGGTGAAACTGGAGCTACAGGGACATCAATGCGGTTCTTAGAATCTAAAGAGGGCGGTCTACCAAGCACAGAATTAGAATGATTAGTGGGCCTAAAGGTATTCCGATTCTTAGGATTCCTTAAACGAGAGATGATAGCTTTAGCAACACATTTGTCATGACAATCAGAATTCATACTTTTACGACAAATAACACAAGGTGCATCAAACTGAATATCAAAAGTATTTGAAGGTTTAGCATTCGTTACATCACTATTTCTATTACATTTGCCAGACGCAATATCTATAGTGGAAGCAACGTGAGTCTTATTCATAGTCCTAGGGTGTTCTTCTACTGTAGCATTCCTTATTGATCTTTTCTTAGGTCGCAACTTCTTATTCTTCGATGTAGTGCTCCTAGGCTGTGAAGTGCGGACGTTTGGAAAAGAGGCAACTAGTCCTGTTTCAGTAGAAGGAAGCATGTTAGCAACTTGTGTTTTGGCAGTAGGCATTCTAGGTTCACGATTACTAAGTGTTACTGGTGTTATTTTCTTAATCACAGTAGGTGGAAGTTGTTCATACTTTCCTAATATTTCTCTTAACTTAAAGATAGTGTGAATCAAATCTTGATTTTCAGAACGAATATTACTAGCAAAGTTCATTACTTCTCTTGTGTGTGCAAGATAGTGATCAAGTTCGTTTGATGCTTCATGACGAGTCTTATTGAGTAAATCAAATATGACACCATATTCCTGTTTAACTTTTACAAGTTCTTGTTCATATTTTGAGATTTGACTTTTCAAAGACACGTTGTGATCATCCAGTTGCTTAAATTTTGGATTAAAATTGTTTGATTGCAACCGGTGGATTTTGTTTTGCAAAGCAAGTTCACGATTTTGACAATCTTTTTGACACCATTGAAGACGACGTTTTGCATTTGAAAGCTCGTTTAAGAGACGTTCGTTTTCAACTTTTAAAGACTCGATCTGAAGCACATTATCAGTATTCTCAACAGTTACAACATTATCAACAGTATCAGCAGAGATATAATCAGATGCATGTGGCAAAGAATTGAGTAACACAACATTATGGATATCAGCACAGATAACATCTTTCAAGAGTCGATCAACATCTTTTCTCAATATTTTCTTTTTATGTTTAGTATTAGAAATAGATGTTTCTGTTTTCTCAAAAACGACCTTCATCACTCCAAGTTCCTTATGAAAGTCCCGTTCCCAAGACAATGCACAATGTTTCAAATTTTTAACATTTGGTAAAAGAATTTTCTAAAAAATGTCTCTTTGTTCTCATGCCAGAGGCGATTGAAAGTGTTGAACTTTGATTTCAGAATGATATTCGATCTCATGTTGTAAAAGTTTGAGGTCAGCCATGAAAAGGTCAAAATATCTAAGAATTTTGCGATTTTCAGGTTTTGAATTTACTTCACTGATGGAAGGTAAAGGACCATAAATTTGTGCATAATCTGGTTTGGGATTAACATTAGAAGACTCAGACGTTTTTATGATAATCCTTGGTGTGTTAGAAGAATCCGTTGGTGTGACGAAAGTGACCGGTTTTGAATAGTTAAAAGGTTTGTTGTAAACAACAGTTTCTAATTTTGATCGACTCTCGTCTTCTGCATCTAATTCCTCTTGACGATGATATTCAACAACACTCATAACAGAATTATCAATTTTATATTCTGCACTGGAAACTTCAGGATTTGGTTTGAATGCTTTGGTTGAAAGCTTAGGCTTGTAATCAGCAAGATTCGGTCTATATCCATTTGGATTGGGTTTTAAAGTAAACTTTTCAATAGCAGTTACTGACTCACCATGTTTGTAAACAACAGTTTTAAACTCTTTAAGTTTGTTTTGCAAGCCGATAATTTCTTCAAGATGATCATCTATTTGTTTCGTTTAATGCTTTTTGTATGCTGAGAACTGTTTTTGACAAGTTAACAACTCAACCTTAGCTTTTTGATTTTCCAAGGTGAGAGCGTTACTTTGCTTTTTTATGTTCATGTTTCAGTTGTTCTATTTCAGACAACAAAGCATTCTTCGAAGCGGCTAGATCACGCATCTGTCTCTCTAAATATTTTTCGTTTTGATGAGATTTAGCAAAGGCTGCTTCAAAACCTTTTTCACGTTTTTCTTGAGTTTTGAAAAAGTTGAGTTTCATTTCTAAACATTCAAAATCCTTGGTTAACAGTGCATTTTTACTTTTTAAGTCCTGATTTACTGCACGACATTCCTCTACTATGGATTGTTGGTTTTTAAACCACAGATCAACATCTGGACGAGGCAAAAGTTCGGTGTGTTCAACGTGAGTCATAACATGATTATTATTTAGATCCTTAAGTATAACCATGGAGTCAATTTGATTATCAAGGGAAACCATAAGGTCATCTTGATCATCAAATGTAACTACTGGGTCTAGTTGAAAATCGTCGGAATGAGATGTGGACGACTCATTTTGAACATTCTGAGCCTTTCCGGGTTCAGATGTTGGCGGAGATATTAGATCAGAGATAAATATGGTTTGTTCGGGTACCTGAGACAAGCCATCAGTGTCATACACTGGGCCTGTGTCACTCATGTGTAACTCATGCATATTAGCCATCAACATAACAGCTGCATTGGCCTGCAAGTCCTCCATATCATCATCTGAGTCAGCATCTGCCATAAAACTTTGTTCTTTGTCTGTGAGAGTTCCACCAGCTTCATCCTTAAGAGCCAAAAGTAAAGCCTCCTTATGATAAGCACTGCCAGTAGTCCTCGGCTTTGGGCATGCATTAGCCAGGTGTCCCTTCTCATTGCAGTTGTAGCATCGAAGACCATTCAACCCATTCTGAGCATTTCCTTGTTCCACCACTTGAGCTCTGTTGTTATTCCTACCCATAGCATTAAACCCTTGACCACCGCCCATCTGACGACCATAACCACGATTCTGAACTTCAACTCGTCCATTGTTCACAACAGCCTAATTCCTTGTGTTTGATGAGGAACGAATGCGATTGTTGGATTTGTTTATATAATGGCCAAAAGCATTAGCAATCATAACAAATCCTTGTTGCAATGCTTTGAACGGATCGGATTCCTCATTAGCTTGACTATAAAGTGCCTGATCATTGTTGCTGTTGTAAGGAACCAATTGATTATGTTGAGATTGCTGTGATTGATCATTTGGTGTGATAGTGGCAGTTGGTTGAGTTGCTGGTTGAGGAGGATAACTGTTTTGAGCATACAAGGCAAGTTGTTGATTTTCCGGATGTAAAGATGAAGCAATTTGAGCACTGAGAATCCTTTCCTTATCAACTTCCTTTTGATGAGGCTTCAAGTAATCGTACAACAATCCGTATGTAGAATGATGCATGTTCTTTGCTTGACAGAGAAAAATGACATACTTCTCCCATTCAGGACCAAGACTACTCAGGAACTTAGTATTAACTGCAATTCTTGGCATGATGATGTTGTGTTTATCCAAATCATTTATGATGTCTGAGAATCGATGATGATAAGACTCTAGTGTCTCTCCAGGTTCAATCATGAAGTGTTCATAAGCCAAGTAAATTTTGGATTCCATATCCTCCAGATTGAGTGCAGATCCTTCCATAAGAAGATGAATATGTTCCCACATTGCCTTTGCAGTCTTTTGAGCATCAACACTTCGAAGAATTGGGTTTGGTAATCCTAAGAGGATATATTGCATTGCAAGCTCATCAGCTTCATAGTGTAGAAGTTCTGCTGCGTTCAGGTCTGCAACAGTAGCAATGTTTAATTGTTCATCTCTTGGTGGATTAGCAATTGGATCTCCGAGTACAATGACAGTAGGCATCTGAAATGGACCTTCCAAGATAACCTTCTTTAAGAACTTTCCATGTGGCTTTTTTAGATCACAAAACCTAAAGAACCTAATTACCCATTGATCGTAGTTTCCTAGAGTGAGCATTGGAGGTCTATCAAGTGATCCAGCCTCATGAATTGATTTTTGGCTGCTTAAAGCTTCACACATCTTTGCAAACCAAGTGGGTTCCTTCATAGTGTTCCTTGATGGATGTTGATTGAAATCGTTTGTGTAGGGTTGAACTTGAAGACTTGGTGGTGGTTGAACCATTCGTAATGGTGGAATTGCTCCAAGTTGTGGAGTATGTTGTTGATTAAATTGTTGTTGATAAATTGCTTGTTGTTGATTCCATTGTTGATGTTGTGGACTTAGTTGTTGTTGTCGTTGAGTGTAAATGTGAGGGAAATAGTTAGAGTATGGTGGTTGTGACATGTTGAAAAACTTGTGTTATAAAATGGATCTTTGTAGTCGAATAAACATTTGCTGATGAAGTATCCTTAAGCGTAGAAATCACAATAAACCAAGTAGCACTTATGCGTAAAAACACCAAAGTTACGCGTAACAGCAAGAGTTACGCGTAGATTTAGCTTACCTGTAAGGAAGGTGAAAACACTAAAGTTATGCGTAAAACAAGAAGTTAGGCGTAGTAAACTTAGGCGTAGGATGACCTCATGCGTAAGACAAAGCTTAGGCGTAAGATAAATCTTATGTGTAGAAGTTTCTACGCGTAAGCTTATGCTTATGCGTAATTTTAGGGTTTTTGCCCAAGTGATCTTTTACACTATCACAGTGCAAAAGATATCCCAAGTTGACGTATTTTTAGGCTTATCCAAGCAAGAAAACACGGAGTAAACCATGAAACTGAAGATCAAACCAAGGAATAAGTTACGCGTAAGTTTAGGGTTTTGATACGCGTAGACTTACTCGTAAAAATGACTTTTGCCCAAAGATGTTTCTAAACCAGATTTTTGTGATGAAAGAGCTTCAATATCACCAAAATAACACAAAAGTGTGAAATTTGATGATTCAAAGTGTCTAAAATGGTTACACGTAGAACGAAACCCTCGTACAAAAACTAGCTTAAAAACGATGATCCACGCGTAAAGTTTGAAACTTTTTGCCAAAAACAGGTATTTTAACACCTTAAAACGTTGAAAGTACAAGAATCTTGGATTAAAAAGTGTAAAAAATCAGTTTTTAAGTGAGCCAAAGTTCGAACCATTGTTTTACGCGTAGGACCAAAAACCCACTTCAAAAACAATAACGATTCACCCAACTATTTGGCGATTGATACCACTGTTAGATCACTAGTTTTACAACACAAGCATCAATAGAAAGAGTAGAGAGGAGAAGAGATAGGATGAGCAATACACACACAAACACTACCCGTAAGACTAGAGAGAAAGGTTAGGCGTGAGTAGTGAAAGAGAATGAATTGAACAACCAACCCTCAAGTGAGGGTTATTACAAAGTATTTATAAGAAGGGGAGCTAGGGCAACACTCCTACTCCCTTCCTTTCCTTAGTGGACATGGGCTTAAGCTTATGGGCCTTCTACATAAGCTTAAGCTAATAACAAACATAAAGGCCATAATTAAGCTAACTATTACATATGAATCACTAACACTTGATATAGGTTTAGGAGTGATTCCAACACTTCTTTTGTTCCAGAACCATTTCAATCAAAGCAAAAAACTTATATACCACATTAAATTTAACCAACAATCCACAACACCAAATACATCCAATACAACTAAACTTTGTCTAAAAATTGATTAATCAAATTGATCCATTACAACCATTATTTTTCCAAAAACTACTTAACTAAGACATACATCATTATTCAAAACACAAAAACTACATCCATACACCAAATATATACCTAAATGCTTTCTTTGCATGGTTGCCAGTGAAGCTCAGAAAATGATTTACTCGATTCATGTACCATCCTGTCCAGCAGTGACATGTGTATTGGCTTTCTCACTGTGAAGTGTATAGTAATCTATTCGTGAGAAAAAAATGAGTTAGTATTTCATCAAAGATATGATGTATTGCAATCGACAAACACTGACACATTATCAGGGAACCCATGTTGTATGACCATAAAATAGACGAGAGTCTATTTCATGACATAGTAACCGCATTCATAAGTCTCTTTGTTGGTTACAATGCAGTCAAATAATAAGCATACATTTCACATATGAAAAACACAAATATACATAGTGGTTTATATCGGTATAAATGATTTACCTTAGGGAAAGTCCAATCTAGATTCACTTGACATACCTTAAGAAAACAAGTGTTGAAGTTAAAGAAATGAATCTCTGAATTGTGAATATAATGTCAATATTAAAAAATATTACTTGTTCAACACGTTTACCACCAAAAAATCATCAGGGGTCTTCTTGTTTTTCTCGTCTTTATTATATAAATCCAAAATGTATCCCTTTTGCATGGAATGGTCAATTATAAATAACGCCCAATGACCCCTACCCAAAAGTTTATGCCTTCTAAACAATGTACGTATAATTAAAACCATAAAACGAAAGAAATATTAAATTTTACATACTCTTGATGATAAGGTAAATGGAAAAAATGATTTATTTTGGTGTAGGAGTTATGTTTGGCAGCAAAGAATCACGACAAGCCCACGGCCTTCTAAACATACTCTAGTAAAAGCAATAACAATGAATAATAAATGAAAATTTTGGTATCATGATACATAGAAAATCAACGAACTTACATTCACCACCAATGAATTATGGGCACGTCAAGCCAATATTTTCTCATCCATCCTGTTAACAAGCTAGTGTCAACTGGCTCCTAAAACTTCTCATCATATATTATGTTACGCAATTCAATGGTGATCGCTGCATTTGGATTCTCACAGTTCATGAAAAGAGTCGCACACAATTGAATCTCAATAGGCATTTTCTTCAAATACTTCATGCGGTTCGTTTGGTATGCGTTATGGCCTATTTGAGACGAACTTTTAGCTCTACATCTCGTTTCTTCATCTACTTACATTATTACAGCATTTGTAAATAAAACTTTGTCACACCTATACATACAATATAAATCTATATTGTTCGAGCGAGTACCATTCGTTGTAGGGTAATTTACATACATCCCCATGTATACATCAATATTTGCATATTTCCCCAAACACAAGTTTTTAATGCATGATATACAAGGCTATTAAAGCAAGGTTTGGGAAAATATGTAAATAATGATGTGTGTATAGGGATGTATATAAATGCCCTGTTGTAGGGCATTTTCATCCAACCGGGATTTTGTTGGCATTAACAGTTCCACAGTGGCCCATCTTGAGCGAAGCTACATTTAACAAATAATAGAATAAACCTTAATACAGTTTCAATGTTTCATACAAAGTCATATTTAATTAATACATATGCATTTATATACCTTAATGTATTTTTATGGCCATTGAATTAATGGGCAAATGATTCACATAATCTGCTTACAGCATCAGTTGATACCACGACAAAACTATTCGCGTAAGCTTCTTCAACAGTGTCTACTTGTACATTCAAATAACCCGAGCGCATTTGAATCACATCTAGGATCCCATCAAGTATTGGATATCACATGGCTTTAGGCATTGTTTCCTCAATGTTACCATATGGAACTAACAAGTCACATGGAGTGAGAATCTGCAAACATGAAACGGTTTTGACATTTTGCAAAAGGAAAAGGTCCAAGCCTATAAAACTCTGAGAATACAACACTATACAGGTGTATTAAAAGTGGGTTGGATACCACAATACCATCAAATCTATCAAAAGATCCGCTCGAGCTTGAGGTCCCCTCAAGCAAACAATTACGGTCCCGGGTATGTGATTGATAGTGGGTTCGGGGTCGAAAGACTTTCTTTTCCACGAGCAAGCTTTACAACCCACTAGGTAGTGTACCTAATCGTTGCAATGTAGTATGGGTAAGCCCAGAGGGTTGATCGTTCTCTAGGGGAATAGAGATGCTAGTAGAGATGTATGACGAGAAGGTGAGGTTGAGGGTGATTTTTTATTAGCTTTTTATATTTTTTAGAAAACAAGTAAATATCTCGGGGTATAGGAGGGGGGGGGGTGATACTTCTACCAATTTTTACTTACTAATAGGTAAAACTAATAACTAATTAACTAATGAAAAGGAAAAGATAAGCTATGTATTGATTGGTGTGTTTTTATGATGATTAAAAGTGTGTTTACTTAGATGTTCTTACTCCCTAGTTATCTCTTATTGGTCGGCTGAATTGTCATATCCTCATCTTAATTGGTGCGTTGTATTCCGTGTGGTCTTAGGGGGTGCCTAATTCCCTAGTTCTGTGAATTGTAACTCTCCTCTAGACTATCCGGGATCGCCAAGTACCATAGTATCTCCCCCAAATACTCTATTATCCTAAAGCTACAACTCACGCAATAAACACAACGATGGCTCAAGTGCACGCTCAAGCTTTGTGCTATTTAGGATGTTTAAGCTCGCAACAATTAAAGAAGAAGCCAGTTTTCCTTACTCTAGCGTCTACCAATTAAAACAAGAGACAACCTAACAATAATCAAAAACTAGGTTTCATAGATCTAAGCAAACACAATAGTAATTTAGTTACTCATGATAAATAAGCATGCATACACACAAACAATTGAACATAGGATAAACATGGTGATATAATGGATTAGCAAACTTATCTTTTGGTGTAAAGAAAGATTTGGAATCCTAAAATAATGTCCAAGTTGGACTACACATGAACTAGGGTTTGCTCTCCAAAATACTACTCTTTTTAAATGCAGAAAATCGAATTCTATATCTAGATTTACAAATGCGACGGCGTCGCCTTTTGCTGGTGACGCCGTCTGGTCGCCGTCATTAGGGTTTCATTTGGGACAAGTCACCATTGGGACGACGTCAGTTGAGATGTGTGACGGCATCTGTCTTTATAAGGGACGTCGTCTTGAAATGTTTCTTGGAAGTCTGGTGTAAAACAAAGAGAGACACCTTCCAGAAAATAGGCATGACGCCGTCATGTTGTAGAACCAATTTCACACCTGAGCCATCGCTTGCAATTTAATTAGAAATCATCCTTAGTGACGGCGTCGACCTTTGCGTTGGGACACCGTCAAGTGCATAAAACAACCTTATTTCTTGACTTTTCCGTTTTCTTCATGTTTTCGCTCCTTTTCATTTAAATATGCTTGATTCTAGTATTTTGCTTTCAAAAGACCTAAAATGTGAAAAGGAACGATTTTAAGCAGTAACAAATATAAAATGTATCGATTTAGGGCTTAAATGACCCCCTAAAAATGTATGTTTTAAATCCTTATCAAATATCCCTACACTTGGAATAGTTTACAACAAATACAAGCGCCACAATAGTTTAAAATAGTTTACAACAAATACAAGCGCCAAAATAGTCATAACAAGCACGAAAATTATACTCCAGCACCTCACAAATGGTGTTTGGATTCTCTCATCTCTCGGGTTTATATGAAATATAACATGTAAGGAAATGGAACGTAAACACTCACTACCTGTCATAGTACATAGATTACCATAGGCTTGAGAATAGATCAACATCCACCGCTTTGGCGTAAGCACCTGGTAATAACTATGTAAGAGGTCTTTTCAAAGGTTATACTGCTAGGCTTAGGGTAGGGAAGTAAAGGGTTATGTTGGATAAGGGGATATTTAATGGTGGCAAGTCAAAAATCTTATATTCCAAGCATGTAAAACATGGCGTTGCTAAGCCAAGACTCGACTCACTAACTTTAAATAACAACTTGAAACAAAATCAAAAGACATAAACTTAAAAACATAAAACATAAAGATAGATGTAGGATGGTAGCCCATATGTTTTTTCTCTTTTTTTTTCTTTTCATTCATACCTTTTTCATCTACCACCCTCTACGATAACATCAAAATAAAGGGATTTATAGGAGCATCCCTACACTTGAGTTTTTATTTCACTAACACTAATTGACCCAATTTGAAAAGATCAAAACACTTGGAGTACTTAATTACATAGACAAAGGGAAATTGAATTTATCGTTCCTTCCCGTTACTCCATAAAATATTACTTTAACCCATGAGTCTCAATCATCCCAAAACTGTATACAAATGATATGACTCGACTTAGCAACCATGCAAGTAACTAGATAATTGAACTAAGGGTTTAAACAATGGTTACAATAATGAACTAAAGATGAGTGCATACAAGGTGGGCTAAGGCGATTTGGGTGTAACATTTGGTGGTAGATTGTAAACAATGCTCTTCATTGATATTTCGGAAATTGGAACATCACGAGAACCGCAAAAAGATAGGCTCTGAGGGGTTAACTAGGGGTATCGTGTACTAAAGATGAGTACATCGCAAGGGTGTGGGAAAATTACTCAACCGATGTGGATAACGTAATTAAATTACAGGTTTAAAACAAGGGTTATCCTAATGCCTCTTATCATTTAGTTAATCCAAACTACACGAATGCAGTCTCACTAGCGATCTCAGAATGCATCACAAAACAAGTTCTATAATCTATTATACTACCGGTACACTCAGTAAGTATTAAATATAAATGTTTTTATTCCTAAAGATCTAGCGGCGAACCTCACATTTTTTGGGTGAAATTTGAGTGGTATACGGTTTTTGTGCTAGTCATATAATTCCTATCCATGAGACGCTTTATTAAGACTAAAGTTCTACTCATAAATGCCATAAAATTTTTAAAATTTGGTGATAAAATTACCCTAATAAATATTTCTCATAGTTTATTACACAATTTACTAAGGACAAGACAAAAATCAAATGAGTGAATAGTTTCTAAGTTCCCGTTTTATTCTCCCTCCCTACACTTAAACTGAAGATTGTCCTCAATGTTTCCCGAAAGTATCAAAGTTATGATAAATGAAGGTAAATAAAAGAGAAAGAAATTAGTACTCCCCTGATTAGCTCGGTAGGATATGTATGAAGTTGCGGTTAAATCCTCCTCCAAAAAGAATGAGCAAGTAATAAGTATTGCTTACATCATGTACTTCATCTTCTTGTCTAATATAACCTATGCACTTATAAGAAAACGAAATGAAACCTCGCGTAAAGTTGGCGGTAAAAACTATATTATATAAAAAATATACTAAAAAGCGAGTGAGATATAATGCTTGTGGAATGGATGTTTGCAGATTTTCTGGAAAATTAGGAATTGGAAGTTTCCAAAAATTACAAGTTTAGACAGAAAACAAAATTGTAAATCTGTTTCTACATTTCCTGATGCCGTCGGGCTTTAGTCCCGACGTCGTCAGGTTGTTCTGACAGAAACGGAAAAATTCTGGAAAAATTACTTCTTTAAAGACCTGTAAAAGTTCGTGCAAAACATCCATTATGACTCGATACACGCATTTGATTCTAAAAACCACACAAATATATATAATTCCAATTATTGATAATCTCATGTTAATGCAAGTTCTTAAAACATATGTGATCTTCCCTACACTTATCTTTTTGTAAAATACCTTTATATACAATTAAGACGAGGTTAAAAAAAAAATAAAGAATTTTCAAAAAAGGGACATTAGAATTAAACAACAATGAAAAAGATATATAAAACACACAAACAAAACTGAAAAACAAAACAAGCAAACAATTAAGTATGTGTTGCCTCTCAAGAAGCGCTTTTCTTTATTTATGAGTCTTGTAGCTAGACTCGAAGTCGTACCCTACATCATCTCATTACCTTCATCTCCTTTATTCATTAGGTCATTATCATTGATTTGGTAGAGTTTCACATGTCGTATTTTTACCGTGAACTCCTTTCCATCTTCGTCGAATAACACAATGGTTCCACCTCTTTTTGCCCCTTTTACCGTATAAGGGCCACACCATTTTGGCTTACACCTTTCTTTGGGTGCTTTTAATCTTGAATTAAACAAGAGCACCTTTCTCCTTCCACATACTCTTTAGGGCTCTTGACTCCTTGGTCACGTCCTTTAGTATCATTCTCCTCATTACGGTTCCCATAAGATATTTTCGTGGCGTAGTTACGCCCGATTATGTGTTTATATGGTTTCCATTCTCCTAATTAAATCTACTTATCCTTGTACTCCCTAATCTTTTCCTCCTATTCAATGATTATTCTCCTAACAACGCTATTGCAAACTTGCGAATCATGATCATCCATTCTCTTTTCCTTAAACTTCAAAGGATGTCTTGGGGGTATAGGTATCCTAATTTTACTGCTTTTAAGTACCATAACACCCTCACCGTATTTGATTGTTGCTTTGGCGGTGGCTAAGAAAGGTGTTCCAAGAATGAGAGGCATGCGTTCATCTTCCTCAATATCTACAATTGCAAAATTCACTGGATAGATGCTACTTGAAACCTCAATCAATACATCCTCTGCTATGCCTAAGGGGTAAAAATATGAATGATTGGCTAAGGAAAGTCTAAGATTAGTCTTGGTTGGTTTCTCCTTAGTCAACTTATTATAGATTGATAACGACATTATGCTTACATCGGATCCCTGGTCAGCTAAGGCTTTTATATCTTCTAAGTCACTAATGCTACATGGTATTATGAATTTCCCACAAATTTCTTGTTTCTTAGCTACTGGTTTCTTAAGAATTTCCTCGTACAAAGCCTCATAGGCATAGTATCAAATTCTTCCTCCTTTATCTCACCTAAGAAGGTCTTCCTAAGAGCATCATTGTACCTAAAATTGTTTACTAGGTTGACAATGGTTTTCTTATTGACTTCATGTTTAAGGTAGTGCCCTACAGTCTTAAGTTTATCTAATTCCTTAGCCTTGCCCCCACCCTTACAATTCGAGCTATTTTTTTCAATCCCAGTATCCTTTTCCTCAACTACCCCATCCTTACCACTAGTTTGTTTTGTAATCTCCTTATCACGAACAATGGAAATGGTGTTAACAAACATAGTGGGGGCAACACAGTCATCTTTCCTTATTAATGCCTTCTCGGGAACCTTTATCTTAGTATACTCCTTCACTAAGTTCATCATCTCAGTCATCTTCTCCTGCATTTCTTCCCTTTGTTTATAAACTTCTTCCTTAAATTTAGCTAATCTTTCTGGATGAGCCGCCATGTATTCTCACATTTGTGTTTTGAAGCCCGGTGAAAGTGGTAGTGGTGAGTAAGAACGAAAGCGTTTTAGGGAAGCGGGGTTTCTCTCATGACTAGGCGATTCAGAGAAGGGTGTTGGGTTACCGGTTGAGGTAGCGAAGTTGACCGGTGATCGACGAGTTGGTCCAGGAAATTTCTTTTGTCTTTTGACTAAATAGTCGATCCGTTCTTCAAGAGCACAAAGTTGTTCTTCGGTGATGTTAGAAGAACTACAAGGTACCAATATGGCTTTAACCGTGCTATTAGGGGTCTCATGTGGATCACTCTAATTTTCGTAAGACTAAACAACAAGCTCTTCAATGATATTCCACGACTCTTCCGTATTTAGATTGCTAAGTCGTTCACCTGCCGCTTAGTCAATGGATCGTTTTGAGAGGAAATTGACATGATCATAAAAAATTTGGACTTGGAGCCAAAGATCAGTGACGTGGTGAGGGACTTTGTGGAGTAATTCCTTGAATCGAGTCCACGCCTCATAAAGGGTTTTGCCTTGACGTTGTTGGAACATCAAGATGTCATTCCTTAGCTTGGTGGTTCTCCTCGGTGGAAAAAATTGGGCGATGAAGCAGGTGGTGAGATCATCCCAACTTGAGATAGATCCTACGAGAAGTTGCTTAAGATAATTACTAGCTTGATCCCTTAGAGAGAATTGGAAGAGACGCAATCGTGTGGTCTCCCGAGTGGTAGCATCAAGGTCAATAGAGTCAACGATTTTAAGGGAATCCTTGAGATGCTGATTAGGATCTTCAGAATGAAGTCCATGGAATGCACATCCGTTTTGCACCAACTAGATGGTGTCGGATTGCAGGGCCGTAGTATGACCTTGATGTGGAAGCTTGATGGTGTTCCTATAGCCTTGATGGCTCGGTCTAAAGTATTAACCAAGAGTACGGCCTCTTGGCGGGTCGAGTGGTAGTTGATTGGGTGGTGGTGTGGATGATGTGGTGGATCGTTGTTTGGTGGATTGTCACCCATGGTGAAAAGTGACAAGGTTACGAACAAAAGCACAAAGAAGGGGGCAGAATAAAAGAAAGCTAAGAAAAAAAAGAAGAAAAAAGCTCACTTGATAGGAATCAAGCGAGTAGACCTAAACAAGATAGAAAACTAACTAGCTATTCTATTCCCCGGCAGCGGCGCCAAAAACTTGATGCGTGGGTTTGGGGTCGAAAGACTTCCTTTTCAACGAGCAAGCTTTACAACCTACTAGGCAGTGTACCTAATCATTGGAGTGTAGTATGGGTAAGCCCAGGGGGTTGATCGTTCTCTAGGGGAATAGAGATGCTAGTAGAGATGTATGACGAGAAGGGGAGGTTGAGGGTGATTCTTTTTAGCTTTTTGTATTTTTTAGAAAACAAGTAAATATCTCGGGGTATAGGAGTGGGGGCGGTACTTCTACCAAGTTTTACATACTAATAATTAAAACTAATAACTAATTAACTAATGAAAAGGAAAAGATAAGTTATGTATTGATTTGTGTGTTCTTATGATGATTAAAAGTGTGTTTACTTAGATGTTCTTACTCCCTAGTTTTCTCTTATTGGTCGGTTGAATTGTCACATCCTCGTCTTAATTGGTGCGTTGTATTTTGTGTGCTCATAGGAGGTGCCTAATTCCCTAATTCTATAAATCGTAACTCTCCTCTAGACTCTCCGGGATCGCCAAGTAATGTAGTATCTCCCTCGAATACTCTATTATCCTAAAGCTACAACTCACGCAATAAACACAACGATGGCTCAAGTGCACTCTCAAGCTTTGTGCTATTTAGGACGTTCAAGCTCGCAACAATTAAAGAAGAAGCCAGTTTTCCTAACTCTAGCGTCTACCAATTAAATTAAGAGACAACCTAACAATAATCAACAACTAGGTTTCATAGATCTAAGCAAACACAATAGTAATTTAGTTACTCATGATGAATAAGCATGCACACACACAAACAATTGAACATAGGATAAACATGGTGATATAATGGATTAACAAACTTATCTTTTGGTGTAAAGAAAGGTTTGGAACCCTAAAATACTGTCCAAGTCAGACTACACACGAACTAGTGTTTGCTCTCCAAAATAGTACTCTTTTTAAATGCAGAAATTTGAATTGTATATATAGATTTACAAATGCGACGACGTCGCCTTTTGCTGTGGACGCTGTCTGGTCGTCGTCATTAGGGTTTCGGTTGGGCCAAGTCATCGTTTAGACGACGTCAGTTAAGATGTATGACGCTGTCTGTCTTCATGAGGGATGTCTTCTTGAAATAGTTCTTAGACGTCTAGTGTAAAACAAAGAGAGACGCCTTCCAGAAAATAGGTACGACGCCGTCATGTTGTAGAACCAATTTCAAACCTGAGCTATCGCTTGCAATTGAATTAGAAATCCTCCGTAGCGGCGGCGTCTCCCTTTGGGTTGGGATGCCATCAGGTGCATAAAACAGCCTTGTTTCTTGACTTTGCCATTTTCTTCATGTTTTCGCTCTTTTCGTCCAAATATGCTTGATTCTAGCATTTTGCTTCCAAAAGACCTAAAATATGAAAATGAACGATTTTAAGTAGTAACGGATATAAAATGTATCAATTTAGGGCTTAAATGACCCCCTAAAAACGTATGTTTTAAATCCATATCAGTGATCAAGTTATGGGGTTAAGGGCTCGATAGAGAGAACCCAACGATGTATGAGATAAACGCAATTGACTTCTATTTTCTGACCCTTTATTGAATGAAAAGAAGGTTACATTTAAAGGAAATAAAACCTAACAAACCACTAAGTAATAGCAACATGATAAACCTAAAACACTTGTCTTTATCCTAACTAAAACAATTCAAATTAAGGATAAACATCCTAACTAAATATGTAATTCATGTTGGTTACATTACATCCCCCATTAAGAGTGCTTGTCCTCAAGCACTAAGGAAAACATGAGACACTTCAAGTGACTCCAGATCGGTTATAGTCCCGTACGGGTGACCAAGCTACTGCGCAATTGACAACAAAAAAATTAACGTCACAAGAAGCATATCCAGAACCCTCAAATTCAGCAACATTTAAAGATGTTGTGGGACTGTTTCCTTCTTTTCCATGATGAGAAGCCGTGTCGATAATGTAAGAGTACTCCTGGTCCGCATAACACTTTTGTTGAGACAATATAGGCTCATTAAAATACAGAGGGAGATCAACTCGAGCGAGTTACTTTAAAACCTTATATTTAATTAGAAACTTTTCTTCCACAATTGGATTAGGAAGCTTCTTCATCTGTTCATCAGATGATTCCATTGTACTCCACTTCACTTCCGACTTACCTATGTCTTAGTATTCAATCCTCATTGCTTTCTTTTCACCTTTTTTGAATGAAGAAAATTCAGAAGATGATTCATTTTATTGTAAGGATTTAATGCCTTCTAAGAGTTCTTCAATTCGGCCAACAAAATTCTCCCTTTGAGTCTGCTTTTTTAGACGATCCTATTGGTACATCTCCGAAAACATATCAAAAATATTATACAGGTTTTCACTTGAGCCGCCCATAACTATTGGCTCTTGATACCAATTGATACGAACCTATGCTCGTATCGATGTTCATAAGTTCAAGTCTAGAATTCACTCAAAAATCTAGCTTGTAAGAGGAGAGGACACCTAGACTTTATAATCCATCAACCAATCCCATACTTGGATGATGTGGGATCATAACAATACCCCACCCTCTGAAGAACCAACGTCCTCGTAGGTCACGACTATGTTGGTTACGGTTGGCACCCCTTTGGGTCCAAGCCACCACTCCGAGCTCGTTGGTCACAGCTATGTTGGTCACGGTTGGCACCCTTCTTTTGGGTCCAAGCCACCACTACATAGGACACCACTCCGAGTGTTGGAACTTCGAAAGGTAGGGCTATCTCTGATACCAAATGTTGCAATCCCGGGTATATGATCAAGTTATGGGGTTAAGGGCTCGATAGAGAGAAACCAACGATCTCTGAGACAAACTCAATTGACTTCTATTTTCTGACCCTTTTATTGAATGAAAAGCAGGTTACATTTAAAGGAAAGAAAACCTAACAAACCCCTAAGTAATAGCAACATGATAAACCTAAAACACTTGTACTTTATCCTAACTAAAACAATTCAAATTAAGGATAAACATCCTAATTAAATATGTAATTCATGTTGGTAACACAAACCTGTAAACGATCCAACCATGTTCAAGGTCAGTTGAAGTATCTCCAAATCTGCCTGTATTAGTTCAATTTTTTCCCTCAATGATTTCATTATTTCATCTTTCTGGCCATCCAAATATTCCACTCTTATCGTCTTCTTCTTTGCTCTCGTAGTGGTCCCTAAGGCCTTCTTATTCCCGACCACATTTGATACACACCTGGTTCACCCCAAGTGCTCAGGTCCAAAACACCCTGTGAGTGGATCTTTTCCCGCTACATAATAAGTACTAGCATCTTTCATTTCTTTTTCTTTTGCTAACTGTTCATGCAAGTGATATAGTTGTTAGAACATAATAGACAAACCAAAATACTTAAAACTTTATGGTATATCCCATACTAGAGCTTTAAGTTTGTCATAAAACTGATTTGTCAAATCCTTTAAAGTCGTAAAATCGTTATCTTATAAACCGCAATTATGTGGAGCTTTGATTGCTTACACTCCAACTTAGCTAACTCTGGGTACCGCCTTTCTAAATCTTGAAATAGTGGCGCTAACTTTTTCTCTAACCCAACATAGCTTATTCATCCCAACTTAGGTCTATATGTGTTCTTGAGTGCATTTTCTTGCTTGGGCAATATGTGTAAGTCTCATTTTGAACTTCCTATGATATACATCATCTTTCTAAAAAGCAATTTCTTAATATCACGGGTTACATCATTTGTGACAACTGGTAATTTTGGAAACTATTTTTAATACCACATTACTTTAAAATTTTAACAAGTTAAACATTCGGGGAACAATCTTTTGATATTTTGTGGAATATCACGTTACTGAATCATGTGTGTGGCATTAAGTTAGGCACTACTAGACTCCGGCACTAAGAAAAACTTAATATTTCAGGAAAACTTTGTTGGATCAGTCCCAGATAGATCTTAGGAGCCTTAATGAACGTTTAGTAAACCTGTGTAATCACAAGAAAACTATGAAGAACCTTTACTAGACTTAGGTTCACGCGGAATAAAAACACAAGAATTAAGAAGAAAATGAACACAAAAGACTTGATCCTCTATGGATCTATATTGAATTACTAACAATGTTATTGACAAGTGTGCATAAAACCCTAGCCACAGGTTTCTTTTATACTACCCGAAACCCTAATTCAGTAGCATACTAAACACGTAAAAGATATGCATTATCTATTCCTAATTTAACTCATGCATATCCTAACTAAATACTAATAATATGGAAACTACATATTCGCATAAACAATATTAACTATCAGTAGCAACTGCACTATCCGCAGTAATGATAACATCAAATAGTCCTGAATATTAAGTGTCAATTTCCCCCAATAATGCTCGTTATTTATATCATTTATATGGATTTACGCTTGTTTTCCGTTGTTTTCCACTTTCAGGTAAATTACGAGCATTGGAGCTAAAGAGACGCGGAACTGGAAACATATCTAAAGATTTATCACAGTATGCTATTTTGAAGAAGTTACGGCGTAACTCATCTCTCACATTATGCCGTAACTATTGTGTGACTCAGAATGCCAACTTATTAGAAGGTTACGGCATAACTCTTCCCAAAGGTTACGATGTAACTACATTAGGTCAAATAAGGTTCCACGCCGCTGATACTTACGCCGTAACTACTGCATCACTTACGAAGTAACCGAGTTTATTGAAGACTACGACGTAACCACTAATAAGGTTATGCCGTAACCAGCAGATCTAGTGCATTTTACGAAAAAATAGAAGGTTACGGCGTAACTACTATATGGGTTACGCCGTAACCCAGATCTGGCCTATAAATACCCCATGAATTCTAGCATTTCTAATCATCCCATTCCACACACAACACTCTAAGAATGTGGGAAAAAGCTCAAGGCAGGTCTAGGGGAGCATACAGAGCTGTTTCCAAGGGAGAAGTCACTCCATTACGATAAGCATTAGCGTTTTATATTTCTTTTACTTTCAATTCATGTATTTCGTACCTTTGAATATTGAATTGATTTGCATGATTAATATGAACGGCTAAGCACCTTTTGGTGTTAGCCTAGTTATGATTCCTTAATTGTTTTGTTTGCATTTACCTTTACTTCCGTACAATTATTTCTAAGTTTATGCATGCATAGTTCATTGGTAGCCACCCTTGGTTCGGTAGTTTTGAATGGCGGTAGAGGCCAATTGCCTAGGAGATATGACCAACTAACCCTAGGTGAGCGGACTGAGACGGGAAGGGTAAGATATGACCAACTGACGACCCTTTCTACTTGTGCGATTTGACCAACTGTTCACCTATCGTTTGGATGAACTTAAGAATTGGGGGGTGTAGTGTCTAAGTTTCTAACGGCCGGCCACTCACTATTATGAATCTAGCATGTAGCTTTACTTAATGACTTGGCTTAGGGGACAAGGAACAACAGGACTTATGACGGTGCGCCTGATTTCTCCTGTGGTGGCATCTTTACTGATAGGTTAGGGCGAATTGACCAAATGTTGTCCTCTCGAATTTGACCCCACCTGAAGTAATTGGAAGTAAGTAGACGTAGACATAACTAGCTAGGAAGTTTAACTAGGTTAGCACCACTCTTCTCTATTAATTTTCCTTTATCCATTTATCTGCTTTATTTTATTCTGCATTAGTAGTTTAATTAATTAAATCCCTATCAAAACCTTTATTAAATCTGTGACACTAGACTTAGTAATAATCCAACACACATAGCTCTTGGGACGACCTCGGCTTTTCTGATTACTACACTACACGCGACCGGGTACATTGCCCGTTAGTGCACTAGGGTAGACCATAGGTATAACGAGACACTATAAATTTAAGACATGGTCAGTAAAACCTGCATCAAGTAACCATACTAACAGTAGAAACACTAAAACTATCAGCAGGAACCTTTATCATCAGGAACCCACTATTACAATAATTCCTAACAATCCTCCCCTAAACTTGAAGCTGACCATGTTAACTTTAAGTTTCCAGATAGATCTTGAATGTGCAAGAGGATTGAGGACCACAGCAACTGAAGCACAAGAATGAGCCAGCAGCAACTCCTAGTACCACCAGTATCAGCATGAATGCACAAAGATCTATCAGCAGCATCAAAATCCAACATCAACAATAACCTGAGTAGATTTGATGAGCCTTTACCAAGTAGCTACTCACTCTTGGGCTAGCTGGTTCTTTGGTAGAATCATGACATCACCCTGTTGAACCGATAACCAGTCCAATACTTAGAATGTGAATCAACGGTGTGTTGGAAAACCCTAATGGTTTTTAGCAAACCATCACAGCCATCAACGGATTTGACGTGTCTTTACCTGAAGTCGTTTAACTCTGTACTAGTCATGGTATTCCACTGCCTTTACCACAAGCCATGAACTTGTGGGCTAGCCAACTCTTCATCTATGAGGACATGGTGAGTTGAGCACCATACAATTTATTGAAAAATTGTCAACCATCCAACGGATTTGATATCTCTTTACCAGAGCCGTTTGCTCATGGAGTAACCAATGTTTGGTATGTTAGACCAGGGTACATTGATAACCCTCTGATTTTTAGTAAATCAGCAACTATCAACGGATTTGAGAAATGCCCACCAGAGCTGTACCCCCATGGTGAGTCAACTCTTTCTTGTCAAAGACATGGTGAGTTGATTACCATAACCATTACACAACTATACAACATGATCATCAAAGATGAAAGTTAGTAAACACATAATATATACAAAGTTCTATTTTTTTACGCAAATAAAAGAGAAGAAATAAAGAATATAGAACAAACAAATATATATAACAACATACCAAATTCATGAAGATGCACCACCAGATTCCTCAATAAGTTTATCCTTAATGCGTTTCACCAACTGCTCAACATTTACCATATCATTCCCCACTGGAGCAGTATAAAAGACCAACTCATGTGACAGCATTTGCTCCATCAGCTGCACAGAAAGTGGGTAGCGCAAATCGGAAAACATATAAAGATATACCCCAGACCATGTTTGCATCACATGAACATTGGACAAAGGATAGAACTTCCACTGATATACTTTCTAGTCATGCTGACCTTCCCAAATCTTAAAACTTTACCATCCTGATAAACTGAGTCAAAGAAGACTTGAAGATCCCCCCCAGCAAAAACAGACCAGCAACCGTAGCAGAATGAGTCTCAAAATACTTAGACACCAAACCATAAAGCTTAAACAGATCTTGTCTATCCACAAAATTGAGAATTTCTGTTAGAAAGGTGAAATGTCTGACAGATCCATCCTTGCGATAAATAGTATTGGTGGACCCTATACCCCCAACACCAGTAGAAGTAAGTTCCCATCTGTCAAGCATAGACCATACTACCACCTCCTCATCAGAGTCATCCTCCTCAAAATCTTTGATAAAGAAATGCTCTGAAGCCTGAAGATCAAGTTCCCTAGACGTCCTCTTCTTGGCAATACTCTTTTGTCTTCCACCAGGTGTGGAGGAAAGAGAAGAGATGTTAGAACGTGGAGCACCTGAAGTAGGCATTATTGAAGTAACATCTTCAGAGGGAACAGGTGGGTCAGCAGTAGCAGCAATAGGTGCACCAGTAGGATCAGGCTGAGGTGTATCAGTGGAAACATATGCATCCTTTTCAGTAGAACTAGGATGGTCAGCATCAGAAGAAACATTGGGAGCAACATCAGTGGAAACAACTTGAGGCTTATCAGAAGAATCCACACCAATGTTGTCAGTGGAAATGCTCTTAGTCTCAGAAGGAGGCACAAAAGGAACACCTTCAGTAGGATGAGCCTGAGAGGTATCAGCAGGAATCTCAATAGGTGTAGACTGCTGCTTAGTGATATCTTCAGCATGAATACCAACATTTGTTGTGCCAAGTAGGATCTCATCAGAAGAATCAGTAGACCTCAATTTCTTGACTTCAGGTCCTTCCAATGAAGGCTGATGTCTCTTCATCCTTGCATAAGGATTAATGGCATCCTTTTCCAACCTACCTAGTATCTTGTTATACTCCACCACCAACTGTTCATCTGACAAAGATTTCACAAAATCCATAGTCCATCAAGTAGTGTAGACAACAGAACTCATATTCTTAACCACCTCCCTCATATGTTGTCTTTGTTCAGCCTGAGTGGGTGGTCAATCCCTTTTAGCCTTAGCTTTCCTCTCAACATCTGCTTTCTTCCTCCTATTAGCCAGTGCCATCAAGTTAGTAGCAAAATTATCTGAGTCAAAAGAACCACCCAAAATAGCTTGAACAAGGGATGTATTCGATGAAGAACCAGCCATAGTAGAGCTCCATGTGTCATCAGTGAAGTGCAAGGCAACCTCATCCAGTTCTTTCATTCTCTCAGGTGTGATCTCAGGAACTGTGTGAGTTTGAGATTCTTCATTAAAGGAGTCTTGAACTTTCTCTGCTACTTCCCTATCACCCTTTGCTATCTCATGAACCTTAAAGAGTCTTTCCTGTTCAGCCTTAACAACAGCAGGATCCACTTCCTCTTCAACCATTAGAGCCATTCCTTTATCTGCTGAAGAGACACCCACTTGAATATCTTCAGAAGTAACCTTGGTATCAAAAGGAATGGATGCTGGAATCTCAGAAGCAATAGATGAAGTATCAGCAGGTACAGACTTATCAGCAGAATCAGCTAAACTGTCAGGAGGAACACGAATCTCAGCAGCATTAGAAAATTCCTTAGTCTCAGTTCCTTTGGCAGCAGAAAGAAATTCAGGAGGAAGTTGCACATGTTCAGCAGCACTAGAAGTATTTGGAGAATCCACCATACTAGTCTTAATGATATTTAGATTTAGGTAACTCCTCTTTCTAGTCCTTCTTCTGTGAAACACTTGAACTTCTGGATCTTTCTGAGCTTGTGTCTCTCCCAATGAAACGAAAGCCAATACATGTAGTGCCTCAAGATCAATGTTGGTCCTCTCAGTATCTTGTTCCTCCTCTGTATCTAAAACTACAACCCTGCTCCTTCTTTTGTTGAGTCTAATCTCTAAATCTGTTACCCTTTTGAGCAACTTAACCATAACACCACCAAGAGTTTGCTTGGTCTCCTTAAGCTCATCCCTGGATTCTTTAAGCTGAACCTCAAGATCATCAACCTTCTTAGTATACCTATCAAGCAAGCTAGATATTTTAATTAGAGTATCAGGGTCCTCAGCTCCACCAACAGGATTTCCTGAGGTTTTAAGAACTTCATTGGACCTGAGAGGAGACATATAAAAATCATCAGCAAAAGTGGTGTCATCCTCAAAAGAATCCTTGGGTGGACTAGAAGGTTGGACAAAAGGTTGAGCAACATTGTCCTCAGTCTCAACAGGAATATGACCCTGTGATTCAGAGGCAACAACTGGCTCCCCAGGAGCAACAACCCTTGGTGATGGTAGGGCAACAGGTGTAGGAGATAGGGGTTGCTGGTTTTTAGTGGAAACTGATGCATTGGAATCAGGAGCATTGGAGGCCCCAATATCATTTGAAACTGATGCAGAGGTACCAGCAGCATTGGGGTCTGGTGACATAGGGCCACCAGATGCCTCATCAAACAGAGGCTCTAAACTACAATTTGATCATATATATCACTTCCTTTAGATCTTTCCAGGAATGCAACCATGTTGTGATCAACTTTGAAAGCCAGGACTCCCATTGAATCGTTCTGAGAAGGTGGAAGATGGATTTGGTTTCAAAATGGGAGGGAATTTTGCAATTAGGTCGAGGGATATCAACAATTGGTTATTTAAGTAAGATACTTAAAATAACCGTTTATATTGGCAAAAGATTCGTAGAGAATATTTGACCAATTTGACTATAATCAAATCCCGTTACAAATCCCCAATTCTTATGAAATCAACAGCAATGAAAAGTCACTCAGCAGAAACCATTTAGTCAACCAGCAGGAATGACTGAATGTTTGACCACTGTTTCAATATCAAACCTATCAGTAGAAACCATTTCCCTCAGCAAAAATCATCACGATACCAGCATGAATGGAGAAAGAATCAATTTTTCTGTACATAACAGTGCATCAACAGTCTCCAAACATAACCTTTAACTATTCAAATTCCAACCAATTAATTACAACCATAAATTTTACCAACCAAAGATTCCATATTTACTATGCCTATATAACCAACCCCTTGCCTCATCAAACATATATACAAACCACATAACCCTAACACCAGAGTTGATTTCCAATCAAACCATCATAAATAACTCTCCCAATCATCCCATTGAACTATCTTTAGACTCATCTAAGATTGAGCCATCCAATGATGGATGGTTAAACAACTTTCCTCGTGGTTACTCCAATGTAACTTACATGTCCAGAGACCCTCCTCGTAAATCACCATTTGTTTGCACTTCTTTATAAGATGAAGATGATGATCATGGTGATACTTCTGGACTAGTGATGAATGTTGCTCCTCTTGCCATTGTACCACCTCCTTCTGTGCCAGTTGCAGGACCTTCAGCTTCAAGACCAGAACCCTCCACCTCAAACCCTGAGAAGAGAGCTATAGTGCTTGGTATAGCTGCAAAGCCAGTGTCATCATTTATTGACAGGTGGGGAAAGGAGCATCAGAGGATGCCAGAGTGGGGAAAGAGGAGGCCTGAGTAGGTGCCTGGAAGTTGGAAGCTGGAGTCTGAAGTAGTCTTATGTAAAGCTTGTTAGGGTGGAGTCTTGATGTGATCAACAACAATGTTTAAAAAGTCTTGTAATGTTAAACTGCATCTAAGAATGCAATGTGTTTTTAAGAATAAAAGACTTTTGTAATTTAATCTTTTGCTATCTTTTGCCACTGATAGTGTGTTTGATTCTAGATCTGCAAGATGGTTAGTAGAACACAGAGCATACAAAAACAAATATATATACAAATATATACATATTCATAAATATATACAAATTATACAACATTAATCCTCCCTTTAAACCAGAAACCTCCCCTTAGGCACAATCCTCCCCTCAAACACAACAATCAGGGGCTGATCATGCCTATATGGACAACTAAATATTGAAATCTTGGACCATCAAAAGCTTTAGTCAACAAATCAGCTACATTTTCATCTGTATGTATTTTAACCACTTGAATAAGGTATTTTTCATTAGCATCTCTGATAAAGTGGTGTCTTATTTCTATGTGCTTAGTTCTTTGATTAAAAACAGGATTTTTAACATTGCAAATTGTACTTTGGTTGTCGGTATAGATCTTAGTGTTCATAAAATTGAACCCATAGTCCAATAGCTGATTTTGTATCCAAAGTACCTAACCACAACAACTAGCAGCAGCAACATATTCAGCCTCAGTAGAAGATGTAGCCACTATGGTCTGCTTCTTGCATTGCCAGGAGATTAATCTCCTTCCCAAAAACTGACAACCCCCAGTAGTAGATTTTTTAACAAAGTTTGCACCAACATAGTCACTATCACTATAAGCTTCCAACTCAAATGGAGATTCTCTAGGATACCAAAGACCCAACTTAGGTTGACCCTTCAGATACTTGAAAATCTTCTTGACTATTGTCAAATGGGAAGTCAAAGGAGTGACATGATGCCTGGAACAAGCACTGACTGCAAACATAATATCTGGCCTAGAAGCAGTCAAATACATGAGTGAACCAATTATAGATCTGTAAAGGTGAACATTAACAGCAGGATCTGGTTCATTAGTTGACTTAGGATTTGGAGCTTCATAGGGAGTAGTTGCAGTCCTAACTAGTTCCATATCAAACTTCTTAAGGATGTCATGCACATATTTCTCTTGATGAATGAAGATACCATCTGATTTCTGCTGCACTTGAAGGCCCAAAAAGAATGTAAGCTCACCTATTGCACTCATCTCAAACTCACTTTTCATCAACTCCTCAAATTCCCTGCACCAAGCTTCTTTGGTAGACCCAAAGATAATGTCATCCACATACACTTGAACAAGAATGATATCCTTGGAGTTCTTCTTGATAAAGAGAGTCTTATCAATAGCACCTCTCCTGTAGCTATGTTTCAGCAGGAATGAAGAGAGCCTAGCATACCAAGCTCTAGGTGCTTGATGAAGTCCATAGAGTGCTTTACCACTTTGTAGACCATATCTGGATTGTGAGGGTCTACAAATCCCTTGGGCTGAGTGACATACACTTCTTCCTCAATTTTACCATATAGGAAGGCACTTTTGACATCCATTTGGTATACCATGAAGCCCATGTATGAAGCAAAAGCCAACAAGAGTCTAATAGCTTCTACCCTAGCAACAGGAGCAAAAACTTCATCATAATCAATCCCTTCTTCATGTCTATGACCTTGGGCAACCAACCTAGCCTTGTTTCTCACCACAATCCCCCTTGCATCCCTCTTACACTTCAGAATCCACTTTGTGCCAATAGCATACTTGCCAGGAGGAAACTGAACAAGCTCCCCACACATTTTGATTCAAAAATTATTGCATTTCTTCTTGCATAGCAACGTCTCAATCATCATCTGCCAAAGCCTGTGCAACACTGGTAGGTTCAACTTGAGAAAGGAAACAAGCAAAAACACAATGATGATAGTCTATATGATTGTTTCTATGTTGATCCTGAATGTAACTGAGAAATGCAGATTCACCAAAACTTGTCTTCTTCACCCTGCTTCTAGTTTGCACAGTTGAAGTGGGATCACCAATTATCAGAGATTATGGATGGACTGTGTTAATCCTTTTTTGTGACTTGAGGACTAACATCAAGTGATGTGGCCAGATTAGTAAGTGTAGGACCAAAGTCATCATCATAGGAAAAAGAATCAAAGATGCCTATGCTTGACAAATGATGAATGCCATCAAATTCAGAGCTTGAATGGTGTGAATTGGCTAAGTCAGATAGACTTGGAAATCTAGTGGGAGAATCATCTAAACCCAAAGTATCAACAGATGGAGTAGTGGAGGGAACCGCAGGAACAACATCACTAGCAGAAGGAACAGGAACACTACCAGCAGAAGCACTATCAGCAGCAACTGACCTATTACCAGCAGAATTGACATCAGCATCTTGCTGATCAGTAGGATCAGACACATTACCAGCAAGAACAGACATAATAACAACAGCATCAAACTTCTTGCAGGCTTCAATAGTAGCCTGCCTTAAGAGTTCCTCAGTTTCAATGGAGAATTTATAACCATTCTTTGCAGCATCATCCTTTGCTACATGCTCTTGGCATTGAAGCTTCATAAGTTCTTTTGCATACCCTAAATCACTTGAAGCTGCATCAGAAGAATTTGCGTCCTTGGTACCTGAAAAGTGGTTAGTAGGAAAAGAAGGAACAACAATAAGTTGTTCATCACAGTCTGAATTTGACTCATCATCTGAGGAACCTACAATGTTAGTTTGAGTAGCTTGTGATTCTGTAGAAAGATTAGATTTATAACGAGTATAACCTAGATGATCAATTAAGTAGTCAAGATCAAAGTACCATTTTTGACCTGCTCCCTGAACATTTGGCTTGTCCTCCATAAATCTCAAATTCAGTGTCTCTTCAATCCTTTTTGTGGAGATGTTATACACCCTGTAAGCTTTACTATGAGCTGAATAGCCTACTATAAACCCTCATCAGCTTTTCCTTCAAATTTGCCTAAATGATCACTGGTGTTAAGGATGGTCACATGACAACCAAAAGGCTTAAGGTAGCTTATGGTAGTAATATTTCCAGACAAAAGTTCATAAGGTGTCTTATTGTGAGGATGAGTTATCAACACCCTATTCAAAACATAGCAGGCAGTGCTGACTGCTTCAGTCCAGAACATGGTAGGCAACTTTGAATCAGCAAGCATAGATCTTGTTGCTTCAATCAGGGTTCTATTCTTCCTTTCAGCAACTCCATTTTGTTGTGGAGTCCTGGCATTGCTATAATCCCTTTTTATCCCCTTTGTAGCACAGAGCTGAATTAATTTTACATTCTTGAACTCTGTCCCATTGTCACACCTAATGGCTTTAACCTTTTTATTCAACTGATTTTCAACCAGGGCAATAAAGTCTTGAAGAATCTGAAATGTTTCATCCTTAGTCCCCAAAAAGAATGCCCAGCAATAACTACTGTAGTCATCAGTAACGACCAAACAATAGTACTTGTGATCAATGCTCCTGATAGATGTAGGACCAAAGAGGTCCATGTGTAGAAGCTGCAAAGGCTCTGTGATAGTGCTGACAGCAGTAATGGATTTGTAGGAAGCCTTGTGTTGTTTTCCCTTGTTGCAAGCCACACAATTGTGCTCATTAGTAAAGACTTTGGAAGGAAGTCCATGAACTAAACCATTTTTTGCCAGCTTGTTGATAGTTTTGAAATTAACATGAGCCATCCTTCTATGCCATTTATTAGATTCATCCAAGGATGCCTTTGCCACCAAACAAGCTAAGTCACCTTCAGGCTGAACATCGTTGAGGTTGAATGTATACAGATTATGTTTCCTAGGCACCTTCAGAACAACTTGATTGTCATCAGGTATCTAGAAGTCTTTTGAAAGTACAAGACATTCAGTATCAGCGAACAAAACACAAATTTTCTTGTCACAGATTTGAGACACAGAAAATAAGTCGAAGTTTCTTAGTTGTTCCATATAATACGCATTCTCAAAGTCCAGCTTGAAAGTTCTAATGGTTCCTTTCCTTGTAATTTTACCATCTCCTCCTCCAAAAGTAACAGTACCTCCTAAAAGAGATACAAAATCATGAAGTCTGTCTCTGTTCCCTATCATACTCCTAGAACATCCTACAAGTTAAAAGAAATACCTAAATCTTTATTTGAATGAGGATCATCCTACAAGTTAAAAGAAATATACAACAACATTAGTATACATGGAGACCCAAGTCATTACTGACTAGGGCTTGCCTTATGGATCATTTTAGAAAAACCTGCAGATTGATGAGATCCACTATTGTTCTTAGAACCCTTCATGAATGATGGTCTATTTTGTGTCCAAGAGCAACCTGCTGAGGGCTTAACAGTAGTATCCCACCTTGCCCCCTTTTATTCAATGAGTCATTATTAACAGGCCTATATCCATTTTGAAAATAAGTACTAGTAGGTCTGATTAATGGCCTAGAAACATTTCTTCTCCAACATGATGAAGATGGTCTATCGGCAGAAGCTGGGTTACCAGCAGGAACTAGTCTACCAGCAAGAACATGTCTACCAGCAGCAACTGGTCTACCAGTAGAATTGGTTCTGCCAGTCCTCACATGTGTTCCAGAGGGAACAAATGGAGGGATTTTGGTCACATCATTCCATATTGGTCTATGTCTCTGTTGATAAGTACAAACACCCATTTGTTTCTCATAAAAATCACAATCTTTGATAAGATGAAATGTACTACCACAAACAAAACATGATTTCTTCTAAAATGCTTGTTCATAACAGGAATAGTCTTATTACAAACAAACTTATTCAAACCACAACCAAAATCAGAATTGTTTTTAACAGAATCAACAAAACAAGAAACGTTTCTAAACTAAGCTGTCATTGAAGATGGTTCATCAACAACAACTCTTTGGATAGGCAAGGGCTTGGGAGAGGCAGACTTGGGCGTTGTAGACTCTTCACTTGAATCACAACTGGCATAGTCTTTAGACTGGGTCTCTGAAGTCCTATCACTGGAAGAACAAGAGAAAAAATCATTAGTTTCACTGCCAGTGTTAGTTAAATCATTAGACTTTTGGCCATAGGACATATGTGATTCATCCAAGTCTAAGTCTGGGTTGGGTGGCCTAACAATACCATTTATAGAAGAAGGAACTGAATGCATTTCACCTTGTTTTACAAATTTAATAGGTTTTCTATATTTATCTTCTTCTTCATCAGTGACAAGATTAAAAACACTGTATTCATTAGGGTCATAAACCTCATCTAGACCAATATAGTCCTTGAAGCCCAACCCCATCTTAGTTTTAATAGACATAGAACTTTTCCACAGTTTGTCTAGATTTTTAGCCTATTCTTGCCATTCTTTATTTCTAGCCACCTCTGTATCTAAATTAGCCTTAAGACCCTCTTTTTCTATATTAACTTTTACATATTATTTCTCAGAGAATTTTAACAAGTTAGCGGTGTTTTCTAAATCCCTCTCCAAAACCTTAATTCTTTCTTCAAGAGCCAATCGATTTTGTTAGTACCAGGCCTTTTGTTTTTCTAAAGATTTAACAATTTTCTTATATGCCTGGACCTGACTAAAACTTTCTTTATATTGGCCATTAACATCATCAAATTCACTTTTAAGAGTATTATATCTAGCATTACAACCAAAAATACAATTTTGTACCTGAGATGTGATGCCCATCAGTGCAAACTCATCAGCAATATCAGCAACCAATCCAACCTGAGGATTTTCATCCTGAACTTCATTCACATGAGCATCCCAGTCAACCCTTGAGTCCAGAGACAACAAAGCTTTAGGTTTCACGTCCTCAGCTTCCTTGAGCTTGTATGCAGTATACCTCCTCCTGTCACTTCCCTTCTTATCTAGGCATTCTCTGGCAAAGTGACCTAGTTGGTTGCATTCAAAGCACCTGATCTTTTTCCTATCAAACCTGGCTGACTCTCTTCCCTTGTAGCCGAATTTCCTCTCAGAATCCTTCTCAAACCTATTGACTTTTACAGCAAGCATGGCCATCCGCCATTTGAGGTCCATCTCCTCCAAATCCTATTTATCCACTTGTTCAAAATCTTCATAGGCCAACTGCTGTTGGTCTTCAGTCTCAGCAACAAATGAGTAAAGCACATCCTCTATCACAGAATTGGACTTTGAATTTCTTGTAGAAGAAGTGTGTGATCTGGTTGCTGCTGATGAAGAAGTGGGACTTTCAGCATAAGACACCATTGTGTTAGCGCTGGTAGCACTAACAAAAGCTGAGTGTGATGGAGTTGGAGAATAGGAAGAATGACCCTTGATATCAATTTCAAGAGATCTAAGCTTATTGTATAAGTCATCGAAGCTTATGTAATCAAGGCCTCCATTTGACTTGAGAAGGAGAGAAACCTGCCTCCAGGAAGAAGGTAAAGCACGAAGGAACTTGAGGTTACATTCCTCCATGTCAGGTTTGGACTTCATCTGATTGAGCTGGCTCAGGATTTTCTGAAACCTGTCATACCCCTTGTGTATGCCCTCCTCTTCAGAAATTGTGAACTCCTGAAAGTTCTGCTTGAGCATAGACTTCCTCATCTTCTTAGACTCTTCATTGCCTCCAAACCTTGCCTTAATGGCCTTCCAGATCTCTTTGGCATCATCAAGATGATGAAAGTCACGCATATGCTCATCTGGTTGTGCCTGGAGCAAGGTAGTCCTAGCTTTTGTTTCCCTTTGAAGGGCAATAGCTTCCTCAGTTGTTGCTGCTGGAAGAACGATCAGATTACCTTCTTATTCTCTACCAATCTTCTTCTTACTGTTGACTTTTAGAACAATGTTCCAGAGATGGTAGTCATTGTTGGTGATGTAATTTTCCATCTTTATAGCCCATATGTCATATTCATCCTTCTTCAGATAGGGAAACTCTGCGTTGTTGTTGGACATGGTGGTAACAACCTGCTGATTTGTAGACTGAGCATTTGATGACTTAGGCTTCTCCTCATTGTCTGATTTTGAATGTTTTGATGATGTTATTGTTAGAGTGAGATTAGGGTTTTGTGAAAGAGAGTAAGAATGTCTTCTTTGAAAGATTCTCACCAGGCTCTGATACCACTTGTTGGATCAGTCCCAGATAGTAGGAGCCTTAATGAACATATAGTAAACTTGTGTAATCACAAGCAAACTATGGAGAACCTTTACTAGACTTATGTTCACGCGGAATATAAACACCAGAATTAAGAAGACAATGAACACAAAAGACTTGATCCTCTATGGATCTATATTGAATTACTAACAATGTTATTGACAAGTGTTCATAAAACCCTAGCCACAGGTTTCTTTTATACTACCCGAAACCCTAATTCTGCAACATACTAAACACGTAAAAGATATGCATTATCTATTCCTAATTTAACTCATGCATATCCTAACTAAATACTAATAATACGGAAACTACATATCCGCATAAACAATATTAACTATCAGTAGCAACTGCACTATCCGTAGTAACCATACTAACAACAGAAACACTAAAACTATCAGCAGGAACCCACTATTACAATAATTCCTAACAAACTTGAGAAAAAAATACTTGTCTAATTTCTATAGACGTATTAATAATCAAAGTTATCGAAAAGTCGTAACTAAGAATCGTGGCGCACATAGGAAAACATGTTAGACTTTTTACGTGGTAAATATGAGCTCGGGAAGTAAGAGTCGGGAAACTTTGAAAAAAAATACACGAATGGTCCCTTGGGTTTAAAACCGGCCTCCCCCCCCTCTTGTTATTATTGGTTTTGTTTAAAAAAAATAGTAAATTATTAAATGGTCCTTGTGGATAAATCTCACACAAAACACACAAACACAAAAAAATCATCATCATCTCCATCACATTTTCTCTCTCTCCTTCTCCTTACCCTAGCCGCCAGAAGGAAAATCCACCCGCCGCCGCTTCACCGCCGGCCACCGCCCCTCACCACCTACACCAACACAATCCTCTCCACCCCCTCTACCCAATCCACCACCACACGCGCCCAACACACCCCTTTTACCCGTTTGAACCACCCCACAAGCCACCTCTACACCACCACGACATCACCATCTTTTGATACCGCGAAGGAGAAAAGGTAGGAATGAGTCACACGAGTGGTGACTCGTTATTCTTGTAACTCGTATCACCGAGTCACGAGTTGACTCACTTTTGGTTCGGGTTTGGATAGAACACATGGGAAAATAAGTTTTGATAATAAAAACGTGGCTAAACATAATTGGTATCCGGTCTTGTGTGTGTGTGTGTGCGTGTGCGTGTCGAGTCGGTCAAGCCGAGAGCTCAAGCTCTCGGTGTGGCTTTTGTGTGATGTTGTTCTAGATATTTTTCTTGTTTTTGTTAATGATTGTTTATTTCTTTTGCTTGGTTTCGGATGAAACAGTGGAACCGATTGGTGGTTTCGAAATTGAAGTGGTTTTGGAGGTTGTTGGATTTTTTTGAGTGGTATTGTTGTTATGGGTTTATGGCCGAGAGAAAGGAGAAGCCGGGACCGAATGGTCACGGCAAAATAATACTTGTGGTGTTGGTAAAAATTAAAAATAGGAATCGGTTGTGTGACGATTACTAGTGACTGAGAATTGGTTAGACGTGAGTCGTAGACGACCATGAGAAGTTGAAGTTAATGTGGATATGGGACTTGACTTTTATTTTATGACTTGATGATATACTTGTGAACTTTGCGCCAAGTCGGTGTCACGTTGACTTTCTAGTCATCATTGACTCCGACAAGGCCGTAACATGGACAATAATTTGAATTATTGGACTTGATATAACATAATAAGTCGAGAAGTAATGACTCGGACTTGTGACTCGAAACAAATGGTAACTCAAGTTAAATATAACGATAATTTAAGACGTGAACGATAAATAATAATAAGGTTTTCATATAACGAAAAATAAATGACAAGTATAATTACTTGTTATAACTTCTTTATAAACAAATAATAAAGGGAAGGAAAAGAGAAGGGTAATAAATGGGTTACTAAATGTTTCGAGGGCATGCAAAACTAGAAGTGCCATAAATACTAATTGAATGCCATTTAATTGCATGTCACGGATACTTGACATTAATAAACCTAACTAACTTAACTAATGAACTTATTTGGTTGACGAATCAAGTAAGACCTCGTTAGTTATGTCGGAAGAGTTTAGTAATGACGACGTATCCTACGACGCCTTAGGACGTGGTATCGTTTTGGAATAATAAGTAAGGCAAATACATTGTTAAGTTTATCGGGTTGACGAATTCGATAAACTTTGACAATCTATTTAAGTGACTTATTAAACCACAAACTTCACACATAGATTGTTGTGGTTTTACTTTGTTGATTTCTTGAGAAGTGTGTGTTCACATGAATCCTGTTGAGTCGACACCACGCACGCACGGATACCAAACACTAGAAACTGATATGAGAAAGAGTTTTGGAAATAAAACTAGAAAATAGTTGGGATTGGGAACTATTGAATGGAGATATAATCTAAGCTGAGTCTATGTTATTAGGTAGTGCCGAGTCAGTAGTTGTTGTTTCCTGATAGTCGATACTCTTCTTGTTCCTATTGATTCTTGTGCATTTGCTGGACTAAGGTGAGTTTCATAGCCCCACTTTTATTCATACTTTGCTTTATTAAATCTTGGGGTGAGAAAACATGCAAATGTTTTGATTGGACCGATTATGAAATTGTATTTTGTTGCACTTATTACGTAGTCAAGACTAAGGTTTAGTCTCTCTTTAACTTCCACTATTAGGTCATTAGCTATGTTATAGATAGATCTATCGTGGTTGACCGCCCCGTCTGGACTTGTTTGCCCAAATTGCTAGGGTGGCACCTGGATTTGTGGTTGCATTAACTTGCCATGACGTATAACATCTTGGTTTTTTTTGTATGTGATTAGAGTGTGATGGTTGCTTATATGTTATGACTTAATTTGCGTAATAAGTGGATGTATTGTTCGGTCCAAATGCTTCGTATTTAATTTAAACCTATGAACTCGCCAGCTTTTTGCTAACTTTTTAGCATGTTTTTCTCAGGTAATTGATATGTATGGCTTTGGTAGTTGATTTGGGAGGCGCTTGGCAGCTATGGCATGGTCTTGGATCTACTTCACTTTGATGTTATTTGGGACCGCTTTTATGAACTATTTTTAATGGGCTTACTTTCGTACTTTTCAATAAATGTAAAATTTAATTACTATTGTTGACTATGTTTTTAAGTTATGGATGAGTTTATTTTGTTTCGCTATGCTTGTGTTATGTACCAATTTCGTAGCACCTCAAAGTTAGTAAAGTCTTCCACTGAGCCTATTTTGGGGGTGTTACAGATTGGTATCAGAGCTCATGGTTATAGAGAACTGGGTACTTATCAAAACCTAGACTATAACCGCTTTTGAAAAATTGATCCAAAGACAGCCGCGTGCCTTCCTGCCAAGCTAAAGCCTAAAGGTTTATGAGTTAAAACTTATGTAGTATTAAAGTGTTGTTACTTTTGTTGAAAATATGTGATATGTTTATACTTGGTAAACTTTGATATTTTGGGATTTGCGATTCGTATGGGATTTTGTGTATGCACTAACCTCGTTAAAACACCATTCTCATAGCTATGCCTTCCTTCGATATCACTGAGAACATCCTTTTCGCTGGCTCTCGACCAACATCACCTATGTCGAGGATGGACCCGAGAGACCTATATTTCATGGCGAGACATGCACTGCCATTGATGCATGGGACTACTTCGGGCCCCTCATCTATTTATGGCTCTCCTACTTCTCTTACTATGCGTTTATACGCACAATCACCTCCTAGCTTCATGCGACAGGCTGCTACACCTCACACTTTGACACTTCGCCACACAGCACGCATATCCGTACGTTTACCTACCCTACTTTCTTTCCGCGTTACTGCTCACTCTCCTCTGTCCCTTATACCATCTACCTCTTTGTTTCAGATACCTAGTGCATCATCTCCTGCACCTTGTGATTCATCACCACCTTCATCTCCTGACTCTTCGCTTGCTCGGAGGCGTCGACTTCTTAAATCTTATGAAGAAGAAGACCCCGAAGAAGAACTTCAAGAGGAAGAAGATCCCGAGGAAGACCCGGGAAAGGAGTCTTTCAGGGAGGATGACCCTGAGGCGGAGCCACATGAGGATGATGAGCCCGAGCCTCAGGAGGATATTGAGCCTGAGCCACAGGAGGAGGACGAGCCTGAGCCTCAAAGGATCATGGGGGATTTGGAGGAGTATGATTTGGATGATGATGTTGATGAGCCTATGATAGGGCCTATTTCCCCAGCGTCAGAGTTGGATTGGGTTTATCCTGACTCTCCTACTGCTGGTCCCACCGCGGAGCAGTTAGACGCAATGGCGACCTAGTTAGGCATGCATGAGGGCGCTTTTGAGAGTATAGCGGAGCAGTTGGTGGGGGTGTCAGCAGAGCGATTGAGGAAGATAGAGAGTGATGTTACTCCTTTATTATAATCTCAATATTCTCATGTCTTTGTGATTCAGATCAATGGCTCAAATGCGTAGGGCAACCCGGAACGCACGAGCGACAACAGCTGCTGCTACTACAATTGCTGGTCGTCGTGGTCGACCTCCAGTTCGAAATGCTAGTAATCCGAACACTGATAACCAAAATGACAACAACCCTATTGGTGAAAATCTGAATGTCGAAATTCCTACTCCACCTAATGTCGTAACTGATCAAGCTTTGATCGATCAACTTGTGGCTCAGCATGTAGCTGAGATTCTGGCTGAGTCAAACCATCCAAACACTACGGCAGGAACTCCTAGGCCAAATGGTAGTAACCGTGGTTGTACTTATAAGGAGTTCCGAAGCTGTATGCCCACTGAATATGGCGGTACTGAGGGAGTTGTTGTGTTGACGCGCTGGTTGGAAAAGATGGAATCTATGTTTAAGTTTGTAGTTGTGAGGAAGAATCAAAAGTGAATTTTGCTTTGTTCACATTAAAGGATGAGGCATTGACTTGGTGGAACAACTACCTCAAATATGTTGGTATTGATGTGGCTTGTGCTATGCCTTGGGAAGAGTTTAAGGCAATGCTAATTAATAATTATTGTCCTCGAAATGAAGTTAAGAAGCTGGAGTTTGAATTCTGGAATCATAAGGTGAAGGGCACTGACATGCCAGCTTATACTCGCCGTTTCCAAGAATTGGCATTGTTGTGTCCTGAGATGGTTCGCACTAAAACGCTTAAGATAGAGCGTTATACTGATGGACTTCTGATTCGTGTTAAACCGTCAAGTTATCTCACACAAGCTAGCCACTTGTGAATGGCTAACCGTAAGAAACTTAAAACAGTTCAAACACAAAATGCAATTAAGATCAGAGGAATATAGTGGATTCCTGGGTCGTTAAGTCCCACGGAGGATGAATGGTGTTAAACAACTTCAGATGTCGAATAATCACTAAGGATAGTGATCAGTAAGGATTTTGATGGATAATTATACCTAAAGAAAAATTTATAAATTACAGCGACTTAAATGCAAATTAAAGAAAATTAAAAAGTTAAAATATATTAAATAAACGCTATCACTATTTTTAAAGTTGATGAACGTTTAAAACCTAAAACGTACGTTTAAATAAAATTACGTAAACGTACAAAATAAAACGTGAGTTTTAAGAAATAAAATGCCTACAAATATGAAAATGATATTTTTACAATCCTAATAATAAAATAAAATTATTAGAAAAAGAAAATTATTTTTAAAACTATTTATTTAATTATTATTAATTAAAAACTATTTATTAAGTATTTAAAATGCACTAAAATATAAGAAAATACAAAATTAACCTAGAAAAATGAAATTATAACTTAGAAAAATCTAAAATATGATAAAACTTATTTTAAAACTGAAAATATATTTTTTAGACTTTTTATGTATTTATTATTAATTTAATACTATTTAAAACTAATTAAAATGCTAGAAAATACTATTTAAACCAAGAAAATTATGGAAAAATATTTTTTTGGCTTTTTATATTTATCTTAATCTAAGAAAATTGAAAACATATTTTTTTAAACTTTTTTTGATTTATTTGTATTAAAAGCTATTTAAAAAGGATTAAAAACTAGTTTAAATAAGGAAAAATACTAAACAGTGCTGGAAAAATATGAAAAATTCAGGAAAATACTAAAATATTATTCTAAGTCTAAGAAAAATATAAAAACATATGCTAGTGTGTGAGAAAATGAGGCTGCAGTGAAACTGCTTATGAATAAGCACTTTCAAAATAAGCCAAAGTCCACAATTGAGTACCAAATGAACACAGAAGCTAGGTAATGGTAAATTAAGTCTATCTTGACTATTTAACAGTACTATAGATCACTAAAGAAGCTTAAATTGGATTTGAGCTTATTGGATTAATAATGTAAAACAGTTATTAGGGGGGGCACCTTTAATCTATTACACAGGCTAAACAAATAAGCTAAATGGAAAAACAGATATAGGGACCTAAAGATCACCTAGCCTACTATACTTAGACCAAAAATCAGCTCCTCACAAGCTTGAATGAAGCTTGTGCAAGGGCTGCAAGTTGTGCCTGTGCACACTCAGTGAATGTTGAGTGTGTGCAGGGCATGCTTTTTGAAAAGGGTCTAAAAGAAGCTGATGAATAAGCTATTTATAGGCTGAGAAGAAGTAAGCTTGTATTTTTCTAATTTAGTTAAGCAACAAAATTTTATTATCCCAAAAGCTGATAGACTAATTCCTAATATTGAGTACACACTGAAATTCTAAAGTTTATTCAAAAACTGACCAAAGAAAAATTTGACTTTTTGACAGTTATGAAACATTGACTTTTATGAGATTTGAATCAAATTTCTTAACTGATTTTGTTGTTTAATGGTAAAGTAAGACTAATGCAAGCTATTTTATTACTTTTTAAACCTATTAGCACAATCTTATCTACTGATTTCAACAGAGATGCAATTGAGACAAGATTTTATTTGATTTTGACTATCTAAATTCTAGAACCAGGTTAATGAACTAATTGACTATATTATGCCTAAATATGATTCTAGCAACTGACTTTAACTACTGAAATGACCTTAAGCTCAGTTTATCACCTAGATCCAAACACCTCTTAAGATACTTCAATAAGCAGTTTAAACTAACTTATTCTATCCTACTATAACATAGATTAAAACAACTAAGTAACAAATATTTTAAAGCTATAATAACAGTAAATCAAGTATCAAAATCAAGTAACCATTATCATATCATCAAGACAGATTTGAAGCTAAAGATTATCAATACTTACTTGAGTCCTTAGCCACTGTGGCTTGCACAATGATCAAAGAACCACTAAACAAACTTATACCAACCCATATCAGAATAAATCAATCCTAAATCCAACATCATATCAGCAAATCAGAACAATATAGCTAAGAACTTGCAGCTTTGACTTTTGTTGACTGTTTTGAGGAATTGAAATTTTGAACTGAGTAATGAGTTTCTGAGTAAGTAATAAGCTAAAGTGAGCTTATTAAAGCTTATATAAGAATTTATACAAGCTTATTATCCCTTATCAACTTATAACCAAATATATATAGACTTGTAAATTGCATAACATAAATTCGAACTTGGAAATTGAAATTGATTATTTAAAAAGTTTAATATTACACAGATATTACATAAAAAAGTACTTTAAAGCTTATTTAAACATTGGAAATTAAAAACTAACTAATTCGACATACCTAAACCTAAATTACACTACTTGGCCTTCTTCCTTGCTTCTTTTCCCATTTATAATGATCCTTTTGGTTTCTTGTCGACCTCTGATTGTTTCCCACCATTTCTCAGCCATTGGATCATTGAAATTCATCTAAACCACACATGTGGCATTTTTGGCGGGAAAAAGTCATAGAGCAGGTTAAATGCATTTAATGCTTCTTGGGTGTATGTAGAGGTGGAGGGGGAGGTGGAAAGGTGATTTTACAGCTGGGGAGATAAGGGTGATGAGAAAACCACCCTGGTATTGGGTTTGCAGTGGTGGGAGAGGAGATGCTACAGTGGTGGCGGTATTATCTGTTTTAAATTTTGGGCCGGGTTGTGATATTGGGTTTGGGCTTTGGGTTTATATTAATATAGGATTCGGTTGTTGTAGCTTAGAAACATAAGGACCAAAGTTGTAATTAGGCCAAACTTAAGGACCAAAACTGCCATCCTTCCAAAGAATACACAAGGACCATTCCTGCCATTTATGATTAGTACAAGGACCATTATTGATTATTTTCCATTTTTGTAAATCCAAGGGCCTTTTATGTCATTTTTGAAACTTAAGGGACCAAACATGTAATTTTCCAAAAGTTCACTATAAGGGCCAATTTGTCATTTATGAATAGTACAAGGTTAAAATTTGATAATTTTTACTTTTTTAAATTAACCAAGGATTATATTTGACAATTTTCAAACTTTTAGGGACTAAAGTTGTCATTTTGTAAAATTTAAACTTTAAAGGGTTTATTTTGACAACTTGTGAATCCCAAGGACCTTTTATGACTTAATATAAGTTTTGGAATGACCAGGGACTATATTTGACAACTTTTGTAAATTGGGGGACTAAAACTGCCAATTATGCAAACTTAATATGTTTTTTATCTGATTTTGACATTTTAGCATTTAAAACACATAAAACACTTATTTGGGATATTTTTATCATTTTGATGCATTTCTGAGTGTTTTCAGATATTTTTGCAGTTTAAATGGTACAAGAATGATGAGTATTTAGACACTCATCAATCCCCCACACTAAGATATTGCTAGTCCCTAGCAATCTTTTTAGAAAACTTAATGGATTTTATCTCTTTACCAAAAGCCATTACTTCTGGAGTAGCCAATTGTTTTAGTTCAAGTAAGAACCTTGGTACAATGATAACCAAATGATTTTGAGCAAATCACCAGCTTTCAACGGTTTTGATTTGTCTTTACAAGAAGCCGTTTGCTTCTGGACTAGCCAACTCTTAGATAAATTATCAAAATTATCTTTGGTGAGCCGATTACCAATTATGGATTTCCCACTGCCTTTACCACAAGCCATAAACTTGCGGGCTAGCCAACTCTTTACTTTTTAGGATATGGTGAACTGAATACCATACAATTTTGGGCAAATTGCAAGCCATAAACGGATTTGAGATATCTTTACCAAGAGCCGTTTGCTCCTGGATTAGCCAGTCCTTATGTGGGTTAGACATGGTGGACTGATTACCATTTGTTGTGTTTAGTACATAGTACTTCCACTAAATAAAAAAATTTAAAAATTTGGCCATTTTGGGGAAAAAGGGACTAAAAGGGTACATTTATGATTAAATTCGCTAGAATTCCCCCCCCCCCCACACTTAGAAATGAATATTGTCCTCAATATTCAAAGTACCGGCTGTTATGCCGAAACTTAGAACGTAAAAAGATAACATTACTAGCTAAGTGTAGAAACACAACAATTATTCTCTTTTTTAATATTTACAATTTTTATTATTTTTAATATCTATATACAACATGTGGGGCATCTCCCCCACACTAAGGTGGTACACACGGGTGAAAACCCATGTTTAACTACTGTTTTTGATTACCGAGTCGCTAGCTTGACTCGACCCCGAATTAATTTGTTCATGGGGAAGTAAGTGGAAGAGACAATCTCCATCGGACTTTCATTCAAGATGTTTGTATAAATTTTGAAGTATGTGAAAGTTCCACACCGATGAGATATACATAGAACCGGCTCAAAAATGATAAATGAAAATGCCGGGGTCAAAGATAATGTCTTCATTCCCGAAGGAGTGAAGAACAGGAGAAGCCACGGGATAGGTGAAGAAGAGAAAGAAAGTCATGATAATAATCTTGACTAACTCATCATCATCAGAAGGGGAATTCATGATCGCATGAATTTCATCTTTTAAGCTCAATTGGTCTAGACATATCCCAGGTGTGTCTAGATCAAAGTAGAAGTTATCATACTCTGGTGGAATATGATATGAGTGAATTCACAGGAGAACTTCTCAAAGGCGAATGATTCATATTCGGGATTGATTTGAGTGAGTTCACTAGGGAACTCCTCAAAAATGAATGATTCATAATCGGGGAGAGAATTATGAGAATGAGAAGTGGTAATACCACTAATCTTCTCTCCCATATGATCAAAATGGAACGTTTGCAATTCGGGAATAGAATCATTGAACAAAAGTTCATTATCCTCAAAGGGGATAGGATATGAAGTAGGCTTTTCATTAAAAGCCTCGATTCTAGAAATGAGAAGATTAACATTCAATAATGTAAGACGAAGAGCTTCATCTTGGATTATTTCTTCATCATTCTCTTCTCCTAAGCTGACAAGCTCAGAAGGTAATTCCCCAATATAACTTATGTCTCCACAAGATAAAGAATAGTTCTCATCAGAATCAGAGAACATCTCAATATGATCATTTTGGAAGACAAGAGGAGGAGGGATATCACATACATGGTCAAAAGTTCCCTGTGACTCTCTCGGGATTGGGACAAGGTCCTCAACACTAGACTTTATGAATTCGTCCGATTCCTTTTCAGGAATAGTGTCAAGATGCTCGTCCCCCATGTTCAGAGAGTGAGTGGGAGCTTCGGGTGTGATAGCAGTTGTTTGAGAATGAATCTCAACTGCAGGGATATCCACTGATGAACTTGATGAATCTTTATAAAATTGTAGGATACCAAGTGCATCCTCATCATCACTGTCATCAGGAATAAAACGAAATTGAGAGCTAGATCTGGCTGCTTTTTCTTTTGCAATTAATTCCCTAATAGATTTTTCAAAGGCAATTTGGGAATTTATTTTAGCAACCTGCTCTTCAGCTAGCAATTCTTCCATGGATTTCTCATGTGAATTTTGAATGACGGGACATTGTGGGAGTGGAGATTTGTCAAAACCGGAAGGTTGACATTGATAATCATCATGAGGACCCCCACAATATACACAAGAAAAACTGGGAACATTATGAAATGTTGTTTTATTCAACTCCTCAGTTCTTTTCACTGACTCCAGAAGCTCTAGATAAGTGTCTTGTTGGGTTTGCTGAGGAGTTTGAGTCATTTGGCACTGTGGAGGGTGGTCGTGATAGTCGTAATTGTTACAAGGAAATGGATTCCCTGTTTGACAATCAGAGCTGAAATGGGGACCTCCACAGTTCTCACAACAGTAAAACTGTTGAGCCTGGATTGGTGAATCATATGGATATTGGTCATAACCAAAGTTCTGAGCATCACCGGAAAACTGTTCATAGACAAACGTGTTTCCGGATTGACACTCAAATCCTTGGTGAGGACCTCCACAAAATTCACAGCAGTTATGTTGATTATATGAAGATTCGGGCTGTGGTGGGTAATTGGAAAAATTTGAGGGGTCGTTAAATGAGTTCGGATTAGGATCATAATCAAATGAATTCCTCGAACTACAAAACAAACAACTCCCGTTCCGAATATCATTACCACACTGTACACACGTACACCAGCGACAGGGTGAACCAAAAAGAGGCTCACCACAACCGACACAAGGAATAAACGATTCTATTTGAGAGTTATGAGAAGGAATCGGTTCATTCAAAGAATTAACAAAACCAACATGGTGATCCGAATGACTATTAAGACTCGAAGAACATTTCGAAAAATCCGGAGGTGGGACAAGTGGTGTGCTCTGAGAGCTAGCAATTTCCACCACTTCCGTTATGGTCTCCGGTTCTGGTTCTTGAGAAATGTGAAGATTAGGCAAGTCATTCTTGCTAGTCATCGGTCTAAATTCTGCATGTTTGCTTTTAACCGTAAATTGTGAAAGTTTAGGATCAATTTTAGACGGCTTAGGAGCAATTGAGGGGTTAGATCTTTGGATAACCGTAGGTTGGACGTATTTAGCACCTCCATTATCAGAGGGAAGTACCTGGTCCTTTGTCACCCTGGTTTCTCGTTCCATTTCCCTACGCAGAATTAATGGATCATTACGAACAACACGAATTCTTGACATTTGTGATAAAGGATGAAGTTTTTCAACTTCGTTCCAGAATTCGTCGTAGTCGAGAGATTCCATGAGAATAGAAGAAGTTAGAATCAAATGGATAGAGGGTAAAGGGATAAAGAATCAAAAAGGGTAAGAGGGTAAAGATGAATATTTTTGGCATTTTTGAAAAACATGTTATAAAAACAAAGAATGAAAATATTTTTGGTGTTGCTAACACTTTAGGAAAAGTGTTAATGAACTTTTTGATTTTTAAAAAAAAACTGTTTACAAAAAGGTGGTATATGTGCAAGAATGGATCTGAAAATGCTTAGGACACGCTTACAGCCTCCCCGGCAGCGGCGCCAAAATTTGATTCGTGTTAAACCGTCAAGTTATCTCACACAAGCTAGCCACTTGTGAATGGCTAACCGTAAGAAACTTAAAACAGTTCAAACACAAAATGCAATTAAGATCAGAGGAATATAGTGGATTCCTGGGTCGTTAAGTCCCACGGAGGATGAATGGTGTTAAACAACTTCAGATGTCGAATAATCACTAAGGATAGTGATCAGTAAGGATTTTGATGGATAATTATACCTAAAGAAAAATTTATAAATTACAGCGACTTAAATGCAAATTAAAGAAAATTAAAAAGTTAAAATATATTAAATAAACGCTATCACTATTTTTGTTAGGAATTAGAAATTCCAGGTGTTAAAGAGTCGGTCACCTCAAGTATATGTAATCGTTAGAAAGCTCGTAGTCGTAGTTCTTTTAAGTTAAGTAGTATTTAGTTAAGTAACACCGTGGAGGACGGACGGGTCTTTACCCACTGTATGCCTGATCCACAGCCCGATGTGTGACGATTTATGTAAGACTATAAATACTCTCTACCTTCCAAGGGTAGAGAGTTGGAGCTCATAATAAGAATTTTCTTTCTCTCACTAAAGTTCCCTAAACCTCTAACTTTCTCTCTCTAGAATTCTACTTATACGCCACCTTGTTGTTATGGTTTGATGTGTATGTGAAAACTAATATCCAACAAATGGTATCAAGAGCCATGGTTAGATCATATCTTGCACATCTTTGGATTTCTAGTGGTTTTTAGGTGGTTTTTGAGTTTGAAAAAGTTTAGTGGTTTTTGCATCATTTGGGTGATTTCTAGTGTTAAAGTTTGGATTTTGATAGTACTTTTATGTTTAGAATCATCACAAGTGTTTAGGTTTTGATTTGGTAAGCGTGAATCATCGTGGTTGGGTTGTTTTTGGATTGAAAAGTGATGTTTATGTTGTTTTTCATGCTAGCGACTTGATATACGGATCTCCTTCTTCGTAGCGACTTGCTTCACAATTTTGTAGCGAGTTACAGTTTTGGAGCTAGCGACTTAGACCTAGCGATTAACAGTACAAGTAGTGGACTCTCCACTACGGGTAGCGACTTGGTGGTAGCGACTTGGTCTGTAGCGAGTTGCTCTTTAGCGACTTGAATCTTTAGCGACTTGAGTAGCGAATTGCTGCCAAAATTTTGCTAGCGACTTGAGGCTTAGCGAATTACTACTTAGCGACTTGGGACTTTAGCGACTTGGGGGTGTAGCGAATTAGGTGTTAGCGACTTGGTTGATTTTTTACGAAGACGAGGTTTGACCAAAGTTGACTTTTTACGTCAAAACTTCAAACGGCCATAACTTTTGATCCGTAACTCCGTTTTCAGCGAAATACCTGTCAAAATGACTGGAACAGGCTGAATATTGTGAGGTTTCACCACAATGTCGTGAAACGAATTTTTCGAGGCCTAAATCCCCTCCGAAAGGAAGTTATTGAGCTTTTAAGTTTTTAGACCTAAATTTCACCGTAAAAACGTGCATTAACAAAACCACTTCACAACCAAATAACACTTCAGCTAATCCTTCAAACAATCATCACTCCTAACACATTATCCTCTATCATTGTGTGGGTCCATCAGTTATCTTAACTCGTTCTATTGGTCATTGTATCACGGTTTCGTCTTGATTTTAGTAAAATCCCGCGAAAGATTCTATTTCTCGGTTTAAATTATAGACTTGTAAAATCCCGTGCATACTACCACATCATGTCTTATTCTACTGACCCAGTGATTTCAGAAGTGCTTAAATTGTATGATGTTATGGACATCAATGATAATGTATGCTACACTGAACAATTAAAGATGATTGAATCAATCAATGAGGATGTGATATCTCCGGGTTCAGACTCTGAAAAGACAGAAATGCACCAGTCAATGCTACAAAATGCAAGGCTAATGGAATGTAACATTGAGCCCTTTCAACTACTTTATCAGCACCTCAAACTACTTTTATCTACAACTATGGATCGAACAAGCAATGCTCTCCTTCGTCAGGATCTTTCCACCTTGACAAGAACTGTGCTACTCAACTTAGAACAACTGAGGTTTCAAATTACTAAAGAGAAGTTCTCAACTGATGAATCTAATGCAGCTCTTCATGTAATCTTCAATCAATTTCAGCCATTTATCCGAGGGGAATATTCCTCAGATTTTGATGATGACATGACTGAAGTGTCTTTCAAGAAACACACTGGAATGGAAATTAGCGTGTTCATTGAGACATTCATACAACTCATGGATAATGTGGAGAAGTACATTGAGGAAGTTACACATAAACATGAAAACATGAATGAGTGTCAGGTGCAGTTGAGAGATAGTTGTGATAAGTTGGGTAATGTATCTGTTGAAGAATTGGGTGTTGCTGAATGCAGAATGTCAGAGTCAACATATAATGAAGAATCAGGTGGCACTGAATACAGAGGCTCAGAGATTGATAAGCTTGACATATCCAGCGGTCCAGTGACTCTTGTTACACATGATGTGGATGCAGATATCAGACCAGAAATTGAGCAGGTGTCATGTAATGAGGTACCCTTTACTGTTCAACATAGTGCATCTGCTAAAGTACTTAAACAAACTGATCATGATGCTGAACATGACTTTCATAAATATTATGTTACTGAGGCTGAGTCTGATATTAAGTGTTTCAAAACAAAAGATATGGTTGATAATAAGGATTTTGATGAACTTTTAAACAAATTCTCAAATCTTGAAAAACATTGCATTTCACTTGAAATCGCGATACAGAGTAAAGAAGAAAGTTTTCAACTTAACAAACCATGTAAAAAACCGGAACTTCCTGAATTCCGTGAACTTTTTGAAATTAACACTTTGAAAGCTCAGCTTCAAGACAAAGAGTCAACCATTTACAATCTGAAGAAACATATTTCTGTCTTGAATGAGAAAAGTAATTTAGTCATGAATACACAAGACATTGATGCTATTATAACAAGAAATAATGAACTGTCAATTTATGTGGCTAAATTACTAAAGGAAAATGAGTCTTTGAGAAAGCATCACATAGAACTAAGTGACTCTGTCAAAGAAGCTAGAACTTAGTCAATTGAACAAACAAACCCTTTGATAGAAAAAATTGATGAACTCAAAGCTCAACTTCAGGATAAGAGTTTCGCTATTGTTGCCTTAAAGAATGAGCTTAGGAAAACTGTAGGGAAAAGTGTGAACACTAAGTTTACAAAACCATCAACCTTGGGGAAACCAGTTTCTCATCTCACTAGAAACCGGTCTGGTGTTAGGCAGCCTACTGCGTTTATATCCGAAAGACCAAAATTTTCAAAAACACGGTTTGCCTCCCAAGTTGATGAGAAACAAGTTTTGTCAAAACCAGTCACTTCACCTGTGTTACCTAAGAGTCATGCTTCTAGTTCCTCTAAACCTCAACATGCAGCTACTTTTACTCCCAGCACCTCTAGGATTAGTTCGAAAACAGTGTCAAAACCAAGCATTAAAACCCAGAATTCATATAATATGAATGACTTGAGGAAGAACTATTATCTAGACGAAGCTAGGAAAAAGGCACAGATTCAAAAAGACAAAATTTTAGGTGCAAGACCTAGGGTGAGGAATTCTACAAGATTTCAAGGCACTACTAGTAGTTGTAAACCACTACCTAAGAACACTCAAAAGACTAGGGATTGGCGTGCATCTAAAAGTAGTTATGTGCATAAGAATGCTAAGCATGTAGAAAACAAAACTAGAAATTCTGAGTCTTTTCCACATAAGAAACATTTTCCTAATTCACATGCCAAGGTACAATCCACTAAGACCACTAACGTGACTAAGGTTCAACATGTTGTGAAACAAAACAAACCAAAAACTTCGCCTAGATGGATACCAACTGCTAAATCTTTGGAAACTAGGAACAAGGATAAGTCTTCCACTATGCATAAGAAGCCTTACAATCCTAGACCTTGCCATAAGTGGATACCATCTGGTAGAATGTTTAAGGATGCTGGACTTAGGTGGATTCCTACCGGAAAGCTGTTTTCTGATGAAAAAATCAAGGTTGACCGTGAAACCCCAAAGAGTTTGGATACTAATGTCACTAACCCATATATATGCAATCAAGCTTGTAATGTTAGTGCAGGTACTCCTTACTCAGTTGCAGATAATTCGATCCTTCAATACATGGACTGGCTTAAAGTATGGATTACAAATGGATTGATATCTCATAACTCACGGGTTCAAGTTACTCAACATTGATATTCAACCGGCTATGACGTCTGTTCACTTCAGTTCAGGCCTCGTACTTCATCATAATGGTGTCTGCAGATAACACTTCAGGCCCCGTTCTTCAAAGAAAAGAAAAGTGTACGCTCTTCTGTGTGCTTTATCTTCAGCTTAAGAGAAATTCTCTCATGAATGGCCATACTCATGTACACTCTTCATCAACAAGCTTCATGTTTTTCCATGCTCATTCTATTATCAAGTGGATCTATGTTCATTGGTGTATACTCCTATTCACTTGTTAAATCAAAAATGGCAACTTCGGATGCAATTTTTGAGGGGGAGAAGAGTGAATATACTACATGATGATGGATGTTTGAATAATGGTTATACGACTTAATTTTTGATGATGATGAGTGTATATTCTTTTTGGTAAAGAGTGAATATACTAAGGATAATTGGGATTCATTGTTTTTCAAAGATATGTTTGATGAGTACTTTCAACCTCCGACGAATGTTGATCATCCAGCTTCTGAAGCTCATGCTCCGGTTTCTATTGACTCAACTGGTTCACCATCTAAGAAGTACTTCTTGGAATTCTCAAGAAGCCCAAATCTCCAGTTATTCCTCAAGGCGTTAATAATGACTATCATAATATTGCAGTTGCACTCATGAATAATGATCCGCTCTTTGGTATTCCTTACCAAATCTTCACGGATTATTGTTCATGAATAGTGATCCGCTCTTTGGTATTCCTTTGCCAAATATTCACGGATTATTGTTTCTCTCAATGTGCACACTATAAATCAACCACATGAACTTAAAGAAAAACGACTTCCTTATCCGCTCGAAGACATTATTGGTGAATCTTCCAGATCAGTCTCTACATGTTTACGTTTAAGGAAGAATGCATTGATGTTGAGGAATCATTTGTTCCGGTTCATTCAGTGGGTCAATGTACATCCGATTGTATGTTGTTTTCACGTGTTGGGCATTTGACACAAGTTGATGACTTCAGAGTTAATCATTTATCACTTGTTTGAGATTGAAGTTGACTTTCACAAAGGCGTGTTCTTATTGGACAACATGCTCGGGCTTAAGAATTTGAGTTGAAGACTTGGTTTATCTAGTTACCAGCAGTCGGGGTGGATGGTTGAAGACCTGGTTAACTATCACTATTAGGAGTTACGTTGTTTTACTCAGTGTCACATGCAGATGACGATGTGGATAATCTCAAGAGGTGTTAATGTCTCATACTTTGTTTGAGTAGTGAGTACTTAGAGATTTGCTTGAAGCATAGATTCTCGACACCGTTCTTCCATCTTTAAGTGCAAGCTTAAGACACAAATGCGGGGAATTCGACTTTAGTTTCAAGTTTGGTATATCGGTTTTTTCATCAACAGTGGTCACTTCAAATTGTCTACATATGGGTTGATAAAGATAGTCAGAAAGAGTTTATGTAGCAGTTGATTCTCACAGGATTCATTTGGGCTATTTGAGTTCTTCTCACAAGATTTCATGTTTATGGATTTATTATGTTTTGCTGATTCTGAGGTATCAAAACCAGCAAGGGGGAAGGATGTATTATTCCAACTATTTGGGGGAAATGGTCTCTGGAGCCTTTTGGTATGTGTTACTTCAGCGTTCAGTTGAAAGAAATGTGAGGAGAATATATGGTACGTGAGATGATATTGCTTATCGACATCTTCGATATGTTTAATGGTAAAGTGCATCCGGCTATTGCTTCATGTACACATTGGTATGATGATTCCAATGAGAGTGCAAACGATTAATGGGAAGAGATACATTTTAGTCGTTTTTGATGACTACTCTAGATTTACTTGGGTAAAGTTTTTGAAGACTAAGGATGAAACTCCATCTGTCATCATCAAACTTATCAAGCAACTACATGTTCGTCTTATCAACACGGTTAGAACTGTTCGAACTGACAATGGCACAGAGTTCGTCAATCGAGACTTAAGTCAATTTTATGAAAGTATTGGAATCAGTCATCAAAGAAGTGTTCCACGAACTCCTCAACAGAACGGTGTAGTTGAAAGACGAAATTGAACTCTTGTGGAAGCCGCTAGAACAATGCTAATTTATTCGAAGGTTCCAATGTTTCTATGGGCTGAAGCCATTGCTGCTGCCTGCTACACCCAAAATCGTTCTCTCATTCACACCTCTCATGGAAAAACTCCATATGAACTTGTTTGGTGCTTTGTGCTATCCAACAAATGACGGTCAAGATTTAGGTAAATTAAGAGCTAAAGCAGATATTGGAGTTTTTGTAGGTTATGCACCAAACAAGAAGGGTTACCGAATCTACAACAAAAGAACTCGAGATATTATGGAAACTATTCACGTTACGTTCGATGAGCTGTCCGGGCAAATGGCTCCTGGACACTCCAGCTCAGGACCCGCACTTCAAAACAGTCCCATTGGTTCATCTCTTGTTCCAAACTCGTCTCAAGAAACTCCATATGTACCTCCATCTGAAGATGATTTAAAGAAATTGTTTGATCCTATGTTTGATGAACTGTATGATTCAATTACTAATGAAGTGTTGATCCCTACAACAGAGGATGATCATATTCCTGTGAATGAAGTCAATCCTTCAGTCTCAATATCTTTAAGTCAAGAAGCACCTGCTGCTGATCCTTCAGTCTCATCAACAAATCATCATTCTTCAAATGTACATCATGGAAATGTTTCTGGCATCAATGATGAAGTTAATCCCTTTGCTACTCCTGAAGATGCTCCATTTGAAAACATATTTGCTCCTGAATCATCATCAGAACCATCTTCTTCAGGAGACATCGACTCAGCTACCTCAGTCCCTCAACAACTGCCACATGAACACCTCAGAAAATGGACTCACGATCATCCATTAGACAACATCATTGGTAATCCCTCTCGCCCTGTATCAACTCGGAAACAACTTGAAACCGATGCCTTATGGTGCTTCTTCAACTCCGTACTATCTAAGATCGAACCAAAAGATGTTAAAACCGCCATGAATGATGATAGCTGGTTTAATGCCATGCAAGATGAAATTCATGAGTTTGATCGTCTTGATGTATAGGAGTTAGTACCTGCTCCAGACTGTGCTATGATTATAGCTCTTAAATGGATCTTCAAAGTGAAACTTGATGAGCATGGTGATGTGTTGAAGAACAAGGCTCGATTAGTTGCTAAAGGATACCGTCAAGAGGAGGGTATTGATTTTGAAGAATATTTTGCTCCTGTTGCTCGAATTGAGGCAATCAGAATCTTTCTGGCTAATGCTGCTAGTAAGAACATGGTAGTCTATCAGATGGATGTGAAAACGGCATTTCTGAACGGAGATCTTAAAGAAGTCGTCTACGTCAGCCAACCTGAAGGATTTGTGAATCAAGAGCATCCTACTCACGTTTATCGTCTGAAGAAGGCTCTTTACGGTTTAAAGCAAGCTCCAAGGGCATGGTATGATACACTGTCAAAGTTTCTTCTATCAACCGGATTCAGCAAAGGAGCAGTTGATCCTACATTGTTCACCAGGAAGTCAGGCAAACATTTAACTCATGTTCAAATTTATGTTGATGATATTATTTTTGCCTCGATAGACCCAATGGAATGTGATCGTTTTTCTAATGAAATGAGTTCAAAATTTCAAATGTCAATGATGGGACAAATGTCATTTTTCTTGGGATTACAAATTTCACAAAGTCCCGGAGGCATTTTTATAAATCAATCTAAATATGCAACTGAGATCTTAAAGAAATTTGGATTTGATTCAAGTGACCCTGTTGACACCCCCATGATTGATCGAACCAAACTAGATGAGGACCACTCAGGGATCATGATTGACCAAACGAAATATCGTAGTATGATTGGATCCCTGATGTACCTCACAGCTAGTAGACCAGACATCTTGTTCGCGGTTTGCATGTGTGCTAGATACCAGGCTAAGCCTACTAAAAAGCACCTTGAAGCAGTTAAACGGGTCTTTCGGTATCTCCAAGGAACCATCAATATGGGACTATGGTACCCGAAGGACACCGGTATTCACTAACAGCCTATGCAGATGCTGATCATGCAGGTTGTCAAGATACACGTCGAAGTACATCTGGAGGTGCTCAGTTTTTGGGTGATAAGCTTGTGAGCTGGTCTTCAAAGAAGCAAATGAGTACTTCTATTTCCTCTACAGAGGCTGAATACCTAGCCATGTCATCTTGTTGTGCTCAAATCTTATGGATGAGATCTCAATTATCTGACTATGGCTTTGAATTCAACAAAATCCCTCTGTACTGTGATAATAAAAGTGCTATTGCTCTCTCATGCAACAATGTTCAACACTCAAGAGCAAAGCATATCGACATTCGACATCATTTCATCAGGGAACAAGTGGAAAAAGGTGTGGTGGAACTATATTTTGTGAGGTCTGAATATCAGTTAGCAGACATCTTCACCAAAGCTCTTCCAAGAGAACGTTTTGAGTTTATTCTTCCACGTCTTGGTTTGAAAAGCCTTCAACCAGAAACTCTCAAACGTCTTCAGGAGGAAGACGAGGAGTAAAGGTCATTCTTCATCTATCTCTTGTAAATATTTATTCGAAAAACAACATACAAAAATATAAAATCCTTCAAAATCCATAAAAATTTGAAAAATTCGAAAAATCTTCAAAAAATATTGTCCTTTTGTCATGTTTCTCTCGATTCGACAATATCTACGGTCTTTGTGCTGTTATTCAAAGAATGACACGGGTCTTTAGATGTTGTTCGAATTCTTTTAATCAAAAAAAAAATTAAAAAAAAAATTGAGAGAAAGAAAAAATGGTTTATTGTCATTTTCAGGCAATAACCCGGATTTTAAAAGAAAGAACAGAGCCATGTCTTATCATGTTTTCAAAATTCCATGCTCTGATTCTATAAACATTTATCTGCTGAAAACTAAATGCTTTGAAAAATAACTCGATCTCTATTTTTGATAATCATCAGGACTTATTTGTCAAAATCTCTATCTCTCAATCAACAACATATGTCATTGATTGAGGGGGAGAATGATTTCAATTAAATTAAAAAAGTTATTTGGCATTAAATTGTTTTCAAAAGATGTACATGCATGTTTTATCAATGGAGTCGATCCTTATCAGTTCAAACGCTTTCATAATCAAGTCACAATTTTCCTTAAAAGCTTTCAAAATCAATTTAAATCTATAAGAGATCACAAATCTCAAATGATTTGATAATTGTGATCGGGGGAGAATGTGTGATTTAAATTGGATTTAAACTGATAATTCGGTAAATGGTTTTATAAGGATGTACATGCTGTCCTTCCCACATGTGACAAACGATTTCAAATTTTCCATGCACATGTTGAGGGGGAGCATCTATCTTAAACCTATGATTTGAAATGTGATAAACTTATCTCAATGTGCAGGTTCCCTCTAGTATGTGCAAAACTTTCTTCAAACCCCGAGGCACATATTGAGGGGGAGCAAATTTATGGAAACCTCATCCTTCCCGGAAATGCTCTATCTACTTGATTTGATGTGGGAAGTGATGTTGATATCTTTTAGAAAATGGTAATCAAAGAAGTTAATTCTTTCTCTTGCCTCCGTGTGCAAAACATTTTCAAATACTTGATGCACATGTTGAGGGGGAGTTCTCGTTCTAAAATTATCAAAAACAATTCAGGTACAAAATGCTTTGATAATATATCACAAGTATCTGAATTGATTTTCAAATGGTTTTCAATTGGATCCAATGGCAGATGAACAATACCAAATAGACCGACCAACTTTACTTTATGTACGATGATATAAGGATGATAAGGGTAGGTATTGGTTCCCATGATCCGCCAGAACCGGAGGGATCTACCCAGGGACAATCCACTAGTTAGTGTAGAAGTCCTTAGGCATGATGATAAAAGGAGAAAAATGAGATATGGGAAGAGTGCGGACTAAGACTGAACTAGTACTGGAATAAACCCAACAAGGTTCTAGTTATGAAGTCTCGGTAAGCACTGAAGGGGTTGAAGAATTAAAAAGAATTGAATGAGAATAGGGTGAAAACAAATAGCCCTCCATTTATTCAACCTTGGGGCAGAAACCGGGTTCAATTCATATGCTACTGATGGTAACATCGGTATTGAAGACAAGACGTCATGGACCCAGTGACGCACTGCACTTCAACTTTCCAAACCACTCAAGTTTCTCTTAAAAGGACTTGTTTCATTCTCACGGGGAACCGACATTATCTATCGACTTTCTCTTAGAGATTGTTGATATTGAAGAAGGAGACCCTCTCCCTAGTCTCCGGCACAGGATCCAAATATGCACATATTGAGTCTAGAGCCACGAGATCATCATTAAATCTCATTAGGACACTTTCAATGAAGACTCTCTGTTTCACACAATGTGGAAAGAGAGATTATATCTTGAGTCCTACGCATTATCCTTGTGGTATTGCCAGAACATCTGAGTGATGTGTTTACATATTCACAATGAAGATGGAAAGCCTTCTGGAGCCAACATCAAACAAGCTCCTGGTAGGTGGCATGTGAGATCTATTATATGGATCAACCATGTGACAACTGAACAGAAACAATGGGGCGATTCAATTTCTTGAATCAATCCTGGTTCAGGTTAGGGATTGACGGATACCTTTGAAAAACCGGTCTTTATGCTTAAAAACTCTTTTCTTTAGCACATCGACCGTGTACTCATATTTCAAACCAAAAGGTGTTTTATGATTGATAATTGATTTTCAATAAAACCTTCGTTGTATTGCAAAAACAATTTCTATTGAGCAATACTCGATTGTTTTTCAAATCTCTTTTCATCAATCAGTGGACTTAAAATTCGCTGGTTCACTCACTCCGTGTTGTCATCTTTGAGACGTTCCGGTTTGAGAACAGCTAGATTAGCTGCGAAACCCTGTCAAGGAAATTCTTCGGAATTTTACCTGATCACAGGCAGTACTTGTACTGATCAACGGGGAACCGTGGGCCGTGTACCTCAATTCAACGAAAGTGATCAAAGACAATTTCGTGCGATTTATTGCTAACTGTTGTATGCAGGTACGCCCGACGGTTGCAGCTGAGCAGAATGAAGCGGTCAATCCATAGCCGCATGCTCACTTAACACATTCATCTCGAAAGAAATCATGATTAGTGCATCAATGACTCTGATATTTTCACTCCATGCTTCTGCTACGCTGCTGCTAATATCATGATTCAACAAAAGCTTCCGCTACTCTGATGAGAAGATATCATGATCCAGAATGTGAGCATGTCGGTCCTAAAGTCACAACATCACATAATACCAACACCACAAAGGATGTCTCAGAGATATTTGATAGCTGATGATATCAAAAGATGGCTCAAATTTATCATCACGTGGATCAGTAAAAGACCTCCACTTGAAGTAACCAAACATGCAATGTGAAGAATCAATGACTACGAGCTTAGAAGCAAAGGACTTCGTTAAGAATGCAAGAACAATTCTTAATGTAAAATCCTTTTTGTATTCAATGTAATTTTGGTACATGATTGAGGTGACCTCCCTTAGGGGGAGATTGTTAGGAATTAGAAATTCCAGGTGTTAAAGAGTCGGTCACCTCAAGTATATGTAATCGTTAGAAAGCTCGTAGTCGTAGTTCTTTTAAGTTAAGTAGTATTTAGTTAAGTAACACCGTGGAGGACGGACGGGTCTTTACCCACTGTATGCCTGATCCACAGCCCGATGTGTGGCGATTTATGTAAGACTATAAATACTCTCTACCTTCCAAGGGTAGAGAGTTGGAGCTCATAATAAGAATTTTCTTTCTCTCACTAAAGTTCCCTAAACCTCTAACTTTCTCTCTCTAGAATTCTACTTATACTCCACCTTGTTGTTATGGTTTGATGTGTATGTGAAAACTAATATCCAACAATTTTTAAAGTTGATGAACGTTTAAAACCTAAAACGTACGTTTAAATAAAATTACATAAACGTACAAAATAAAACGTGAGTTTTAAGAAATAAAATGCCTACAAATATGAAAATGATATTTTTACAATCCTGATAATAAAATAAAATTATTAGAAAAAGAAAATTATTTTTAAAACTATTTATTTAATTATTATTAATTAAAAACTATTTATTAAGTATTTAAAATGCACTAAAATATAAGAAAATACAAAAATAACCTAGAAAAATGAAATTATAACTTAGAAAAATCTAAAATATGATAAAACTTATTTTAAAACTGAAAATATATTTTTTAGACTTTTTATGTATTTATTATTAATTTAATACTATTTAAAACTAATTAAAATGCTAGAAAATACTATTTAAACCAAGAAAATTATGGAAAAATATTTTTTTGGCTTTTTATATTTATCTTAATCTAAGAAAATTGAAAACATATTTTTTTAAACTTTTTCTGATTTATTTGTATTAAAAGCTATTTAAAAAGGATTAAAAACTAGTTTAAATAAGGAAAAATACTAAACAGTGCTGGAAAAATATGAAAAATTCAGGAAAATACTAAAATATTATTCTAAGTCTAAGAAAAATATAAAAACATATGCTAGTGTGTGAGAAAATGAGGCTGCAGTGAAACTGCTTATGAATAAGCACTTTCAAAATAAGCCAAAGTCCACAATTGAGTACCAAATGAACACAGAAGCTAGGTAATGCTAAATTAAGTCTATCTTGACTATTTAACAGTACTATAGATTACTAAAGAAGCTTAAATTAGATTTGAGCTTATTGGATTAATAATGTAAAACAGTTATTAGGGGGGCACCTTTAATCTATTACACAGGCTAAACAAATAAGCTAAATGGAAAAACAGATATAGGGACCTAAAGATCACCTAGCCTACTATACTTAGACCAAAAATCAGCTCCTCACAAGCTTGAATGAAGCTTGTGCAAGGGCTGCAAGTTGTGCCTGTGCACACTCAGTGAATGCTGAGTGTATGCAGGGCATGCTTTTTGAAAAGGTTCTAATAAAAGCTGATGAATAAGCTATTTATAGGCTGAGAAGAAGTAAGCTTGTATTTTTCTAATTTAGTTAAGCAACAAAATTTTATTATCCCAAAAGCTGATAGACTAATTCCTAATATTGAGTACACAATGAAATTCTAAAGTTTATTCAAAAACTGACCAAAGAAAAATTTGACTTTTTGACAGTTATGAAACTTTGACTTTTATGAGATTTGAATCAAATTTCTTAACTGATTTTGTTTTTAATGGTAAAGTAAGACTAATGCAAGCTATTTTATTACTTTCTAAACCTATTAGCACAATCTTATCTACTGATTTCAACAGAGATGCAATTGAGACAAGATTTTATTTGATTTCGACTATCTGAATTCTAGAACCAGGTTAATGAACTAATTGACTATATTATGCCTAAATATGATTCTAGCAACTGACTTTAACTACTGAAATGACCTTAAGCTCAGTTTATCACCTAGATCCAAACACCTCTTAAGATACTTCAATAAGCAGTTTAAACTAACTTATTCTATCCTGCTATAACATAGATTAAAACAACTAAGTAACAAATATTTTAAAGCTATAATAACAGTAAATCAAGTATCAAAATCAAGTAACCATTATCATATCATCAAGACAGATTTGAAGCTAAAGATTATCAATACTTACTTGAGTCCTTAGCCACTGTGGCTTGCACAATGATCAAAGAACCACTAAACAAACTTATACCAACCCATATCAGAATAAATCAATCCTAAATCCAACATCATATCAGCAAATCAGAACAATATAGCCAAGAACTTGCAGCTTCGACTTTTGTTGACTGTTTTGAGGAATTGAAATTTTGAACTGAGTAATGAGTTTCTGAGTAAGTAATAAGCTAAAGTGAGCTTATTAAAGCTTATATAAGAATTTATACAAGCTTATTATCCCTTATCAACTTATAACCAAATATATATAGACTTGTAAATTGCATAACATAAATTCGAACTTGGAAATTGAAATTGATTATTTAAAAAGTTTAATATTACACAGATATTACATAAAAAAGTACTTTAAAGCTTATTTAAACATTGGAAATTAAAAACTAACTAATTCGACATACCTAAACCTAAATTACACTACTTGGCCTTCTTCCTTGCTTCTTTTCCCATTTATAATGATCCTTTTGGTTTCTTGTCGACCTCTGATTGTTTCCCACCATTTCTCAGCCATTGGATCATTGAAATTCATCTAAACCACACATGTGGCATTTTTGGCAGGAAAAAGTCATAGAGCAGGTTAAATGCATTTAATGCTTCTTGGGTGTATGTAGAGGTGGAGGGGGGAGGTGGAAAGGTGATTTTACAGCTGGGGAGATAAGGGTGATGAGAAAACCACCCTGGTATTGGGTTTGCAGTGGTGGGAGAGGAGATGCTACAGTGGTGGCGGTATTATCTGTTTTAAATTTTGGGTCGGGTTGTGATATTGGGTTTGGGCTTTGGGTTTATATTAATATAGGATCCGGTTGTTGTAGCTTAGAAACATAAGGACCAAAGTTGTAATTAGGCCAAACTTAAGGACCAAAACTACCATCCTTCCAAAGAACACACAAGGACCATTCCTGCCATTTATGATTAGTACAAGGACCATTATTGATTATTTTCCATTTTTGTAAATCCAAGGGCCTTTTATGTCATTTTTGAAACTTAAGGGACCAAACATGTAATTTTCCAAAAGTTCACTATAAGGACCAATTTGCCATTTATGAATAGTACAAGGTTAAAATTTGATAATTTTTACTTTTTTAAATTAACCAAGGACTATATTTGACAATTTTCAAACTTTTAGGGACTAAAGTTGTCATTTTGTAAATTTTAAACTTTAAAGGGTTTATTTTGACAACTTGTGAATCCCAAGGACCTTTTATGACTTAATATAAGTTTTGGAATGACCAGGGACTATATTTGACAACTTTTGTAAATTTGGGGACTAAAACTGCCAATTATGCAAACTTAATATGTTTTTTATCTGATTTTGACATTTTTGCATTTAAAACACATAAAACACTTATTTGTGATATTTTTATCATTTTGATGCATTTCTGAGTGTTTTCAGATGTTTTTGCAGTTTAAATGGTACAAGAATGATGAGTATTTAGACACTCATCAACTTCCACCTTCTACTAGGAATGATGTGATTTCTTCAAAACATACTAGTTTTCATGAGACCATCACTTTGGCTCATAGCTTGATGGATTTGCTTATTCGCGACAACTCGGGGAGTAGGGTTGATAACAAAAGAAAGTGGGAAGATCATTCGAAGGGTAAGTATCGTAACAAGCGAAAGGAGATTGCTAAACCTTATGCTATGGGGTCTGGAGAGAAGAAGGTTTATGCTGGAAACCAACCCTACTGTAACCGTTGTAAGCTCCATAATCATGGACAATGTACTGTGGTGTGTCGCTCATGCTCAAAATTTGGACACATAGCGAGGGACTGCAAGTCTAAGACTCTTGCTATGGTGCAAGCAACCCCTGGACCGGATTGGAAAGATAACATTACTTGTTTTGGGTTTGGGAAAAAGGGACACTATAGGAATGAGTGTCGTGAACCATGGAATCGTGGGAACCAAGGAAATAGAGGAAACCAAGTGTACCGTGGAGCAAGAGGCAACCAGGGAAATCAGGGTACTGGGAATCAGCAAAATAATACTGGGGAAGCTCGTGGAAGAGCATACGTGGTTAAAGAAAAGGGATTCAAAGAGGACCCGACTGTTGTTACGGGTAAGTTCCTTCTCTATAACCGTTACGCTTATGTTCTATTTGATACTCGTCGACAACATCATCAACACCAAGTATACGTCATTTACTTTGCAAGACAACATGAAATTTTGAGTTCCCTACCGGGTCCTTAATAAAGAACACTTGAGTTGCTAGTTTAGCAAGAATGAACGGTTTAGATGCATAATTGTCTGTTGCAAGATCGACAAGTGTAAAACCTCGTTCATCAACATTAAGAACTTGTTCGTTGCATGCCCACTTACACTTAAACAATGGTATAGTGAACGTATTATAATCCAACTCCCAAATTTCTTGTATCACACCATAATACGATTGTTTGGTGATTTTGTTGTTTTTTGTCGTTGAGGTAATTAGGGTAGCTCCGTTATTCTGGTTTGTGCAAGTTGTAAAATACCAATATCCGGGGTGATCGTCTTTGAGCCAACTGTTCCAACCCCTAAAACTCTACCCTCATGGAGAGAAGGTGGAATGTCAGTATTCTCGATACCTTTCAAATAGTCTGTAAAAATTTCAACCACCTCCTCGGTACCATATCATACAGCAGCACTACCCTTAGGGTGATACCTATTCCTTACATACTTTTTAAAGACAGCTATAAATCTCTCAAAAGGTTACACGATGTTGGGATTTTGTTAATCTAGTAAATCATTTACTACGAGTACGCAGCGGATGGATCTAGTTAGATGTTGTGGATTAACAATAAAATAAACACAAAGTATACTAACCTTTAATTAATCAACAAGGATTAATATGACTAGATCTTGTTTCTTGAAACCTTCTAGTTATTAAATTATCACCTCTATGGTATGCACACACTACACGTCCACGTGATACATTAGGGTGCTAGTGTTTGCTTCATAAGTACCAACTAAACCTCGTGTATTTGGATCTTTAAAACAAATAATCAAATCCCTAATGGGATTGATAAGGATTTAAAAGATACACTTTTGAGGGGTTTTAAGCCCTTGATTGATCACTTTTGTATCCGTTACTACTTAATTTCGTTCCTTTTCACTTTTTAGGTCTCTTGAAGGCAAATTGCTAGAATGACTCTTATTTGGACGAAAAGGCGCGAATACACGAAGAAAATGGCCAAGTCAAGAATCGAGACACTCAAGCTACTGGAAAATGAAGGGGACGGCATCACGGATTATTTGCGACGCCGTCACGACACATCTTGAGACGACTCAGAGAGCAAATTGCTAATTTACAAGTAACGGCATCAGGTTTAAAAGAGTAGGTCGTCGGCTTCAACCTCTGATGCCGTCACGAGCATAAGATGACGCCGTCACGAGCATAAGATGACGCCGTCACAGAGATGACGCCGTCACAGAGTTGACGTGGCCAAGACAAAACCCTAATGGCAACGACCCGACGGCGTCACAATTAAAGAGTGACGCCGTCGTATATTGTAACACTATATATAGAATCCGAATTTTTCGGTTTTTAAGGAGGTAGTTTTGTGGAGTAAAAACCTAAACCGAACCAAGGCTGTCTTGGGCAGTATCTTAGGGTTCCATACCCTATTTTACAACAAGATAAGTGTTTTACTTCATTAATACAATCATGTCTTCAATTGTTTCTGTGTATGCTTGCATGTTTTCCATGTCCAGCTAATTTACTTGTGTGTTTGCTTAGATCTATGAAACCTAGGTATTGAATATTGATTGGTTGTCTCTTATCTTAATTGTGATTGACCTAGTATTGCGATAGGTCATTCGTTGTGTTATAAATGCTTGATTAATCTTTGTTGAACCTTAGCTTATAGTTACTAGTGGAATTGTAGGCTAAATATCCAAAGATAAGCTTAGTGTTAAGTTTATGAATCCTAGAGATTTAGTGGTCATTAACCTTAGGTAGCTTCAAAAAGTTAAGGATAAACGCATACCCTACGACCTTAGAAAACACAACGCGTTAAGAATAAGGACGTGACAATTCAACCATCAATAAGAGATAAATAGGGAGTAATAAAATCTAAGTAAACACATTTTTAATCATCATAAGAGCACAAAACAATAGACATAGACTACCCCTCACCTTAGTTTAGATAGTTAGATAAGTAGAGTAATCGATAGAAATACCAACCCCCAAAATCCAATACCTCGAGATTCGTACCTTTCAATATTCTAAAAAAATATAAAAAAGATAAAAAAATAATCTTCCTCAACCCCAACCTTAGCGTAGTAACTTCTCACTAGCATTCCTATTCCCCTAGAGAACGATATCAATTCCTGAGGCTTACCATAATACTACACTACAAAGATTAGGTTCGCTGCCTAGGGTGTTGAAAAACTTACTCGACGAAAAGGAAATTCCTTTGACCCCGAACGCGCGTTGTACGCGTATCAAGTTTTTGGCGCCGCTGCCGGGGAATAGAATAGCTAGTTAGATTTTCACGACGTTTAGGTTTCCTTGTTTGATTCCTATCAAGTAAGCTTTTTTTCCCCATTTTTAGCTTCCTCGTAGTCTATCCCCCTTCTTCGTGACCTTTGTTAGTAACTTCATCACTTTTCATCATGGAAGGTGATAATCAACCACCACTCATCAACCCACCACCACATAACCCGCCAAGAGGCCGTACTCTTGGTGAATACTCAAGACCAAGCCACTTAGGCTATAGAAACACCATTGAGCTTCCCGACCAAGCCCAAACTATGGCCCTTTGATCCGACAACATCCGGTTGGTGCAAAACGGATGTGCATTCCATGGACTTCGTTCTGAAGATCCTGATCAGCATCTTAAGGATTTCCTTAAAATTATCGATTCCATCGACCTCGATGCTACTACTCGGGAGACCACGCGTCTGCGTCTCTTCCAATTCTTTCTATGGGACCAAGCTAGTAATTAGCTTAAGCGACTTCCCGCCAGCTCCATCTCAAGTTGGGATGATCTCACTTCTCGTTTCCTTGCTTAATTTTTCCCTCCAGGGAGAACTACTAAGCTTAGGAATGAAATCTTGATGTTCCAACAACGTCAAGGTGAATCTCTCTACAAAGCATGGAATCGATTCAAGGACTTACTCCATAGAGTCCCTCATCATGGCATTGATCTTTGGCTTCAAGTCCAACTCTTCTATGATCATTTCAACTTCCCTACTAAGCGATCCATTGACCAAGCAGCCGGTGGAAAACTTAGTGATCTCACCGCGGAAGAATCATGGGGTATAATAGAGGACCTTGCTCTCTATGAAAACGAAAGTTGGAATGACCCCCGTGAGTTGCCCAAAACTGTAAAGGCAATCTCCTTGCCTCCCATTGACTCACAATCTTCCGACCGTAGGATGCTCGAGCTTGAAGATCAAGTTAAATTCCTAATGAGCTCCTACGAAAATCCTAAGTCTTCACGCCAAGTGAACAAAGTTTCTTCCTTGTGTGAGCCGTGTAGTGGTCCTCATAACACTCGAACTTGCACAAGACTCCCCGAACAAGCTTCCGTTGACTACGCATCCTCGCGTACCAATGGAACGGGAGGAAGATTCCCTACAACACCCGGACCTAGGACTTTTAATGACGCCCGAGAAGCATGGAAGGGCAAGCCCGACTTTTATTGGGGAAAAACCAAAGAATTCACATCTAATGATTTCTCATGGCCCCCTACTCACGGCCCTAACCAACAAAACATAGAAGGGATGTTGCAACACCTAGTCACATCCCAAGAAGCTCAAATAGCTAAGCTCTCGGACCGTTTTAACCAACAAAAAGCCGAGATGGATAGGAAGATAGATAACCTCTTGAAAGCCATGACCAATAGCGATAGGAAGGTTAACGCTATCTCAACTCCCAAAGCTTCTGATGTAGAGATTAAGGACCCAATTAAATTAGCTAAGCACGTTTAATTAGTCAATACCATCGTGATAAGTGTGTAAATACTCATCATTTTTGGGTCTATCTGAACTGCAAAACGTCTAAAAATGCTCAGAAATGCATCAAAATACTGAAAATATCTCAAAATTGCATTTTATATGTTTCAGATGCAAAATGTTTAAAATCAGATGAAAAATGAGCAAAGTTTGCATAATTGGCAGTTTCAGTCCCCCAAGTTTCTAAAATTGTCAAAAATAGTCCCTGAGTCCTAATTTCAAAAGAAAAGTCACCAAAGGTCCTTTTAAAATCATAACTTGTCAAATTTAGTCCTTTGGTGAAAAATATCAAAAGTTTGAGAAAATTACAAGTTTGGTCCTCCAAGTTTGAAAATTGGCAAAAATGGCCCCTGGAATTTTGAAAATGTCAAGTTTAGTCCTTATATTATTAAAACTTGTCACTTTTAACCCTTGGAACAACTTTGCAATTTGGCAGTTTAGGTCCCTCAAATTTCAGAATTTGCAATAAGGCCCTTGTGTTATTAAAACCCCTTTTACACACCCTTGGCCTTGTCAATTCCAATTAGACCCCCTGCCATAACCATTTTGGACCCCTCCAAACTGACCCCCCTTCTATTATTAACCCCTGGTCAACCAATGGTCAAACAAAACACAGAACGCGCCAAACCCCTTCCCTCCTTTTCACCTTCTTCTCTGCAAAAACCCTGCAACACTCCATCTCCCTTATCCCCCCAGCTCATCCCACTCAACTTGTCCCCTCCTCATCATCATACCTACCTCCAACCCCCCCCCCTAGTTGGTAGTTTCAACCCCACTGCTTAAAGCACTTTTTCCCGCCAAAATGGAATGGATGGCCAAGATCAATAAAACTCATCCAATGGCCTCAAAACCAAGGGGGATTTGCAGAGAGAGAGAGAGTAGAAGACATGTGGGTATAAAAAGGAAGCAATGAGAAGCAAGTGAGGAGAGTAGTTAGTTTTTTTAATTTTCCATAATGTCGCATTTTTAAAATTAATGTTTTAGTTTAAAACAAATGTTGTAATTTCAGTTTGTATGTATCATAATTAAGTTGAGACACCTTTGTAATGTGCTTTTGATTGTCTATCAAACTTTTGATATAAATTCCAAGTTTCCAGCTACTGTTAAAAATCTCATTTTCCAACTCTCATTCATAAGCTCCTAGAAGCTTAATTTTAAACTCAATCTAGTTTATTTAAGTTATTCAAATCTTTTTATAAGCTCAAAAATCAATTCCAAGTAATTTTGGATGTTGGTCAACGAAAGTCAAAGGAGGGGGATTCTTGTACTTTGGATATTAGATTGGTCCTGAAAGTGCTTGCAGGTTATATATGATCTTGTGTATACCTTATTCAGCTCAAAATTGAAGGTTATCAGCTTGCTCCTTTCATTTTCAAGTTTTTAGTATAAAATCTCTAAAATTAGTATCTTTGTTATTTGCTGTTTAAGATTGCTCATTTATGATAATTTCAGTTTAACTCAAGTTAGTTTGAGCTCATGTATAGACTGCATGCTCTGATTCAGATATTTGCTTTGAAAAATGCCATGACTGCCACTTAAAGTGGTGTTTGGATTTGGCCCTTAAATTGTGCTAGAGGGTAGAGTAGTGGTTTATACCAGTTGTTTCATGTCTGCTAAGTCTTATTATGCTCCTATCTGTCTTATTATTGCACCTGCAAAACCTTAAAGTCAACATCATGCATTAATCTGTCTTGAAGCTTGTCTGTTGAGTTTTTACAAGATCAAAAGCTCATTTTGTGTTTAAACTCCATAAAGTTAGATTACATTAGCTTCATTTCATCACTTTACATCATTTTCAGTCCTTACATTGGATTCAAAGTTCAAAAAAGTCAGCATTTCATAATTGCTCAAAAAGTCAAATTGCATAAATCTCAGTTTTGGCCAAGTTAGATGGATTTTTCATGGACTCATTTTTGAGTCAATTTCAGTGATACTTGCTGCTTTAAAAACTTCCACTGGTCTAGTTCATTATTGTCATTTTTGTACAATTTTTTCAAAATTTTATGAGCTTTAAAATTGATGTTCAATAAGGGCTTAAGTGCCCTGTGCAGGGCACTGAAACTGCACAGGACTTGTGCAGTTTTTGAAACTCTTACACAAAGCTCATCAGAGCTCACTTTAGTCTAAGCTTTGGTTTACTAGGTCTCAGCCAGGTCTTGTTCAAGTTCCAGTTGTTGTTTTTAAGTTTCCAGCTTATTCAAGTGCTTTTTATTCAGCTCAAAAGTAGCCCCTCACAACTGTTTTAGTTCATTTGCTCAAAACCTCAAAACTTGGTATCTTGCATTTCAGAGGTTATAAGCAGTTGAGATTTGTTGCAATCTAGTTCTTTTAGCATATTATAGTTCCTGTTTTCAGTTGGTGGCTTGTTGTATCTCTTTGGCTTATTCAAGTGCTTATTCACAAGCACTTGCTAGAGCAGTTTCAATTTCCTCCACATAGCCTCCTGTTTTTCTATTTTTCCTAGCTTCCTTATATTATTTTAGACTTTCCTGAAATTTTCAGATTTTTCCTAGCTTTTTTGCTATTTTTCTTAATTTAAATTAGTTTTTAAGCACTTTTAATTAGCAATTAATACAAATAATTAAGAAAAGCTTCAAAAAAATAATTTTTCATTTTTCTTAAGTTAGGATAAATATAAAAAGACAAAAAAAAATTTTTCTAGATTTTTCTTAGTTAAATTTGTATTTTTAAATAATTTAATTAGTTTTTAATAGTTTTTAATTCCTAGAAAATCCAAAAATAATCAGAAAAATATAAAAATAGTTTTGAAAATTCTATTTTGTTATTTTAGATTTTTCTAAGTCTTAATTTTATTTTTCTAGCTTTATTTCCTAATTTCTTGTATTTTAGGTAATTATTAAATAGTTAAAATTAGTTTTTAATTAATAATAATTAGATAAATAGTTATAAAAATAATTTTCTTTTTCTATAAATTTTCTTTTATCATTAGGTTTGTAAAAACATCATTTTCATATTTTTAGGGTTAATATTGTGTAAGTTTCACGTTTTTATTTGTACGTCGCGTAGTTTTTAATTTCAGTTTTATAAAAACATAAAACCAAAAACATCATTTTACAAATAGTGATAGCATTTATTTAATAGATTTTATCTTTTTAATTTCCTTTAATTTGCATTTAAGCCGTTGTAATTTGTTGGCTTTTCCTTAGTTAAAATAATTCAAATCCTTCTTTTCCGTTCAAATCTCTCGATCACTATACGTTTGGTGATCCATTGCACAGCTCGCTGGGACATAACGACCCGGGGAAACCCTATACTCCTCAGATCTTCATTGAGTTCGTGTCTTAACCGTTTTAAGTTTCTTACGGTAGGCCATTCACAAGTGGCCGGCTTGAGTGAGAAAAACTTGACGGTTTTGCACGCATCAAATTTTTGGCGCCGCTGCCGGGGAGCTGTGCTGATGATCTTACGTCTAGAAGATTAGTGATTTGGATATTCACTCTTTGTTCATACCATCCATCTGTATATGTTTATATTTTCTTATCCAAAAATACAAAAATACTCTTCTCATTCCTCTTATCCGTATGATTCTATTTCTCTTACCCCCTCGTACCGTTTGATTCTACTCTTCTTTAACCTCAAAACCGTTTAATTCTATTTCTTTAACCCTCTATATGTTTAATTCTCATGGCAACATTAGATTATCCTCGTTGTTTCCACTGCAAAAGCCGTATGGAAGAGGATCAACTCTGTTGTCAGAATCCGGATTGTTTATGCAAGCGATGTGGAAGGATGGGTGCAAGCAAATATTGTTATTGGTGCGAATTATCTGATAACTCTCTCGATGATTCTCCAAGTTTTTCCGACCATCCGCCACAACCCGATGAACCCATTCAAGAACCGGAGACCATAACGGAAGTGGTGGAAATTGCTAGCTCTCAGAGCACACCACTTGTCCCACCTCCGGATTTTTCAGAATGTTCTTCGAGACTTGATAGTCATTCGGATCACCATGTTGGTTTTGTTGATTCTTTGAATAAACTGATTCCTTATCATAACTCTCAAATGCAATCGTTTATTCCTTGTGTCGGTTGTGGTGAGCCTCTTTTTGGTTCACCCTGTCGTTGGTGTACATGTGTACAATGTGGTAATGATATTCATAACGGGAGTTGTTTGTTTTGTGGTTCGAGGAATTCATTTGATTATGATCCTAATCAGAACTCATTTAACGACCCCTCAAATTTTTCCAATTACCCACCACAGCCCGACTTATCTTCATATAATCAACACTTCTGCTGTGAATTTTGTGGAGGTCCTCACCAAGGATTTGAGTGTCAATCCGGAAACACGTTTGTCTATGAACAGTTTTCCAGTGATGCTCAGAACTTTGGTTATGACCAAAATCCATATGATTCACCAGTCCAGACTCAACAGTTTTACTGTTGTGAATACTGTGGAGGTCCCCACTTCAGCTCTGATTGTCAAATAGGGAACCCAGTTCCTTGTAACAATCATGACTCTTACATGTTTGATAATTTCCAACCTCCACAGCACTATACGGTTCAAACTCCACCTGAGCCGTTGTCTCAAGAAATCTCCCAAGATTTTGAAACCACAATGAAAACACTTGATGATATGATTAGTAACTTTAAGAATCAAGTGAGTGGTGAAAAAACCATAGGAGAATTGCTGGCCGAAGAACGAGAAGAACGAGAAGCTCGCAAATCTAGGGAAGAATTATTAATCCTAGAGCAAGCAGCTCTAAGGCGTTCCCAATTTCTCAAGGTAGCTCTATATGATGATGATGAGGAGAGTTTTTATCCTTTTAAAGATAATATTTCTCAACTCCCTCAGTCAGTTGATATCCCAGCAGTTGAGATTCCATCTCAAACAACTGCTATCACACCCGAGATTCACACTCACTCTCTTATTATGGGGGACGAGCATCTCGAAACTGTTCCTGAAAAGGAATCGGACGAATTCATAAAGTCTAGTGTTGAGAACCTTGTCCCAATCCCAAGAGAGTCACAGGGAATTCTTGATCATGTGTGTGATATCCCTTCTCCCCTTGTCTTCCAAAATGATCATGTTGAGATGTTCTCCGATTCTGATGATGATGATTCGTTATCTTGCGGAGACATCATTTATGTGGAAGATTCACCTTCTGAGCTTGTTAGCTTAGAAGAAGAGAATGATGAAGTTACTGACACTGAAATCAAAGATGAAGCTCTTCGAGCAACATTATTGAATGTCAGTCTTCTCATTTCTAAAATCGAGGCTTTCAAAGAGAAACCTATTTCATCTCCTATCCCCATTAAGGATAGTGACATTCTTTCCGATGATTCTAATCCGGAAATGAAAGCCTCCTGTTTTGATAATATGGGAGAGAAGATTAGTGGCAGTACCACTTCTCATTCTCATAATTCTCTCCTCGATTATGAATCATTTACTTTTGAGGAGTTCGCCAGTGAACCCACTCATATCAATTCTGAATATGATTCATTCACCTTCATGGAGTTCTCAGATGAACTCACTCATATCATATCTCCGCCGGAGTATGATAATTTCTACTTTGATCTAGACACTCCCATAATATGTCTTGATCAAGCAAGCTTAACTGATGAGATTCATGAAACTATGAATTCTCCTATTGAGGATGAAGAGTTAGTCATGATTTCTATCATGATTTTCTTTCCTTTCTTCATATATTCTGTCACTTCTCCTGTTCTTCACTCCTTCGGGAATGAAGACATTATCTTTGATCCCGGCATTTTCATGTACCATTTGTGAGCCGGTTCTATGTATATCTCATCGGTGTGGAACTTTCACGTACTTCAATGTTTGTCCAAACATCTTGAATGAAAGTCCGATGGAGATTGTCTCTTCCACTTTGCTTCCCCATGAACCAATGAATTCGGGGTCGAGTCAAGCTAGCGACTCGGTAATCAAAAACAGTAGCTTAACATGGGTTTTCACCCGTGTGTACCACCCTAGTGTGGGGGAGTTGCCCCACATGTTATATATATATATATATAAAAAAAAAAAAAAAAAAAAAAAAAAAAAAAAAAAAAACCTTTCTAAATAATTGCCGTAGTATTTCCCTTTTACGTTCTTTGTTTCGGCATAACCGCCGGTACTTTGAATATTGAGGGCAATATTCATTTCTAAGTGTGGGGGGGAATTCTCACGAATTTTATCATATAATTATACCAATTCCCCCGTTTTTGGCCAAAATTTTTTTTTGGAGTAAGTGTTTTACACTTACTCATTTGGTTATCAGTCCGCCTTGTCTAATAAACTAAAGGATTGGCTAATCCAGGAGCAAACGGCTCTTGGTAAAGATATCTCAAATCCATTGACGGCTTGCAATTTGCCCAAAATTGTATGGTATTCAGCTCACCATATCCTAAAAAGTGAAGAGTTGGCTAGCCCGCAAGTTTATGGCTTGTGGTAAAGGCAGTGGAAAAACCATAATTGGTAATCAGCTCACCAAATATAATATTGATAATTTATCTAAGAGTTGGCTAGTCCAGAGCAAACGGCTTCTGGTAAAGACAAATCAAATCCGTTTACAGCTTATGATTTGCTCAAAATCATTTGGTTATCAGTGTACCAAGGTTCTTACTTGAACTGAAACATTTGGCTACTCCAAAAGTAATGGCTTTTGGTAAAGAGTTTCAAATCCATTATGTTTTCTCAAAATATTGCTAGGGACTAGCAATAGTTTAGTGTGGGGGATTGATGAGTCTGTAAATACTCATTATTTTTGGGTCTATCTGAACTGCAAAACGTCTAAAAATGCTCAGAAATGCATCAAAATACTGAAAATATCTCAAAATTGCATTTTATATGTTTCAGATGCAAAATGTTTAAAATCAGATGAAAAATGAGCAAAGTTTGCATAATTGGCAGTTTCAGTCCCCCAAGTTTCTAAAATTGTCAAAAATAGTCCCTGAGTCCTAATTTCAAAAGAAAAGTCACCAAAGGTCCTTTTAAAATCATAACTTGTCAAATTTAGTCCTTTGGTGAAAAATATCAAAAGTTTGAGAAAATTACAAGTTTGGTCCTCCAAGTTTGAAAATTGGCAAAAATGGCCCCTGGAATTTTGAAAATGTCAAGTTTAGTCCTTATATTATTAAAACTTGTCACTTTTAACCCTTGGAACAACTTTGCAATTTGGCAGTTTAGGTCCCTCAAATTTCAGAATTTGCAATAAGGCCCTTGTGTTATTAAAACCCCTTTTACACACCCTTGGCCTTGTCAATTCCAATTAGACCCCCTGCCATAACCATTTTGGACCCCTCCAAACTGACCCCCCTTCTATTATTAACCCCTGGTCAACCAATGGTCAAACAAAACACAGAACGCGCCAAACCCCTTCCCTCCTTTTCACCTTCTTCTCTGCAAAAACCCTGCAACACTCCATCTCCCTTATCCCCCCAGCTCATCCCACTCAACTTGTCCCCTCCTCATCATCATACCTACCTCCAACCCCCCCCCCCCTAGTTGGTAGTTTCAACCCCACTGCTTAAAGCACTTTTTCCCGCCAAAATGGAATGGATGGCCAAGATCAATAAAACTCATCCAATGGCCTCAAAACCAAGGGGGATTTGCAGAGAGAGAGAGTAGAAGACATGTGGGTATAAAAAGGAAGCAATGAGAAGCAAGTGAGGAGAGTAGTTAGTTTTTTTAATTTTCCTTAATGTCGCATTTTTAAAATTAATGTTTTAGTTTAAAACAAATGTTGTAATTTCAGTTTGTATGTATCATAATTAAGTTGAGACACCTTTGTAATGTGCTTTTGATTGTCTATCAAACTTTTGATATAAATTCCAAGTTTCCAGCTACTGTTAAAAATCTCATTTTCCAACTCTCATTCATAAGCTCCTAGAAGCTTAATTTTAAACTCAATCTAGTTTATTTAAGTTATTCAAATCTTTTTATAAGCTCAAAAATCAATTCCAAGTAATTTTGGATGTTGGTCAACGAAAGTCAAAGGAGGGGGATTCTTGTACTTTGGATATTAGATTGGTCCTGAAAGTGCTTGCAGGTTATATATGATCTTGTGTATACCTTATTCAGCTCAAAATTGAAGGTTATCAGCTTGCTCCTTTCATTTTCAAGTTTTTAGTATAAAATCTCTAAAATTAGTATCTTTGTTATTTGCTGTTTAAGATTGCTCATTTATGATAATTTCAGTTTAACTCAAGTTAGTTTGAGCTCATGTATAGACTGCATGCTCTGATTCAGATATTTGCTTTGAAAAATGCCATGACTGCCACTTAAAGTGGTGTTTGGATTTGGCCCTTAAATTGTGCTAGAGGGTAGAGTAGTGGTTTATACCAGTTGTTTCATGTCTGCTAAGTCTTATTATGCTCCTATATGTCTTATTATTGCACCTGCAAAACCTTAAAGTCAACATCATGCATTAATCTGTCTTGAAGCTTGTCTGTTGAGTTTTTACAAGATCAAAAGCTCATTTTGTGTTTAAACTCCATAAAGTTAGATTACATTAGCTTCATTTCATCACTTTACATCATTTTCAGTCCTTACATTGGATTCAAAGTTCAAAAAAGTCAGCTTTTCAAAATTGCTCAAAAAGTCAAATTGCATAAATCTCAGTTTTGGCCAAGTTAGATGGATTTTTCATGGACTCATTTCTGAGTCAATTTCAGTGATACTTGTTGCTTTAAAAACTTCCACTGGTCTAGTTCATTATTGTCATTTTTGTACAATTTTGTCAAAATTTTATGAGCTTTAAAATTGATGTTCAATAAGGGCTTAAGTGCCCTGTGCAGGGCACTGAAACTGCACAGGACTTGTGCAGTTTTTGCAACTCTTGCACAAAGCTCATCAGAGCTCACTTTAGTCTAAGCTTTGGTTTACTAGGTCTCAGCCAGGTCTTGTTCAAGTTCCAGTTGTTGTTTTTAAGTTTCCAGCTTATTCAAGTGCTTTTTATTCAGCTCAAAAGTAGCCCCTCACAACTGTTTTAGCTCATTTGCTCAAAACCTCAAAACTTGGTATCTTGCATTTCAGAGGTTATAAGCAGTTGAGATTTGTTGCAATCTAGTTCTTTTAGCATATTATAGTTCCTGTTTTCAGTTGGTGGCTTGTTGTATCTCTTTGGCTTATTCAAGTGCTTATTCACAAGCACTTGCTAGAGCAGTTTCAATTTCCTCCACATAGCCTCCTGTTTTTCTATTTTTCCTAGCTTCCTTATATTATTTTAGACTTTTCCTGAAATTTTCAGATTTTTCCTAGCTTGTTTGCTATTTTTCTTAATTTAAATTAGTTTTTAAGCACTTTTAATTAGCAATTAATACAAATAATTAAGAAAAGCTTCAAAAAAATAATTTTTTATTTTTCTTAAGTTAGGATAAATATAAAAAGACAAAAAAAAATATTTTTCCAGATTTTTCTTAGTTAAATTTGTATTTTTAAATAATTTAATTAGTTTTTAATAGTTTTTAATTCCTAGAAAATCCAAAAATAATCAGAAAAATATAAAAATAGTTTTGGAAATTTTATTTTGTTATTTTAGATTTTTCTAAGTCTTAATTTTATTTTTCTAGCTTTATTTCCTAATTTCTTGTATTTTAGGTAATTATTAAATAGTTAAAATTAGTTTTTAATTAATAATAATTAGATAAATAGTTATAAAAATAATTTTCTTTTTCTATAAATTTTCTTTTATCATTAGGTTTGTAAAAACATCATTTTCATATTTTTAGGGTTAATATTGTGTAAGTTTCACGTTTTTATTTGTACGTCGCGTAGTTTTTAATTTCAGTTTTATAAAAACATAAAAACAAAAACATCATTTTACAAATAGTGATAGCATTTATTTAATAGATTTTATCTTTTTAATTTCCTTTAATTTGCATTTAAGCCGTTGTAATTTGTTGGCTTTTCCTTAGTTAAAATAATTCAAATCCTTCTTTTCCGTTCAAATCTCTCGATCACTATACGTTTGGTGATCCATTGCACAGCTCGCTGGGACATAACGACCCGGGGAAACCCTATACTCCTCAGATCTTCATTGAGTTCGTGTCTTAACCGTTTTAAGTTTCTTACGGTCGGCCATTCACAAGTGGCCGGCTTGAGTGAGAAAAACTTGACGGTTTTGCACGCATCACATCGCCTTAGTGAAACCTAATAGAATAAATGACGAAACGAACCATGAGACGGTACTTGAGGTTAGTGAAACAACCGAGGAATTAGATGAAGTAGGCGATAACTATTTCAATAAGTTTCCTACGGAAGAAGAACTCTCTCGCCACCCACACTTAGTACGAGACCTCCGTCACATGTACGTTAGGAGAAGCCCTAGGATCAAGTTTGGGAACCCTTGGAATCTTAACATACCATGTTGCATAGGACACCTTTTTGTGGCAAAGGCCTACATTGATCGCAAGTCCCCAATAAATATCATGACTAGCACCTACTATAATTGGGTAATGAAGAAGCCTATCCCAACTAGGTAAGACCCCGATAATCCTAGGGTTAGTTTCAATTTTCTTGGTAGAGTTAAGGGATTGCCCGTCTGTAGGAAATTTCACTTTTCCTACGGACTTCATAGTTGTGAATGATATTAGTACGGCCATAGATCCTAGCTTGTCCCACGTTATTCTAGAATAGTGAAATTTAAGGATGAGACCGATGATATAGCTTACCAAATGCCCTTTAAGATTGAGAAATTTTCATCACTATCTAATGATGAAAAGAACTTAAGCTATCGGTCTACTATAGGAATGAGGAAGATAAGGAAAAGGGAGTTGATTATGTGATGAATAAGATTTTTGGGTTCTATAAGATTTGCTTGAAACTAGGACCGGAATATAGAACGGATTGGGGAGAAGATGACTTCTTAGAAAGATGCATAATAGGGCATTACTATAACATGGAAAACCCCAATAGAGACCGTCATGAGGAAGAAGGTGACGGTAACGAAGTCACGTAGGGGCACGACTTCGAGTCTAGCTACAAGACTCATAAATAATGAAAAGCGCTTCGTGGGAGGCAACCAATGCTTAATTGTTTGTCTGTTGGTGTGTCGTATATCTTTTATTGATTGTTTATTCTCATGTTTGAATTTGTAAAAATGCTTTATTTTGTCTTTAACCTCGTCTTAATTACATATAAAGGTATTTTACATAAGGGATAAGTGTAGGGAGGATTACACACATTTTCAAAAAGAACGTGAACATGAGAATTACAATTATTTAAAAGATATACATATGTGTTTGTTCGAGTCAAATGCTTGTATCGAGTCATAATGGATATTTTGGAGGAAATTTTTCCAGATTCTAAAGATATAAATTTTCCAGAATTTTTTCCAGAAAATCGCAGACCAGTTTCTGTCAGGATAACCTGACGGCATCAGGAGGAGTAGAAACTGCTTACTAAAATTTTCTCATTTTCTGAGCTACTTATAAAATTTTGGTATTTTCCAGGTCTTAATTTTCCAGAAAATCTATAAACATCCATTCCACAAGCATTATACCTAGTTTAGTAGAGTCATATATATATTGTTACCGTCGATTTTACGCGAAGGTCTCGTTTGTTTTCTTCAAGTGTGCAGGTTTAATTTATCAAGAAGAAGATACATAAGATTGAAAGGAGCTTTTCACGCAAACACTCTTCTTGAAGAAAGATTTAACCATTACTTCACACGGATCCTACCGAGCTAATCAGGGGAGTATTAGTTTCTTTCGTTTTTAATTACCTTCCATTATCATAACTTTGATACTTTCGGGGAACATTGGGGACAATGTTCAGTTTAAGTGTAGGGAGGGAAAATAAAACGGAAACTTTAAAACTATGCTTATCCTTGACTATTTGCCTTGTCCAATTTCATTTGTGTAATAAACAATGAGAAATATCGGTTAGGGTAATTTTGGCACCAAATTTAAAATTTTTCATGACATGTAGGAGTGAGCCATTAGTCTTAATAAAGCGTCTCATGGATAGGAAGTTATATGACTAGCACAAAAACCCTTTACCACTTAAATTCCACCCAAAATGTGAGGATCGCCCTTATATTTGTAGGAATTAAAGCATTCCACTTTAATGCTTCGAGTGTGTACCAGTAGTATAATAGATTCTAGAACTTGTTTTGTGATGCATTCCGAGATTGCTAGTAAGACTACACTTGTGTAGTTAGGAATAACTAAATGATAAGAGGAATTAGGATAACCCTTGTTTGATACCCTTATTATAATTACTTCTTCCACATCGGTTGAGTAATTCCCCCACCCCTAGTTAACCCCTCAGAACCTATCCTTTTTGCGGTTCTCGTGATGTTTCGGTTTTCCAGAATATCAATGAAGAGCATTGTTTACAATCCACCCCTAAATGTATACCCAAATCGCCTTAGCCTACCTTGTATGCACTCACTTTTAGTGTATTATTGTTATCATACTAAACCATTAGTTTAATTATCTAGTTGCTTGCATAAGTTGCTAAGTCGAGTCATATCCTTTGTACACAGTTTTGGGCCTATTGGGACTCATGGAAAAAGTTAAATTTTATGAAATGACGGGAAGGGAACATTAAATTCAAATTCCCTTTATTTACTTAATAATGTACTCCAAGTGTTTTGATCTTTTCAATTCGGGTCAAATAAGTGTTAGAGTAATAAAAACTCAAGTGTAGGAATGTGCCTATAAATCCCTATTATTTTGATGTTATCGTAGAAGATGGTAGAGTAAAAGTGTATGAAAAAAAATCGAACAAAATAGAAAAAAAGAGAAAAAGAAAAAAATAGAGTGTACAAAAAAAAAAAAAAAAAAAAAAAAAAAAAAAAAAAAAAAAAAAACATACGGGCTACCATCCTACATCTATCTTTAAATTTATGTTCGTTTGTTTCAAGTTATCTAGAGTTTAGAGTGTCGAGTCTTGGCTTAGCAACACCATTCTTCTCATGCTTGTAACATAAAGATTTTTGACTTGCCACCACTAAATCGCCTATCCCACCAAACCCTTTGTTTCCCTACCGTAAGCCTAACATTACAACCCTTTAAAAGACCTATTGGATAGTTTTTCCTATGTGCTTACGCCAAAGCGATGGAGGTTTGATCTAGTCTCAAGCCTATGGTAATCTATGTACTAGGACCGGTTAATGAGTGTTTATCTTCCATTTCCAACTTGATATATTTCATATACACCCGAGAGATGAGAGTATCCAAACACCACTTGTGAGGTGCTAGTATGTAATTTCCGTGCTTGTTATGACTTTTGCGGGGCTTATATGTGTTGTGAATCGTTCTAAACTAATGCTTCATGACCCCTAACTTATAAATTAATTGGCTAAAAGCACATTTGCTTGAGGACAAGCAAATACCAAGTGTAGGGATATTTGATACGGATTTAAAAGGTACAATTTTGAGGGGCATTTAAGCCCTTAATTGATCAATTTTGTATCCGTTACTACTTAATTTCGTTCCTTTTCACTTTTTAGGTCTCTTGAAGGCAAATTGCTGGAATGACTCTTATTCGGACGAAAACGCGCGAATACACGAATAAAATGGCCAAGTCAAGAATCGAGACACTCAAGCTGCTGGAAAATGAAGGGGACAGCGTCACGGCTTATTTGCGACGCCGTCGCGACACATCTTGAGACGACTCAGAGAGCAAATTGCTAATTTATAAGTGACAGCATCAGGTTTAAAAGAGTAGGGCGTTACAACTCAGAGTGCCTAGATTTGGATCCAGACGGCGTCAGAGGTTGAAGCCGACGGCGTCACGAGCATAAGGTGACGCCGTCACAGAGTTGACGTGGCCAAGACGAAACCCTAATGGCGGCGACCGACGGCGTCACAATTAAAGAGTGACGCCATCGCATATTGTAACACTATATATAGAATCCGAATTTTTCAGTTTTTAAGGAGGTAGTTTTGTGGAGTAAAAACCTAAACCGAACCAAGGCTGTCTTGGGCAGTATCTTAGGGTTCCATACCCTATTTTACAACAAGATAAGTGTTTTACTTCATTAATATAACCATGTCTTCAATTGTTTGTGTGTATGCTTGCATGTTTTCCATGTCCGGCTAATTTACTTGTGTGTTTGCTTAGATCTATGAAACCTAGGTATTGAATATTGATTGGTTGTCTCTTATCTTAATTGTGATTGACCTAGTATTGCGATAGGTCATTCGTTGTGTTATAAATGCTTGATTAATCTTTGTTGAACCTTAGCTTATAGTTACTAGTGGAATTGTAGGCTAAATATCCAAAGATAACCTTAGTGTTAAGTTTATGAATCCTAGAGATTTCGTAGTCATTAACCTTAGGTAGCTTCAAAGAGTTAGGGATAAACGCATACCCTACGACCTTAGAAAACACAACACGTTAAGAATAAGGACGTGACAATTCAACCATCAATAGGAGATAACTAGGGAGTAATAAAATCTAAGTACACATTTTTAATCATCATAAGAGCACAAAACAATAGACATAGACTGCCCCTCACCTTAGTTTAGATAGTTAGATAAGTAGAGTAATCGATAGAAATACCAACCCCCAAATCCAATACCCCGAGATTCGTACCTTTCAATATTCTAAAAAAATAAAAAAAAAATAAAAAAATAATCTTCCTCAACCCCAAGCTTAGCGTAGTAATTGAAAGGTTAAAGGTCATATGTAAACCTCTTTAAATTAATAAATTATTAATTTATCGATATAATAATATATTACTAAATTAATAAAATATCTCAATCTCAACGTTATTAATTTATAGAGGTTTTACTGTAGTGGTTTCATGGTCATTAGATACATAAACAAAGGCGCTCTTATCAATTAGTAATTCACCATGTTGTGACTAACATGTGTACTTATGCATAAAACAACGCTTAATCAAATTCCCCTCGATTACACTAGTATTGTTAAATTTAAACATATTTTTACAATCTTTACAAGGACACCAAATATATCGAGCTCCACTACTCTCCTGATTAGTTCCGGCAAATGCAATAAAAGTTTGCACACCCTCTACATATTCAGGGGTAGAACGTAAAATATCATACATCCATTTTTGACGCTCCATCTATAACTAAAAATAAAAATCATGAAATATGTATAAATAGAGAAAATTCTTTCACTTGTTTCTAACCTATTTTCATGTATGCTAACATTAGTATGTTCGTAGCAGTCATTAGTTTTGTAAGTCATATGCCAAAGGATGCAATAATTTGAAACATTTTTGGCGAGAACCGTTCCAAGCAAAGACACATGCCCACGGTTGGTTTAATGGTTTATCATGGGTTTTTTGTGTGGCACAATCAAAAGTCACGTTTGTTTTAGAAAAAGAGGCCCACGGTTTAGCATGAAGGATGAATATGTTGCTATACTCAATTCCTATCATAAGTGGCTTGGATAGGAAAAGTTTTTCTAAATTTTTTTGTCTTCTTCTAAAAGTGATGGGACCGTGTTTAATATCAACCTCTAACTTTAATTTAAAAAAATTTTAATAAAAAATTTATTGATTTTCTTTATATATTAGTATTATATCATTTAAATATTTTCTCTTTCATATTTAAAATATAATAAAACTAACCCCAAATCTAAATCCAAATCCTAATCCAAATCTTAATCTAATTCCAAACCTCTTAACAAACCAAACAGGCCTTAAATATATGTTTTTTGCACGAATCTTTTAGTTTCACATGGATCAAGAAAGATAAGACTTTATTGATTGTTACAGTCATATGTACTGTCGTACACATACATGTACAATATGTTTGTATTTGTAAGTTTGTATAAAGATAAAAAAGGATTGTCTAACAAGTTCTCTAAGGGCATAGGATAAATGCATTAATTCAACACAAAATTTCCTTTTAAAGTGAAAAATGCATTTAATATACACTAATTAAAGTTATAAATTACCTTAATTAAATGTGATTTTGTATTTAACAAATGCAAACTTTCTTTGTTTAACACTTTAAACCAATGCCCTTACGGCATTGTTTAGACAATCCCAAATAAAAACTACTAATATAATTACAAGTAAAGAGCTTGGAGGTCGATTTGTTAGACTCGACGCAAAAATGATTTATAGACCTAAAAATGTGACTACTTTGTGCATAAATTGAAATGTTAGTGTCGAATGTTAGTGTCTTATTGGTTTGAGGAAACGCGGGTCTCTTTACTGTCCGGATGATGCCATAGATTAGGCATACTAGTATATTAGAGCACCCGGTGTGGACGAAATCGTAGCTCGCCGTCGCTGAGCTGGAGGCTCGCTGTGCCCAGCCACCACACCGGGGTGGCTCTCCGCTGCTCGCCGTTGATGACAAAATCGTGGGGACGACGAGGAGATGTTCTGACACAAAAGAGAAAAGTTATGTTATATAACGTAAACTTTTTTTTTAACGTTAACTTTTTTTTAACCCACCACCCCTATATAAACTATCTTCATCTTCACCATTTTACACATCTTCAAACCCAAAATACAAAAGAAATCTTACTTAACTCAAAGAAAAAATTGCTCACAATGTCTCAAAACCCAAATGACGGAGGATACTTCACAAATCTATTTAACTCAAACCCACAACAATACGGGGGTTCTTTAAACCCGTCTACCCCCTCTTCGACCAATTCCAACCCGTCTCCACAAGAAATCTTTCTTAACCAACAATATCAGTTTCAACAAGCTTTCGCAAATTACCCTGGCCAATTTCCATCACCGCAGTTTTTTAACCCGTCACAATCTCCACATTTTTTTAACCCGTCACAGCCTCCACAATTGCCCCAAATGGAATCACAACCGTCTGGTTCACAATTCAAAGTTCCAAGCACGTGAACCGGCAAAAGGCAGGGGCAAAAAGTCGAAGACAAAAAAAATTGTTGAAGATTTGGACGCAGACGATGACGAAGATGTTGAAGTCGTAGCACAAGCGGACAGGAGGAAGTGGACCAAGTCTGAAGAAATGTTACTTGCGCAGTGTTGGATAGAAATTTCCCAAGATAGAGATATGGGCAATGACCGTCCGGAGGAGTACTTTTGGAACGACATTCTCGACATGTTCAATTCTAAGACCACCGATAACCAGCGTGGCAAGAACATGATAACTGGTAAATGGACAAGGATTAACGGTGATTGCCAGAAGTTCAACGCTGTTTACAAACATCTTCAGCGTCGAAGTGGTGAAAATGAGCAAGATCATGTCGAGAATGCCAAAGTTAACTTTACGCAGCGTTTTGGTGGGAGGGAGTTTTTGTATGAAAAATGTTGGGCTGTTTTGAAAAATTATCCCAAGTGGGATGCCGAAGATCCTATTGACATTACATGTCTCGAGGATATATTCGGGCCGGACAAACGACCTCGGCCTGAAAGAGATGGATGCAAACGAGCCGGAAAGAAACAGAAGTCGACTTCAACGTCAAGCGCTGCAAGCTCCAGTGGAAGTCAAACGAGTAGTTTTTCGGGACATATATCCGAAATATATGCTCAAAAAGCCGATGCTCAAAGGGCTTGTTACGAGGCGAGGCGGGAGAAGGAAAAAACGTGGCAAGAGAAGATCGAGATGGATTTTCTCATGATAGATCCGAGTACCAATCCTGACCCGGTAAAAGCAGAAATCATCTGCAAGAGGCAGGAACGTCTAGTCAAGAAATATCAGGATAGAGATGACTAAGTTACGTATTATTAGTATGTGTTGTATTTTTTTTACCCGTGTCGTTTTTTTTTTTTTTTTTTTTTTTTTTTTTCGTATCGTTTTATCGTTTTTTTTTTTTTGTGTTATGTATTGTAGTTTTAAGTTGAATGAAATAAATTTAGTTTATTTGGAAATGAAAATTGAATAAAAAAAAATAAAATGATAGTAGTGGGCCCCAAATGAAGAGGTTGAGGTTTGTTATGAGTGAGGAGGGGGTTTGTTGTGGTTAGTTGTGAAAAATTGAGATGCTGATGTGGCACTGAGGTAGCACGACGACGAAGCTAACCATGACACCTAAAGCTCTTAGTGGCGTGCCAATCAATTCTTTTTCAAATTTGCACAAAACTGAATGTTCAATAATATTTAATGTTATTTGGTAGTATCTTGATTACAATACATAGAAAAGAGTAAAAAAAAAAAAAAAAAAAAAAAAAAAAAAAAAAAAAAGGTAACTTGCAAAATCTGTCCTTGTGATATGTTCAAATTGCAGCACAGTGTTTATTTTCGCGAAAGTGTCAACGTCGTCCTTGTTGGAAACCTTTTGTGCATATATTATCCATGTCTCAAAGTGAAATGACTTGAAATGACTTTTCGTTTAGTAAAACTTTGTCATTTCACTTTGAAACATGGATGACATCCGCACAATTGTTTCCCACACTACAGACGGACCGCGCCTTGCAATTTGGACATATTGCATAGACGATTTTTGTAATTTACCCAAGAGTTAATTAGTCGTTTGTATCTTGAGTAGTTAAACTCGACACGTCTTTTTGTGAGAGAAAACACATATATACAACTTTTAGCATGATGTAATGTCTAGCTTAATGCAAAACTTGGTAAAAGATATTTGCATCGCATAAGTATATATAGAGTCACTAAATAACTCTAGATTACAGCTTCATCTTATATAAAAACGACATTGTAATGCTCTTATTATTATTGGCATGAACTTATCACTGGCCTATTGATAAACTTTATTAATTATACCCCCTTCATCGATCACATACATTCAAAACATCGTAGACTTGATCGAGCACTCCTTAACGCGCAGATGGCATTTGCTTGGGATATTCTGCGCCTTCTTCAAAATCTGTTGTTGTTGATGCTCACCACCAGCACGGTGTCCACTGTGTTGCTCCCTTTGAGCTAGTTGAAAAGCCAAACGAACCGCCTTGCACTGACACTCCTCGTCCACTCCTCTTAGCTCTTCGCAACACTCGAACAATTGCTCCTCTTCTTGTTCTTGCCTAGGGTCCATGACAGGCATCTTCAGGAGGTCGCCCGCGTAAGGAGAGCTTTTTGTTAGGTACTTCTTACAGTCCCTTACCTGCATAGACAACCACAAATATCATACTCCGTAGTTATCAAAAAGTATTTAACGATCTTACACTATGTAACAATGCGAAAAAGTATTTCTAAGTTTCTAACTATATGTTTATGCTTAACCAACAACGACAAAAATGTTTGGTGTCACGTACCCATTCTTTCTGGACCTGCCTGTGGCAAGTCTGTTGCTCTTCGTCGGCAAAGATAAATTCACCGACTCCGATTGTGGTGGTGGTAATGGTGGTCCTTAACGCGGTCACCGAAGTAAACATGACAAGGGTGGCAAAAGCAAGTGCTAGTATAGCAAATTTCGCCATTGTCAAGTGGTGTGATTATCTAGGTTTGACTGAAGTTGCTATTTATGGTGGAATAATTGAGTTCATATTAAGTGTTGGGGTTGCCAGGTGGAGGATTTTGGTGACATGTCACTGACACGTTTAAGGTTTTCTACGTCAAATAGTCTGATGTGGAAACGGTGGTTTTGTTTGGGTTTGATATTTGTGCATGGGATGCCACGTGTTTGTTTGCAGGGACGGACCTATTAAGCAAGTATGGGGGGCCGTTGCCCCCATGACTAGCCGAAAAAGTTGAGATTATAGTGTAAATGTTTTGTAATTTTGACCTTTTTTTGAAAGTGACCCCCACCAAAAACTCAAATTGCCCCCCACTCACATACTAAAATCCAACATTTAACACTCTAAAGCATTATAAATCTTTCATCTCTAAGTAAAAATACACGATTTATCATTTCAATTTTAGTTTTTTCTTTCGCATTTTATTGCTATTGTAGAAGAAAAAAAAATTTGCCCCCCACATTTTATTTTTCTGGGTCAGACTTAAAACCGACAAAAACATACATGAACACACCTAAACTGAACCGAACCGACTATATTCGGTTCGGTTTCGATTTAGGTTTTTCACGATTTTCGGTTTTGTCAGTTCGGGTCGGGTCGGATTAAAACCGATGCTCAGCCCTAATAGAATCATGTGCGATAAACATTCCAGAAGGGAAATGATATGTACGGAAATGATATGTACACGGCTAGTTTTTGATTCGCACACATAACAAAATAGGATTAGACAATTATAACCCAAGCTACATCATCAAAAGTTTTGACTTTGTGACTCACACTATAATTTATTCCTGCTACGCACAACATCAATTCTCTAGTCATTCATTAACGCTCAGTTCTCGAGTTAAAAAGGAAGAGGAAAGTAAAGGAAACATAAAGTTTTTTGTGTTCTTGAGTCTTTTTTAAAGGAGGAAAGGGAAACGGAAAGGAAATAGAGAGGAAGATTTGATAAGTAAATCTTCCTCCCACTTTTGGGAGGAAAGGGAAAGGAAACGGAACTATATATTGTGTAAAGACTAATATACCATTTTTAATACATTTGACATTAATAATTAAAGGGTATATATGTAATTTGACCAACTTATTTTCTTTTTCCTCTCACTCAAGAACATGATTATGATTACTTTCCTTTTCGTTTCCTCTATATCTCAAGAACATAACAACTAACACTTACTTTCCTTTTCCATTTCTTTTCCCTTTCCTATTCTTTTCCATTTCCCTTCTCTAAAAACTCGAGAACTGAGCGTAACACAACAAAACATTCTTCCCACCCCTTGTATGCCACGCTATGTGTTTCAACCGACACACCTCAATATCTTGTCACTGTCATCGCCTAGTTTCTACAGGTTCCTTTATTACTCGTAGATGGTTGGTTATCTTTACTATATGAGATAACAATGATGGCATTATCATATTGCCTTTTTTTTTTTAATTGTGATTTGAAGTTGGCTGATTCCCGACTCCCCCACACGATGTGTTTCTTCGGCCAGGGGCGGATCTAGCATAAGACAGGGTATGCACGTGAATACTTTGTGTGAAATGTAGTGTAAAGTTTTGTTTTTTTTTTCAATAGTTAGTACAAAATACACTATAAATTTACAAGTGCACACCCTTTAAAATAATGAAAAATTATCGATGCATACCCATAAATTTTAAAGAAGAGAAAAAAGGAAGAAAAAGAAGAAGAAAATGTATGACTGGTAAACTTCAAAGGGTTGGAGCAGTATGTTGAAGAAGAAGAAGAAAGGTCAAAATGTCTAGGGGTGTTGATCGGTTCGGTCATTGGGTTGTTCGGTTAGTTCGGTTCGGTTAAAAAAAAAATTTAGGTCAATCCGAGAACCGAACCAAACCAAATTCAAATTCGGTTTTCAGTTTGGTTCGGTTGAATTCTAATTCGGTTCGGTTCTTGGGTTGACCCGAATAACCCGAATTTCACTATTTTTTTAAAAAAAAATTAATAATTACATAGATATTTAGCAAAAAAATATATTTCAAGCATAAAAAGTGTTTTATTATATTATAATAACATTTTAATAGTATTTATTTATATATAAATATACATAAAAATATATAAATATATATATAAATATATAAAATATATATATATATTTATATGAATTCGGTTTTCGGTTCAAACTGCCAAACCCATATCCAAACCGAGAACCGAATTAGTAGTTCGGTTCGGTTCGGCTTTAGCAAATTCGGTTCGGTTATTAGTTCGGTTCGGTTATTTTCGGTTCGGTTCGGTTTGGTTTCGGTTTTCGGTTTATTCGGTCTTTACGGTTTTTTCGCTCACCCCTAAAAATGTCAAATGGTATTTATGTGTTTTTGGACTCTTTTCTAAGGCCCAATTGATTAGTTATGGGTTATAAAATTTGCTTTTTAGTAAACCAAATTCCTCTCCCAAGCCAAACCAGTTAGAATTTTCAATTACGGTTGAGAATTCACTCATTCAGGATCGTTAATTTAGTACCAACTACCAAGTATACTTGTTGTTGATTTATGTTTGAATAAATAGCATTGATTGAAACATAAAAAAATTATTTGTAGAAAAACAGATTAACACTTTTGATCTTATTTAATCAACACAAAAACCAAATCAAGTTTTATTAAGATAGTCATATCCGAACAACCAATTTAGTCCTGGAAATATACCTGACCCGAAAAAAAAATCCAAACCCACAAAACCATTTTTTTCCATAAGTTTACTAAAACAATGCATACCCTAACTTGAATTTCTAGATCCGCCACTGCCTTCGGCAAGCAAGATTTTGAAACCCACCAACAGTTGACGAGAGTGGCGTGTCTACTTTCATCGGATGTAAATTAAATACAAAAACTGTTAGAGGATTTGAGGAGAGTTATTTTACATACCAAATTTATCTCATATACTAAGGGACTCATCTCCACCATCCATCTAAAAAGAAATCAATGGCTGAAATTAAAAGCATTTTATTATTTCACCTATTTTTTATAATTTAAATATCTCTTAAACCGTTAATCGTTAAATGAAAATATTTACACCATCGCGACGAGCATTTAATTATCTTTCTATAGACGGGCACTTTGATATACTTTCGAAAAAAGAAAATTTTTTGTTTTTTTCACGTTTTTTCGTTGTTTTTTTTCGTTTTTTTACGTTACTGAAATTTGCATGAAAAAAATCATATATGATAAAACACTAAATTGAATATCACATGTGATATTAGTGTTAAATCATATATGATATGTAATATCATATGTGATATTACACTAATATCACATGTGATATTACATATCATATATGATAGTACACTAATATCACACGTGATATTCAAATTAGTGTTTTATCATATATGATTTTTTAATGCAAATTTCAGTAACGTAAAAAAACGAAAAAACTAAAAAAAAAAAGGTGAAAAATACGAAAAAAAAAATTTGTCGAAAATATATCAAAGTGCATATCTATAGAAAGATAATTAAATGCTCGTCGCAATGATATATTTTTTTTTGCTTAACGATTAACGGTTTGAAAGATATTAATATTTGAAAAAAAAAATGATGTAAGTGGATTTTTTAAATTGTTGGGATTAATCTCATCCATTAAATCAAATAAAAATGGAGGGTGGAGATTGATCCCTTGGTATGTAAATAATCTTTTGTCCTCAAATGATCTTAAATCTAGAGGATTTATTATTATTAGTTTTGGACTTGTATTTATATTAGATTAGGATTGATATAAGCCAAAATATTAGGTTATAAATATGAGATCATATGTATTCTCTCATTATTTATTCAATCAATCAATATTATCACTCAATATATCACCTTTTACAAAAACTTTGTGATTTCGGTGGATTCGTGTGGTAAAGTAAATTGGGTTAAGGACATTTTTTATCGTTCGTGTCCATTAACAAATTAATTCCCGCTAGAGAACAAAAGTGATGGCGCCTGAAATGGATAAAAAAAAAGGGTTAATGACATCTAATAGCAACGAATTTTCTCAAATGTTCACATACGAGTTATGAACCCAATAAAGCACCACAATACCAATCAAACTTTCAAATTTTAGCTCGATATCATACTTTTGCTTACGTGGCATGACCAGCAACCGGGCTACATCGGTTAATTTGCATACGTGGATACTTATTTTATTTATTTTTTATTATTTTTATAAGTTAATTATGTGAAGTTAGCTGTTTCAAAATACCCATCAAACATTGTAAAATATTTCAAAATACCTATCAAACTTTGTTAGATGTTCACTTATCAGACATGAACTCAATCTGATGTGAATCATAACGGTACAAATTTATGACATGGCATATACATTTGTCGTCGACGTGGATTTTGAAGGTAAAAAAACGGGTTTTTGTTGATATCAACACAAAATAAACAAAGTTTGATGGGTATTGTGGTATGTTATTGGTTCATAATTGATATGCGAACATCTGAGAAAGTTCGTTTCTATTAGATGCCATTAACCCCAAAAAAATGAGTGATTGAGTTCTCGATGGTGATTCTGTTTGAACGGGCTTGAAATTAATTGGATATAATTAATTAAGGGTATATCAGTCATTTTACATTAAATCTTAGTGTACAAATAAAAAATCTCCGTGTACATATCATCACCCATTTTAGAATCCTATGCGATAGACATTTTGTTGTTAATAGGGGTGTTCATCGGTTCAATTATCAGGTTATTCTGCGTATTTGGTTCAGTTAGTTCGTTTAAAAAATTTTCTAGGTAAAACGAAGACTGAGTCGAACAAAATTCAAATTAGATTAAACCAAACTGAATAACCGAAAACCTTATCGAATTACCCGAATTACATACTTTTTAATTATTTATTTATTTAATGATATAGTTTTATAGTGTACCAAAACAAATTTCAAGCTTAATAAATGTTATATTTATACTATAAAGGTTATATATATATATATATATATATATATATATATATATATATATATATATATATATATATATATATATATATATATATATATATATATATATATATATATATATATATATATATATAGAGTAAGGATCCAGTGAGAAGTAAATTAAAATAAGAAGTGGTGAGAAGTGACCAAAACCGCGCATTTGAGATGAAACGACTTGCATTAGATGCATTTCTATTCATATAGATGCAACATCTTGAGTTTCGAAAGTTAATTTGATGTATAGATGGTGCAAATTGATTTTCATGATTTCAGCACGTGCAGAGGAACAAAAAATAAGAGAAATCATGAAATGCATCTAATATACGTATATGCATCTGATTAAAAGCTAGAAAGCACACCATGGTACGTTATAATGCATCTAAGATTATAGGGATGCATCTAATTTATGTCGGTGCATCTCGGATTTGCGGCTATAGTTCTTCTTATTCCTTCTTATTTTAAGTAATCTTCTTATTTGATCCTAACTATATATATATATATATATATATATATATATATATATATACATGTGAATTTGGCTTTCGGTTCGGTTTTAACTTTGCCAATCATAATCGAACCGATAGCTAAATATTTAATTCAGTTTGATTCCGTTTTAGCGAATTTGGTTCTGTTCGGTTTGGTTTCAATTTTTTTGTATTTTTATTTTTTATTTTTTGATGAAACCCGAGTTCTGCGTACCCCTAGTTGTTATGGTCTTTTGGACATATACAGTTTTGGGCTATCACGATTGGGCTTGTGAGACGTCTATCATGTTATTACTAGATTTGAGTTATAAACTCATAATAACTAGATTAGTACTCTTAAATTAGGTTTGTTAATAATGGTCGTCTTTAAAGGTGAGCGAAATGGGTGATCGCCCTGACTCATCAGCCTTTTAGGCCTCAAAATTTATATCTGACATAAATTATAAGGATAATTCCATATTTACCCAATCTAAACATGAAAATGTCATATATATTCAAAATACAAGTTTTGAATGCATGATGTACAACGCAGTTAAAACATGTTTTGGGTAAATATGACATTATAATGTTTAAGTTGGGTAAATATGGAATTGCCCCATTATTATAAAGATGCTTTAAATATGAATAAGAACCAAATGATTTATCGTAAAAAAGTTAAATGAACTCACAATTTTATAAAATACTAAAGTATAACATTTTATGTGGACACTTTTCATTTAGGGAGGTGGTTTGCACACTCCAATAAATGATTTGCACTTTCAAAATTATTATATCTTAAAAATTATAGAAATGAGTAAAAGTGATGTAAAAGTATTAATGCCAGGACACAATAATTTTAAGTTTGCAAATCAATTAGGGTGGACGGAGTGGAGTCGGGTACTCCATCGAGTTCGGTTAGGGTATTAGGGTACACCGCCCCCACCCCTTAGGGTACTTGAAAATTTGGAAGAAATCGAGTTCGGAAGCCGAGTGATTATTAGCTTTGTTCTCTTTTTTTTTTGTCTTTTTATGAAATATAGTGTTAGGGTATGATCGGGTACCGCTCCGTCTAGTTAGGGTAGTGTTAGGGTAGTATTTGGGTAGTTTTGAGGTGGAAGGTTTTTATTGGATAGAGGTGATGTGGCACCCCCAAAGTATTAGGGTATTCTACAACCACTCCTTCCTCCCTTAGTGTAGTGAAATCACCTCCCTTCCATTTAGCCTATACATAGAGGGCCCAGTTTATGTTTTCTCCCGGGGCTTTTAGAAAACTCGAGAACAGCCCTGCCGTTGATGTTACATTATTCATAACACAAGTATGTCTTAACTCTTACCTTATCTAGCACTGACACTTGCTGAATAATATATAACACCAATAACATTTGATCTAGTACATTCTCTATAGTTTTGATGGCTAGCGAGTCGTAGCTGGCGTCATCGGTCGTCTTGAGAACATACCGGTCACACTACTGGTTATTTGTACTTTGAAACACTAAGGCTGAAAGGCAGGCGGTCGGGAACACAAAAGGTGCTTCCTCCCAGGGGCCGTTGCTCACGCAAGCGAGACAATTTAGTGCTACTCCTGATTCATTTTGTTACTAAAAAAAAAAGGAAACTTAGTACTAAATGCTTGGCAACTGAATTGATTGACGAAAAGGAAACCCCAACGACCAAACACTCACACCCCTGAACATAATAAAACTGTTCAAAAGTATGTAAAAAGATTATAAAAAATAATCAAAAGATCAACATAAATTATGAAAGGATATAAACTTAAAACATGCAAGAGTTTTTTTACTCGAAAACATAAAACAAGGTACGATGATTATATATGTAACACCCTTGGAGGACATCACCTCAAATCACTCATACAACTCTTCATCACTCTATTTTAGCAATTGTTTTTCTGACTGGAAACATAGTACAATATCAAACATTTTCTGGTTTAACCATATCCATATCTACTATTCAAAAGATAAAACATTCAAGTAATATGCAACTATTGTCATTCATTAACATCATATTTTGCTTGTTTTTTACGTCCTCACCCAAAATTTCCTAAGTCTAAAAGTTTATATGGCATAAGCCTCTCTCTTTTCACTTATTTGACCAATTTCAAAGGCCTCATCATCACATTTTCTTCATGGCAACGGTAGACATAGCCCGGCTCTGCAGTTGCATAAAAGGGAAACAATGCATTTGTATGTATGTAAGCAAACTTCACAATGATCTTTGTGGGATCTCCGGTTGCATCTTATACACATTCTTCCACCTGTTTTCAAAAAGTTCCACACTTAACTTTTTTCCAGTTGCATATTTTTCAATATTACATTTTTCAGCATTTTTAAGTTTATTCATATAATCTTTAAACTCGTCCATATTTTTTATATTTGTCTGATCCAATACTTTGAACAGTCCAAGATGGATATTCAACGGGTGATTATCCTCTGTTTGATTGATCATGTTCCAAATCTCTGTAGTCCCCACTACAGAAATTTGGAACGTGATCAATCTAACAGAGGATAATAATCACCCGTTGCATATCCATCTTGGATTGTTCGAAGTATTGGATCACACAAATACAACAAATATCGACGAGTTTAGAGATTGTATGAATAAACTTAACAATGCTGAAAAATATGCAACTGGAAAAAAGTTAAGTGTGGAACCTTATGAAATGGGTGGACGAATGTGTTAGCACATACGGTATGTGCTAACACCGTGCATGGCCTCGATCGTAGGACTAGGAACTGTTACGGTGTGGTTTGTTTCGCCGTATGCAAACACCTTAGTTGGTGGGAGGTCCTTGTGAAATTTCTGTACAATTAAACAGAAGAGTTAAAAAAAACATAGTACATTATTAACACTCTAAAAGTATCCTCATACTTTTAAAGTCTATCATCTCAATTTGGAAACTAAACTTCATTAACTTAGTCTTGGTCAACATGTCATTTTACATATGATTGTTAGAGCACTAGCTCATATTTTGGGTCTTTTTGTGGTTGTTTATGGTGATGTTGGGTTAGTAAGTCCATCTAAGATGGAAATGTTTGTTGATGAAATTCCAGATATGCCACGAATCAAAGGCTATGCGCTACCCATCTTTGTTTTTGCATGAACATGAACACACACAATTCTAGAGTATTGTGTGTGCAAGAAAGATGTAGAGAGAGAGTAGATGAATGTGTCTTGTGTGTACTAATGGAATTAGATTCATATTTATAATCAATGTGAATGTGATAATTATTGGGTGGTTGGGTGGTGTATGAAGTGTGAAGAGGGGGTTTTGGAGGATGAACAAGAATAAACTTAAACCAGAATTTGTGTTCTTGGATCGATTAGACGAGAACGGTGGTCCTTTCAGAAGATTTATATGGATAGAAATAAACGGGTTATTACCAATTGGCTTGGACAAGAGCAACATTCAAAAATTTTGCTAAACTTTGGGGTAAGTTATTATGCACCCTTGACATAACTAGTAAGATGAAGGAATTCTATTCTGCATTTCTGATGATCGAAACTACTTCATCAACAACTATTGATGAGGTGGTGTCCGTTGAGATTAAAAACAAAGTGTATCAAGTTATTGCTCAAGAGTTAAACTTAATTGCGAGCGTCTTCAATTCTGACCTAGATGACGACGACAAGTTTCGTCATGGGATTAATCTAGATGCTAGTGTTGAGGATGAAGATGAATCAAAAAGTCAATTTTCGAACAATGACAACATAGTTCATGTGTCGCCAAAGAAGACTGACCTCGATTCTCCATCCATGGAGTCCAATTCAAATTTGAATCTAGATTCAAATTCAAATCAACGTGGTGTCAACGGTTCTGTTCAGATGGAAAGTTCATGCAATTCAAAACATGAAAAGGCTGAGGCATCGGGACGTGTATTACAAAGCTTTGGTGAAATACTTCCTTCTAAGTAGGGGTGAGCAACTGGTCAAACCCGGACCGGACCAGCCAAACCCGACCTGTCCCGAAGACCGAGAACACTAATTCATAAGGACCGATACCGGACCGATGGCTCCTCAGGTCAATCGGTTCAGTCCTCGGTTTTGGACATGATGCACCGAAAACTTGACAAGGCCTAATTATGTGACAGTGACTGGGGATATTGTAAGCTACATTTCAGAATCTCAAAATCAGTTTAGATGAGATGTTGCACTGAAGTTCTTAAAGGTCAATCTGCGAACGTCCCAAGTCAAGCCAAACGCTGTAGTCTCTTTGAGATATGGCAGCGTTCAAATTTTACGTTATGGACACTAGCTAGAGAACTTCTTTATGATGAAAGTTATTGTGCATTGATGATAACTTACAATCTGGTTCCGTATATTTTATTTTATATTTTAAGAATGACTTCAAGTTCAAACAGCATATGCAACATTTACTAAGACCAAAAATGAATTGCTTTTATGTCATAGACTCGTGTTCTGTTTCAACTTTCAAGTTAAAAACAAAATACTACATTTCATATTAGAGTTACCAGTAGCTTTAAATAACAAATTTCAATTGCTTACAGAGCCCCTAAATAAACATTGATCATCTAAAACCACTTGAGTCACAGTTGCTTCAATAACAAGTTCCAACTTCAAAAACTAATAGTCTAGCATTGTTCACTAAATCAAAATTTGTCAATAACAAGTTCACAGTAGCTCGCGAAATCTTGGACTATTTAATTTCCACCATAAAAGCATGTCAAAGTCCTCCTCATCATCTAACTCAAGTGTTCGTAATTTTAAATATTTTTCAACTAGTCGTCAACTCCACTCGATCTATTTGAATTTTGACTTATAAGCGAATTCAAGAAAGTATTACCACGTCGACGAGTTGTGTTGCAACTTTGAGTAATTTCTAGTTGATTGTTAAAATAGAGAATAAGTCTATATTTTCTTTCTGTTTTGTACCTTTGATAATTCTATGTTTTCATTTGGCCGGTGATGAGTAGGAAACGGTCCCGGGATTAACCCGCTAAAGTCGCGTACATCTGAGTAAAAAAGACTCGCCCTCCCCGGGTAACCTGAATAGGGAAAAGGTCATCCATTTAATTTACCCTCATAAGTCTAATCGTCGAAATTCATCGTCGGCTATAGACTTATAAATATACTTGATACAAACGAATTAATATAATGTGCAGACTGAACAAATTCTGGATTTTGGGAGGTTAACCAGAGAGAACAAATTCTGAATACTTAGTAAGATTGGTTCAAGCGGATATTCCTAATGCACACTTATCTGTGCTTTGCATATTCATATTTACATCATATTTGTTTTGGATTTTGAAACGCTTCTTATGTACTAATTAAATTGAACTAAACGCCTCGTCTTTATTTTATTATCACATGTGTGATCACGTACTAGATACTTACAACTGATTGAATCTTAATGTAAGTTATAACTCGTTGATGCTCATTTATCTTGAAATTTCAATGGTTTTTATATATGGTAGATGAACAAATTAAAATGGAAATGGGATGAAACTGTTGGCCCGTTTTTTGGGATCTATGATCAAGATATACCAAAAATACAAGAAACAATTGAATCGTTAAAGCTTTTCTATATATCAGTCATCATTTATTAGGAATTGGAAATTCCATAAGGAAGTATCGGTCACCCCAATTATAGTCTAGCATATGTTAGCTCGTAGACATATCGTTATTTACGTTGTTTAATAGTTAATTAGTTAGTTATTAGCTTAGTTATTAGTTTAGAGCAACACCGTGGAGGAAGGACGGGTTTTTACCCACTGTATGCCTGATCCACAGTCCGACAGGAGGACGTAGTGTCTGTAACGCAGTTGCTCACGAATTCAAGTTTGAATGGCCCTTCGAAGTCCCGCACGCTCTTTTTGATCGGGAGCGGGTTGGTTACACCTACAACCGAAATGGAAACCGAGTGTTTCGTGGTTCAAAAATGCAGAATCTCATCTCAATCTATCAATTGATCCCTATTCATTCGGTCAAAGTCTCCACGGCCTTTTCACGCTCCTCTGAGGTATATCATGTCGATTGCTCAACCGTACTTTGGCTATCTTACGTGGAGCTGAATTAGGTTTTTTCGGTGTTCTCGTCGGTACACGTGGTTAAACCTTATTCTATTATTGACCAATCATGGCCTTATTTTGAGTCTTTCTTTCAGATTGACAAAACTCTTGCAACTCTTTGAGGCCGATCGATCTAGAGAACTCATAGTCACTGGAACCGTCGACTATTGGAAGGGGATCATCTACCTCTTGCGAGCACTTTAAAGGATCTAATTACGAAAAAAGAAAGTCGTGAGGGAAAGCCCTCTAGTCGAGTAAGAGAACTGAAAGTTTCAGGCCAGTAAAGTCCGTTAGTGGGGGAGTGAACCCGGAGATTCGTCAATCAATTCTTTCTTCTGGAAACGACTAAAAAGAGCAGGGCTTGTCCGGGGCAAGGGATGCAGGTCTGAAAGATGAAGCTTGAAAGCGGGGGAGTTCTTCTACTGCATGTTCAGAGAAAGACTTCCCCCATGGCATAGCTCAGTCATTCAATCATGGGAGGGTCACAGGATTCATCTCCTAAGCGCAGGTGTAGCTCCCCATGGTGTTCATTTAAGTTCTCATACATCCCGCTACGGTTTGTCTTGGTAAACAACTATTTCTCTTTCGCCCAGGGGAACGCGACAATCAGAGAAGAGATAAGGGTAATGTTACAATGAATGAGGATATGTGTTGAAAGAGGACTGACTCTCCTTATTGAGAGAGTGCTAAAAGTCAAGTAGAGGACTCCATACTACTAGTCTAAAAGCGGAGAGAGGAATTCCTCTACGCTGTATGATCAATGTTAATAACATTTCTCGATGCTTCTCTACACGGACCTTTCTTCTGGTTGATTCGAACCAATCAAGCGACTTGCCTTTTAGTAGATAGTAAGAAAAAATATGTTGTACCATTCATATCAAAAGAAAAGACTGAACTAGAAAAAAATGTTTGATAGGCGGTCATCAATCCATCCTTGGAAGGGGTGGAACTTCTTAATCTAACCTTCATATTTTTGTTTATCTCTATAGAATTCCCTCTCTACTCTCTTCATCTCTCTAATATGGATTACTTGTATCATCACCATCCTAGACCACCCGAATCATCAAACAACATAAAAAGTGTGATCCTAACAATTGGCATCAGAGCTTAGGTTTTGTTGTTTTTGGTGATTCGAATGGTTTTTTAGCGATTTTTGTATGCGGTTTGTATTGTTCTATGATGCGGTTTGATAAAGTTTTCGTGATGATTAATGCGGTTTGGTTGTTGTTTGGATGTTGTTGATGAATATGTTGTTATAAGCAGATTTTAAGTGGTTTTCTACATGGTTTGATGTTGTTTTAATACTGGTTTTATGTCGACTCATTTAAAACAGTAGGTTGTTGTTGGTTTTAATTGTTTTTAACAAGTTTTTAACTGGTGCTGAATATGGTATTTAACTGGTTAAGTGTGAAACTGTTGTTGGTTAAGTGTAAAACTGGTTTTGTGTGATTCGTCTGAGCGGTTTGTGCTTTGATTCTATGATGCGGTTTGTGCTTATCTGTCCAGATTCATTGTTACTAATGAGATTTGACAAAGATGCGTTTTGACCATCTTGACTGCGTTTTGAGTTCAAAGTGCGGTTTGACAAAGTTAAAGCATTTTGTTAATGGAAGAGGTTTGACACATGAGATTTGTCTCATGTGCGGTTTGTCTTTTATGCGGTTTGACTCTTAGTCAACTGCGATTTGATAAAAGTCATATGTGGTTTGACTGGTATGCGGTTTGACCCAACCTAAATGCGGTTTGTTGACTGGAAAAGCTAATGCGATTTGATTACTAAAAGCTTTGATGATGAGTGGGGTTTGACAGAAATTACGAAGACGAACAATGCAATATGTTGACCACATACTCAGAATATCAAGGCTCAAATCACTTGAACCATCAAAAAAAATTGATTCAACAAAACTCATACAACATCTGATTCAACAACACAAGAACCAAATCAAATCACAAGAAAATTACACTATCATGAACCAAATCATTCTTATCACAAACGTTTCAACAGTTTCGAAACATATTATTGGTTTGTGTCAAACAATAAGCAAATCACTTCATCATTTCTCGAATCATTTCTGATGCTATCTACAATCATCCTAGATCGTATATTACTGAAAAAGAAATACAAGTCATAGATCTCAGTCATTCTCTTTCGCTTAAACCAAAGACATTTCGAGACTTTTACAAGTCTTCAATCGAAAGATCACAATCATCATCAATCTTTGTTAAAATATCCGAAACAAAGTAAGAAAAAGAAAATAACAAGAATGTTATCTCTTTATATTGGTTCGGTCTTTTATTAAAACTCTAATACAAGATTCGAAAACCTTATTGACCTCAGTTCACCACTTTTGGTATAACAAACTCTTACTTAACATCAAAGAACCAAGGGGAAAATCATCACTGATCAAATTTCTTATGAAGACTCGCTTCATTGTTATTATTCGAACATAATAAGAAGAAATATAACTAGAAAGGTATTTTCTTTCTTTGATTTCGTTCAAGAAATGTAATAAACAAACAAAATGAATTCAGTGAAAGAGTCCAAGATCAATACCTACCCGTCATGAAGCCATGTCCATGCTCAAGCCATCCCTGTGGCGAGCGTAATATGATGAACAACGGTAGAAGGTGCTCGTATGACATATATGATTCGATTTCCCTAATCTGTGATGTGAAACATTAGGAGATGGAGCAGATAAATCATTAGTGTTAAAATGTCTATTGCATTTGATCAGATTATGATAAAGGGGCAGATTATTTTGATGAGTAATATTAGGGTTTGGTGAAGTCTATTTGTCTGCAATTGAGAATGTAAGATTAGGGTTAGAATAGCTGAGTATGCGTCCTTTAATACCCAATATATTAAGGCAATGGTTTTGGACTGGTCAAGTTGTGCCAGTTGGGCCGTGTGGGGCTTTTTAATTGGACCTACATGTTATCTTTAATAATGGGCTTGGACAAGATCTTGCTTCTCAAATAAACCGGGCATGGATCTGTAGAGTATTGTGTAAGTCGTTTAGGTTGGAATTGAGATTTGAGTTGGATTTTATATGGGCCAAGTATTCTAATTCGGTCATGAGCTTAAATAATATTGTGGCTACGTGGTCCAATGAAATAGTGGTAAACTAATTGTGTTATCCGAATGTTATTATCACAAGTAATAATTTTGATACATTACTTTCGATACTTTTGATAATGAGTATTTTGGTCATAAACGTTCATCGGATGATACATTTGTTTACGGCTAATATTGGTATATCATTTGGGTATAAGAGGATGGGCTTCACATAATTTGATAGTGTTGAAGAGATTTGATGATGATGTGATTTGATGATGAGATTTGATGGGTTATGAGGTTTGACAATATGGTCTACACATTTTGACGGAAGTTATCACTTCACGGCTTGAATTGATGGTTGAACAAAGTTGATTACGGGGTTGTGTGTATTTGCTATTTCTTACTTGGACTTGAAGTGAGGTTTTCCCGGTGCGTTTACTTATTTCGCCTTCTTTATTTCTACCCTTCCGCGAAGATGACTTGTTTGGGCATTTATTGAGTGTGATAAAGACTTGGCTATTTAGTTACGGTTGTGATTCTTTCTCGCTTAACCCACAACGTAGCTATCACTTCGGTGTCTCACGCAGTTGAGGATATGTCAAGAGGTTTTGTACATTGGGTACACCGTTTCTTTTTCACGAGGATTAGTACACATTTAAGTAACAAATCTGGGGAATTGTACTTCATGATCAAGTTTGGTATATCGGGGTTACTTCTCCTAGTAGTCACAGCAATAGCCGACAAAATATGTGGATGATGTGTTTACCACAGGGCTGAATGGTTGAGATGTGATCAGCAATTCCCACTGAATGACAATGATACTTCACAGTCTAAGCAACATCTTTCAAGAATCTTCAGCGTCAGTCATGACTTTTCAAGATGTTTGCTTATGACAAGAACTTTTCGTGCATATGGTTGTACACGTTAATGATGCTTCCGAAGGTTCGAAACCATCATGGGGGAGAAACGTGTACTTTGATGTTTTACGGTTAACCTCCAGGGTAAATGTGTTTATACTACTTGACTCAGTATGGTTTGTGAAGTTGTCTACATATGGGTAAAGAATTGTTGATGATATTGTTGATGATGGAGAATGAACCGTTGAAGAACCGCTGCATGTTCCCCTAAAACAGATATTCACCGAAACCAAAGTTGTCATATCACATTCAAGCTGACATTGTTTACGGTCTAGTCTTGATTTTGTAAAATCCCGTGAAAGAAACTATTTCTCGGTTTAAATCATAGATTTGTAAAATCCCGTGACAATGGAAACATCATGGTAATTTTTAAGTGCATTTTCGGATCTATCTTACGGTTTATTCTTGGTTTTGTAAAATCCCGCGAAAGAAACTATTTCTTGGTTTAAACCATAGAATTATAAAATCCCGTGATGATAGATTCATCCTGGAGAAAGGAAAGTGTATTTCGGGATCTTATCTGATGCTGGTGTTACGGTTTCTTTTTCGAAGAAAGGATAAAGGGTGTACTTCATGAATTGGATGTGTGTTTGGATTTTCTTCATGGCAGTTTGGTTATTACAAGGTTTTACGGGGTTATGTGCTTTTAACCATGGTCGGGATGAAACCATTATCATTGTTCACTTAAAACGTTAAAGGATGCTAGATTTGAGTTTTAACCAGAAGATGTGACAACGGCGTTAATTCATTATTATCTATTTGAGATTGAAGTGAATTTTCACGAGCGAGTGTACTTAGTATCTGAAGGTATCGGGGATGGTTGGATGAAGATTCTTCGAGATCCTTGTTCGAGCTTTTAAAATTTTCAAAAACGAAGACTTGGAAATCTAGTTATTTTTGGGTGATTTTTCTTTTTCTTTAACCACTTGGGGGAATTGGGCTCTTACCACCACAAAATAACTATCACTTTAAGGAGTTACGTTGTAGTGATCAGTGTCACATTAAATTGTGAATTTTCAAGAGGTGATGTACGTCTTATACTTGATGGTTGGTTGAATGAAGAGTATAGAGTACTTAGGGATTCAAAGGGGGATGAACTCTCGGCACCGTTCTTTGTTACATGTGTGCAAGTTTAAGTCACGAGTTCGGGTAAATTCACTTCGGGGTCAAATTCATCATATTGGGTTTTCTCCATCAGTTGTCACGACAAAGAGCCTACTGAATGATAATGGGGTTGATTACAAGTTTTGCCAAGAGATGCTGAAAAGAGAGAGATTATGACGTTTGAACACAACAGTTCAAGCCTCGTACTCTAAAGAAAAGAAATGTGTACGTTTCAGTGCGCATTATCTTCAAAAGAAGAGAAATCTTCTTATGAAGTTTGAACACAACAGTTCAAGCCTCGTTCTCTAAAGAAAAGAAAAGTGTACGTTTTAGTGCGCTTTATCTTCTGAAGAAGAGAAATCTTCTTATTAATGACCATTCTCATCAACATGCTTCATACTTTTTCCATGCGCTTTCAGTTAAGAAGTGAACCAGACTATCGTTGCTAGTTCTCATATTCCACTTGCTCAATTAAAATGGCGATGACGACATCATTTGCAACCTTTGAGGGGGAGAAGTGTGAAGAGACTACATTTTAAAGATATTCACTTGTTTAATCAAGAGTGACATCTCCGTATGCAATTCTTGAGGGGAGAAGAAGTGTGAAACTGCTGCATGTTGAGTGACATCTAAGGATAAATGGTCATACGGCTCCTAACTCATGTAAGAACCGAGCTTCTTCTTTTCGGGTCATCTTTACATGGAGTTTCTTCTAAGAGCCGTTGGTTGACATCTTCTCACGGACTGATGAGTTTAAAGACAAAGTGCTTCCAGTTGCGGGGCTGATTTCCTTGATGAACGTCTTTCTGTTCTTGTTTGATTGGGAGGGATTTTAGTTAAGGGAATTTGCTATATGTAAGTTAACGGGAATGCATTTAGTGAGTTGAAGATGTTAACATTCTATTCCCCAAACGGACAATTTTGAAGAAGGTCGAGTCTACAGTTTGTTCTACATTTCTGCTGCATGTTAGAAGACTAAAGACGAGTTGCATTTAACGATCTAAAGACTTCTTCTTAATCTGGGCATTTATCTAAAAGATTGTCGGTTTAGGGGAGAGCACTAATTGGGGGAGAGTGAAAATTCAGATTTAATCTCCAATTAGACTTGCTCACATTCTACTTCAGTAAGTTTATTCCCACAAGATTACAAGTGTTCTTCTCAAAAGATTTCAAGTATTTGGGCGTATAATATGTTGCTGATTCTGAAGTATCAAAACCAGCAAGGGGGAAGGAGACACGCATCTAAACGCGAGTAAACTTGATGAACTTAATACTTTTAAGTGATTGAAGATATCCCGGGAAGACAAATGTCATTACCGCAGAGAAACTTAAGGTTTGACTCATGGCGTTTAGTGTTCTTATTCCAACTATGTGGGGGAAGAGATGTAAGTGAAAGTTTCTGAAGATAAAAGAGGTGCACAAGTGTGTGATGATTTTGATGATATCGCAATCATCAGGGGAGAGAGATTGTGTACATTGGGGATGCTCAGCTGCTTCACTTGAGAGCTTAATCTGTGATTCAGTGATAATCACTTATTTCGGAGTTGATATCCGCAGAGATAATCAATGATTCAGCCTGCTTCTTCAATGTTATCGGTTATTCTCTCTTGGGGCATTCGGGTAATTCGGGTTATTGAACTTCATACACTATCATCAGGGGAGAGAAAAGTATACATCGGGTTTATTCTTTGCATATCGGACTTAATCTGCTACTTCGGTGTTATCGACTAGTGTTTCTTCGGGTATATGTGTAATTCGGGTTCTTGAGCTCTATTCAAAGAGACTGGTTGCATCACTTCAACTACTTGGGGGAAATGGTCTCTTGAAAACTTCTTGGTATGGATCGCTTCAGACTTCAGTGGAAAAGAAAGTTGAGAAGATTCTATTCAAGTGTGGGATGATACACTGTTGTTCTTATTGATGATATAACCCCGAACGAAGAATCACAAAGATCATTCTTAAAAAGAGCAGCAAGATCGATGATAATGGTGTGCTTCTTTGTGCACCTGGCTAAGGGAAGCTTGAAAGAAAGCTTTGAATCTGCTCAGCTAAAGGATTTTCGGTTTGGGGGGAAGCTGCCAAAGTCTCGCATTCTTAAAGGCTCAATCCCTTCTTTTCAAGAGCCCCGGAAGCTTTGGTGGTGGATGTTTAAGAGATGACGATTTCTATCTTCTACAACGGGGCTGTTTGATATCCTTATCTCGGTACTCGTATCATCATCTTCTTAAAATATATCATCTACTCTATCTTTGTATATATTTATCAAAAACAAAATACAAAAATATAAAACCAACAAAAAGAAAATAGAAAAATAGAAAATTTCAAAAACCCATAAAAATCAGAAAAATTAAAAATACCAAAAATATGTTTTCTCAAGACATGTATTCTTGTATCAATAACATCTACGGTCTTAGAAAGGTCATTCAATAATGGCACGGGACCATAGATGAAGTTCGAGCAGGAGGTGTAAATATTTCTTTTCAAAACATGTCTCTAAATATGGGTTGCAGTTACTTCAGACGGCAACCCGTGCTTAATATTATTTCAGATAGCAACCCGTATTCAAGAAAGGAAAGTGCTGCGCTAAACCAAATTTCAAATGTTTCGTGCACTTATCCTAATACAAAATGAGGAAAGTATGTAGAAGGACTGCTGTTCCTACTCAAATATTTTTCCTTCTAAAATTCTTCAGAAAAATATTTGTTTTAACAAAATAGTGGTAAATGAGTTGCTTGAAAATCAATCAGAATCAGAATATTCATAAATTTGAAAAACCCAATCAATGACTTCAACATGGTTAAAACTGTTATGAAATGAGTCATTGATTGAGGGGGAGAATGTTTTTCAAATTTACATCATCTAACGGGCTTTCTTAATCATCCTACGTGCTTATCAGAAAAAGGTATTTGCCTATGTTGAAGGACCAGGAATTTAGGATATGATTGTTAGGATTAGATGATTAGAGTTTGATAAACACATAATCCCATGCTTTGTATGATCTGATTGATATGTTGGATTGACTTTTATTAGTCGATTGCTGTTTGGGTGTTGTCGACCACCATATATCTGTTTGTGTCCACTAACATATGTAGATATCATGGTACATAAGAATGTTCCCGATCCGGATCCTACAAAAGAAGATTATTAGATGCCGAAAGGAAAGGGAAACTATTTCTTGGGTCGACAAAAGAAGAAACGGAACTTAATTGGATCTCTAAGGATAGTTGGCACGATAGATGCAACTTAAGAGGTCTCACTGCATCAGCAAATGGTTTTCTTCCAGCCTTACAACAACAACAGAAGTAACTCAACTACCAAACGTATCTTTGTGCAGGACAAGTAGTGGATACCATTTTTCACAAAACAATTTTTAAAATTATTGTTTTTGAAAATGGAAAAATATTTGTTTGAAAATAAATTGAACTAAATTTTGGAAATCAACTGGACTTTATTTTGTCAAATCTTAAGTCACTCAATCAACGACTACGGTCATCGATTGAGGGGGAAAGTGATTTCAAATTAAATGATTTTCAAACGATATTTCTTCATAAAAGTCCGATTTGTACAATAATTAGTGGTGATCTAAAGATTTAATGTTATGTCATGGTATAATTTTCTTTAAAAATCAAAGATCTTACAAAATGAAATTTTTTCTGTTCTTGTTTGATTGTGAAATTATTTTATTTTACTTAAAGATCTTTTAAAACTATCATACCTGACACTAATAATCTTTAATGTCTAAAATTGATCCCTATCAGTCATTTTCATAAATTAAATCAAGCCACATCTTTCCCCAAAATTTTCTAAATGATTTAAATCAATTGGGATCACAAATCTCAAGTGGTTTGAAATTTTTGATCAGGGGAGAGATTGTGATTTAAATCTCAAATCGGTTTTAAAAGTGTGATTGTTTCAAAAGCACTCATTCCTTCATGTGCCAAACGATTTCAAATACATGATTCACATGATTGAAAAGGATCATTTAACCCAAAACCAGAAGAGTATTTAAACAAGGCCACATTTTCTCCCATGTTTTCTAAACCTTATTAAATCACTTGGTATCCAAAATCTCAAAGGGTTTGATATTTTTGATCGGGGGAGAATTTGTGATTTAATTATGAAATCTAATAAATGATGATCGATTTGATTCAAAAGTGCAGGCTGCTCTCCCATATGTGCTAAACGCTTTCGAATCTCGAAGCACATATTGAGGGGGAGCATTTCAAAAGTAAACAAACTCTCAAGGTACACAGATTTATATGTTTCAACATAAGTACCTTGATTGATTTTTCTAATGGTTTCTATTGGCAATCGTGGAAGTACTTCAAAAACCTCTTTCCTCTATGTGTTAAATGATTTCAAATATCCATCGCACATTTTGAGGGGGAGAATTTACCAAGAATATCAAATGGCTTTTTCCACGGAAATTGTGATCAAGAATATATTTCAAAGAACTCTTGCCTCCATGTGCAAAACAATTTCAAAATCATATGCACATGTTGAGGGGGAGCATTTCTAAATGATCAAAACAATTAAGGTACAAAATGCTTTGATCTTATATCACATGTAAGATATAGGATTTCATAATCACATTAAACCATAATCTATGGTGGCGTATATAAGTTTTAGAGAGAGAAAGGGAGATGTTCTAGTAAGAGAAAACTCATGGAAGGTTAGATTCCAAGTGAACATTCAACCCTCTCCCTTGTGGGGAGAGGGCTATTTATACAAAGTAATACGCCCTCCTACGGGCTGTGGATCAGGCATACAATGGGTAAAGACCCGTCCTTCCTCCACGGTGTTGCACTAGACTAACACTATGCTAATAACTAACTAACTGCTAACATAATAAACGATGTGTCTACGAGCTAACTTAAGCTAGATTATACTTGGGGTGACCGATGCTTCACATTAAAATATTCAATTCCTAACATCACAAGTACCTTGATTGATTTTCCAAATGATTTTTCAATTGGTTTCATGAAGGAAAGAACAATACCAAAAGACCGACCAATTTACTTTATGCATGGTGATATAAGGATGGTTAGGTTAGGTATATCTTCCCATGATCCCGCCAGAGCCGGAGGGATCTACCCAGGGACAATCCACTAGATAGTGTAGAAGTCCTTAGGTATGATGAAAAAAGGAGAAAAATGAGAATACGGGAAGAGTGCGGACTGAGACAGAGCTAGTACTGGAATAAACCCAACAAGGTTCTAGTTATGAAGTCTCGGTAAGCACTGAAGGGGTTGAAGAATGAAAAAGAATTGAATGTGAAAAGGGTGAAACGAAATGGACCAACATGTGCTTACCGAGACTTCATAACTAGAACCTTTTCACATTCAATTCTTTTTCATTCTTCAACCCCTTCAGTGCTTACCGAGACTTCATTACTAGAACTTTGTTGGGTTTATTCCAGTACTAGCTCAGTCTCAGTCCGCACTATTCCCATAACTCACTTTCTCCTTTTTTCATCATACCTAAGGACTCTACACTATCTAGTGGATTGTCCCTGGGTAGATCCCTCCGGTTCTGGTGGATCATGGGAACAAATACCTAACCTTATCATCCTTATATCACCATGCATAAAATAAAGTTGGTCGGTCTATTTGGTATTGTTCATCTACCATTGGAACCAATTGAAAACCATTTGAAAATCAATCTAGATACTTGTGATACATTATCGAAGCATTTTGTACCTGAAATGTTTATGATATTTTTAGAAAGAGAGCTCCCCCTCAACACGCGCTTCATGTATTTGAAATATTTTGGCACACGAAGGCAAGAGGAAGAATTAACATCTTTGATTTCTATTTTCTAAAAGATATCAACATCACTTCCTCGATAAAATCAAGTAGATAAAGCATTTTAGGGAAGGATGAGGTTTTCAAAAGTTTGCTCCCCCTCAATATGTGCCTCGAGGTTTGAAAGAGTTATGCACATACTAGAGGAAACAAAGTTCATAGAAGCACATTAGTGATCATACCGCCATACAGAAACCAAATGAAAAACAATCAAGGTACTTAATGATGAAATATATAAATCTTTGTACCTTGAAGGTTTATTTTTGTTTTGAAATGCTCCCCCTTAATATATGCTTTGATATTCGAAAAATAATTTAGCATATATAAGAGAGCAGTATGCACTTTAAAATGGTCATCGTTTATCATCTTTCATATTTATATCACATTTTCTCCCCCGATCAAAAATTTCAAATCCTTTGAGATTTTGGATCTCAAGTGATTTAAATATGTATGAAACAAAACATTTGTTGGAGAAAAATATGTCAGTTTTTTATAAGATCTGAAGTAGACAAGACTGAAGTTCCCTTTTTAGACATAATGGAAACCACAACACACAACCTAGCACTATCACATACATTATAGTTGTTTAATAGTAATTACACCACTTTTTTACACATCAAATTACAGAACATGAACTACTTCCGGAAGATATCTTCATTCAGTTCTTTGAAGCAGCTTATAGTGTCCTGCACGAAGTCTACCACCCACAAAGCTTTCAAGGCTGCGATAGATCGTTCTAGTCTTCAATCGTCGTCTAATAGCAGCAATGAAATCTTCACACCTCTTCAAATCCTCGTCAGTCCAGTATATCGTTTTGTTCCGCGGCTTCAAATCAATTTTGATTTCTTTCACTCTAGAGTTTAATTCCTCTTCGACCATCTTGAGTGTGCCATCACTGAATTTGTATAGCTCACACAATCTCATTAACATTCTAGTTCCGTATCTGTCCGTGAAGATGACTGCTCTGGGGGTGTCGATCACAATATATTCATGACGAAATTCATGTCCTTTGGCTTCCCATTGTGGTCTTATAAGGTTGACCCGAGTCTGGTAACTTTCAATTGCCAATTGAAGGTCCTCAACTCTTAGTCGAATGACCAAGCCTCTAATCCAGAGATTGATAGCAGCCGAAAGAGCCTTCTTCTCGCGAGCAGGCAGATGGTCAAGGTGTCCTTGGAGGTTCAGAAGATAGAGGTCTTCAAAGTCATTAGGCATCATATGTTTGAAGTCGTTTTCTTCTATAGTGTACTCTTTTGAGTCTGCTCTACGAAGGACAATCTTCTTCAGGTAATCATACCCATAGATTGGGAAGATCTCTATTCTGATGACACTTAGAATACGCAGCCTGGATCGAACAGCTCTGCGACTCTTGTTAGCACTATGTCTTTCGATGTAGAATTGTTTCTTCTTGAGCCACCAATGAGAAATGCCATATGAGGCGGCAATGTCATACTGTTGCTCTTTGTCTGCCCAGAATTGATCCGGAACCATCTGTTCGAGACCTTGATCAGTGTAGGTAGCAGCTTTCATCTTCGAAATCGATAAAGCTGATCTTCTTTCAGAAGAGCAGCCACATAGATAGTCTAGATCATGGCTGAAGAAGAATTCTGACTGAATGGTCATATATCCAGGTTCACCGCCAAGAGGAAGAGGGTTGTTTACATTAAACCTATTGATCTGCTCACTGACTTGATCATTCAGCATTCTATAGCATTCCTCCATCTGATATTGAAGCTGATTAACATCCGAGTGGAAGACTTTCACTATTTCATACGCTGGGCCTTTAAGATCTTTAGGAGTGATTGATGTAATTTCTTTCTTCTCACAAAACAATTTTTAAAATTGAAGGTGATGTGACAGCAGTGGAGAACATTGGAGCAGACATCGGATGAATAGTTGACGAGTCTTGTTGAATAGTGACTGAGAACATGGACTGAACTTCTTCCTTTTCATTTGTTTGCTTGTCTGATTCGATGTCAGAGGGACCGTCTTTCAAGAATTGGTCACCGTATGTAAGGTCAGCATCTAGATTTTTAAGTGAGGAAAGTGATCCAGTAGACATGTTAGTTTCTTCAAGACGCTTGAGTACTTCAGATCCAGGCTCAAGGTTCTCCTGTGGGTCTTTTACTAGATCATTTTTATCACTTACTGATTCAAACACAGGGGTCTCTGTAGTAAAAGGAGTCTCCTGATTTTCTTTTTGTGCATCACTGGACGTTGGTGATTCAACCGATCTTTCTGCCTCATCAGTGTCCATCCCAGTTTGCACTTGTGTATATGATGATACGACATCTCTTTTCTTGAGAATAAACCGGGTCGTTGTTTGTGGAGGTGGTGAAGAGATATTCAGTAGCATGTGTGCGGCTTGTTCTACTTCTCCTCCAGCAACTCCTTTACCTTTGTCTTGTGTGACAGGGTTGATTTGTCGAGGTGCTGACTCAGGCTCTCTTATCGTGACTCCTCCCACTAGTAGTCTCTGAGACTCATTTAGACTGTCAAGGCTTTGCTGAATTCCTTGTTGAAGTGCAGCTTCATCTTCATCAATTAATTCTGTCACTCTTCCTGTAACCTTAGTTCCCTCATCATTTCCCTTACCAGCGTCTCTTTTTCTTCTCTTTTGCTTTTGTGAAGGAGAGACATTAGATACAGAGCTGTCAGGCCTCTTGTTTTTCTTGGGAAGGCTTGAGTATGAGGTTTGAGATTGCTTAGATTTGGATTGTGTGGAAGAGGACTTCGGGATGTCAACTGTATTAGCGGAGGCTTTCTTTACATAACTCTTGAAATAATCAGCATTCTTGATTCTATCATTAAGCAAAGTTTCAGGAACTGGCATACCGAAAATCTCCCTGTCATATCCTTTGGCACTATATTTAAGGTTGCCAAGAACGAATTCATCACTGGCTTCATGCCGGGCAGACTCGCTACGTGAGTTGATTCGGTGAGTTTGTAGCAGATGATGGATAATGAGTTTTGAGAATCTGATGCTGGGAATCACTCTTTTACCAAGACTTTTTCTTCCTTTGACTTTATTCTCAGAGTCAATTCTGTCAGAGATAAATGTGTCTAAGGACAAGATGAATTCTTCCCAGATAAGTTCAGCAAAGTCAACATTTTTTCCTTTGACAATTCCCCACAGTATCTGCATAATGGGAGCTCGAACTCTGTCTGTCCCTGATGTTTTACCGGTTAGGCACAGGTTGAGGATTGTGACGATTGATCTCCATGGTTGATATATTTCTGCATTGATGAGTGATGAGATCTTGGTTATTCTTTCCGAGTATCCCAATTCGTCGACAAAGTTTAAGATATCATGAATGGAGGGTGGAGAGATGAATTTGTTGGAAGGGTTTCTTGGTGTGATTTGAAGAGCATCCCTGAGGGTTTCAACCGAGATGTTATACAATTTGTCTTCAAGCATACACGAGTATGATGCAGGAATCTTTTCCCAAGTAACAGTTTTCCAGAATTGCTGAAGATAGATGGATGGGATAGTGCAACGCTTGGTTAGTGCATTAAAGAAGTTGGTGTCCTTCAAGATATCGACAGCCAGACGGTAAGTAGGGTTATGTTGCCCTCTATCAACATCTAAGAAGCAGTTGCTCTTAGCAATTGACACCCATTCCGCACGAGGAAGTAATTCTTCATCAGTCAGAGTGACAGTTGGTGCAGAGGCAGTAGGAACATCAGAGGATGTGATGTCAGCCATTGAGATCTGAAGGTTACACAGACAGCACAGACCATATCCAGGAAGATTGTTAGGTTAAGTCACGAATATAAATTATGATCATTTTGAGTTACAGAAAGAGGGAGATGACGTATATGGAGACAAGGATGCAGCACACAAAAAAACTTGATTAGTATGCAGAAACTTATGAGTGTAGGATACCATTTGGGAGAAGACATCAAAATAGATAATACCAAAAGCTAAGTTTACAAAGATATATGTTAAGTTACACACAACAACTAGCATTGGAACAACAATTTGAGTAACTCTCATAACACACTACACATAAGCAATAGTAGGTAATCAACATGCATACTACAAGATATATGAGGAACATAGCATATGGCAACTCGCATCCATTATCTCGCTTAGGCTACAGAGTAACTCGCATACATTCAATATCACAGTCAACTCGCATACATTACAAAGTGTAAATCAAGTCGCATATGGCAACTCGCATGCATCAACTCGCTTTGATCAAACAATGGATGGTCAACATATATATGCTAACTCGCATTATAGACATGAAGCAAATCGCATTTGGTAACTCGCTAATGATGAAAGATAACCAACATAGTCAACTCGCATACATTACAAAGTATGAAGCAAGTCACATATGGCAACTAGCATGCATCAACTCGCTTTGGTCAAACAATGGATGGTTAACATATATATGCTAACTCGCATTATAGACATGAAGCAAGTCGCATATGGCAACTCGCATATGATGAACGATAACACGCATAGTTAACTCGCTTCTGTAACTCGCATATGATACATTGAATCTAGACATATCGCATAGGCAACAGGCAACACACATATATGACAGTGCAACTCGCATATAGCAACTCGTTTTCAAACATAGTCAACACCAATACGCATATAAGTACATCTTTAACAAACCATCAGCTCAACTCGCATCCAAGAAATTCTATCCAACTCGCTAACAAGAACTTAGCATGAGTAACCCACTTAAACTCTCGAAAACATGAATACATATTCAAACCACGGTCACAGTCATGTAAAATAGCAATGCCAATCACCCCATTCAAACCTAATAGCAATATCTTAACCCTACCCATATGACACCCATAATACGCATAATCCAAAGAATCTATCAGACATTAACTAAGTATGTCATATCATTAACTAAATGTATCTAAGCTACAATCAACAACAATTCATCAGAAACATACAGACCTAGCGTCCAAATAATTGATCAAGATGAGAATCGAGGGGACAAGATCTGCAAAGGGGTTAAGATAAAGATGGTTTAAGTACAAATCTTTTCAAAGTGTTAAGATAAACATGATCAGATAACATAAACAACCTACCATACAATCTCCAATATATAACTCGCTTATAAGAGAGTTGAGAGAGAATAGTTTATGCGTGTTTTTGACCAAGAAGGGGAAGTGATTTGACCATGACACACAACCCGCATACATAGGAAAGTAAAAATAGAGAGTTGACACTATTAGTCCCTCTACTTATCAACGCAACTCGCATATAAGGTACACAGATATAGTGGAATGACACTTTTAGTCCTTATACAAAGCGAAGCAACTCGCATACAGATAAAACATAGCAACTCGCTTAATATATCATAGCAACTCGCAAAGCATACCAACACGCATAAAAGAGCAACTCGCATAATATAAGGATTGGAGTAAAATATCATCACATATCACACCACTCATAATCATACCAGGAATCTCAAATAAACACCACATAGTATGCAACAGCCAACTCACTCAAATAAAGCACACAACCAGGAATCTCAAATTAACACCATCACATAGCATGCAACAGCCAACTCACTCAAATAAGAATGCAGATGATTAATTAAGTAATGTACTGATTCAGCTAAAGGTGCACAATCCTCCCCCTCAATCAATGATATGAGGAAGAGAGTAATCATTGATTGACATAGTATTATGAGATTACTACAGCAAGAGTATGAGTTTAAAAAAAATAAAAATAAAAATAAAAAAATAAATAAAATAAAGGGTTATTACTGCTCTGTTCGAACTTCATCTAAAATCCCGTGACATTGTTGAATGACATTTCTAGGACCGTAGATGTTATCGATGACAGAAACTAGAGTAAAAATGAGTGAAATAATAAAAAGTATGAAATTAGAAATTTGAAGTTTGAAAATAAGTAATTTTTTTTAAACCTAATAAGTACGAGTCCTGAAGAGAGGTGATCAGGAGTCAGAGTACGAGGTATATCAATTCTGACAGGCTACCATTCCGGAATGAGCATTCTTCAATTCTGATGGGAACCAGGTCATGATGTTCATGAACGAATTGAGCATAATACCTGAAACAGATTGAGGACACTTTGCACTAATAGCACATGCAGTATTGCAAATGGGTGGGTTAGTGACAGGTATATTCTCAATTTTTGATGTAATACAGTCAGGTCTTGGAGTATCATTAATGGACATCTCTTTAAGTTTAACATTTTTGAAGGTTTTTCCTGTGGGGATCCACCTGAGGCAACTTCTAGGTGAGTAAGTCCGTTTGGTACCTATAAACTTAAAGAGTCTACCAGTAGGAACCCACTTAAAACAACTGTTAACAAAGTTAGATGAGGCTAGATTCCTGTTCTGACCATTGGTCCTATTGCATTTAAATTGCTTCTTAGTGGATTGGTCTGTCATTTGACTCCTTAAATTCTTGATCTTAGATTTCTGAGCCATCTGCTGGAAATTGTCATTCCTAAGGTTGGAATGAATTAGCGAAGTGACTGGATTCGACAAAACCTTATTATTTTCAACCTGGGGGGCAAGCTTAGATTTTGATGCTTTTAATCTTTCTGTCTTAAATGCATTGGGTTGCCTAGTTACAGGGCGTTTAGTGGCATTATGAACAGTTGATTTCTCCAAAGTTGATGGTTTTGTGAGCTTAGTATTCACTCTATTTCCCATATTTTTCCTAAGCTCATTTCTTAACGCAACGATAGTGAAACTCTTATCCTGAACTTGGTTTTTGAGGGCATCTATGTCAGATGTCATGGAGTTGATTTTATCAATCTGTTTGGTCCTACACTCCAAAAGATTCTTCTTTACGGATTCATTTTCTCTTAGCAATTTTGCAACACATATGGCTAGTTCCTCATTTCTAGACTTAATTGCATCACAAGCATCATAATTAATATCCGCATTGATGTACAATTGAATGTCTGATATTTGTTTTTTCAGGTTACAAATGGTTGAGTCTTTGTCTAGAATCTGAGTTTTTAACTGATTAATTTCAAAAAATTCACAGAATTATGGGAATTCTGGATTTGTGCATGCATTTGAAACAAGAGAATTTTCTTCCTTTTGCTGTAGTGCAATTTCCAAGGAAATGCAGTGTTTTTCAAGAATTGAATATTTGTAAGAAAGTTCCTCAAATGCCCTTTTTGAAACCATATCATTAGTTTTAAAACATACAGACTCAGTCTCAACCATGTCAATTTTATCAGACTCATGTGTATCTGTAAATTCAAATGGTTTGGATACGTTACCAGATGCATTGTGTTGATCATTCAAGGGTAGCACATCAGATGACACCTGATCATCCATTGGTCTGACACTTGCATCCTCATTACTTGTACTGAGCATCAATGACTTTCTGACAGTTTCAGGCTCCTCAGTCTCTGATTCTTTGTATTCATCGCCAGCAGATATAGCATTTGATGCTATTCCAATTTCATCGCTGTAATCAACTGATGATGCTCTGCATTCGTTCAACATTCTGATCACAGCATCCCCTGGAAGTTCACTATTATCTTTCAGTTGATCCTGGACTTCATTTGCATTAGCTGCTTCATCAATGTACATCTCCATATTATCCATTAATTGGATGAATGTATTGGAAAATTCCTGAATTTCCATTCCAGTATGCCTTTTGAAGGTGATACTTGAGAGTTGTTGATCAAAGTCTGCTGAGTATTCCTTATTGATAAATGGCTGGAATTGTTTGTGAATCATCTGAAGTACACCCATGGAATCATTTTTTATTATCTTCCCGTTGATGAGCTGGTTCTTCAACTGTTCCAGGTATAGCAACATTGTTTTCTTTAGTGAAGGACATTCCTGACGGAAAAGGGCACTGCATGTTCGATCCATGGATGTGGATAAAACTTGTGATATGTGAGAATGAAGCAGTAAATAGGGTTCAATACTGCATTCAATACGTAATTTATGCTGGGGTTCATTTGAGTTGGACTCAAAGTGTGATGGGTTTAGATATGATACACTTACACAGCGCGTTCGGGGTCAAAGGAACTTCCTTTTCGTCGAGCAAGTTTTTCAACACCCTAGGCAGTGAACCTAATCGTTGTAGTGTAGTATTAGGGTAAGCCACGGGAATTGATATCGTTCTCTAGGGGAATAGGAATGCTAGTGAGAAGTTACTACGCTAAGGTTGGGGTTGAGGAAGATTATTTTTTATCTTTTTTTATGTTTTTTAGAAAAGGAAAAGTACGAATCTCGGGGTTTGGATTTGGGGGGTTGGTATTTCTACCGATTACTCTACTATTATCTAATTATCTAAACTAAGGTGGTGGTAGTCTATGTCTAATTATTGTGTGCTCGTATGATAGTTTAAAGATGTGTTTACTTAGGTTTTACTACTCCTTAATTATCTTCTATTGGTGGTTGAATTGTCACGTCCTTATTCCTAGTTGCGTTGTGTGTCTAAAGTTGTAGGGTATGCGTTTCTCCCTAACTCTTTGAAGTTACCAAAGGGTCTCGTCTACAAAACCCACTAGGGATGATAAACTCTAACTCTAAGGCCTCTTTGGATATTTTAGCTTACAACAACTCAAAGTGCTATAACCTAAGGTTCACAAAGATTAATCAAGCATTAAGTACACAACGAATGACCTATCGCATTACTAGATCATTAATCAACTAAGGTAAGAAACAACCAATCAATAATCAATAATTAAGTTTCATATTCCCTAAGCAAACACACAAGTAAATTAGTCGGACATGGAGAACATGCAAGCATACACACAAATAATTGAAGACATAATTAAATTCATGAAGTAAACAACTTATCTTTGTGTAAGATAGGGTTTAGAACCCTAAAATACGACCTTGGTTCGTTTTAGGTTTTACTCCAAAAGTTTACCCAAAAGACTACTCTCTAAAACTGAAAAATTCAGATTCTATATATAAGATTACATGTGCGACGGCGTCACCTTATGATTTGTGACGCCATCGTGTCGCCGTCATTAGGGTTTCGTCTTGGCCAAGTTAATCTTGCGACGGCGTCACCTTATGCTTGTGACGTCGTCCTCTTTAACTTCTGACGCTGTCTGGATTGAATCTAGGCCGTCTGAGTTGCGACGGCCTACTCTTTTGAAGCCCGACGCCGTCCTCCAAAAACTAGCAATTTCTCTTCTGTGTCGTCACAAATTCCTCCGACGGCGTCGCAGATTAAGCAGTGACGCCGTCCCCTTGTAATTTAGCAGCTTGAGTGTCTCGATTCTTGACTTTGGCCATTTTCTTCATATATCCGCGCCTTTTCGTCCAAATAAGTGCCATTACAGCAGTTTGCCTTCAAGAGACCTAAAAAGTGAAAAGGAACGATATTAAGCAATAAAGGATACAAAAGTGATCAAATAAGGGCTTAAACGACCCCTCAAAAAGGTACATTTTAAAACCTTATCAAATATCCCTACACTTGATATTTGCTTGTCCTCAAGCAAATGTGCTTTTAGCCAATTAATTTATAAGTTAGGGGTCATGAAGCATTGGTTTAAAACAGTCCACAACACATATAAGCCCCGCAAAAGTCATAACAAGCACGGAAATTACATACTAGCACCTCACATGGGGTGTTTGGATACTCACATCTCTCGGGTGTATATGAAATATAGCAAATTAGAAATGGAAGATAAACACTCATTAACCGGTCCTAGTACATAGATTACCATAGGCTTGAGAATAGATCAAACCTCCATCGCTTTGGCGTAAGCACCTAGGAAAGACTATCAAAGAGGTCTTTAAAGGGTTGTAACGTTAGGCTTACGGTAGGGAAACAAAGGGTTTGGTGGGACAGGCTATTTAGTGGTGGCAAGTCAAAAATCTCAATGTTACATGCATATGAAGAATGGCGTTGCTAAGCCAAGACTCGACACTCTAAACTCTAGATAACTGAAATAAACAAACATAAATTTAAAGATAGATGTAGGATGGTAGCCCGTATTTTTTTTTACACTCTATTTTTTTTTTCTTTTTCTCTTTTTCTATTTTTTTTCGATTTTTTTTTCTTCATACACTTTTACTCTACCATCCTCTACGATAACATCAAAATAATAGGGATTTATAGCACATCCCTACACTTGAGTTTTTATTACTCTAACACTAATATGACCCGAATTGAAAAGATCAAAACACTGGGATTACGTTATTACGCAGATAAGGGAATTAGCGTTCCCTTTTAGTCATTTAAAACTTTAACTTTTCCCATGAGTCTCAATCGTCCCAAAACTGTGTACAAAAGATATGACTCAACTTAGCAACTCATGCAAGTAATTAGATAATTGAACTAAGGGTTTAGGGTGATAACAATAATGCACTAAAAGTGAGTGCATACAAGGTAGGCTAAGGCGATTTGGGTGTACATTTGGGGGTGGGGTGTAAACAATGCTCTTCATCGATATTCCAGAAAACCGAAACATCACGAGAACCGCGAAAAGGATAGGCTCTGAGGGGTTAACTAGGGGTATCGTGTACTAAAGATGAGTACAACGCAAAGGTGTGGGGGAATTACTCAACCGATGTGGAAGAAGTAATTATATTACGGGTATCAAACAAGGGTTATCCTAATGCCTCTTATCATTTAGTTATTCCTAACTACACAAGTGTAGTCTCACTAGTGATCTCAGAATGCATCACAAAACAAGTTCTAGAATCTAATATACTACCGGTTTACACTCTAAGCATTGAAGATGAATGCTTCAATTCCTACTAATCTAAGGGCGATCCTCACATTTTTGGTGGAATTTAAGTGGTAAAGGGTTTTGTGCTAGTCATATAACTTCCTATCCGTGAGACGCTTTTGTTAAGACTAATGGCCCACTCCTATATGTCATGAAAAATTTTAAATTTGGTGCCAAAATTACCCTAACCGACATTTTCTCATGGTTTATTACGCAAATGCAATTAGACAAAGCAAATAATCAAGGATAAGCATACTTTCAAAGTTCCCGTTTTATTTTCCCTCCCTACACTTAAACTGAACATTGTCCCCAATGTTCCCCGAAAGTATCAAAGTTTTGATAAAAGAAGGTAATAAAAAACGAAAGAAACTAATACTCCCCTGATTAGCTCGGTAGGATCCGTGTGTGAAGTAGTGGTTAAATCCTTTCCAAGAAGAATGTATGCGTGAAAAGCTCCTTCCAACTTTATGTATCTTCTTCTTGATAAACAAAACCTGCACACTTGAAGAAAACAAACGAAACCTTCGCATAAAATCGGCGGTAATAATATATAAGACTCGATATAAACTAGGATATAATGCTTGTGGAATGGATGTTTACAAAATTTCTAAGAAAATTAAGACCTGGAAAATTCCAAAAATTTATAAGAAGCTCAGAAAACGAGAAAAAGTAATCTGATGTTTTTACTCCTTCCTGACGCCGTCAGGTTGCAATCCTGACGCCGTCAGGTTATCCTGACAAAAACTGGTCTGCGATTTTCTGGAAAAATTCTGGAAAATTTACATCTTTAGAATCTGGAAAAATTTATGCAAAACATCCATTATGACTCGATACAAGCATTTGACTCGAACAAACACACAAATATATCTTTTAATTAATTGTTATTCTCATGTTCACTTTTCTTATGAAAACGTGTGTAATCCTCCCTACACTTATCCTTTATGTAAAATACCTTTATATGCAATTAAGACGAGGTTAAAAACAAAAAGCATTTTTACAAATTCAAACATGAGAATAAACAATTAATAAAAGATATACGACACACAAATGAAAATGAAAAACAAATACACATGGGTTGCCTCCCAAGAAGCGCTTGTTTTTGTTCGAGTCACAAGCCTGACTCTACCCTTATTTAACGGATAAAGGGGAGGTTTTCCCTACACTTAAGTTTAAGTGCGGGTGATAGTAGCGATACACACCCTTAGGGTGGAAATTTGCTACGTGAGGAGAGGGTGATGGGTGATTTATGTGCTCAAAGGAGTGTGCTCCATTCATTATAACCTTACCTAATTCAATTGGTGTAGCGGGTGAATCAAATATCTCTCCTAAAAATGGATCATCTTCTATCAACTTCAAAAGATTCTTAGTTAAGGATCCATCTTGACCTAATAAACCCGGTTTAAACCCATAATGTTTCTTGTTATCAACCATGAATGGGTGATATAAGTGTGTAAGGTCATGGGTTACTCCTATATTAGCTTCCACTCTACATGGCCTAGAATCTACTACCTTTATCAAGCAACTACCCGGACTATCTATTTTGATGGGTGGATTGGGGCCTAATTCAATTCCAAGATTCACATCTAAAGAAGGAACATTGGGTAAGGTTTTTGGTTGAGGCTCCGGTTCATCAAAATTAGGAACTTCCCTAGGACTAAGAGAGAGGTCATGACAACAAGCATCTAAACCTACATTCTCTAGTGGCGTTTGGTCCAAAGGTCCTCTATCAATCGGGGCTCCTATAGTCTCTTCTACTTCTTCCGGGTAAGTTATAGGTGATGTGTGTTCCTCAAGTGATGGTAGGGCTTGTGGGCTTGGAGTTTCCACCTTTTTCTCCATTATATCTAGATCTCCTAAATGTTTGAAATCTATCCCACACATGCAACTAGGTATTTTAGCTTCAACCATCTCACAATATTGTTTGGGTTTAGGTTTCATGTTCTTAAAAACTAGGTCTTTTTGATCATGATGCCTAAGGTTAGATAAATCCTTTTTATCCATTTCCTCAAGTTGTAACAACTGAAGGTTTATGCATAGGAGGCTTTTCTGAAAAATTCTAAAGATGGTGTCACTAAAAGGAGTTGATCTTGAGAACGATCGTTGAATAGAACCCACACAAACACAAAATATATCAAATCCATCCAATCTTACACCCTTCTTCTTTTGGATATCTTTAAGATCACTCACAAATTTATCAGAACAATGAAAACGAACCCGACTTGCGAAATTAAATTGTTCCTCATTTGTTAATGATTCAAATGCAACTTCACTTGCCATAGCGACAAATGAAAGGGGTTTTACGAACACAAACACAAAGAAGGGGGATAGACTACAAGGAAGCTAATAAAAAGAAAAAAAAAAAAAAAAAAAAATCTCACTTGATAGGAATCTTGTGAGTAGACCTAAACGAGATATAAATCAAGCCTAATCAATAACTATTCCCCAGCAGCGGCGCCAAAAACTTGATACGCTTACACAGCGCGTTCGGGGTCAAAGGAACTTCCTTTTCGTCGAGCAAGTTTTTCAACACCCTAGGCAGTGAACCTAATCGTTGTAGTGTAGTATTAGGGTAAGCCACGGGAATTGATATCGTTCTCTAGGGGAATAGGAATGCTAGTGAGAAGTTACTACGCTAAGGTTGGGGTTGAGGAAGATTATTTTTTTTATCTTTTTTTATGTTTTTTAGAAAAGGAAAAGTACGAATCTCGGGGTTTGGATTTGGGGGGTTGGTATTTCTACCGATTACTCTACTATTATCTAATTATCTAAACTAAGGTGGTGGTAGTCTATGTCTACTTATTGTGTGCTCGTATGATAGTTTAAAGATGTGTTTACTTAGGTTTTACTACTCCTTAATCATCTTCTATTGGTGGTTGAATTGTCACGTCCTTATTCCTAGTTGCGTTGTGTGTCTAAAGTTGTAGGGTATGCGTTTCTCCCTAACTCTTTGAAGTTACCAAAGGGTCTCGTCTACAAAACCTACTAGGGATGATAAACTCTAACTCTAAGGCCTCTTTGGATATTTTAGCTTACAACAACTCAAAGTGCTATAACCTAAGGTTCACAAAGATTAATCAAGCATTAAGTACACAACGAATGACCTATCGCATTACTAGATCATTAATCAACTAAGGTAAGAAACAACCAATCAATATTCAATAATTAAGTTTCATATTCCCTAAGCAAACACACAAGTAAATTAGCCGGACATGGAGAACATGCAAGCATACACACAAATAATTGAAGACATAATTAAATTAATGAAGTAAACAACTTATCTTGGTGTAAGATAGGGTTTAGAACCCTAAAATACGACCTTGGTTCGTTTTAGGTTTTACTCCAAAAGTTTACCCAAAAGACTACTCTCTAAAACTGAAAAATTCGGATTCTATATATAAGATTACATGTGCGACGGCGTCACCTTATGATTTGTGACGCCGTCGTGTCGCCGTCATTAGGGTTTCGTCTTGGCCAAGTTAATCTTGCGACGACGTCACCTTATGCTTGTGACGTCGTCCTCTTTAGCTTCTGACACCGTCTGGATTGAATCTAGGCCGTCTGAGTTGCGACGGCCTACTCTTTTAAAGCCCGACGCCGTCCTCCAAAAACTAGCAATTTCTCTTCTGTGTCGTCACAAATTCCTCCGACGGCGTCGCAGATTAAGCAGTGACGCCGTCCCTTTGTAATTTAGCAGCTTGAGTGTCTCGATTCTTGACTTTGGCCATTTTCTTCATATATCCGCGCCTTTTCGTCCAAATAAGTGCCATTACAGCAGTTTGCCTTCAAGAGACCTAAAAAGTGAAAAGGAACGATATTAAGCAATAACGGATACAAAAGTGATCAAATAAGGGCTTAAACGACCCCTCAAAAAGGTACATTTTAAAACCTTATAAAGATCATCAATTGTAGAATCTGTTATGGTCAAGAATTTTGAATAGTACATACTTTATCTGCAGTCTACTGTGTCATAGAGTTTGAGTACTTTAGAGATTACTGGATCGGTAGAGTGAGCCATGAATGTTGGACTCTACGGGATTTTACTATTCTTTGATTAAACCGGGAAATTGATTCTTTCACGGGATTTTACTAAATCAAAAGAACAACCGTAAGAATGTATCACGAAGAAGTAACAAGTCTCAATAGACAAGTAGCTAAGCACTCAACTCGCTTAGTTATCAACTTGCTAAACAGCCAACTCGCTCAAAGGAACAAGTCGCATAAGGAACCAACTAGCTAAATAGCCAAGTCGCATTAGTATCAACACGCAACACAATCAACTTGCTTGATGAAACAAGTCTCTAAATAGCCAACTCGCTTTAGTATCAACACGCAACACAATCAACTCGCTTAAAGAAACAAGTTGCTTTAGGAATCAACTCGCTTAATAGCAAGTCGCAAACAGACACAACTCGCTTAACCACCAAGTCGCTTAAAAGCTTAACTCGCTAAATAGCCAAGTCGCATATATCAACTCGCATCCAGTAACAAAGCAACTCGCTTTGAAGAACAAAATATCCGAGACTCAACTCGCTTAGTACAAAGTTAAAAAATAACCACTTTATCAATCAAAAACAACCAAACCACAATGATTTAAGCCTTCCAATTCAAAACATAAACACATATGATGATCCTAAACACAAAAGTAAAAGCAAAATTCAAACTTTAACACTAAAATTTGTCAAAATGAATCAAACTCTTCTAAACACTTAATACCCCAAAAACCTTATGAAATCCACCAAAAAAAGAGCATGAAAGATGAGTGATCAAACCATGGCTCTTGATACCAATTGTAAGATATAGGATTTCATAATCACATTAAACCATAATCAATGGTGGCGTATATAAGTTTTAGAGAGAGAAAGGGAGATGTTCTAGTAAGAGAAAACTCATGGAAGGTTAGATTCCAAGTGAACATTCAACCCTCTCCCTTGTGGGGAGGGGGAGAGGGCTATTTATACAAAGTAATACGCCCTCCTACGGGCTGTGGATCAGGCATACAAGGGGTAAAGACCCGTCCTTCCTCCACGGTGTTGCACTAGACTAACACTATGCTAATAACTAACTAACTGCTAACATAATAAACGACGTGTCTACGAGCTAACTTAAGCTAGATTATACTTGGGGTGACCGATGCTTCACATTAAAATATTCAATTTCTAACATCACAAGTACCTTGATTGATTTTCCAAATGATTTTTCAATTGGTTTCATGAAGGAAAGAACAATACCAAAAGACCGACTAATTTACTTTATGCATGGTGATATAAGGATGGTTAGGTTAGGTATTTCTTCCACGATCCCGCCAGAGCCGGAGGGATCTACCCAGGGACAATCCACTAGATAGTGTAGAAGTCCTTAGGTATGATGAAAAAAGGAGAAAAATGAGAATACGGGAAGAGTGCGGACTGAGACAGAGCTAGCACTGGAATAAACCCAACAAGGTTCTAGTTATGAAGTCTCGGTAAGCACTGAAGGGGTTGAAGAATGAAAAAGAATTGAATGTGAAAAGGGTGAAACGAAATAGCCCTCCATTAATTCAACCTTAGGGCAGAAACCGGGTTCAATACATATGCTACTGGTGTCTACTAAGGTAACACTGGTATTGAAGACAAGACGTCATGGACCTAGTGACACACTACACCTAACTTCCCAAGCTACTCAAGTTCCTCTTAAAATGACTTGTTTCATTCTCACGGGGAACCTACATAAACTATCGACTTTCTCTTAGAGATTGTTGATATTGAAGAAGGAGACCCTCTCCCTAGTCTTCGGCATAGGAAACCAAATGTGCACTATTGAGTCTAGAGCCAAGAGATCATCCACAATATCTCATTAGGACACAAAATTAATGAAGACTTGCTGTTTCACACAATGTGGAAAGTAAGTATATATTGAGAGTCCTACGCATTATCCTTGTGGTATTGCCAGAACATCCGAGTGATATGTAAAAGTACTCACGATGAAGATGGAAATCTTTCTAGAGCCAACATCAAACAAGATCTTGATAGGTGACATGTGAGATCTTTCCAAAAGATCAAGCTTGTGACAACTGGATTGAAACAATGGGGCGATTCATTCTTGAATCAACCTTGGTCCAATGCAGCCAGACTATTTTCTTGTAGCATATTTTCGTGGTTATACTTGTTCTTCATTTAACAATGTGGAAAACTAGAAGGGGGGGGGTTGAATAGTTTTACCAATTTAAAACTTCTTTTTAAATATTTAGATCGACTTATGTCAATCTATTTGGTTGTTTATGTTGGACGTTGATAGATAGATATATAAACGTGTAATGAAAGATAAAGAGTAAGAAGCACATCACCACGACACAAGTATTTATAGTGGTTCGGCTACAAGGACACCTTCCTTGACCTACTCCACTCCCCGAGTCACCTAATCGAGAGTTCGTAAACACTACACCAACTCCTTATGGCGGAGAAGCCTTCACAACGTCGCTTAACCTTTTTCCGGTACAAAGCTAAATACCGAGTTCTTTCACACCAAGGCGAACCACACCTAACACAACGTCGCCTACCCTTTATACGGTTCTAGGCTAACCACCGAGTTCTTTCACACCTTAGGAGAACTAATCCTTCATAACGTCGCCTACCCTTTATTAGGTACTAGGCTAAGTACCTAGTTCTTTCACACCTTAGGTGAACTACACCTTCACGACACAACACCTATTCTCAAGGAGATCTACTCCTTGTTACAACACCATCAAGGATATCACCATCCTTGTAAATAAACAAATACTTATATGTATAACGATGCACCTCATCGATTATACGACCTAAGCATTCTTCCCAAATGCTATTTGATTTGATTCTTTGGCATCCTTCACTAATGCCTTTGACACAACGCTTGGCATCCATCACTAATGCCTTCGTCTTGACACCTTTAGCATTCTTCACTAATGCCTTGACACGAATGATGAGCATCTTTCACTAATGCTTGCATCTTTACATTTTCGGCATTCTTCACTAATGCCTTCAACCCAACGTCTATGGAGAAAAGTAGATCTATCAACAAGAGAACCTTCGTTGTCTTGATGATGACGAAGCATGGCAACTCATGCACTTGAGCTTGCACGTCTTCAAGAAGTGGTAATATTTCCTTTAAGAGGAACCTAGAAGATCACACAAAAACAAAAGACAAACTACATAGATCACTTAGATCTGAGGTTAGAGGGTTAGAATACTTTGGGGAAGTATTTATCAAAAGTCCAAGTAGAGAGGAAGAAATGGCTCTCTATTTATAGAGGAAATTCTCTTCTGTTTCCCCGGATCCCACGGATCCCTACCACAAGGGATCCGGCTAGCACAAAGCTAGGGATCCGTGGTCCGCTCCTCTTTGCCCATGGGTATTTTTGGTTATGGGTCATGGGTTATAGGTTGATCCATGGTTTTCTTTCTAGATACAATGTACTTGGTTAAGTGGTATATATAAAACCATGGGTTATGGGTCAAAACCATTTGCTAGTATTTACCCATTTAGTATATACTTGTATTTACCCAATTTAGCATACACTTAGTTTTTACCCATTTTAGTATACTTAGTTTAAGTATATGTTTAACCCAATATGCAAACACTAGTTGTTGTACATATTTATCTAAATCATAAAATCACTTATACTTGTTTTAGTGTTTTATGTGAAAGCGTAAGTGTGTTAGAACACTATTAACTCAAACTATTTACGTACTCTATTTGTTTCGTTAAAATGATTTTATATTTGTTATCGACAAAATATTAGAAGATCGTAAAATATAAATAAACGTTTTCACGGCTTATTTAACAATCTCCCCCTTTTTGTTGATGACAAAACATAAAATTATTTTAAGGAAAAATCTAAAATTCGTAAAAGTTTGAATTTGTAGTTTTTACTTTCTTCTCCCCCTTTTTGTCGAAACAAAAAGTGTTAAAAGAAACTAACACAATTTTTATAAGAGAAAGAGAAAAACAAGTGTAAAAATGTGAAGAGAGCAAGTGACGGGAATGGTACTCGTCTTAACTCCCCCTTGACGAGTCCATCCCTTTGAAAGGGTGTCAAGGACATAACGTAAAATAAACTAATAATGTTTGCAATTAAGTTTGCAAATGGTTCGTCTAAGTGACGAGAACGTGCTCCCCCTTAAATATTGCAATGATGCAATGGGGTGTCATGAAGTGTAACCCAAAAGTTGGATTTAAGTTTGCAAATGATTTTGCAATGTTGTTTTGACACTAAGCTCCCCCTAGCTTTATGGTGTCAATATCTTCATGTGTATTTTGAATAACTACAAGACAAGGTTAGAAAAACAAGAGTATAGTGCATAATTTCCTGCAAATGAGACTCAAGTTAGTAGAAATTTGTGCTCCTGTACCACGGATCCCACGGTTCCCTTCAAGGAGGGATCCGTCTAGTTATCAGGAAGGGAACCGGCTATATGTTACAGTTTCTTCAGCAGTGAAGAAATATCAAGGAGTGCTATTGGAGGGAATGAGATAAATAACAAGCACAACACACATAATAATCATAGCATAAAATTATTCATTCAATAAAACAAGAGATACACAACCAAATCTCTAAAACTAAGAGAATGAACTAGCCAAATAGGTGCTACTAATGCTGATAAGTTAACCCAAACTTAAGATTCGACTAAAAGCTGAATGATGATCAAGGATGAGAAAGGTTTCCTAAATGCTCTAAGTTTGACCTTTTGAATATGATGCTTATTGTAGTTTAGGCTTGTTAACCTCTTCGAAACGTTCGAGGAGGTGATAAAACATGAAATTTTGCTCTTCACGTAGTTCATGTATCAACTTTTCAACATGTTTACAATGATAGCAATCCTTGTCATGGTTTTGGGTTTCTTGAAGTGGAGGTTCAAGTGAAGTGGGTTGAGGATTTTCAAATGAAGGAGGATTTGGTGGAGGCTCATTAAGTGGTGACTCTACAATGTTTGAGGGTAGAGGTAAAGAGGCATCAACCTCCATTTGATCGGGTGGTTGCTTTTGATGTCTTCTCATAATCCAAAATGGACTATTGGGAGGAATAATAGAGTTTGCTTTTGGATCAAGTGTTGATTCAACACTTTGATTTTGTTGCTCAATCTTTTCAAGTGAATTAGTTGGTAATGGTGAAAGATGAGATGGCCAAGAAGGTAAAGCTTCTACATTGTGAGAGTGTGGAGATGATTGGGAGATGGCTCTAGGTATTAATGAACTAGGTTGAGTTGTGGAGGGTATATTTGGTATAATATAATTTGGTGATGAAATCTTAGTGAGAACACTTTTCTTGGGAATTAGTTTGATTGGTTTCCTTGGTGTAGGAGAAATCCTAGCATAGGTGGACTTAACCGGAGATGATTCGGTTGAGGAAACTTCGTGTATGATTCTAGCAAGTTTCTTAGGTGGTTTTTGAGTGGATGAGTAAGAACTAGGAGCTTTTCTCATGATGAAATGACTAAGGAGGATGGTTGTAATTGCTGATAATTATGTTTGTGTTTGATAACTAAAGTGTTCTTGGTAATGTGGGTTATAAAGGGAAGAACTTTGCAATTGTATTTAAGACTTAATCCACTAATGTTCTTGGAAATGTGATGATTGACATGCACAAGGCTGAGATTCAGAGTTTCACTGATCTAGGAACTCATTTAAGATGAGATGAAGTGTTTGAGTTAGGAAGGTGAGTTGAAATGATTGTTTTAGCTATGTTTGGCATAAACTGTCACCCGGATCCCACAGTTCCCTCCTTGAAGGGATCCGGCTAGGCTAATCCTAGGGATCCGGCTCTCAGCAGTTATGACAGGTTTTTAATGAGGTTTCTAGGAGCTAAGGCTTATCTCATTTTGAATGTTTCAGTTCTCCTAAGGGTTTAGGATGAAGGGGTACTTGAATGATTAGAGGTAATAAGTGTTATAGCAAATGATTGCTTTTTATGGAAGAAGGATGGGACAAGAAGACTACCAATGGATGTCCAAGGATATTACTAAGAGTTATGAGGGTGACAAGTCATAATAAATGATCCTAGTGATCAGGTTTTAGCTTGAGGTGATATTAAAAAAAATTCTTAAAAATTTCAAGAATTGAAAAACTAATTTTTTGTCTTACCTTGAGATATAAAAGACTAGAAGCAATTTCCTAAGATTGTTTAGCTTGCTTTCTTAAGTGTTTTGAGAGGTGCAAGATAGTTAATGAGTAGTTGAAGCGGAAATATGGTGAGTTTTAGATGTGTTGTGATAACGCTACACGCGTCGTTCGGGGTCAAGGAAACTTCCTTTTCTTCGAGCAAGTTTTATAACACCCTAGGCAGTGAACCTAATCGTTGTAGTGTAGTAATTAGGGTAAGCCACGGGTATTGATATCGTTCTCTAGGGGAATAGGAATGCTAGTAAGAAGTTACTACGCTAAGGTTAAGGTTGAGGAAGATTATTTTTTGTATTTTTATATTTTATGAAATGGAAAGGTACGAATCTCGGGTATTGGATTTGGGGGGGGGGGGTTGGTATTTCTACCGATTACTCTACTATTATCTAATTATCTAAACTAAGGTTGTGGGAGTCTATGTCTAATTAATGTGTGCTCGTATGATAGTTTAAAGATGTGTTTACTTAGGTTGTACTACTCCTTAATTATCTCCTATTGATGGTTGAGTTGTCACGTCCTTATTCTTAGTTGCGTTGTGTGTCTAAAGTTGTAGGGTATGCGTTTCTCCCTAACTCTTTGAACTTACCAAAGGGTCTCGTCTACAAACCCACTAGGGATGATAAACTCTTACTCTAAGGCACTCTTTGGATGGTTTAGCTTACAACTACTCAGGTAATTATATTCTAAGGTTCACAAAGATGAATCAAGCATTAAGTACACAACGAATGACCTATCGCATTACTAGATCATTAATCAACTAAGATAAGAAACAACCAATCAATATTCAATAATTAAGTTTCATACTTCCTAAGAAAACACACAAATAAATTAGCCGGACATGGAGAACATGCAAGCATACACACAAATAATCAAAGACATAATTGAATTAATGAAGTAAATACTTATCTTGATGTAAGATAGGGTTTAAAACCCTAAAATACTGTACAAGACACCTTAGGTTCGGTTTTAGGTTTTCACTCCAAAAGACTCTCTCCAAAACTGAAAAATTCGGATTCTATATATAAGATTACATATGCGACGGCGTCACCTTATGTTTCGTGACGCTGTCGTGTCGCCGTCATTAGGGTTTCGTCTTGGCCACGTTAACCTTGCGACGGCGTCACCTTATGTCCGTGACGCCGTCCTCTTCAGCTTCTGACGTCGTCTGGATTGCATCTAGGCCGTCTGAGTAGCGACGGCCTACTCTTTTACAACTGGACGTCGTCATTTGAAAATACGAGTTTTGGGTTCTGAACCGTCACAAAAATCCTCGGACGGCGTCGCAATTAGCACCTGACGCCGTCGCCTTCTAATTTCAGCAGCTGTGAGTGTCTCGATTTTGACTTTGGCCATTTTCTTCATATATTCGCGCCTTTTCGTCCAAATAAGTGCCATTCCAGCATTTTGCTTTCAAGAGACCTAAAAAGTGAAAAGGAACGATATTAAGCAATAACGGATACAAAAGTGATCAAATAAGGACTTAAACGACCCCTCAAAATGGTACCTTTTAAAACCTTATCAAATATCCCTACACTTGTTATTTGCTTGTCCTCAAGCAAATGTGCTTTTAACCAATTAATTTATAAGTTAGGGGTCATGAAGCACTAATTCAAAACGGTCCACAACACATATAAGCCCCGCAAAAGTCATAAAAAGCACGGAAATTACATACTAGCACCTCACATGGGGTGTTTGGATACTCACATCTCTCTCGGGTGTATATATGAAATATAACAAATAGGAAATGGAAGATAAACACTCATTAACCGGTCCTAGTACATAGATTACCATAGGCTTGAGAATAGATCAAACCTCCATCGCTTTGGCATAAGCACCTAGGAAAGACTATCAAAGAGGTCTTTTAAAGGGTTGTAATGTTAGGCTTACGGTAGGGAAACAAGGGTTTGGTGGGATAGGCTATTTAGTGGTGGTAAGTCAAAAATCTCTATGTTAAATGCATATGAAGAATGGCGTTGCTAAGCCAAGACTCGACACTCTAAACTCTAGATAACTGAAATAAATAAACATAAATTTAAATGATAGATGTAGGATGGTAGCCCGTATGTTTTTTTTTTTTTTTTTTCATACACTTTTACTCTACCATCCTCTACGGTAACATCAAAATGATAGGGATTTATAGGCACATCCCTACACTTGAGTTTTTATTACTCTAACACTAATTTGACCCGAATTGAAAAGATCAAAACACTTGGGGTACATTATTACGCAAACAAAGGGAATTTGAATTTAACGTTCCCTTCCCGTCATTTCATAAACTTTAACTTTTCCATGAATCCCAATCGTCCCAAAACTGTATACAAAGGATATGACTCGACTTAGCAACTTATGCAAGCAACTAGATAATTGAACTAAGGGTTTAGGGTGATAACAAATATTTGCACTAAAAGTGAGTGCATAAGGGGTATGCTAAGGCGATTTGGGTGTATATTTGGGGGTGGGGTGTAAACAATGCTCTTCATTGATATTCCGGAAAAACCGAAACATCACGAGAACCGCGAAAAGGATAGGCTCTGAGGGGTTAACTAGGGGTATCATGTACTAAAGATGAGTACAACGCAAAGGGTGTGGGGGAATTACTCAACCGATATGGAAGAAGTAATTATATTACAAGTATCAAACAAGGGTTATCCTAATGCCTCTTATCATTTAGTTATTCCTAACTACACAAGTGTAGCCTCACTTGCGATTTCGGAATGCATCACAAAACAAGTTCTAGAATCTAATATACTACCGGTTCACACTCTAAGCATTGAAGATGAATGCTTTAATTCCTACTAATCTAAGGGCGATCCTCACATTTTGGTGGAATTTGGGTGGTAAAGGGTTTTTTGTGCTAGTCATGCAACTTCCTATCCATGAGACGCTTTTGTTAAGACTAATGGCCCACTCCTATATGTCATGAAAAATTTCAAATTTGGTGCCAAAATTACCCTAACCGACATTTCCTCATGGTTTATTACACAATCACAATTGGACAAAGCAAATAGTCAAGGATAAGCATAGTTTCAAAGTTCCCGTTTTATTTTCCCTCCCTACACTTAAACTGAACATTGTCCCCAATGTTCCCCGAAAGTATCAAAGTTATGATAAAAGAAGGTAATTAAAAACGAAGGAAACTAATACTCCCCTGATTAACTTGGTAGGATCCGTGTAAAGTGGTGGTTAAATCCTTTTCAAGAAGAATTATTGCGTGAAAAGCTCCTTCCAATCTTATGTAACTTCTTCTTGACAAACTAAACCTGCACACTTGAAGAAAACAAACGAAACCTTCGCGTAAAATCGGCGGTAATAATATATATAAGACTCGATTTAAACTAGGATATAATGCTTGTGGAATGGATGTTTACAGAATTTCTAAGAAAATTAAGACCTGGAAAATTCCAAAAATTTATAAGTAGCTCAGAAAACGAGAAAAAACTAATCTGATGTTTTTACTCCTTCCTGGCGCCGTCAGGTTGCAATCCTGACGCCGTCAGGTTATCCTGACAAAAACTGGTCTGCGATTTTCTGGAAAAAATTCTGGAAAATTTACATCTTTAGAATCTGGAAAAATTTCTGCAAAACATCCATTATGACTCGATACAAGCATTTGACTCGAACAAACAAACATAAATATCTTTTAGTTAATTGTTATTCTCATGTTTACGTTTCTTTTGAAAATGTGTGTAATCCTCCCTACACTTATCCTTTATGTAAAATACCTTTATATGCAATTAAGACGAGGTTAAAAACAAAATAAAGCATTATTACAAATTTAAACATGAGGATAAACAATTAATAAAAGATATATGACACTAACAAGCAAACAATCCAATCACACAAGCTAGACAAATCACACCACTTTTAAATATTCATAAACACCACATGGTTCAAAGTTCATCACAAAGTTAAGATGTCCTAGATTATTACATGCCCAAATAAAAATTGTTTCATGAACAATCCATACAAACTACATGAGTCACTGGGGAGGGGGTCCATAACGATAGTCATAACCAGGGGGAAGATGGCCTAAATACCCGTAGGGTGGATAATCCTCCTCTCGCCCTGGGAAAGGATCAATCTGGAGATGTGGGTCTAGCTGATCACGCATAGACAGATGCTGCATCTGCTTGACCGTATGGTCATAGGTCCAGCTAGCCCTCTGGTCCTGTTGCGCCATCCATGTATCCATGCGCCCCATCCATGCTCCCTGGTAGGCCTGCCAATCTCTACTAGACATGTGCCTGTAGGCGTCAGTGGAGCTTCCTGCTTCACCCCCTGCTGGTGTGCTGGTACCTGTGGCTCCTCATCATTGTCGTCATCACCACCTTGAATAGCGGGCTGAGAGCGGAACCAAGTATAACCTCTACCATAATCCATCAGGACATTCATAGCTTTCAGAGACTTAGCCTTGACGACCCTGGGTGCTGCCATCGTACTCAGGTATGAAGGTACCTCCCCTGCCAATACACCTAAGGATCGAGCTAACCGGGTGATAAGCATGCCCCCATACACCCTATCCTCCAACCTAATCCCACTCGCAGTTCTCAAGTAATCGGCCAACCAGAACGGGATGTTGTAGCGCACTCCCTCGGCCAATATGCAATAGAGATAGAATAGGTCTGGTAAGGTGACATGATGGCTTGTGGCATGTCGTCCTGTAATAGAGAAGGTGAGGCAGCGATGTATGAGCCTAACCCGTGGATCCCGGATTTGTGAAGCGAGGGTACCCCCAGTAATGTACTCCCCATCAGCAATTGTGTTCCAGAACTGAATACCCAACATCTCGTCCTTATGGGTAATTCCAGCTGCAAATCGAGTCCTAAAAACATCACTCTCAGCATCCTCAGATGTATACAGTCCCAACCTCCATCCAAACTCAAGTGTCGACATTTGCCTCCAGTCCCCTCCTAACCTAAATCGGACCCCTTGGAAATCAACATTATCTTGACATGCATTGATATTTGGCAGATATGATGCGTGAAACTCTCGTACCAACTCGCCATACACGGGCTCTCTAATCTTAAACAGTCTTTCCCATTGGGGATCAGTAAACTTATCTCTTCTAAAACTATTCGAAAATTCCCTAGCCAAATCATACTCCTCCAGAAATGCCCAGTCCAACACAGCCCCTGAATCAATAGTTTGATGGAGTAAGTCGTTGTAACTGGATTGACATCCTTCCTCAATAAATATCCCCCACCCAATGATTGTGTCCGCAATGTTTTCTTGGGTATTAGAAGATTGTCCCCTAGTCCTTTTTACTCTTCTGCTCATCTGAAACAAGAAATCAAATAAGTGGAGAGCAAATGAGTATCATTTGCGATGCAAAGGACGACACAAGCAGGTACTGACGGCGTCGCAGAATACACCTGACGCCGTCAGCTCGACCAATTTTTTGAATCCGACATTTGCGAGGGAAAAGTCCAAGTTTCTAACCATAACCCTTGACCCAAACACCCTTGTTGCAGCAACAATGGCATAACGGCTAGGTGGTTTTGACTCTTAAGCCGTCAAGGCTTCTCTCAAAGTTAACCCCCATATGGTAACACTACTACTTCGCCTAATCTTAAGCCTTAACAAGATTTCAAGGGCGAAATAGATTAAATTAGTTGGGGTTTTCGGATTTGAGAAAAGAGGGGAAAACGAAATTGAACATGAATTAGAACAATTGAATAGACAAAGATCTATGTAGATTACTTACCTCGTGGAGAATGTTGTGGAAAAATGGTGGATTCGATGTGGGGAATACGTTTTTGTGTGGTGTGGGGCGGATAAAAAATGTGTAGGGTAAAGAATGAAAGAGATGGGTGCTGTATTAATACGTCTGATCTGGCTTAGCGACGGCGTCACTCGTTAAAGTGTGACGGCGTCACGCACAAATTTTCGTAAAAGAAAACAACTTCTTTTTTCTTTTTCTTTTTTTTTTTTCCGCCCGGATCAAAAATCTGGTTACTATTTTTGACAAGAAACTTGGTTTTTATTTTAAAATCAATTTGGTTATTCCACCAGTAATCTCCACTATGGTAAGCAATGCATATGTCAAATTGTCTTTCAATCGTGATCTCAGAAGTTCCGAAGTCTTGAGGGTGAGGTTCTTTTTTTCCAGGTTTTAAACCGAAAGAACTTTTCCTTGCATTGGGAAAATCGGGAAGTGATACGTGCACCATTCCAATGAATGTGTTTCTAGGGATTAAGTGGGAAATGTTGAGACAGGGGTTTAAGCAAGAATATGATTCATCGAGGTTTACTAAGGGAGAAGGTTCGGGAGTCATCCCGGTATGTCTTGGTATTGCATACACCTTTTCTAGCTTTTTAGGTATATTATTTTTTGCGATTTCATCACGGATGCTCAACATGAAGTTGTTAGCTAGGCCCAAGAAAGTGTCATGAGTTGTTCGCATTTGAGCTTCGAGGCCTTTTATTTCCTCTTCTTGCTTGTAGACAAATGTCAACATAATGTCCTCGAATTCATCCTGCCGAGATTTTCTTGGGATCAAAAATTCCTTGACCGCATTCACATGTTCATCAGCACGCGTGGTTACTCCCATTAACACCTTTACTTGGGCCTCCATACTCATAATTGCTTGTGCTCTAGAAGTTGATCCGTTCTCTTGAACAACTGGAGTTTCCTAACCTTCCTCTTCATATTGAGCTAGGTCCTCAATGACCTCCCAGCATGCCTCAGTATCGAGGTTACTTAGCCTTCCACCGGAGGCATAATCAATGGTTTGTTGGAGGGAGAGACTGACATAATCATAGAAAATTTGGACTAAGAGCCAAAGATCAATGCCGTGATGAGGGACTTTATGAAGTAAGTCCTTGAATCGGGTCCATGCTTCGTAGAGAGATTCACCTTGACATTGTTGGAACATCAAGATGTCATTCCTAAGCTTAGTGGTTCTCCCCGGTGGGAAAAATTGAGCAAGGAAGCGAGAGGTAAGATCATCCCAACTTAAGATAGAGCCGGCGGGAAGTCGCTCAAGCCAATTACTAGCTTGGTCCCGTAGAGAGAATTGGAAGAGACGCAAACGCGTGGTCTCCCGAGTAGTAGCATCAAGGTCGATGGAATCAACAATTTTGAGGAAATCCCTCAGATGCTGATTTGGATCTTCGGAACGAAGTCCATGGAATGCACATCCGTTTTGCACCAACCGGATGGTGTCGGATCGCAGGGCCGTAGTTTGGGCTTGGTCGGGAAGCTCAATGGTGTTCCTATAGCCTAGGTGGCTTGGTCTCGAGTATTCACCAAGAGTACGGGCTCTTGGTGGGTCATTTGGTGGTGGGTTGATGAATGGTAGTGGGTTATCACCTTCCATGATGAAAAGTGATTGGATTACGAATAAAGGTCACGAAGAAGGGGGATAGACTAAGAGAAAGCTAAAAAAAATGAGAAAAATTTACTTGAAAGGAATCAAGCAAAGAACCTAAACGAGGTGGACTACTAACTAGCTATTCTATTCTCCGGCAGCGGCGCCAAAAACTTGATAACGCTACACGCGTCGTTCGGGGTCAAGGAAACTTCCTTTTCTTCGAGCAAGTTTTATAACACCCTAGGCAGTGAACCTAATCGTTGTAGTGTAGTAATTAGGGTAAGCCACGGGTATTGATATCGTTCTCTAGGGGAATAGGAATGCTAGTAAGAAGTTACTACGCTAAGGTTAAGGTTGAGGAAGATTATTTTTTGTATTTTTATATTTTATGAAATGGAAAGGTACGAATCTCGGGTATTGGATTTGGGGGGGGGGGGGGGGTTGGTATTTCTACCGATTACTCTACTATTATCTAATTATCTAAACTAAGGTTGTGGGAGTCTATGTCTAATTAATGTGTGCTCGTATGATAGTTTAAAGATGTGTTTACTTAGGTTGTACTACTCCTTAATTATCTCCTATTGATGGTTGAGTTGTCACGTCCTTATTCTTAGTTGCGTTGTGTGTCTAAAGTTGTAGGGTATGCGTTTCTCCCTAACTCTTTGAACTTACCAAAGGGTCTCGTCTACAAACCCACTAGGGATGATAAACTCTTACTCTAAGGCACTCTTTGGATGGTTTAGCTTACAACTACTCAGGTAATTATATTCTAAGGTTCACAAAGATGAATCAAGCATTAAGTACACAACGAATGACCTATCGCATTACTAGATCATTAATCAACTAAGATAAGAAACAACCAATCAATATTCAATAATTAAGTTTCATACTTCCTAAGCAAACACACAAATAAATTAGCCGGACATGGAGAACATGCAAGCATACACACAAATAATCAAAGACATAATTGAATTAATGAAGTAAATACTTATCTTGATGTAAGATAGGGTTTAAAACCCTAAAATACTGTACAAGACACCTTAGGTTCGGTTTTAGGTTTTCACTCCAAAAGACTCTCTCCAAAACTGAAAAATTCGGATTCTATATATAAGATTACATATGCGACGGCGTCACCTTATGTTTCGTGACGCCGTCATTAGGGTTTCGTCTTGGCCACGTTAACTTTGCGACGGCGTCACCTTATGTCCGTGACACCGTCCTCTTCAGCTTCTGACGTCGTCTGGATTGCATCTAGGCCGTCTGAGTAGCGACGGCCTACTCTTTTACAACTGGACGTCGTCACTTGAAAATACGAGTTTTGGGTTCTGAACCGTCACAAAAATCCTCGGACGGCGTCGCAATTAGCACCTGACGCCGTCGCCTTCTAATTTCAGCAGCCGTGAGTGTCTCGATTTTGACTTTGGCCATTTTCTTCATATATTCGCGCCTTTTCGTCCAAATAAGTGCCATTCCAGCATTTTGCCTTCAAGAGACCTAAAAAGTGAAAAGGAACGATATTAAGCAATAACGGATACAAAAGTGATCAAATAAGGACTTAAACGACCCCTCAAAATGGTACCTTTTAAAACCTTATCATGTTGATAAAATCATACTAAGATCTTAAGTAAGCCTTTAGTGAATCTAAGCCTTTCTCATCCTTGAAGTGGACTTAGTTAGGTTCTAAAAACATATGCCAAAGCTAATGTGATGTTATCTAGAAAGCAGTTTTGATGTGCTGAATGCTGCATTGTTGATCTGATGACACGGATCCCACGGTTCCTTCAAGGGAAGGATCCGGCTAGGCTAATCCTAGGGATCCGGCATCTACAGATCAGAATCAACACAGAACCTACATAGAAAATGATGTGCAGATTTTGTATGCTATAAAATCTATAAAACAAGCAAATAGGAACAAGCAGGTTATCATAAAACATCACTTACAAGGTAAAGTAACAATATCCAAAATACCATAAACTAAAAATACTAAAGAGAGATCATTCAAACATAAAATAAATGAAACTAAGCACATTCCTATTGTCTCTTTCGTCAGTTCTTCCTTTTCCTTTTTGACGGCTTAGTGAGATTGTAAGCGAGGTTTTGAATCATGCCTCTTATTTGTTTAAATTCCGCGGACTCGTTTGGAATGGTTGGAAGTTGTTCGTGGTATTCAAGGATTTCCAATTTGATATTGGATACGGGGTCGATGTATTCCTCATCTTCCTCTTCTTCTTCTCCGGCCGAGGAGTCCGAGAGAGCTTCAGGTTTCTCTCCATTGACCATGAACCGTTTAGAGGGTTGTTTGGTAAGAGGTACCATGACGTGATCGGAAAGGTAATGATCATCGTTGATAGGGGATGGTTGCAATGTACTAACATACTTACAAAGTCGTGTTAGGAGCATACCATATGGGAGTACCATGTTGGAAGCTTTGAATACCCCAGCCATTCTCCTTACCATGTAATAGGCAAGATTAAATGGCCTTTGGTGGGTAAGACAATAGATCATTTGCACAAGACATGCGTTTGGATGATCTTTGTTTCCAACTAGGCTAATGATTTTTTCCCTAAGGATTTCTTCCCATTTTCTAAACATGGGATGCATTTCGAAAAGTTCCATTTTAAAGGGATCACGGTGAATGAGCTTTTTGTTACGATCGTAACGGGATTGGTCGGTCCTAATTTTAAAGATAGTATCACGAATGGTTTCGGGATTGTCGAGAGGAGTGTTGTAAAGAGGCTTAGGATCAAGTGCAAGGTTTTGAGCGTTAATTGCCCAATCTTGAGAGTACATACAAATTCCTTCACAAGGAATGCGAAGAGTTTGACCAAAAGTGTTGAGAGGAAGAGTAAAGTTTTGTGTGTTGATGATAAAGGCGATTGAGATGCTATTATCGGTGTTTCTAATGATCCTAAAGCTTTTGTAAAACTCAAAAATGAAAACCGGACAAATTTGTTCATCAATGTCAAGAAGACAATCAAAGTTGATTGTCGAGAAAACTTGACGAATGTCGGTATCTTCAAGGAAACATTCCTTGACTACACGACCTTCGTGAATAAGTCGTTTTGTGAGGCTTTTGAAAATTTTACGGTTAGTTTTGGTCAGACCCCTTTTACGATAGTAATGAGTAAGGTAATGGACGGTGTCATGATGATCTTGTTGAGTGGCTTTGGGCATGGTTGGTCCTAAAAATAAAAGTTTTTTAGTTAGGTTAAATTGGTTGATATGGGTTTATGGTTTTGATTTGTATTAACAATGTTGTGAACACAATGTGATTTAACAAACCCCTTTTCATGATTAATTTGAAAAACCCTAATTAATTGATTAGAAATTAAGAAACCATAAACCCTTGAATTAGAATGATGAAAGTTAGAACAAGTTAATGTAATTACTTACAATGGTGTTCTAGGAAGGAATACTTGAAATTATAGAAGCCAATGAGAATTAATTCAGTAGCTTGGTCATTTTTGTGTTATGTGAATAGAGGGCAAGTAATCAGTGGTGAAATTTTGAAAGCGTATAGCTGAGTTCTGTTCTACGGTTCCCCCGGATCCTTTGTATTAGGGATCCGGCTAGTACAACTAGAGGGATCCGGCTACTGTGAACAGAAAGAGAGTTGTTTGGCATTATTTTTGTAGTAGGCTTATAGATAGGCAAAAAAAATATAGTTTGGAGGTATTTAGATGAAGATTGTTTTTAGATGACGGCTTTTGATGAATCACATATCGAGGGTTCATATGTGACGACGGCGTTAGTTTGACGAATCAAAAGGAATACTATTCCCGATGATGAAAAGGACGGAAAAGTGACGAAAGAGACTTCTAATGATGCTAGTGATTATTAAACAAGAGAACTATGAAATAAATTGAACTCATGTAACCTATCTAATGAAAGGTAAAACATACCTCTATGCTTCTTGGTTTGGCTTAATGCCAAAAATACTTCATGAGCTTTTAAAGTAATCCTTTGTACTTGGTGTACGTAGGTAGTGATTACTTTATAGATCCTTCCTTGAATGTTGTCTTTATTATTCTTTGAATGAAGATTTTGGAGAGATTCTAGTATGAAGATTTCTTGAAAACAAAAGTTGTTAGAATGATCTATCAATGTCCAACAAAATGATTTAAAAGAAAATATGATCTTAAAAAAAATCCTTCTTTGTAGTTTTCAAACATACACGGATCGTATCAAGTCTTTAAAGTACAACATACTTTAAGAAACTTGGTTACGAAGCTCTGATGCCAATTGTGGAAAACTAAAAGGGGGGTTGAATAGTTTTACCAATTTAAAACTTCCTTTTAAATATTTAGATCGACTTATGTCAATCTATTTGGTTGTTTATGTTGGACGTTGATAGATAGATATATAAACGTGTAATGAAAGATAAAGAGTAAGAAGCACATCACCACGACACAAGTATTTATAGTGGTTCGGCTACAAGGACACCTTCCTTGCCCTACTCCACTCCCCGAGTCACCTACTCGAGAGTTCGTAAACACTACACCAACTCCTTATGGCGGAGAAGCCTTCACAACGTCGCTTAACCTTTTTTCCGGTACAAAGCTAAATACCGAGTTCTTTCACACCAAGGCGAACCACACCTAACACAACGTCGCCTACCCTTTATACGGTGCTAGGCTAACCACCGAGTTCTTTTACACCTTAGGAGAACTAATCCTTCACAACGTCGCCTACCCTTTATTAGGTACTAGGCTAAGTACCTAGTTCTTTCACACCTTAGGTGAACTACACCTTCACGACACAACACCTATTCTCAAGGTGATCTACTCCTTGTTACAACACCATCAAGGATATCACCATCCTTGTAAATAAACAAATACTTATATGTATAACGATGCACCTCATCGATTATACGACCTAAGCATTCTTCCCAAATGCTATTTGATTTGATTCTTTGGCATCCTTCACTAATGCCTTTGACACAACGCTTGGCATCCTTCACTAATGCCTTCGACTTGACACCTTTAGCATTCTTCACTAATGCCTTGACACGAATGATGAGCATCTTTCACTAATGCTTGCATCTTTACATTTTCGGCATTCTTTACTAATGCCTTCAACCCAACGTCTATGGAGAAAAGTAGATCTATCAACAAGAGAACCTTCATTGTCTTGATGATGACGAAGCATGGCAACTCATGGACTAGAGCTTGCACGTCTTCAAGAAGTGGTGATCTTTCCTTTAAGAGGAACCTAGAAGATCACACAAAAACAAAAGACAAACTACATAGATCACTTAGATCTGAGGTTAGAGGGTTAGAATACTTTGGGGAAGTATTTATCAAAAGTCCAAGTAGAGAGGAAGAAATGGCTCTCTATTTATAGAGGAAATTCTCTTCTGTTTCCTCGGATCCCACGGATCCCTACCACAAGGGATCCGGCTAGCACAAAGCTAGGGATCCGTGGTCCGCTCCTCTTTGCCCATGGGTATTTTTGGTTATGGGTCATGGGTCATGGGTTATGGGTTGATCCATGGTTTTCTTTCTAGATACAATGTACTTGGTTAAGTGGTATATATAAAACCATGGGTTATGGGTCAAAACCATTTGCTAGTATTTACCCATTTAGTATATACTTGTATTTACCCAATTTAGCATACACTTAGTTTTTACCCATTTTAGTATACTTAGTTTAAGTATATGTTTAACCCAATATGCAAACACTAGTTGTTGTACATATTTATCTAAATCATAAAATCACTTATACTTGTTTTAGTGTTTTATGTGAAAGCGTAAGTGTGTTAGAACACTATTAAATCAAACTATTTACGTACTCTATTTGTTTCGTTAAAATGATTTTATATTTGTTATCGACAAAACATTAGAAGATCGTAAAATATAAATAAACATTTTCACGGCTTATTTAACAAACAAGATTTCATCAGTTTCGTGTGTTGCCATTAATAATGATAGTTCATCGTCTTCTAAGATAGGGTTTGATTGTTCCTGAGTTGTTGGTGGATTTCTACAATTTCTCTTGAAATGTCTGGGTTTCCCGCAATTGAAACATTTCAATTTTTTTTTATCCCACTCGCCTTTATTCTTATTGTGAGTTGAGTTTCCTCCTTTCGAGTTGTCTCTATTTCCCTTATTTTGCCAATTTCCTCGTGAATAGTTTGATCTACCTCTGTATTTGGTAAATCGTTTCTTATTTCTAGAGTGTTCGCCTTGTGCGAATAATAGGTTATCTTGACTTTCTATTTCTCCTCCCTTTCGGAGTTTTATTCTCTCCTCGAATGCCTTAAGTTTTCCAGCGATCTCATCTGACGTAATGTCATCGAGATCATTCGTCTGTTCTATGGATGCTACTATTTGAATGATCCTATCTGGTGTGGAATCTAATAGTTTTCGTACTAAAAGTGATTCATCCAAAGCTTTTCCTAATTCTTTAGCCTTCGTGGCGTAGCCGTTTAGTTTGGCTGTAAATGCATCCACTGTTTCATCTTCCTTCATCTGAAGGGTCTGAAATCCAATCATCAGTGATTGTAACCGTGCTTGTTGCACTTTCTATTCTCCAACGTGTCTCTTTCTTAATGAATCCCATAATTATTTTGCCGTTTTGCAGCTTGCTACTTGTAAGATCACATCTTCGGTCAATGCTTGATATAGGAAGGCCGTTGTTGCCTTATCCTTCTTATCATCTACTTGCGTATTATCCTTAGGTTCTATTGCTTCCCATAGACCTTGTGCTTCTAGTATCACCTTAATGTGTATAGTCCAAACTGTGTAGTTTGTGGTTTTGAGTTTAGGGCATTGATACTGTGTCATTGGGGTTACGGGTTTTGGTGCAGTGTTACTGCTATTTGCATCGTCACCGGGCATTTTGATAGTACTTATGATCTTCACTTTCTAATTCGTATGGGAATTCTAACTTAGTGTGATATTCTAAAATACTACGGGAACAGAAATAGTTATCCGGGAATCTAATAGTACGGGATCAATATAAAGTTCTCGGGATTTCCTAATAATATAAAATAACAATCTATACTATCTAAAGTATAAAAGAGAAATCCAAAGTTTGAATTTGTGACCTCGTTGTTGTGTTAAACACAATCGTATTCCCACTTGTGTGTCAGTACTTGAGTGTAATACCAACCACGTTCTTTCTTTCCCACGTTCACTAAACCAATTCGCGTACACCGTACCCTTGTTTGATGTTGTCGAATTGTTTTCCAATATCCACACTTTCACCACGTTAACTTCTTTACTTTCCTTTGTGTCGACTTGTAACAAAACGTGCCCTAGATCTCTTGGTCTCGGCTTTCTTCTCGGTAAAACAACAAAGATCGTTGTTTGTTGTTTTTGACTTCAATGGTCCAATCGAACACAAGTATCCAAAAAAAAACTTTCGGTATTTTTCAAACAAGCCGACTGCTTTTTTTCTTCTTTACCACTAAGATGGTAGTATCCTCACAAGGAGAGCGTTATGCTTAAGTCCTTGTTGTCTTCGTTGCTTGTCCGCGTTCCACAATACTTTCTTCTTTCTTTATTCACACCGTATATTTCACAACAAAAATACCTCTCGGTATTTGTAAGTAGCAATTGATCATATTGCTTCTTTTCTTTCGTTGTTGTTCTCGTATTGCTAGAGTCTACTCCAAAACAATCCTAGATTTTTTTCTAACCGGTATCTTCTTTATTCTCCAAGCAACTTCCTTTTTCTCTTCTTGTATATGCCGTGTATATACAAGATATCCTTCTTGACGTCTTTTCAATTTTCTTCTTGTCGCGTTATTTTTGTGACAATGTATCCTCTTCTTTTTTGTTGTCGTGTGCAAGACACCAACAAAGACCTTCAAACAATTGTTCTTTTCATTCTTCTGTTGCTGCGTACAACGGTTACAACAGGAATCCGACATCACAGGAATTTGGTGTCCTCTCGTTTGCAGTTTCGACAACAAGGTAAGTCGTATACTACTTATCTTGTGTCCTAGTTATCCAAACAACGTCCCTTGATATTGAACGTCGCGTCTTCTTCTCCTGAAACAAAATTTTCAGCTTTTTTCTTCTTCGTTTTGGTTCCCTTCTTTTCTCGTTGAGATTTCTGGTTTTGATGTGCCGCGTTAACAGAATTTTGGTGATGTTTTTGATGGTGTAACGAGCGTGCAAACAAAGCTCTTGATGCCAAATGTGTAACGAGCGTTTTGATGTGCCAAATGTTGTAAGCTACAATTCAGAATCTCAAAATCAGTTTGAGATGAGATGTTGCACTAAAGTTCTTAAAGGTCAATCTGCGGACGTCCCAAGTCAGGCCAAACACTGCTCTTTGAGATATGGCAGCGTTCAGAATTTATGTTATGGACACTAGCTAGAGAACTTCTTTACGATGAAAGTTATTGTGCATTGCTGATAACTTACAATCTGTATATATTTAATTTTATTTTATATTTATTTCTTTCCTGGGAAATCCAAAATGGTGTATCAACCATAAAGAATGACTTCAAAGTTCAAACAGTATATGCAACGTTTACTAAGACCAAAAATGAACGTGTTCTGTTTCAACTTTCAAGTAAAAATCAAAATAGTACATTTCATATTAGAGTTACAGACTTACAGTAGCTCTAAATAACAAGTTCCAACTTGAGTCGCATTAGCAACAATTGCTTACAGAGCCCCTAAGTAAACATTGATCAACTAAAACTACTTTATATTACTCAGTAGCATGTCACGGAGGTGTTGAGGCGAGAGGAGCAAGAGAAAGAATTGCTGAGGAAGCAAGCTCAGGAGGCGCAACAACGGGCTATCGTGGCTAAGCAATAGGCTAACACGGCTTATTCTAGAGTTGAGACCTTCGAATCATATCTTGGGCAGTTTTTTAGCCACTACAACCAACAAAGTAATCCATTTCCCGTTCCCTTTCCCCCCACCTAATCTTGCTCCCTTTCCCGGCCCTTCTGCTCTCCAAGCTCCCTTTCCCGACCCTATTTATCCTTTTCCCGACCCTAATAATCCCTTTAACAATTGTTATTGTCCCTTAATTCCCAACTCTACTACGTGCCCGGGCTCTAGTTCTAATTATGCAATGCCGCCAACCAACCTTAACAAATACATCTTACCAAAAAGTCCCTATCTGAGCCACATTCCAGATAATAATGATGATAGTGATCATGGGGAGGAGGAGGCGGAGTCGGACGAGGAGTAGGTGTAAGGATGTGGTATCTTATTATTTGTGTTAAATTTATGACTTGTTAGAAACTTTGAGACATGTTAATTAGTAAGTTTGTGACTTGCTAGCTTAATTTGTATCGTATTTGTCGAATGGTATCGTGAATTTGTGGAATGGTATTATATCGTTTAGTAATTTGGTATTATATCATATTGTCGAATTGGTATTGTGGATTGTGATAATTTACATGTTAGATTTGTTTTGGTAGATTTTTTCCAAAAAAATCCAGGTTTGCTGCAATTTTTTTTTCTCCCAGGAAAACCTAGGGACGACAAAAATGTCGTCCTTAAATTGCAATAAACGTGTCCCTAACTGTTTGACTCCCACCTAATATCGTCCCTTTTTTTGACATTAAAATAATTGAAATATAAAATACTTAGGGACGATAATCTCGTCCCTATTGTTTTTTTCATGTCGTCCTTATCTGTTTTTTAAAAATAGTTTCTTATTTACTTCAAAATATTAAAGAAAGTAAAAATAAAATATAAATAAACTAGGGACGATAATCTCGTCTCTATTATAAAAAGAGTTGTCGTCCCTTTTTGTTTCTTGCAGCGTTGATTGTTGGTGGGCCCAGTTTTTTGTCGTCCCAAATGTTTTTGTGACAAGAAAAACGAGATTACAACTTTGGGACGAGATGTCGTACCCACTTTGCTTTGGGACGACGCCCTGTGTAAAATAGGGGAGAGATTCTCGTCCCTAAGCCCACATTTTTTGTAGTGATTGTTCACTAAATCAAAATCTGTTAATAACAAGTTCACATGCAGTCGCTCACAAAACTAGGACTATATTTAGTTAGCTTTTTGTTTTTGAGGTTGTTCAAATTCGAGTGTTTTCATTTTTCTCCTTTATAAGAGTGGCTCATCACCACTCTTGCTTGTACGAAACTCATGTTATTTTTTAATATATTTCACCAGGTATAATGTAAAACTCTAAAAATCTAAAACGTGAGAAAAGACTATTTTGCCCCTCAAATTATAAAATACGAAAAATATGTCGAGCGCATTAAATACGTTTATAACCTAACTCGTAAATATGTAATTTGTACAAGATAAATGAAACCATTACGCTTACGTTTAAAATGCATTGTACACGTTTATATGTTTTGCATGGGCCGAATTTTTACTAAATATGCAATGCATTACACTTAAACCCATAATTGAGATTCGGAAAGTATTCTTTCTGTTATGAATTCCCTTATACACGTCCACATTTAACGCCTCATATATTCCCATATCTTCTCTATTAAACATTACGTTTCACACACTCATTATCACGCCTAAAACCCTAAACCTAAAAGTGGCGGCATCCATCCTTTTCCTTCTCTATATTCGACCACAAGAAGGCAAGGACGAAGAAAGGCTGCTGTGATCTTGGGTGATTCAAAAGGGCTGTTGTTCGTGTGAGTCTCGGTTCTAGGTTCGATCGTGTATCTTGTTTACCTTCATGTTCGTGTCCTTGTTTCGGGTTCGACCTCGAACTCAGCTGGTACTCGTGTTGCCTTGGAGGTAATTCTTCATGAACCATGAATATATCTATAGCTTGTGTTACTTTAACTCTAAACTGGACAATACGCTATATCAGTTAAGTATTATAATAACACAAGATTCAGATTACTTCTTTATATGAATTGAAGAGTTTTTATTTGCATTATACTACTAAGAAATATACATACATACATACATATATATATATATATATATATATATATATATATATATATATATATATATATATATATATATATATATATATATATATATATATATATATATATATATATATATATATATATATATATATATATATATATATATATATATATATATATATATATATATACGTTGCATGAATCTGTGATGTTTGTATTAGAGTCAAGTATAGAAATGGGTCTTGTCTCGTATCGCATGTGTGAGCAAAACGGTCTACACTCATATATACCTATTGATTTTGCAAAAAAAAAAAAAGAATGAAGTACTAAAGCATGGTCTCATGGGGGTATGTTTGAGGGTGATCGCGGGAAAAACGGTTGAGTCATTTTGTATTTTGAAAGCTTATCGGGATATATGAGTCGGGGGTTAATCATATTACGTGTTTTCTTAGTCGTAAATGTTAGTCATTTGAACCGCGAGCGAGCTTGAATATGGATCGAAACATGCATATGTAAAATTAATTGTGAAATATTTTGAGCAACTTTAAAAGAATCTGTATATATACGTATGAAATATTGAATAATTAAGTTTAGTTACACTTTAAACCTTAAGCTTTGGTCGTTGTTGCATGCAAACCTCGGACTTTTATAAATTGGCATAAATACACCCCTAAACTATGAGATTGATAATAGTAAGCCTTGAACCTTATTTAATTGTCTTTTGAAACTCTAAAACTTGATAAATCACACTTTAAAGCCAAAATTTGGGTTACTTACATTTTAAACCTTAAAATACGATAAGTTGTTAAATTTAATTTAATTTGACTAATTATGAATATGAACCTTAAATTACTAATTCGGGAAACATACTAAATATGGAATGTTACCTAATTCGGAAAGTTACTTATTTCGGAAAGTTTCTATAATAGAAAGAGAGACCCTAATTAAGAAATATGAATATCGATGAACCCTAAAACTATGAAATAGCTTCTAAAATATTAAGCGATAATTAATTCGTGTAGATTCGCTGAAGAAGGAGTAACTTCCGATCCTTGTGTTTTCCGATATGGTTTCATTGGCGTTAAGGTACAGATATTCTATCCCTTTTCAGTAGGGATTTCTCATGACTTTCTGATCCTTTGACTTGGTTCGCTTACGATATTTCATTTCTATGATTTCCTTTGCTATTGACCCTCTGATATTGAACCATTGCTATTGACCCCTCTGTTATTGGACCTTTGTTACTGAACCTCTGTTATTGAACCTCTGTTACTGAACCTTTGATATTGGACTTTGATATTGACTGTTGCTATGAACCTTTGAATTGTGAGCTACTGATATTGAACCTCTGACTGTGATGACTGACATATTGCTACACTGTGGGCTTTGTTTAACCCTTCAGATTGATACCCGAGCCAAATATTGTTCCCTAGCCATGAAGGTAACATGGTTGTGTCATTGATGCACCAATGGCATGACTCTAGTATGGTTGAGTGATGTTCCACACCGTCCCTTTCTGTTATCTGATTATGAGCTCGATATATATTGTATGGCCACTATCTGTTTGCAGGGGCGTATGGATGCATCCTAGATTTGTTCTGTTATCTGATATGATATGATTTGTCTGGTGAATGATGTCGTGTGCAATACGCGTCTTCACAGTCTGGGAGCTAGCTACTCCATTGGTTACTGAGGTCTCCCCTCCTATTGGTTTGGTATTCCGAGGTCACCCCTCCGAATACAATGGCTACTATTGGATACTAATGGCGACTATTGCCACTATTGACATTGATTTGTTTTGTTGGCTCGGGATGGATTTCTGACAGACCTTACACTATTGATATACCCATATTGTACCTTCTGTATTCCCCAACGCACTATATTCTGTATTGATTGTCTGTTACTCAGTACCCTTATGTGACTCATTCTACTACCATTCCATTCACGTACCGGGTTATTATATGATTATTGAATTTGATTGTGCTATTTGCATGTCTTATGTAACTACTGTTTACCCTGCTACGATATGATTAATATGTGATTGTCTGATTCATCTATTGACATGCTAATAACTGACAAACGGTTTACCATACTGTTATGTGACTCTTTGATTCGTCTGGTCCATGTTAGTGTATAAATGATTGTTTTGACGGCTTATCATGTAAAATATGTTTTGTTAACCTCGTGGTCTATGAATATCTGTTAGTATCTTTTCCCGCTTATTGTTGATCTGCCATGTTTATATTCCTGTTATGATATTGTATGTAATTAACTGTGGGTTACTTGACTTGTGTGATTGCCAAGCTCTCTTTCTAATTACTTGCTTCCGCTAGCTTTTAGATTTCTGTTTGGCTTATATGTCTTCTGATTTCCTGATTTGATTGTATGACATATATGTTGTGTGGATGCAACGTCTGCTATGCTTGCTTGTGTTTCAGTACTTGTACGCCTGGTTTGTATGTGCTTGTATATATGTCATCGGTGCTTTGCTTTGCTTAGTTCTCCTTGTTATCTGTTTCGTTTGGATATCTGTATAATTGTGTTCTGCAGGATCCTCATTGACTCATTGTTCTCATTTCGTTGCGATCTTGTTATCAGTTTCCTTATTTCATTTGTATCTCTGATTTCGTTTAGCTTTCGTTTTGTTATATCTGTTCACTGGGCTTTTTAAGCTCAGCCGCATTTCTTTTCCTGCGGCAGGTTTTAGGTTTGAAGATGGGCTTCGATGGGCTGAGAGTTAGAGTATCTGAGTGGACCAACCCTAGCACCTTTTTACTTTGGGACTTATTTTGAAGAACCTTTGTTTTTGGATTTTAATTCATTCTGGATATTGTATTTTCTTGTCAAGTCAATTGTGTGTATGTTTTGATACTTCATTTTTAAGGTTTCCGTTTGTAAAGATTTTATTTGTATGTTCTGATATGACACCAGAATGTGACACTTCTACCCTTGCCGGGTTGGGGTGTTACATATAATGTCTTTACCTAAAAAAAAAAAAAATTTGACTATTTAATTTTCACCATAAAAATATGTCAAAGTCCTCCTCATCATAACTCAAGTGTCGGTTCTTTTAAATATTTTTTTTTCAACTCGTCGTCAACTCCACTTGATCTATTTGAATTTTGACTTTTATACGAATTAAAGAAAGTATTACCACGCCGACGAGTTGTGTTGCTACTTTGCTACCGAGTAATTTCAAGTTGATTGTTGAAATACATAATAAGTCTATATTTTCTTTCTGTTTTGTACCTTTGATAACTCTATATTTTCCTTTGGCCGGTGATGAGTAGGAAAAGGCCCTGGGATTAACCCGTTATAGCCCTGTACATCAGAGTAAAAAAGACTCGCCCTCCACGGGTAACATGATTATGAGAAACCTTTTGAACCAGAAAATTGCAATATCATACGGTTATTCATGAAGGTATGTCACGGTCATCCATACGGACGTGCATCTGTAATAAAACCTGATTAAAATTGCATAAATGAAAATAGATGTTGCCTAACGTATAAAAAATGATTACTTAATTAACATAATGTAAAATGAACTAATAAACAAATTCAAGATAACCTCAAAATATTCAAACTAGAGACCTAGAGTAATACTCGGTCCTCCAACTCCTTGATTATCTCATCCCTTTATTTTTGAAAGATTCGTTTAACACACTTTTATATCACCTTCACGTCCACTCTTTCCACAAAGGCTAAAGATTTGCACACTCCAACTATTGATTGACACACTCCATTTCATGCTTTAAATAGTTGTACATATACGACAGAATGCTCACTGTACTTGTACTTTTGAGTGTGCCGATCAATAGTTTGATTGTGCAAATCATCACTCTTCCACAAAACCCACAGAAGTCTTTAGGTATTATAGCTTCAAGTACGTACAAGTTTTGTTCGGGTCGTGGTTCGTGCTTAGATACAGTTTATGTTCTTGCTTGGGAGGGTTTTAATTTGGTTCCTGGCCGTTAGTGTTTAGCTGTGCGTGTGGGTTTGGGTCTCGATCATATCTCGTTGAATCTCAGTGTTCGTGTTCAAATCGGTGTTTGTGTTCTTGTTTCAGTTGGATCTATCACTAGAGGTATATATTGAACCATAATTTTATACATAATCATGCGTTACATATAAGTATTATGCTAAGAAATCTTGTTGTATTATAGTATGATATACTTATCATTATAATTAATCAGTTTAGAACATGTTTATTATAATTATGCGTTAACGTCAAGAGCTAGTGTGCCTTTAACTAGCTCTCGTATAATTCGTTTTGAGGAAGAAGAAAACTATGCATGCATCTGTGAACGTACTTGGCCTTCATATATGAGGTAAAAAAAAATAGATTACCAGTTAGTTATCCTCCCTCACTGGTTTTGTTACACACCAGTCCTTTTCAAAGTTAAGTTTTACTTTAATCATTGATATTCTAAATCAAGTTATTTATAAGGTCATATGTATATGTTTTGTTCGAATAATTTAACTACAGATTGTCAACATGATTACATACAAGTTAGAACCATCAAAAGCAATAGAGTCGAGTTGGTTGGTGATGATTTTTCTGTATTAATTTTTGTTATAATTGGGGTTTCTGTTTATATGCTTTGTTATGAATTGCAGTTTATTGTTCTGCAGTGATGACGTTTTAACAATGGGAACATGTTAAGGGGTGTTTGGGATTCGTTTTTACCAGCTTAGCTGTTTATTGTGTTCTGCGAAAACTAGAAATCTGTTTTAAGTGTACGCGTGTTTAGTTGAAAGGCAAACATTAAAAGGATAGTTTAGTTTGTTTGCCTATGAAGCTCGTTCATGTGAACTATATTGTCTAATGGTTCAAAAAGTCAATAACTTGTTTACATATTGTCGAACCTTATAAACTATAAATTTGATTTGTATCATGTTGCCCGCATTTGTTTTTATGCTCGTTTTAACATATAATTTATGGGCTGATAGTGAACTTAAAAAACTAACATCCAAATCTTAAAATAAGATCAGTTTAGGAGGTGAATACTCGAAAAGTGGACTTTGGGTGACTGTCAACCCCGTTTGACCCATAAGTAACCCGTTCTCCTTTCCGCTAATTTTTGTGATTTGATCCATTTGAGGCCTTCAACTTTAGCTCCATCAACTGTTGCTTGTGCGTCTGCAACCATTTTATAATTGCTTCTAGATTTTCTTTTTTTAAATTACTTGTAAATATCTCCTTGACTTTTAGCAATTTGTTTGGACCTTTCCTAAATAGGTTTTAGCTAATCGATTAACATGTGTTTGAGTTATAACTTGAGACTTAAAACACTTAAATAATCTTGTATTCTTCAAAGATTTTTGTTGGTGTCACGCAGCCAAAAAATTTCCTTATCTTTTCGTGTTTGTAGCTAACAAAATTTAATATGTCAAAGTAATAATCATCATTTAGCCAAATTTAAAACGTTGATAAATTTTTTTTTTTTTTTTTTTTAAGGTTGGAGCAATTTGAAACAAAATACAAGCTTAGTTAGTTGTCCGAATAACCAAGGCCTATGGTCTAGATCTAGTGACATATGAGTTGCCCAACAACCTAAAAGTTGTGAGTTCAAGCCTCTGTGGAGGCATTTGTGAGATATATTGTGAGATATGTAGCATAAATGAACGCGTTTACCTCTTCTTTGGGCTCCACAGAGCTACTAAGGGTCTTGGGCCCAATAACCTTATTATCTTAATTTTAACCAGCTGGTTTATTCTTGTTAGGTTACACGCAGCTCCTAACGTGCATGGTTTTGTCACCTCGTGGTAAACACGGTCAAAATAGATAACTATCGCTTTTTCTCTATTGCTCCTTTCCTTTGATAACCTGTTCATCTTCTTCATCAAAATATAAATCTGATGCTTTAATGGTATGAACTTAATTTAGGACCAACTCATTTATAAAGAATTGTGTTTACTATATACCTATCCAATGCTAATAATCTTTTTAATTTGAAGGTTCGGGTCAGTAAGGGTAATGTCTATGATCACAAGAACCTTCGATTCCCTTTGAGTGTCTGACGGTTATAGTTTCTTTGCACGCTTGTTTTGGTGTCTTGATTCTTTGCTATTCATGTGCAATTAATCTTAAGGTTTAGTTTCTGTTATCTGCAGCTTATGTTTTGATGTGGGATCCCCCCTAAAACCACATGTAGTTACAGGTCTATATGCCTTAGTACTTACACATTTTGAAACTGACAATGTATTCACTAATATTGATGTGGATGTGTTCTTGAATGAATATAAAGTTTAAAACATTCAGGTGCCAGAGTGTTGGAAAGAAAGAAAGAATATATTTAACAATCTGCATGTGTTAACATTTATCAGTTTGACAAAATTCCCCAAAAAAATGGTTTGGTTGAGTTCTTTGGTTAATAATTACACTATTATTTATAAGATGAAACATGTGTTTAGTTACCATCATAAAATTAACAAGAAAACAATCTCAACTTCTAAGAATGTGTACACATGATTCATAAACTCTTTACATGTTTCAGCTATTTGGTACAATTATTTATTTTGTTATCATATGTTATAGTTAAGGATGTTAACTTTTACTCTACAGGAATGACCATTCTAAAATATGAACATGTGATCTTGATGGGCCGTGCTAAGCACGGCTAAAATCATACCTAGTATTTATATAACTTATTAAATAATCGTTTTTTATTTAATATACCTCACACCGGACAAGCTTTGAAGTTGAACTCATGTGTCCCACATTTCGTCACTTAAGGCTTTGACTTTTCGTCACCAAAGGTTATAGCGACGGAGATATGGCGACGACGCTTTGGCTCGTCGCTAAAGCTTTAGCAACGAATAAGTGGACTTTTAGCGACGAATACGTCCGTCGCTAAAAGTTGAAATCCCTGTAGTGAAGGCCCGTATGTGTTCGTAATAATGTTTAATATAAAGGAATATATACATCTGTGCATAAAGATATACGCTATCTATATTGATGAATCGATGTAGTTGATTATAGTTACAAACAATATATAACTAGGGAAAAAAACATTGTGCTTACAGGAAAAATAATGTGTTAGTCTAAAATGTTTCACAATTTGTCTAAGATTATATTATTCTTGTAAATAAAATATAGAGTATGTTTGCCTAAAGCAAACCTCAGTTTCTGACTATATCTCACTTCTATAAGTAGCAAGCTCCATCTTTATTCCTAAAGCAAACCAACTAGAGAGAGAATATCTGGAAAGACTGAAAGAGCAAGAAGATGATGAAGATGATCAAAGGGATTGCACTATTGGTGTTTATAGGGTACCTTTTCCTATGGGTGATCACACCTACTAAGGTTTTTAAGACAGAGTGGCTAGTTACGGTTAAAGCCCAGACCACTTCTACTTACTTTGGAGATCAAGGTTTGATTCTACCTAGTTTTGCAACTACTATATATATATATACCACTTTTTTCATTCGATTTGTATATTAACATAGCTCGTTTGTAACTTTGCACAAGCTTAACTTAAAAAAGTTTGATTTTTGAGCTAAAAGATTTAATTTGTTTTCACGTATTTTTGTTTACTTGTTCTTAGATTAAAATCATTACGTATATCAACTGATATACATAATGATTTTAATCTAAGAACAATATGATAATACATTTAAACATTCCCTGCAAGACTTCAAGGTATTTGAAAAATAACACACATTTTAGGTACTTCAAGTAAGATACATTGTTCTGCATAACAGGTATTCATATCGAGTCTCATTTTACGAGCTAGCGTTTTTGGTTATCATGATATTAAAATGAATAAAAAAGTACATATTACTTACATCTTTATAATTTTTTTTTCTTCTAGTTGTTCTTATTTTTCCATTGAATATATATTTTGTTTAGGTACAACGATATTGCTATACACATTCCCGGTTTTGTTCATGGCCGTTTTGGCAAGTGTTTATATACATGTAAAGAATCAATCAAACCAAAACCGCAACAAAGGGTATAATAGTCATTTCAGTTGAATATTTATGTTCAATTTCATTATTCCAAGATACTAAGCCTTATTTTGTATTCAAAATTTTAGGAAAAAAGAAGCTACCAACGATAAGCTGAGTATATGGAAAAGGCCAATGATCATCAAAGGTCTGGGGATAGTCTCAAAAACCGAGCTTGCTTTCCTTTTAATGTTCATCGCTCTTCTTGTCTGGTCCTTTGTGACATATCTACATGTTAGTTTCACAAGAATCACCCCTAAATCAGCAGCAAAAAAGGGAGAGGAAGTGTACGTGAATTGATTTCTCTCTTTAGCTCTTTATTATTTGACTTTACATCGCATTTTATATCACTTTATTTATTCGAGATTGTTTTGTTACACAGGTGGGAATCAAAGTTGAATTCAGTGGCTGTACGGTTTGGGCTAATTGGTAATTTGTGTCTAGCATTTCTGTTTTTCCCAGTGACTCGAGGCTCTTCTATATTGTCGTTATTTGGGCTCACATCCGAGGCTAGCATCAAGTATCATGTATGGCTCGGGCATATCGTTATGATTCTCTTCTCTTCACATGGCGTTTGTTACATTATTTACTGGATCGCAACTAGCCAAACATCAGAGGTATTTTTCTTTCCCTTTATATCTCATTTTATATGTTTTCTAAGATCCAAATATGTAGGTTTACAAAATATCAAAACGTAAACGCCTAGATTACGTTAGCTCACAAAATATATTTGGACAATGATAAGATAAAGTGCATGATGAGTAGAATATATTCCACTTAAAAAAGTAAACTTTTATGATGGTCTAAAATTATAGACCAATCGGTCAAATATCTCCCACAAACAAAATCCCTTTATGGTGGACATTTATTCATATCATGGCATAATGACAACTTTGATATCTAGACGCATTAGTTACAGTAAAATAAAAATGTCAATTGTATCATGAAACTATCATATCATGATACTGTTATATACTTAATCGAATTATGTTTGATGGTGACTTTAGATGTTGAAATGGGCAAACACCGGCATATCAAATGTAGCCGGAGAGTTGGCTTTAGTAGCAGGATTGATTATGTGGGTGACAACGTTTCCTACAATTAGGCGAAAGATGTTTGAGGTTTTCTTCTATGCTCACCACTTGTACATCCTCCTTATGGTGTTCTTTGTGCTCCATGTTGGCATATCTTATGCCTCCATAATGCTTCCTGGATTCTACCTCTTCATGATTGATCGATTTTTAAGATTCTTACAATCAAAGGGAAATGTTCGTTTGATTTCTTCTCGTGTTCTTCCTTGTGAAACTCTCGAGCTCAACTTCTCCAAAAGCCAAGGTACTATTGAGCACACAAATATTTAACATAAAAAAATAAGTGATAATTAATGTTTAACAAGATTTTCTTTTATAGGTTTGAGTTTTACACCAACTAGCATCATATTCATTAATGTTCCCATCATTTCAAAGGCTCAATGGCATCCGTATACAATTAGTTCAAGTAGTAATTTGGAGCCTGAAAAGCTAAGTGTTATGATCAAAGGTGAAGGAAGTTGGTCTAAGAAGCTCTACGAAATGTTATCATCCCCAAATCCTGTTGACCAACTTGACATGTTCATTGAAGGACCTTATGGACCTGCCTCGACCAACTTTCTAAGGTAAAATGTTCATAAGAACGATAACTGCTAGGTGTCTTGGTTAGGTTTATTTGTGTATGCTAAATCTACTTATTGTTTCAGGCACGATATGCTAGTGATGGTGAGCGGAGGAAGTGGGATCACACCCTTTATTTCGATATTTAGGGAACTAGTTTTTACTACAGAGACCCTAAAATGCAAAGCTCCTAAAATTCTCTTGATAAGTGCATTTAAAGACTCTTCTGATATTACCATGCTTGAATTGCTCTTGCCATCATCTGGTGCACCAATAGAATTTACAAAACTTGATCTCCACATCGAGGCGTATGTGACAAGAGAGAACCAACCTGTGGCCAATGTTAAAAAATCAATAAGAACCATTTGGCTCAAACCAAACCCCTCTGACGCTCCCATAACCCCTATTTTAGGACAGAATAGTTGGTTTTGGCTTGCTGCAATTATTTCATGTTCTTTTGTGATTTTCCTTTTGTCTATGGGACTTTTAACGCAGTTCTACATCTACCATGTTGATAAAAACACGAACAAAGTGTACTCATTTGCGTCAAGAGCCGTCCTAAATATGTTGCTCATTTGCATCTCAATAATGGTAACATGTAGTATTGGTTTTTGGTGGAATAAAAAGAAAAATGCAATGGATTCAAAGCAAATTCAAAACATGGCGGGTGTGACATCGGTTAACTCACTTAATTCGTGGTTTTATAATGCGGATAGAGAGCTCGAAAGTGTTCCCCAACAGTCACTCCTCCAATCCACAAACGTGCATTATGGTGAAAGACCGGATCTAAAGAGTAAGCACATCTCCAACTTTCTTTAAATGACATAGTGATCTTATATTTTAAACCAAATACAAGGAAACTAATAAATTTAAATTCTTTTTCTTCTTGTAGGAATGTTGTCTGAGCAAAAAGAATCGAGTGTTGGAGTTCTTGTTTGTGGGCCAAAGAAGATGAGGCATGAGGTTGCAAACATATGTTCATCTAGATTGGCTTCAAACTTGCATTTTGAGTCCATCAGTTTTAGCTGGTGATTTGATTTATCAACTTACCAAAAATGGCGTGAAACAGAATTCTTTTTTCGTGTCATTGACAACAACAATCGTTTTTAACATTTTTAATTGATAAATTTAGATGGTCTCATGTGTATTTATTTTTAGATTTTCTACTTTATTAGGACCTAGAGATGAACTTCGAGCATCTGAAAGTTGCTTGAAAAAATTGCTCGCCAAGGCAGGTCTAGAAAAAGAGTATATTAGATGATAAATATATCCAAGCCCGTTTGTGGGTTTACGGTTTCTAAAGTTACCTCTATATATTGTGCCTCAAATAAAATCATAACATTAGATCTAATCGGTGCAGCTACATAAACCCGTCAAATATTTTCTTATCATTTTCTTTCTAAACCCTAATAACACTTATCACATACATCCACCTAATCCTTATTCCTCCACAAGCAGTCACACATACAAGACTTCCTTATAACTCCGGAAAAAAATAAAAAAAATAAAAAAAAAATTTGAGTCTTTCATCCAAAAACACAAATGGGCCTGGGCTTATTTATGATCTAATAGAGTCTTCCTTGAACTTACAAGAGAAGAAATCAAATACCTCATCTTTAAGAAGAGAAGGATGTGTGACCCACAAACCACCAATGTGGAGACCATGTAGACGATTTCGCCTCATTCTATAATTAAAGTAACCATGAAATAAGCTAGAGTTTTCATCCCCTTTCTTAACCCATCTCACTTTAGCTTTTTTATTTAAATCTCAAATTCTTTCTTTGTCACTTTTTAAAGGTTCATATTCCAAATCTCTCGGCTTGATTAAGGGGTCAAGTTTCCGCTTTGAGATCATAAGTATCAACTTTTTGTTGCAAGTCAAGTGTTTTTATTTATTTATTTATTTATTTATTTATTTATTTTTTAACCTTCCTCCACTCTTTTATTGCAAATTTCACATCTTTCAATTTCTTCAACAAACTCACATAAGGCCTATTATCCAAATGGCCCTTACTCCAAGTAGAAAAGACAATGGTTTGGAGCTCTACATGATTAAGCTTAGAGTTGAAGAATTTAAAAGGGCATGGACCAAAATCCGAAGATGAAGTATAAAGGATCAATGGGCAATGATCGGAAAATTCGCTTGGAAGAGCGATGACATGAGCATTTGGCCAAATCTCAAAAAACGAAGAAGAGGCCAAAATCTATTTTGCTACGCTTCGACGCACCACTGTTGATGTATGTGAACTTTCTCCCACCAATTTGAAAGTCCATGAGATTAGAGTTATGAATAAAATTATTAAAATTTGCAGCCATGGATGGATAAAATGTACAGCCCATTCTTTCCTCTGAAAATCGAACTTCATAGAAATCACCAAAGAAAATCCAAATCGTGTCAATCGACCATCTAAGCTTCCATAAATTCTCCCATAGAGATAACTTACTTTCTATCTTGAGGAGCATAGATATTAACTAGAAGAGCAATGATATTTAGGCCTAACAATGAGACCTAATATTATCCCTCTCTCGTAGTTAAGTGTAATATTAGACCTACACTATAAATCATTTTTCAATTATAGCAAAAAAAATGTTGGAAATGTATATATTTACAAACATGTGAATGTCCGGATTCGAACTCGTGACCACGGGATTGCACACATTAGCGAATGAGATTTAAAGTTAATAATTAATGTTTATGTTTACGATTAATTATTGCACATTAAGTCCGGTTAACGATCGTTAAGTATTTAACGGAAAAATGACTAACGACCGTTAAATGAAAAGAGAAAGGACTAGAAATGGAAAACTTGAAAAAGTTATGGGTTTCCCTTTGGGCTTTGCATAGTGGCCGGCCATAGGGGCTTTCCCAAGCCCTAATTCATAACTTGTTCCCAAAGTTTCCCTACTAGTATATAAAGAGGGTTAGGTTATAGGGTTTCATACACTTGTGCATTGAATTAACCCTAGATCTTTCCTCTCCTCTCTCTTGTCCCATTCTCGGCCGAATACCCCATTTGTAAGGGAGTTTGGTTTCGTTTTTCATAAACGAGGACTTGTGTTAGATCTAGCAATCGCTTGATTCGTTGGTTAATTCGTGTGTACAAGAATGTGGTTGTAAGACATTATTCTTACATCATTTTGTTTGAGTTGTAGAACGGTAAGGGACAACTCTCTAAACCACTTCTTTGGTTTGCTCTAGAGATCTGACATTCGCAAGAGGTACGTTACGCATATTTTCAGTTAATTAATTTATTTGTTATGATCTTTAAGTCTTCCGCTGTGTACTCTTGATGTCTTTATGTTTTATTGTATTTTATATATCATAAACTCAACAGTGGCATCACGAGCCTTGTATAACAAGTAATTAATTACTGAAACACATAAATTAAATAAACATGTTGTGTTATTATTTGTATGCGTAGATCTAGGGTTTGCAAAACCTAAACCCTAATTTTAGGGGGGGGGGGGCGTTTATTTGGTGCCCTAATTAGGGTTTTGTAAACTAAAGTTTTAATTGGATTAGAAACTCTAAGATGCATGCAACTTTATGTGTATATGCGTTACTCTGTTTAAGTGCATTAATTGTTAAGTGTAATTTTATGTCCATGATAATTATCTGCATGTTTTATCATGGATCTGCTTTTATTGTATGTTCTACTTGTTTAAGTGATATACACTAATTTATGATAGATCTAAAATTGGGGGAGACCTCAATCATTATTAATTTAATCAATTATGTGCTATGTGGTATATATTTAATTTTGACTTACGCAATCGATGAATCGATGCATGTGGCTCACCTTGTACATAGGTGAAAACGGGTGAAAGTCTTAATTAAATATATGCATGTTGACAGATCTAGAATTGGTTATTAATAGGATTTATCAAAAACGTTTGCATGTGGCTATTTGATATGCATGACTTATTTTTTTGTTATGCATTCATTGTTTATTTGTTTATTTTTACAAATACTTGCTTGTTTGGTATGTGTAACAAGGGTATTTTGACAAGGAAAATAAACTGACTTAAACAATGGTGAAACATGTATTTTTAAGAATAGTAATAATAATCGTTTAATTGATTGATGACTTTGGTACAAATGACTGAACGGCTCACCCATGAGAATGAACTATAAAGGGGTTATTAAAAGAAGTGTGCATAGTCACACAGAAAGGATGTCTAAGGTTGTGCTTTAGCGCGTACCTGGTCCTCTGCCCTCTGTAAGTTCGAATGGAGCTACTTAGTAAGCCATTAAATGTGCAAGCTCATCTTAAGGGCGAATTAGTGTTAATTACATGCGCCACTTCGGTGGTAATTATCCGAAACACTAAGTGTTTACACTTATGCAAAAGTACGGTATAATGGATGATAATTAACACTAAATTCCTTGATTGGTGAAACCAATACCTCAATTAAAGTTTGATGATGAAAAACTTAAACATTAAAACAAGATATAAATGTTTTAATAAAACCTATGTTACGAAGATGAATGCATGACATCTTTGTACATATTTGATTTGACATCAAAATTAATACCCTTTAATTTAAGTTATATGCCATCCAACGAAACGGAAACACCTAAGATTATTTTTTATTTACGTGAGATCGTGACTTAGATCGTAATCAAAGGGTAAAATGTCCACGTGACGTGAGAACGGACATGGATGATTTTGCAGTTTCTTAAGTTGGACAACTTAATTGAGTTAGGCAGTGAGAACTGGCAGCTTAAGGCATAAGATGGGATAAAACATGTTTACATGGCGATTGAAATTGGCTATATGTAAATCCCATAAATCTAGGAATTGCAATTGATATTGGCAATTGAGCAAAAGCTCTACCATTTTGTATAAGGTTCATTACTAGCAGATCAACTGACGTGATGAAATTATGACAATTTGGATCCTAGCTTTCAATAATAATTAATTGGTTATATGAATATGAACCTTGGGTATTTAATTGTTTATTGAAAAGGAAAGTTATCGAAAATACTAAAATTGAATTTTGTAATTCTTTTGAATGTATAAATGCAACATTTAACCGTAAACGAGGTTTAGTCTTTGATCAGTAAATTGATCCATTCTGCTTTCAAACAAATGTTTGATCGAGAATAATTTACCGGAAAGACAAACGAAGTCTCTTTTCCATGGGAGAAGCATGAGACTCAATCCTATTCCTTTTCATGAATGAGAAAGGTATAATAGGAACGTTTGAATTGTCTAAATTCTAATGTAACTCATAGCAATGAATTGCACATCTTATTTTCCATAAAGATTTCATTACCCTCATTTGGTGAATGAATCCTTTTGTAACAAACATGAATGTTGGTTAACTGGAAAACATGTATATGAGTTACTAAAATTAGAAGTTAGACTATTTACCGCGAAAATTGGTAAAAGGCAAACTAACATTATTTATCTAGTTGTTTTGCTTTAACCTTTAAAGGTGCTACATACCATTATGGGCATGGTAGGCCAAAGGAAGAAATTGCATACCCAATTTTTTGAGTTAATAACATTGATGGATAACCCATCATTCATAGTAGAATACACATTTTAATACCTTAGTAATGATTACGTATGGTTCTTCAAAGGTGTAGGAAAGTAAAAAAGCAAGCAAGTTGTTTTCACTGGTTATGCAACACTTACAATGTTGCCAAATTTAGTGGGAGCATTTGTGTTGCATTACTTAATAAGAAGTTGTTGAAATGATTTCTAATTCAGTGGGAGCTACAAGCCTTATTTGCTGCGTAGTAATCAAAATTATCTCTTGAATATCATGTAGATAATTACTTTCCAATTGTAGGGACTTATGTTTTTAAGGATTGTCATGTGCGTTTCCTTACTAAACAATATAGTCCTACATCTACATGTTATATCTATGACACAAATCATATTAATCAAATAAACGAACGTGTATCGTGTTGTTTATCTGCTACATGATGTTGTTCCATGCACAAGTGGGAGAAATCTTTATTGTGTGCAAGGTACAACACATATAAATATGATTTAAATGGATTCTCTTGATCGCAAGGTAAGAGAGTTACGTTCTAATAGGAATTATACATTTTAATATGTATGATTGCCCTATTCAGAACATGTGTCAAGATGATAACAAAGACTACTTTAAATATTTATGTCATTCAATATTTAAGTAACACTTGTAATTACAATTTACGTTACGTGAGAACGTGAACTAGATTGTAGCTCAAGGTAAAATATCCACGTGTCGTGAGAACGAGCATGGATGATTTTGCAGTTTCTTACGTTGAACTTTTCACGGAATGACATAATTAAATGAAGTAATCTAATACTACTTTGATTTTAAGTATTCGTTGAATGACTTAAATATATGTAGTAAATATTAACTTGAAATTATTAATTGAAACCCGAGGTGGTGTTCATAATTACTTTAATTATACATGTTTATGACTTCTTTGTAAAGTCACAAACATGAAGTCTTTTAATACGAGACTTACAATATAAAGTAAGACGTTAACTTGCTATGTTATAAGACATATGCATAAAGTCAATGAGTTGATCAATGACTTATAACGTATAGTGGGATTATAACTGTTATGTCTTTTGACTTGGTGAAAAATACTTGAGTTAGAATGCATGCAATTGATTTGGAAATTATATTGTACCATTAAGTTTTACTTTGTTGGTAAATAGGATAAACCAAAGAGTAGATGGTTATCTTAAATATTGTTAGATTAATCTTACAATATTAATTCTAAGGAAATACCATAGTTTTATGGTATGTTCAGTTAGAAGAATCAAAATCTATTGGCATATTTGATTCAAGATAACTATAGTTTCTTCCAAAATGTTATCAAGGTTAGTAGATTGAGTATAGATTGAATATACTCAATAAGACTCCAACCTAGAAGATTAATAAGACACCATTTTTATGGAATGTGATGAATCACATTAAGTCTTATAAATGAAGTTCTGAATTTGTTAAACTACTTATAAAGTGAGTTGTAACAAACTAATGTTAGGAACTGTCAATGTTTTTTGTAATATCCCAAAAGAGAACAAGTATTGTTGCTCTACTTGATAAACTATTTAAAGTTAATCTTTAAATTGTTAAAGGCAAGTGGGAGTTTTGTTTAGATCTTGAAAGATTGAATTACAAAATACATAATCTTCTAAAATGCACTAGCAAATATCATGATGAGGCTAAACATGTATATGATAGACCTCAATATGATGGAATTGTCATTCATAAATCCGCAAGGATATCTCAGATATTTAATATGTTGAGGAATATGAGTTACAGGATCATGGTAAGCCTGTTAATCATAATGATGAATTTACCAAATGTTGAATTGTGGTAAATCAATCATACTATGAATGTAGAGATGCTGTCCATAGAGATAATCAACTTTAGATATTTGGTTTATCTTAATGAGTTTCTTCAAAGGATGGAAAATCTAGTGGTTTAAATCTTTGTGTAGAAATCATATGGACAATATTGTACACATATTTAATGCATGTCTATTGACAATAATATTAATCATACTTAATCCATTAACTATGATTGAATATTCTTTTCTAGATACATTAAATAGAAGTATAAAGATTATAATTGTCATACTTAGTTTCATTGATATGAAATTTTGACAATGAATATCAAAACTCTTTGTTGTGGAATTACTTTTGCGAGGACGATGAGTAATACAAAGTAGTTTTATAAATTCAAATAATCTTTGAATATGTACAAACTGCAATAATCCATGAATGGATATATGCATGCATCTAGGAGATGATTCTTATGTTTAATATTAAATCCATGTTTGATTTAATAATTAAAATAAGATTGCTCATAAGTATTCCTAAAAGCTAGTGGGAGTATAATTTATTTTTCTTAAATCTTATATGTTGTATGGGCAACTACATTCAACTTAAATTAAGTTTTAGTTGGGAATGAAACTTCGTTTGTAAGATTTGGAAATAATATATACAACCTTGAAATATATGTTTATTATTATAAACATATGCGGTAAATAAATGAGTCTAATAGAACATGATGAGTGCATATCTTTGACAAGATAGTATATGAATGAGATCTTAAAGTCTAACTTGAAGATTCATCATGAACATCATGTTGTGTATAAGGTTGTTGTATCATGCTTGATTACAAGATGATTTAACAACATTGTAATATTTATGTTTGGATTTAGAATTGCATTCCTCAGCCTGGAGTTGCTCCCAGATTCTATACGACAATTGTTGTGTAATTGTCATAGTCAACAAACTTGAGGTTTGGATGACACCAAACAGATAAATATTCAAAGTTTACGGATGTTTAAAGAGCATATTGTTGTACATAATGATGCTGCCATGCTGGTATAATTGAGATGACACTCAATTCTAGTCATGGTATCCTTGATGATGACCATGTTGACTAGTTATGCTCATCTAAGAGCATAGTTGCATTATACATTAAAGAATAAAGAATACTTTAAAACTTTAAAGTTTTGAAATATAATTGTCATAAAAGGGTGGTTCATGTTATCACGCACCTTATGGAATGATATGACAATATCAAGATATGTGTAAACATATACAAGAAAGTCACTTATTGAATTCTTGAAATAAGTATTCTCAAAATTCCTATAGATCAAAGTTACTTGAAATTATGCCTTGTCAACAAGTATGATTTTCATGACTTGTGGCAAAATTCATTAACTAGTATTATCATGCATTGATCTATTTAGTATTTGGATAAAGGATGTTAAACAATTATTATTTATAATGAATTAAAGTACGGTATACGTTTAATTTCATTTATAATATTGTGTCCTGTATTTGCATGTTTAAGTCCTTGAATAACTTAAGTTATTCTAAAGAGTCCGTTGTCGATCAATAACATGGGAATGATATTGAATTAAGACAAATCTGAGTATTGGTTAGAATATACTTGAAAGTATATTGATGCGTAGCATGACTAATTTCAGATGATATTCAATGGATTGAGTATAGGACTTATCCCACCCACATGATGATACTTTATGGATCTTTGTCATTAAGTATATCATGAATATTTATCCTCTGACTTGAGATACCAGAGATATGTCATGGATGTAGTGCATTTTTGTGAAGCAATCTAACGCTATACGTAACTGGTAGTTATAAGGGTTGTTTTCAGAAGTGTTGCGAAGTTTATGAATCCTGCTTGTAGTCAAAATGGGATTTGTTTCCTTCAAATTTATTTTGAAGTATAATTCTACTGGGCCCCTTGTAGGGTTGTTAAGATGTTTGCATGGCCATGCCCAAGGTCTTCTGGAATATGTTCAGAAGAATTGGCAATCTTGATCAATCACATAAAGCGAGAAAAAGAATAGTTAATTAAGAAATGAGTGAGATCCATATTCTTATTAACATGGTATTAGAAACAAAAGGATGAATATGATGATGAATAATCGAACTTGGTTTTTCTCCAGAAAACTATACACGAGTTGTACCGGGGGCATTGGCGTGTTGCTAGACGCTTACCAATGTCATTTCACGTTTTGTAAACATATCCAAGTGGGAGCTGTTGGAAATGTATATATTTACAAACATGTGAATGTCCGGATTCGAACTCGTGACCACGGGATTGCACACATTAGCGAATGAGAATTAAAGTTAATTATTAATGTTTATGTTTACGATTAATTATTGCACATTAAGTCCGGTTAACGATCGTTAAGTATTTAACGGAAAAATGACTAACGACCGTTAAATGAAAAGAGAAAGGACTAGAAATGGAAAACTTGGAAAAGTTATGGGTTTCCCTTTGGGCTTTGCATAGTGGCCGGCCATAGGGGCTTTCCCAAGCCCTAATTCATAACTTGTTCCCAAAGTTTCCCTACTAGTATATAAAGAGGGTTAGGTTCTAGGGTTTCATACACTTGTGCATTGAATTAACCCTAGATATCTCCTCTCCTCTCTCTTGTCCCATTCTCGGCCGAACACCCCATTTGTAAGGGAGTTTGGTTTCGTTTTTCATAAACGAGGACTTGTGTTAGATCTAGCAATCGCTTGATTCGTTGGTTAATTCGTGTGTACAAGAACGTGGTTGTAAGACATTATTCTTATATCATTTGGTTTGAGTTGTAGAACGGTAAGGGACAACTCTCTAAACCACTTCTTTGGTTTGCTCTAGAGATCTGACATTCGCAAGAGGTGCGTTACGCATATTTTTAGTTAATTAATTTATTTTTTATGATCTTTAAGTCTTCCGTTGTGTACTCTTGATGTCTTTATGTTTTATTGTATTTTATATATCATAAACTCAACAAAAAACCATCTCCTTGAATGATGTTTATTTTGACAAAAATATCAAGATTCCAAACACTAATCAATCCACCTAATTTTCCGTTAGCATTTAGAGAAGCAAAATCACAACGGTTCGAAGGCCATACTGAGGGAATAGAAAATTTGTTGATATCATCAAGCATAGATTCTAGAATTCCCAAAAATTGAATATGATTTTCCAGCACAACCTACTAACCCATTGAGTTTTAGAGGAACACCTAACACCTCGACAATTAATTGATAAAACATTCATTGGCAAACAATAGGAACACCATTACCAGAAATTATTTTTTCAAGTTTCTCTACCATACCTTCCATTTGAAACCCGCTGTCACAACGAACTTCCAATGTTTTGAGAATTTCAACTGAAGTTGCATTAAAAGAACTTATAGAATCAGTAGATAGGCCAAGCGCATTCATACTCGCCAAATTTCGTTTGTTGACTCTAGCAATTTTAGATTATGATAGATTCAATGCCATTCTCGATTCCTTGAAATCATCAACCTCCAATTCAATGTTAACTGAATCGTTGGACTCCTTTGAGGTTGTCTTTTTTCCTTCTTTTGCCTTCGCGAAGCAAATCGAACATCTTCGTTGTTTTCAGGATGCGTTTTTTATTTATTTTGGTCTTATTCTTCTTCAGTCGTCGAACATAAACAATAGGGGAATCAGGTGAGCCTTGAACTTGCTTAGGACGTTGGTTATGATTAGAAGATTTTTTAAAACAAAGTGTAGAAAACTAGATGGGAGGGTTGAATAGTTTTACCAATTAAAACTTCGTTTAAAAACTTTTAGATCGACTTATGCCAATCTAATTTTGACTTGTTGGATATTGATAGTAGAAAAGCATATCAAACTTAACTACGAGAGAGGGATAGAAAGACACAACCATAACACAAGTATTTATAGTGGTTCGGCTACAAGGACTCCTTCCTTGCCCTACTCCACTCTCCGAGTACCCAACTTGAGAGTTCCGTAAGCACTACAAAACACAAACTCCTTTCATCGGTGGAGAAGCCTTCACAACGTCGCTTACACTTTATTCAGTACAAAGCTAAATACCGGGTTCTTCACACAAGGTATAACCAAACTTTCGTCACCTACACTTTATCCGGTATAAGGCTAGACATCGGGTTCCATTAACAATGGAGGAACCACAACCCAATCAACACCTACTTAGCACAATACATCAAAGCACCAACGTCCTTAGTTACACGACTACTACAACACACTTGAGAATGAAGAATAACAAATACACTTCAGTGATCTTTTGGAGATGAAGAATCCTAGCAACTCTTGTCTTGAGCACCCAAGTCTTTTAGAGGTCGTGATCTCGCCTTTAAGAGGAACCTAGAGAATCATTTAAGAAAGAAAGCTACATAGAAGATCATTATATCTGAGATAAAGAACTTAGAACATAGAGAGAAGATGTATCTAAGTGAGGGTGAGTGAAAAGGGAGAAATGGTCATCTATTTATAGGCAGTCTGGCCATTGTTCACCCAGATCCGACGGATCCCTTCCCAAAGGGATCCTGCAAGTGTTTAGCAAGGGATCCGGTGAATTGGTAATACCAGTTCGGATTTTGGGTCACAAACCAAGTTTTGGGTTATGGTTTATGGTCTATGGATAGGTGATGTCATGTCTGATGTCAAACTCATCTTGGGTTATGGGTCATGGACTTTGGGTTATGGGTTATGGACTTCGGGTCATGGGTTTTACCCATTTTGATGTCATGCAATGGGTCATGGGTTATGGATCAAGCTCCATGGGTTATCGGATATGGACTTGGTTTTGGGTCATGGATAGTCCAAGTCTTTACTAGTTTAAAAGTTACATGTATTTTATAAAATGTAAGTAACTAATGGTACTTAAGTGTTTTTATAAAATGATTTTGGTTTTATGTAAACTTATTAACTAAACTTGTTTAAGGTTTATTTGTTTAGTGAAATGATTTAGTGAACTTTTGGCTCAAAGCTTTACGTATTTTATTTATTTCGTTAAAATGATTTTATGTTTGTTATCGACAAAATATTAGAAGATCGTAAAATATAAATAAACATTTTTACAGATTATTTGTATTAGCAATCTCTCCTTTTTTGTTGATGACAAAATATAAAATTATTTTAATTAAAAAAATAAAATATGTAAGTTTTGAATTTGAGTTTTTACTCTTTTCTCTCTTCTTTTGTCGAAACAAAAAGAGTGTCGAGAAGAAACTAACCCGAATATAAGTTTTTAGAAAAATAAATGAAAGAATGATGTAAGGTGAACTAAAGAAGGTAAAGAAGTGCCTAGTTGCTCCTCCTTGACGATTCCTCCTCCTTGTTGAGGGCGTCAAGTAATTAGGAAGACTAAGTCGTGATCATTGCAAGTTTTTGCAATGGTTTTTCTTAGACGAAAGCTCCCCTTATTTAGGTCGTCAAGTACTCCTAGTGTGTTTTGAAAATCTACAAAATAAAGTTTAGTATGCCATTTTATAGTGTATTATTTCTATAACACCCCAAAATTCACGCAGCGGAAATGTAATCTGAAGGCGTTACATCATAGTATAAGAACACAAGAATCAAGAGAAAGACCTCTATATGAGACTCTGAGAATGCTGAGCCAAGCCAAAATCAAGCACCTGAGAAATACATGCTCAAAATTGTCAACAAATATGTTGGTGAGATCATAGGTTTAAAGTAAATGAATTTATTGAACCACAAAATTTTGTAGGGTGTGACCATTGTAACCTAATGGCACGAAATAGTGTATTCTACTGGCTAAGCTTATGACACCGAAGCGTTAACGATGAAATAAATGCCCAATACAAGTGTCTAACCCGCACACTTTTGAAATACTCAAATAATATATGTCCGTCCGACTCGTACTAATGGTCAGTAGAGCTTATCCTACTATGGACGAGGTGTCAGTGACACAACCAGGATTGTTCGGTCGGGTTGGCCAAAACATAAAAACTTGAAAAAAGAAACCGACAAAAACACAGTAATTAATGAAGAAAGTTACAAACCTAATTATAAGATTATTTAAAATCAAATAAATTGTATGGAATCAAAGTCCTGAATGGTGGATGTAGAACTATTGTTCAATATTCATTATTGAATAAGAATCATAAAGTGGTTTTGCCATTGATGTTTGACGATATAACTTCTCCTACTCTTCGAGTTTTCACTTTTCAATAATTCAATGGAACAACTATCACAATTTTCTAATGTATTTGACTATTTGAATGGGCTTTGTATCTTAGTTTGGGTGGGTCTTTTTAAGTTTTACATACAAATTACACTTTAAAATATCAATACTACTAATACTTATCAAAAGTTTGGGGTTGGCCTTGGCCCATCCTAGTTATAGTGTAGCTCTGTCTCTGCGGGGTGTCAACCCCAATAGATCTATTTATAGCATTTGCGCTTACTCACAAAAGAGTAACTAACGGTTCATGATAATGGGCGTAATAATAGTATTTGGGTTATCGGGACTTAGGCCAGTATGTAACAGGAAATTTTATACTTGCGTTCAATCGTAAAAACAAGCATGTATTCTCACCCCAAATAATAAAAGATTTGTAAAATATGGGGCTAACGAATAGTGAATGTCGGTAAACGGGTGATGGCACGCAAATCTTTGTATTCCCCACTACAGAGATTTGCAACGTGATCAATCTAGCAGAGGATAATCACCCGTTGCATATCCATCTTGGGTTTTTCAAAGTAATGGATCAGACAAATATAACAAATATCGACGAGTTTAGAGATTGTATGAATAAACTTAACAATGCTGAAAAATATGCAACTGGAAAAAAGTTAAGTGTGGAACCTTATGAAAACGGGTGGAAGAATGTGTTAGCACATACGGTATGTGCTAATACCGTGCATGGCCTCGATCGTAGGACCAGGAACTGTTGCGATGTGGTTTGTTTTGCCATATGCAAACACCTTAGTTCGTGGCATATCCGTAATTTCATCAACAAACATTTCCAACTTAGACGGACTTACTAACCCAACATCACCATAATCAACCACAAAAAGACCCAAAATATGAGCTAGAACAATATTATAAGTCATTTTATTCCAATTCTACCCATCTTTGTTTCTGCATGAACATGAACACACACAATTCTAGAGTGTTGTGTGTGCAAGAAAGATGTGGATAGAGAGAGAGTAGATGAATGTGTTTTGTGTGTACTAATGGAATTAGATTCGTATTTATAATCAATGTGAATGTGATAACTATTGGGTGGTTGGGTGATGTATGAAGTGTGAAGAGGGTGGTTGGGTGGTGTATGAAGTGTGAAGAGGGGGTTTTGGAGGATGAACAAGGATAAATTTAAACCTGAATTTGTGTTCTCGGATCGATTACACGAGAACAGTCATCCTTTCAGAAGATTTATATGGATAGAAATAAATGGGTTATTACCAATTGCTTGGACAAGAGCAACGTTCAAAATTTTTGTTGAAGTTTGGAGTAAGTTATTATGCACCCTTGACATAACTAGTAAGATGAAGGAATTAGATTCTGCATTTTTGATGATCGAAACTACTTCATCAACTACTATTGATGAGGTGGTGTCTATTGAGATTAAAAACAAAGTGTATCAAGTTATTGTTCAAGAGTTAAGCTTGCCAAATGACGACAACAAGTTTCGTCATGTGATTAATCTAGATGCTAGTGTTGAGGATGAAGAGGAATCAAAAAGTCAAAGTTCGAACAACGACAAAATAGTTCATGTGTCGCCAAAGAAGACCGACCTCGATTCTCCATCCAACGTGGTGGAAACGGTCCTGTTCAGATGGAAAGGTCATGCAATTCAAAACATGAAAAGGCTGAGGCATCGGGACGTGTATTAGAAAGCTTTGGTGAAATACTTCCTTCTAAGTAGGGGTGAGCATTGGGTCAAACCAAGGCTGGACCAGCCAAACGTGACCTGTCCCGAAGACCGAGAACACCAACTCATAAGGACTGAGACCAGACCAATGGCTCCATTTCAGAATCTCAAAATCAGTTTGAGATGAGATGTTGCACTGAAGTTCTTAAAGGTCAATCTGCAAACGTCCCAAGTCAAGCCAAACGCTAGTCTCTGACACAGTTGACCTTAACCTATGCAATACTAAGTTCTGGAGTAACATAGCTTTTGGGAATGAATGGGATCAAGTGTAGCTTTTGGACTTTCTGCCTGCTGTCATTTACTTTCAAGAACCTGATCATTTTCTAGTCTTTAATAAAGTTTGGTGTTTCAATAATAAATATAGGATGAGTAGCTGAATAAGTATTTGTAATGAATGCTTTTGTGCCTATATGAAGGGCCTAAAATTTCATTGTATGATAGACATGAAACAAAGAAAATAAACAATGAGTGTTTGCCATTTGTGAGTTGAATTTTATTCCTCCAAGTGTGTGTGTTAAGTGTTGTGTTTGCTAACTCCTTGTGCTCATCTATGTTGATTGGTGTCATTTGGTACCACAGCCCAGGTTGAGAATGGTTGGTCGACGTCGTACCTATAATGTCAACTAGTTGCTTGAAGAACCTGGCCCGCGAGACATTGAGGTGAATGAGATGAGACAACTTGTACAACAACTCCAGTTACTTCTCGAGCGCGTGGAGGCTCCTAGACAAAACCATAATGAACCAAAAAATGAAGATTCCGAAGATGAAGAATTCAACCCCTTCCATCTTAACCGCAATTCAGAATCTAGTGATGAAGCGACTCAATATCATCACAACGATCGAAGGAACAATCGTCCCTAACGTGGTGCTAACATGAGGGTAGATATTCCGGTGTTTGAAGGTAGAATCCAACCCGATGAGTTCATTGATTGTATTCACACACTAGAGCGAGTTTTTGACTATCAAGAAGTCCGTGATGATTTGAAGGTAAAAATTATAGCCATCAAACTCAAGAAGCATGCCTCTGTTTGGTGGGAACAATTGAAGTTGAAAAGAGCTCACGAGAACAAACCAAGAATAAGAACATGGGAGAAAATGAAGCGGGAGTTGCGAAAAAAGTTTCTGCCTGATGGGTATTTACAAGAAGCATTTCTACAGTTACATGATTTTGCACAACGTGATCTATCCGTGGCAGATTACACAGAGGAGTTTGATCATTTAATGTTAAAGTGTGGTATTGTGGAACCCAAGGAACAAACTATTGCACGATATCTTCGAGGGCTACGAAAAGATATTCATGATGTTGTTAATTTACAGCATTTTATCTCTTACAGTGATGTTTATAAATTAGCCACTAAATTCGAGAAACAACTCAAGGAGAAAGAGGGTCGGAAATCAGCAACTTATGGTGTTAATCGAGATCCTAGTCGAGGGTTTACAAGTAGTCGGGCCAGTGGTTCACAAAGCACCAAATCAGCAGTAAAAAAAGCACCCCAAACCCCACAGACCCATGATGTAGGGTTAGGTCCTTCTCGTATTAAACCAAAATCAGTGCAATGTTTCAAGTGCAAGGGATTTGGGCATATTTCTTCTGAATGTCCTAACCAACGGGTTTTTACTCTTGTAGAGGAAAATGTAGAAGATTAATATGACACTCCTCCAATATTTGATGAACCACAAGAAGATGAACATGAAGACATTACTTATGGGGATACGGGCGAGTTATTAGTGATTCGGAGAGCATTATCTATGGAGTCAAACGGAGATGAAGCATGGCTTCGCAACAACATTTTCCATAAGCGATGCACCTCGAATGGAAAGGTTTGCGATGTTATTATTGATAGTGGGAGCTGTGAAAATGTAGTATCCGAAGCCATGGTCAAAAAGTTACCTCTCAAGACCGAAAAACACCCGCATCCTTATAAACTTTCATGGTTAAGTAAGGGTAAATCAGTTCATGTGGACCAGCGATGTTTAGTTAACTTTTCCATTGGCGAAAAGTATCGAGATGAGGTATGGTGTGATGTTGTGCCAATGGATGCATGTCACTTGCTTTTGGGAAGACCATGGCAATTTGATAGACAAACCGTACACGATGGGCTGAAAAACACCTATGCTTTTGTGATGAACGAGGTTAAGATTGTCTTAGGCCCGTCCAGATTAAAGACGACAGTAAGCTCTAATAAAGGAGAAGGTAATTTATTTATATCAAAATCGGAGTTCAGTGAAGCTTTACAAGAATCTAAAGTAGCTTATGCTTTGGTGGTAAAAGAAGTAGGAGATGAAAATCCAAAACCACCTGTTGCATTGCTCCCTTTACTTGACCAGTTTCAATGTAATTTCCCACATGAAATTCCAGCAGGTTTTCCTCCCATGAGGAGTATTCAACATTGCATACATTTGGTTCCTGGAGCAACTTTGCCAAACAAGGCAGCTTATCAAATGAACCCGACGAAAAATGTTGAACTTCAGAAACAGGTTGATGAACTGTTGAAGAAAGGAATGGTGTACGAAAGTATGAGTCTGTGTGCCGTATTGGTCCTCCTTGTTCCAAAGAAATATGGGTTTTTTCGTATGTGCGTGGATAGTAGAGCGGTTAACAAGATAACTATTAAGTACCGGTTTCCTATTCCTCGCCTCGATGATATGTTGGACCAACTTCACGGTGCTTGTGTGTTCTCAAAGATCGACCTTCGAAGTGGGTATCACCATATTCGTATACGACCTGGTGATGAGTGGAAAACAGCTTTTTAAACTCGAGATGGGTTGTACGAATGGTTGGTAATGCCATTCGGGCTTTCTAACGCTCCAAGTACTTTTATGAGACTAATGAATCTTGTTTTTAAACCTTTTATTGGCAGGTTTGTAGTAGTATATTTTGATGATATCCTCGTGTTTAGCAAAGGAACCACCGAGCATTTGGGAAACCTTCGTCAAATATTTGAGGTGCTTTCCAATCAGAAGCTGTATGTTAACTTGAAGAAGTGTGAATTCATGACCCACAGCTTGGTTTTTCTCGGCTATGTTATTTCGAATGAAGGGATCCATGTTGATACAAACAAAATAGATACAATTACCTATTGGCCAACTCCAGCCACAATACATGAAGTTCGAAGTTTTCATGGGCTTGCTTCATTTTATCAAAGATTCATTCGGAATTTCCGTTCGATCGTCTCACCAATTACCGAGTGTTTAAAAGGTGGTGTTTTCAAATGGACAAAAGAAGCTCAAGCGAGTTTCGAACAAATAAAGGAAAAAATGACCGAGGCTCTAGTTCTTGCTTTGCCTAACTTTGAGAAAGTTTTTGAGCTAGATTGTGATGCTTCAGGTGTGGGCATAGGTGCAGTCCTAAGCCAAGATGGTCAGCCTATCTCATTCTTTAGTGAGAAGTTATCCGATTCTCGAAGGAAGTACACAATATATGAAAAAGAATTTTATGCTATTGTGCGAGCTCTCGAACATTGGAGGCATTATCTCATCTCAAAAGAGTTCATTTTGTATTCTGACCATGAAGCATTAAAGTACATTAATGGTCAACACAAACTCAGACCTCGACATGCACGGTGGGTGGAGTTTTTGCAAGCTTATACTTTTCACATCAAGCACAAAAGTGGTGTTACAAATCGTGTGGCAGGCGCCTTGAGTCGAAGACGTTCCTTGTTGTCCACAATGCAAGTTACTGTTCTTGGTTTTGAAAAGGTTAAAGAGTTGTACCAAGAAGATGGTTTCTTTAGTAAAGTGATTAATCTATGCACCAGCGACCCTTATAAGGAATTTATTTTGCAAGAAGTTTTTCTTTTCCATGGAAACCGTTTGTGCATTCCAAATTGTTCGCTTCGACTTGAAATAATCAAGGAAACTCATGAGGGTGGACTCGGTGGTCATTTTGGGAGAGATAAAACACTTTCTTTGCTCAAGGATCGATTCTATTGGCCAAAAATGATGAAGGATGTTAGTCATTACATATTGAGGTGTCGAACATGTCACCTTGCAAAGTCAACTTCTAATAACACGGGACTTTATACTCCGCTGCCCATACCTAGTGCACCATGGGAAGACGTAAGCATGGACTTTGTAATGGGGCTGCCACAAACTCAACGAAAAAAGGACTCGATAATGGTTGTTGTTGATAGATTTTCAAAAATGGCACACTTTGTGCCATGTTCCAAGAAAATGGATGCTACCAATGTTGTTGATCTATATTTCAAGGTGTTGGAAATGTATATATTTAAAATACGTAAATGTCCGGATTCGAACTCGTGACCACGGGATTGCACACATTAACGAATGAGAATTAAAGTTAATAATTAATGTTTATGTTTACGATTAATTATTGCACATTAAGTCCGGTTAACGATCGTTAAGTATTTAACGGAAAAATGACTAACGACCGTTAAATGAAAAGAGAAGGACTAGTAATGGAAAATCTTGAAAGTGAAAAGTTATGGGTTTTCCCTTGGGCTTTCATCATGGCCGGCCAAGGGGGCTTCTCAAGTCCTAATCCATAACTTGTTCCCAAAGTTTTCTATCTACTATATAAACAAGGCTAGGTTCTAGGGTTTTTCATAACTTTGTGCATTGAATTAACCCTAGATCTCTCATATCCTCTTTATTGTCCCTATTCGGCCGAACACCCCTAGTTAGGGAGTTTGGTTTCGTTTTTCCTTAAAACGAGGACTTGTGTTAGATCTAGCAATCGCTTGATTCGTTGGTTAATTTGTGTGTACAAGAACGTGGTTGTAAGACATTATTCTTACAACAATTGGTTTGAGTTGTAAAACGGTAAGGGACAACTCTTTAAACCACTTCTTTGGTTTGCTCAAGAGATGTGACATTCGCAAGAGGTACGTTACGCATACTTTCAGTTAATTAATTTATTTGTTATGATCTTTAGTCTTCCGCTGTGTACTCTTGATGTCTACATGTTTTATTGTATATCATGTATTATAAACTCAATAGTGGTTTCAGAGCCAAGTTTAACAAGTAATTAATTACTGAAACACATAATTAAAATAAACATGTTGTGTTATTATTTGTATGCGTAGATGTAGGGTTTGCAAAACCTTAACCCTAATTGTTTAGGGGGGGTGTTTTTTTTGGTGCCCTAATTAGGGTTTTGTAAACTAAAGTTTTAATTGGATTAGAAACCCTAGGATGCATGCAATTTTATGTGAATTGTGTAACTCTGTTTTATTGCATTAATTGTTAAGTGTAATTTTATGTCCATGATAATTACATGCATGTTTTATCATGGATCTGCTTTTATTGTATGTCTTTCTTGTTTAAGTGATATACATTAAATTATGATAGATCTAAAATTGGGGAAGACCTCAATAATTAGTATTTAATCAATTATGTGCTATGTGGTATATGTTTAATTTTGACTTACGCAATCGATGAATCGATGCATGTGGCTCACCTTGTACATAGCTGAAAACGGGTGAAAGTCTTAATTAAATATATACATATTGACAGATCTAGAATTGATTATTAATAGGATTTATCAAAAAGGTTTGCATGTGGCTATTTGATATGCATGACTTTTTATATGTTATGCATTCATTGTTTATTTGTTTATTTTTTTAAATACTTGCTTGTTTGTTATGTGTAACAAGGGTATTTTTATAAGAAAAATAAACTGACCTAAACAATGGTGAAACATGTACTTTTAAGCATAGTAATCGTAATCGTTTAATTTATTGATTTTTTGCACAAAATAGTTAGAACGGCTCACCCATTAATGACAAACTGTGTGATGGGTATAAGGAGGGACCGCATTAAATTGTGACGCCCTAAAGATGAGGGTTATGTTTCGCGCTGACCTGATTCTCCGCTCGTTTGTGCGTCTTAATGGAGCTACCAAGTATTCCTATATGTGTGCATTAAATCTTAAGGGTGAATTACTTTAATCTCTACGCGCCACTTTTGTGGTAATTATCCGAATAACTTGGGTCTTATGACTCATGCAGTAGTAGGATATAGTAGTTATTAAGGTAATTTTTTAATTGGTTATCCAATACCTCAATTAAAGTTTGATGATGAAAAGCTTAAACCATTAAAACAAGGATATAAATGTTTTAATAAAAACTATGCTACGAAGATGAATGCATGACATCTTTATACATATTTGATTTGACATCAATTTGAGTTATATGCCATCCAACGAAACGGAAACACCTAAGATTACCTTTTATTTGCGCGAGAACGTGATTTAAATCGTAATCGAAGGGTAAAATGTCCACGTGTCGTGAGAACGGGCATGGACGATTTTGCAGTTTCTAAAGTTGGACAACTTAATTGAGTTAGGCGGTGAGAACTGGCAACTCGAGGCATAAGATGGGATAAAACATGTTTACATGGCGATTGATATTGGCTATATGTAAATCCCATAAATCTAGGAATTGCAATTGAAATTGGCAATTGAGCAAAAGCTCTACCATTTTGTATAAGGTTCATTACTAGCAGATCAACTGACGTGATGAAATTATGACAATTTGGATCCTAGTTTTCAATAATAATTAATTGGTTATATGAATATGAACCTTGGGTATTTAATTGTTTATTGAAAAGGAAAATTATCAAAATACTAATTATGGTTTTTTGAACTTTTTCTGTAGATGGCTCAACCTGAAAACACTATGAGCTTAATGTCATATGCTTTCAAAGATATGATTGAAAGAGACAAGCTGACTGGCCCTAATTTCAATGATTGGCATCGTTCACTTAGGATCATCCTTCGTGTTGCCAAAAGGGTTGAAATTTTGACTACACCTCTGCCTGATGCTCCTCCCAACACGGCAACTGCTCTTGAACAAGAGGCATATCGTGTTGAATATGAGAAGCACAATGATGTGGCGTGTCTAATGCTTTCGAGGATGTCTGCTCAATTGCAAAAACAATTTGAGCACTATCCGCCTATGAGCATGCTAGATGAACTCAAACGTATGTTTGAGAAGCCACCTGTAGCTGAACTATATGAACTTATTGAAAAGGTTCATAGCTGCAAGCAGGAGGTTGGCAAATCTGTCTCCGACCACGTCCTCGAGATGAAACATCACTTGGACCAATTGGAGAAGCTCGGTTGTGGTTACTCGAATGATGTATGTGTCGGCCTCGTCAATCACTCCCTTAATCAGGATCGATTTGGTGATTTTGTCCGAAATTTTAACATGCATTGCACGGGGAAGACAGTGAATGAGTTACATGCAATGCTTGTAGACATCGAGAATAGATTGCCAAAGAAGGCTCCTACACCTGCTGTGCTTGCAATACATGGTGGTAGGGTAAATAAGCCAAAGCCGCAAGCAGATAAGAAAGGGAAAGGAAAAGGAAAGGGGAAACAAGTTACATCCCACCAGCTCCTAAGAAGAACCCTGGAAAGAAAAAGGAGAATCCTAAGAAGGATTTAACTTGCCACCACTGGAACTCACCTGGTCACTGGAAGCGGAACTGTCCAGTTTATCTGAATGAGTGCCTTCAGAATAAAAATAAGATGGTGCCTAGCTCATCAGGTATTTTTATGTTTGAATTATTTTCTTTTCCTCATAAGCAAAATTCCTGGATATATGATACAGGATGTGGTACTCACATATGTAATACATCGCAGGGACTTAGAGGAGCAAGGAAGCTGACCTGTGGAGAAAGATACTTGTACGTTGGCAATGGAAAGCGTGCAGCTGTTGAAGCCATAGGGACTTTTGATTTAGTGTTGCCTTCGGGGCTTAATTTTAGAACTAAATAATTGTCATTATGCACCCTCCATTGTTAGGGGTGTTATTTCAGTTTCTTTGTTAAAAGATATTGGTTTTGTGCACACTTTTACAAGTTATGGAATTTCTGTTTCTTTAAATAATGTTTTTTACTTTAATGCAATTCCTATTCTTGGTGTGTTTGAAATTGATATGGATGGTTGTATATCCAATGAAAATAATTCGTTGTATAGCATTACCAATAAGAAGAGCAAGTTGAACTGTGACTCTTCTTATCTTTGGCATTGTCGCCTTGCCCATATAGGAAAGAAACGCATGGAAAAGCTGCAACACGATGGGCTTTTACAAACGGTCAATGATGAATCATTTGACAAATGTGAGTCTTGCATAGCTGGGAAGATGAAAAGGAAACCTTTTTCACCACAAGTGGAAAGGGCTTCTGATCTACTTGGATTGATACACACTGATGTGTGTGGTCCACTTAGACATGTGTCAAAACGTGGTGCTTCCTACTTCTTAACCTTTACGGATGATTTCAGTCGTTATGGTTATGTTTATTTAATTAAACATAAACATGAAGTCTTTGAAACATTTAAGGTTTTCAAAAGTGAAGTAGAATTACAACTCGGTAAGAAGATTAAAGCTCTTCGATCCGATAGAGGTGGTGAGTATATAAGTCAAGAGTTCAAAGATTACTTAGCTGAGTGTGGAATTATCCAGCAACTCACATCTCCTTATACTCCACAACAAAATGGTGTATCTGAAAGGAGAAATCGTACTTTACTTGACATGGTACGATAAATGTTTGAACTTACGACTCTTCCTTTTACTTTTTGGGATTATGCCCTTGAAACTGCTATTCGCATTTTGAATATGGTTCCAACGAAGAAGGTTGTTAAACCTCCATATGAAATATGGACATGAAAAGCTCCCAACTTTTCTTACTTAAAGGTCTGGGGATGTGAGGCGTCTGTTAAACGTGACACACCAGATAAGCTCCAAGCCAGATCTGTTAAGTGTATCTTTGTAGGATACCCTAAGGAAACTATGGGTTACTACTTTTACTACCCAGCTGAGAACAAAGTCATTGTGGCTAGGTATGGAGATTTCCTTGAAAGGAATCTCATATCTCAAGAACTCAGTGGGAGAGTATATGATCTAGAATATGATCAAGAAGATACAACACCTTCTGAAACTACTAGTCAACTTCAAGAAGAGCCTGAAAGCTTAGGCGTTCCTCCTGAAGTTGTTCCCATTCGTAGGTCTGTAAGGACTATACGTGCACCTGACCGTCTATGTCTTAACGTAGAGGTGGAGGAAAATATGGTTGGGGATCTTAATGAACCTGCCAACTATAAGGCTGCCATGGCTAATCCTGAGAAGGATAAATGGCAGATTGCTATGAATGGGGAAATGCAATCCATGAAAGATAATGATGTCTGGATTGAAGTTGACCTTCCTCCCAATGCTAAAGTCGTTGGAAGTAAGTGGATCTTCAAAAAGAAAACTGACATGGATGGCAATGTACACACCTACAAGGCTCGTCTAGTGGCTAAAGGTTTTACTCAAACCTATGGCATTGACTACGAGGAGACATTTTCTCCTGTAGCGGACATAAGAGCTATTAGGATTCTCATAGCTATAGCTGCACACTATGACTATGAGATTTGGCAAATGGATGTCAAAACCGCTTTTCTGAATGGCCGTCTAGATGAAGACATCTATATGGCACAGCCGGAGGGGTTTGTGAATCCATCATTTCCTAACCATGTATGCAAGCTTAAGAGGTCCATTTATGGACTAAAGCAAGCATCAAGGCAATGGAATAAAAGATTCGATGGAGAAATCAAAAGTTTTGGATTTACTCAGAATCTTGATGAGCCATGTGTATATCACAAAGCTAGTGGGAGTCGTGTTACTTTCCTTGTTCTGTATGTCGATGACATATTAATCATAGGAAATCATATACCAAGTCTGAATGAGGTGAAAGCCTATCTTGGTAAATGTTTTTCGATGAAGGACTTAGGGGAAGCAGCATATATACTCGGAATTAAGATCTACAGGGATAGATCAAGGCGGCTAATTGGTTTAAGCCAAAGTGCTTACATTGACAAAATATTGAAGAGATTCAATATGCAAAATTCCAAGAAGGGATTTTTGCCAATGCAAGTAAATCATGGTTTGAGCAGCCAAGGTTGTGCTTCAACACCTGCAGAGGTGGCGCGTATGAAGAAAGTTCCTTATGCTTCGACTGTAGGATCCATCATGTATGCGGTACGATGCACAAGGCCTGATGTGGCGTTTGCTCAAAACTTGACCAGTCGGTATCAACAGAATCCGGGTGAAATTCACTGGACTGCTGTTAAGCATATTCTCAAGTAGCTTAGGGCTACAAGAGATATGTTCATAGTATATGGGGGAAATCCAGAAGCAGAACTGTCTGTTACAGGTTACTACAATGCATCTTAGAAGTGTGACAAAGATGATACGAAGTCTCAAACGGGTTACATTTTTGTCATCAATGGAGGTGATGTGGATTGGAAGAGCAAGAAACAGACAACACTTGCGATGTCTGCTACATAAAGTGAGTACATAGCGGCGTCTGAGGCTGCCATGGAAGCTGTTTGGATAAGGAAGTTTGTTTCGGGGCTTGGTGTTATGTCGTCGATTGAAAATCCTATTAAAGTATATTGTGACAATTCTGCTGCAATAACTTTTGCCCATGAACCTGGAGTCATGAAGGGCACCAGACACTATCCTAGACAATATCACTATGTTCGAGAGCAAGTCGAGATAGGTGAAATTGAGTTACTCAAAGTTCACACAGATGATAACCTAGCAGATCCTTTAACGAAGGTCTTACCTGGTGAAAAACTTAATCATTTGTCTAATAAGTTTGGACTTCGTTTAGCTAGTAGTTTCATGCCCATCTGTGACTAAGTATTTTAGAAAAAAGGATATTGTAAACATTATTATTGAAATGAAATAAAGTATTTTGTTATGTTTATTATTCATTTATTATGATGTTATCCTATATTTGCATGTTTAAATCCTTGAATAACTTAAGTTATTCTAAATAGTCCGTTGTCAATCAATAACATGGGAATGATATTGAATTAAGACAAATCTGAGTATTAGTTAGAATATATTTGAAAGTATATTGATGCGTAGCATGACTAATTTCAGATGATATTCAATGAATTGAATATAGGACTTATCCCACCCGCAAGAACGTGGTTGTAAGACACTATTCTTACAACAATTGGTTTGAGTTGTAAAACTGTAAGGGACAACTCTTTAAACCACTTCTTTGGTTTGCTCAAGAGATCTGACATTCGCAAGAGGTACGTTACGCATACTTTCAGTTAATTAATTTATTTGTTATGATCTTTAGTCTTCCGCTGTGTACTCTTGATGTCTACATGTTTTATTGTATATCATGTATTATAAACTCAACACAAGGAGGTTGTTAAGTTACATGGAATTCCCAAGACAATTACAAGTGATCGAGATCCAAAGTTTGTGAGGCATTTTTGGAGAACACTTTGGCGAAAACTGGGAACAAAACTACAATTCAGTTCAGCCTATCATCCTCAAACAGATGGGCAAACTAAGTCGGTGAATCGTAGTTTGGGAAATTTACTAAGAAGCCTAGTCGGGGAAAATATACGACAATAGGATCTTGTACTACCACAAGCAGAGTTCGCTTACAACAGATCTTGTAGCCAAACTACTGGTAGGAGTCCGTTTGAGGTTGTGTATGTATGCAATCCTTCGAGTCCTCTTGACCTTGTACCTCTACCCATAAACTTGAGTTATAGTGGTGATGGAGATGAACGTGCGAGAGTTATCAAAGAGTTACATGAAAAAGTAAAATTGAAAATCGATAAGCAAAATCAGAAGTATGCAAAGCAAGCTAACAAGCACAGAAAGGCAGCAATTTTCAAAGAAGGCGACTTGGTTTGGGTCCACATGAGTAAGGAGCATTTTCCGCCTGGCCGACATGCTAAACTCCAGCAACGAAGTGATGGTCCATTTAAAATAGTGCGATGCATGGGGGACAATGCTTATAAAGTTGAATTGCCTGGACATCACCGAGTCTCTGCTACCTTTAATGTTAAGGATCTTTCTGCGTATCATGGTGAAAATGAGTTGAACTCGAGGACGAGTTCTTTTCAACCAGGGGAGAATGACACAGTTGACCTTAACCTATGCAATACTAAGTTCCAAAGTAACATAGCTTTTGGGAATGAATGGGATCAAGTGTAGCTTTTGGACTTTCTGCCTGCTGTCATTTACTTTCAAGAACCTGCTCATTTTCTAGTCTTTAATAAAGTTGGGTGTTTCAATAATAAATATAGGATGGGTAGCTGAATAAGTATTTGTAATGAATGCTTTTGTGCCTATATGAAGGGCCTAGAATTTCATTGTATGACATACATGAAACAAAGAAAATAAACAATGAGTGTTTGCCATTTGTGAGTTGAATTTTATTCCTCCAAGTGTGTGTGTTAAGTGTTGTGTTTGCTAACTCCTTGTGCTCATCTCTGTTGATCGGTGTCGGTCTCTTTGAGATATGGCAGCGTTCAGAATTTATGTTATGGATACTAGCTAGAGAACTTCTTTATGATGAAAGTTATTGTGCATTGCTGATAACTTACAATCTGGTTCTGTATCTATATTTTATTTTATATTTATTTCTTTCCTGGGAAAGATTCAAAATGGTTTATAAACTATAAAGAATGACTTCAAGTTCAAACAGTATATGCAACGTTTACTAAGACCAAAAATGAATTGCTTTTATGTCATAGACTCGTGGTCTGTTTCAACTTTCAAGTAAAAAACAAAATACTACATTTTATATTAGAGTTACAGACTTACAGTAGCTCTAAATAGCAAGTTCCAACTTGAGTCACAGTAGCTACAATTGCTTACAGAGCCCCTAAATAAACATTGATCAGCTAAAACCACTTGAGTCACAGTAGCTCCAATAACAAGTTCCAACATCAAAAACTAATAGTCTAGCATTGTTCACTAAATCAAAATCTGTCAATAACAAGTTCACAGTAGCTCACAATATCTTGGACAATTTCCACCATAAAAGTATGACAAAGTCCTCCTCATCATCTAACTCAATTGTTGGTTCTTTTAGATATTTTTTCAACTCGTCGTCAACTCCACTCGATCTATTTGCATTTTGAGTTTTAAACGAATTCAAGAAAGTATTACCATGCCGACGAGTTGTGTTGCTACTTTGCTACTGAGTAATTTCAGGTTGATTGTTAAAATAGAGAATAAGTCTGTATTTTCTTTCTGTTTTGTACCTTTCATAAGTCTATATTTTCATTTGGCCGGTGATGAGTAGGAAACGGTCCCGGGATTATATTCACCCGCTAAAGCCGCGTAAGATTCGTTAACCAGAGAGAACAAATTCTGAACAAATTTGGGATAAGTCTATATTTTCATTTGGGATGTTAACCAGAGAGAACAAATTCTGAACACTTAGTAAGATTTGTTCAAGTGGATATGATTCCATCAAGTAATCTCAATGCACACTTATCTGCACTTTGCATATTCATATTTACACCATATTTGTTTTGGATTTTGAAACGCTTCTTATGTACTAATTAAATTGAACTAAACGCCTCATCTTTATTTTATTATCACATTCGACATAATTACTTAGATCTGCTTGTTTGATCACGTACTACATACTTACAACTGATGGAATAAGAATGTAAGTTATAACTGGTTGATGCTATCATTTATCTCAAAATTTCACAGGTTTTTATATATGGTAGATTAACAAAATGGAAATGAGATGAAACATGGTCAAAAAAGAAAAGAAACGTTACATCAAATATTTGCACAACATAAACCAACAATATCGAAAAAAGGTTTTCAATTAAAGAGATACATAAAAGTGTTTACGCCCAAATTGCCATAACAGACATGCCTCCGGCACCTAATAATACTGCAAGATATGCGATTGCTTGAAGCTTCATATCATCTTGAAGCCTTTTGCCCAAAAAGTCGGCTGCGAGTAGATCCACCAACGCCATGTAATTCAGCAGCCCCGCTGACACTGCATTTAGTACTCCAACCACCACCAAAGCAGCCGGACTATTTTCTTGGTACCCGTTGGATAGCAAAATCCCAAGTGCTATACCAAGTGGAGTTGTCACTGAGAAGAAAAACACCAATATCCCCTTCATCTTCATCTCATAGTCGGCCTGTAACATTCCATCACTAAACTATATCAGAGAATTATAGATGATTAAAATAGAATGCTTGTTAGGAAAGCTTAATTAGGTACCTGAAGAATGCAACCACCAAGTCCCATTCCTTCAAAGAACTGATGAAAGCATAAAGCAGCCACAAGTGGTCTTATTGTGCACATATTATCCGATGCACCCATTGATAGTCCTATCACAACCGAATGCACAACTATTCCTAGCTCTAATACCTGCATATATGCGCAATAAAATCAATTTTCAGTACCCATTAATTCATCAAATATTAAGAGTAGTATTCATTGCTGAATAATTAGCAGTCGCTTAATACAAGTTGTATAATAAGGTTAATAAGGTACCTGAGCAACCACGCGGTACCGCCTCAACTGTGATGCACGATCATCAACCCTAGACATTACGTCACCATGGCAATGACCCATTACTTTCATTTCCGGATCTGGATTTTTGATCCCATTATTGTTCCTACTATACTTCTTGAACCCACTCATCATATACGAATCAATCATCAACGTTCCCACAGCCGACATCATAGCAATAAATGTAGTAAAAGGAAACTTACTCCATGGCTTTTCAGGCAAACATATGGACGTCAAACACTCAAAAGAATCAGGCAAAACATGCATGTAACCAGTTGCAAGAATCACACCAGAAGCAAACGCTTTAACCAACACAAATAGCTTCGTATCAGGGTGTAAAGCTGGCACAGACTTAGAAACCAAAGGTAGAGTAACACCCATCATACTAGTAACAAGAATCGCAGCAATGGCTATTAGTTTAAGCTTTAACGATCCAGTTTTGCTATGACACGGTCCGCCCGTGGCCTTTTGGCATTCTTCGATGAGGCCTTTTGATTCTTGTCCCGTGGGTTCGGTTGCCAGAGATTGTGTTACAATGGTGGTTATGAGAAGAAAAATGATGAGTAGATGGTTGGTTTTCATCATTATTGTTAATCTGTTAATGAAATGTGGTTTAGTGAATTAGTAAAACTATATGGAATCAAATTCTAGCTAGCAACTACTCCGCAGCGAATAATAGCATGTCCATTATTAGGTTTATAAACGTAGATAATCTTAGAGGTCTCCATTTTCGATTTAACCCTCATTAATATTTAGTTCACTTAAAGTTTTGTATGTACTCATGTTGACAATCTGGAGTTAAATTATTCAAACTATACCTATCAATGATTAACGTTGAAAAGGACTAGTGTTAATTAAAACACTTTTATTAACAAAACCGGTGAGGATACTAAGGGTGCGTTTAGTTGGAGAAAAAATTCTCTTGTTTTCTATCTCTAGTTTTGTAAAAATTTAGAAGAGAAATTTATCTTCACAAAACGCTTAAAAATATAGAAAACGCGTTTAGTTGATGTTTGTATTTTCTATTTTGAAGAATGAGGAGGGTTGTGGGTTACAAAGGAAAACAAGGAAAATAACTAAAATTTGTTTTGTAGTTTCCTTGTTAAGTTAGGAAATATAGGATTTTGTGTTTTGCAAAACATTTTGTTGAAAAACGTTGATTTGAACACAATCTCTATTTTCTTTGTTTTCCAGAAAACATTTTGTAGAAAACAAGGTTGTTTTCCTCCAACTAAACGCACCCTAACTGTTTTTTTTCATTTTACACCTCATGTATAAACGCCAAGTATGTTCAGATTAATCTCTATTAGAGATGCATGAGAAGTTTTATTTTTCCTCAAACGAAGTATATGAGAGCTAGTTAAAGGCATCTTTACTCCAGTTTAGATACTAAATCTTATGTATAGCTCTTGACGTTAATGCATGCACATTATAATCAAATGTTCTAAACTGATTATATAATGATAAGTATATCATACTATATACTCCGTATAATACAACAAGATTTCTTAACATAATAATTATATGTAACGCATGATTATGTATAAAATTATGGTTCAATATATACCTCTAGTGATAGATCCAACTGAAACAAGAACACAAACACCGATTCGAACACAAACACTAAGATTGAACGAGATATGATCGAGACCCAAACCTACACACACACGAACAGCACGTACCAGTCACGAACCAAAGCCCTCACAAACACGAACATAAACTGTATCTAAGCACAAACCACAACCCGAACAAAACTCGTACCTACTTGAAGCTATAATACCTAAAAACTTAGGTTTTGTGGAAGAGTGATAATTTATACACTCCAACTATTGATTCGCACACTCACAAGTACAAGTACAACATGAAATGGAGTGTGTCAATCTATAGTTGGAGTGTGCAAATCATTAGCCTTTGTGGAAAGAGCGGATTGAAGGTGATATAAAAGTGTGTTAAACGAATTCTTTCAAAAATAACGGGATGAGATATATATGTTGGATGACCGAGTATTACTCTAGTTTGAATATTTTGAGGTTATCTTGAATTTATTTATTAGTTCATTTTATATTACATACTAGGTTATGTTAATTAAGTAATAATTTTTTATACGTTAGGAAACTTTTCAGTCACTACCACATTTACCAGTTTCCTCATCGACGTTTTCCCTGGCGACAAATGTCGCTGGGGAATCCGCACTAAACGACAAAAATATATCCTAAGTGGCACAGATTCTCGTAGAAAAGTCAGCTAAATTATTGAGAAGTTTTCCCCGGCGACATGTCGCCGGGGATTCAGCGGTTATATTTTGACCGAATATTTCTTTGTAAAACGTGGCGGGAATTTTTCCCGCTTACTTTTCCCCAGCGACATATCGCCGGGGATTCATTTGTTTATTTAAAAATTCGTAATTAGTGTTAATGTCTCTTACCGTGACGTGGACAAGAGTTTCCCCAGCGACATGTCGCCGGGGATTCTCTTTGACTTCGTTGGCTTTAACAAAAACATGGAGCCAAGAATTCCCACAAAAAACATGGCGCCAAAACTTCCCACCAAAAGCTAACAGATCTGTTTTATATATCACAAAAATCTACCAGATCTTATCCTCAAAACCACTCAACCTTGAGATCTTATCCCACCAAAATATAATAGATCTTATCCTCAAAACCACTCAAAACCTGAGATGGAGCAATTTAATCCTTTTATGTGTTCTTGTGGAGCAGGAAATATAAAATTAAGAACATCACATAGAGAATATTCATCTGGACGACAATATTATTCATGTCTACTGTCAAAGGTGAACAATCATACATTTCTTATTTATGTAAATATACAAATAATTGGGTTGTAAGCTCTTATAATTTTCTTATTATGTAACAGCCCAGAAAAGATAATGGATGTGGATATTTTATGTGGAAGGATGTATTTGACGAGTACTTAAGAACAATCTCTGCACTAACAGAGTGCTCGAGCTGCCATGAAAAAGATCTTAGGATAAGGTTGCTGGAAACACAAAAACATGTGCTAGAGACAAGAGTAAGGTTGCTGGAGGCCAAACTTGAAATGACAACGATTCCTGACGACCACGCATGTCAGTCGGATGCATTACTTCGTGAGCTGTTAGGTGACATGGAAAATCTTCATATGTAGTAGTAGTAGTAGTAGTAGTAGTAGTAGTAGTAGTAGTAGTAGTAGTAGTAGTAGTAGTAGTAGTAGTAGTAGTTGTTGTTGTTGTTGTTGTTGTTGTTGTTGTTGTTGTTGTTGTTGTTGTTCTTGTTCTTGTTCTTGTTGTTGCTGATCAAAGTAGTAGTTGTTCTTGATGTTGTAACCATAACATACCGACTCATCCGTTGAACGTCTAGTGTGTAACCATAACATACCGACTCATCCATTGAACGTCTAATGTGTAACCATAACATACCGACTCATCCGTTGAACGTCTAATGTGTAACCATAACATACCGACTCATCCGTTGAACGTCTAATGTGTAACCATAACATACCGACTCATCCGTTGAACGTGTAATGTGTAACCATAACATACCGACTCATCCGTTGAACGTCTAATGTGTAACCATAACATACCGACTCATCCATTGAACGTCTAATGTGTAACCATAACATACCGACTCATCCGTTGAACGTCTAATGTGTAACCATAACATACCGACTCATCCGTTGAACGTCTAATGTGTAACCATAACATACCGACTCATCCGTTGAACGTCTAATGTGTAACCATAACATACCGACTCATCCTTTGAACGTCTAATGTGTAACTGTGGAAACGTAGAGGGGGGTGAATACGTTACCGTTTAAAAACTTTAGATCTTTAGTATCAAATCGCTTATGAAGCTTGTTATAATATGAAAGTACCAATTATTGTTTGTGACTAATATAAAGCATGGTAAACCAAGTTGTCACACAATCATGAACATCAAACCACATCACAAACAATAGTATAGTGCAAGTATAAAAGTAAAGAGATAAAGAAAGGAAAGTGCAAACCGAACACGAGGATTTATAGTGGTTCGGTCACGGATCTCCTTTCCGCCCTACTCCACTCCCCGAGTACCCAACTCGAGAGTTACTTCACTAAATCAACAAGCTCCCTTCTCGGCGGAGAAAACCTTACAATCGTCGCTTACACTTTTTCCGGTACAAAGCTAAATACCGGGTTCTAGTTCGAGGTAGAACCAACCTAACATCGCCTATACAATATTTCCGACACTAAGCTAGATGTCGAGTTCTTTTACAAGGGTACAACCACTCCCAATATGTTTTATGGCCCAACATAATAAACCTTGTGTTTTATGTCACAAACACATAAACCATCTAATCTAGTTTGGTGAAAGTGTTGTTATGATGCAATGATGTTTACACTAATGATCCATGACACAAATGTCTAATGGATATGAATGACTACTTCTAAATGAACTTCCATTGATAGGAAGCCTTCATGATGAAGATCACAAGTTCCCTAAACTTGTTGTGATAGATCTTCAGCTTGTGATGAGTGGAGATGGCTAGATCTCCAAGCTTTCTTTGGTTGATCAAGATGTAGAGTATGCTTACAACAAAGATGAGTGTTAGAAGCATTATGATCATGTGATGGTGAGGGAGATTAATGTATGTTTCTACATTGTTATCTACAGATCTAAATGATGCAAGAAAGGTAGAGAGAAAGTGTGTTGAGGGGATAAATAAACAACTTGGTTTGGCTTGCTATTTATAGCCAAAATGGACAGGAGCGTCCACGGACCACGGAACCCATAAAAGGGTTCTGCCCGTGTACCATTTTGGTACCGTGGGGGTCTGACAGCAAGATTACCAAAATCTTGCCAAAGTCAACCAAATCCATCCAAGATTGTGTAAGCTATGTAGAGTCCAAATCTAAACAAAATATTCTATGAAATCTTTTAGAGATTACAAAGATGATGCATGCCATGATGTAACATGTATTTCCATTTTAAGATTAAAAGGTTTATCAAAGTAAACTTGTAAAATGTATTATGTAACTAGTTAATGAAATGTCTAGTTACCTTTTGAAATACTTGTGAATGCAAAATGTAAAATGAGGTTCTAAATAGAATGGTTAACCTATTAAAATACTTAGTGACTCTAAACGTATTTTAAACATTCTATATGATTTGTTAATGGGTTTGATCATAATGCCACATAACAAACATGTACGAACCTGTGTTGTAACATACGAGGACTTGAGACATCGAGAGGTGTTGAATGTATGTTGAGACAAATGTAATAACAAGTAACTTGTACATTTTACGTTATGTATTACAAGTTACATGTTTGTCATCAATCAAAACAAACGAGACTGTAATAGATTAAATATCGTAATATTTGCACTAACAATCTCCCCCTTTTTGATGATGACAAATATATGTAAATGTAATAGAGAGTAAAATGTAAAAGGTTACTTGCATCCTTACTACCTTTACATTACCTTCTCCGTTTACACTCTTCTCCCCCTTTTGTCGAAACAAAAAGGGCGTGTCCTTGGAGTTTAACTTTATTTCTCCCCAAAAAGGCGAGCTTGCATCATCTCTAGTGAAGTTAAATCGTCCAGTTCAATCCGTCCCTTGTTTGGTAGCGGATCCATGGATCAAATAAAGAGGCTTAACCTACATCAAGGTTAGTTTTATGCAACAAAAATTATGAGAAATATATGAAAAAGAAAAATGCATAGCAATGTTAGCCTATTTTCTCCACTTTTTATCGAAGCACAAATGCTTGTATGAAAAAGTGAGAATGATGCTAGATGCGTGTATGCTCCCCCTTGACGGTTGCTCCCCCTTGTTTGAGGTGTCAGGGTATGATTAAAAACCTATAAAATAAATATTAGTGCAAGACTATATTCGTCATTGGACGAGTGAGTGATATACAACAAAGTGTGTATAAGATGCAATCAGTAAATTCTTGACGGAAGCTCCCCTTGCTCTAGGGCGTCAAGATGAACCTTCAAAATAAATATTAGTATAATAGAAGCTTTGTCTTAAGACAAATATGTCATATACAACCAAGTGTATAGACGATGCAATATGAGTGCTTAAATGATATTCCTCCTTGTTCTAGGGTGTCAAGAAGCACCTAAAATAAGAAAAATAATTGATGCAAACTTCATCCTTAGATGAGTAAATTATATACAATCGAGTGTATATGATGATGAACCTACAATGAAAAACATTAGTGCAATATATTTCATCTTTTTCACAAAGAAAAATAAGATGTATATATGTGATAAATGATATAATCAAAGATCTCATGAAGTGTAGTCTCCTAATTATAATCATAAGAAAAGTGAGAATATAATATGATAAAAACCTACAAAATAGTTCCTAGAAAGAAGATATGAAGTCTTCCACCGGGTGTGCCACTAGTGGTGCTAGTGTTGGTGTCGGTTTACTAGTAGGATTCATGTGGTGATGGTAGATGACTCGAAATTTATAAAAGCAAATTTTCTCTAATCCATGGTGGTGATGATTAGTGAAAGTGGTGATGGAAGGTGGTGGGGATTATGTAGGAAGCTATTAAGGAGTTAGAAACTCGTATGTATAAAATCTATGGATTCATGCAATCCTTTCGTCATGTAAAGTGACCAAAGCTAAGAGGAAAAAAATATTAATGGACATTGCATTTCAATGATGCATAAGGGTTATGATTTGAATGATTTATTGATGCTAACAACCTATTGTTATGAGCAAGTTCTCATATGCTTCAACCCAAGAATAATCAATAATGCGTTCTATCTAAGAATATATAAAAGTGATAACATGAAGATAAATTCGTTTATTGATTGGCACGAATTATGAAAATGACCTATTCTAGGTGACAATGGGAAAGGTAGTATTAGCATGGTTTTGAACGACATGAATGATTATCACTTTGAAAAGAAGTGAAGACAATATGGAAAATACTAATAATAATAATGAGTACCTATATGAGGATGAGAATGACATCATATAAGTGAGAGTTGGATGGACCAACATGTTGGAAATGGCTGTTTTGATTAATATATCGTTTGCACTGACAATGACATGCATGATATATGTCAAGCGAGAAAAAGGATAAGATCCTATGATGGTGTGCTAGATAGTGAAGTTGTAAGGTGCTAGTTTAAGGAAAATCCTAGATTTGTTGATTGTGGAGATGAAGAAGTTTGTAGAACACATGATGTGTTTTTCACTTGATGAGGTATTGGTGCAAACTTGTGATATAAGGTTAAAAAGTTTGAACTAGTTGTGGTTTCGTGAACCGATTTTAGCTAAGTGGTGTTTGCCTATGTGTTGGTATTTTAGAGTCTAAGAGACATAAAATTTGACAAAATACAATTATGTGAATGGATTTTTCTCCCCCTTAATTGGTGGACATCCAACATAATGTGTAATGTATCAAATAAGGAATGACAACAAAGTGTTTAGGAGGTTTTTCGGGTTAACGAAAGAGATGAGTTTAGTGATGTTTTTCTGGATGATGGTTAGCATACAATGAACTTCATCCTTAAAGTCACGTACTTCTTCTCGATTAATACGAGATGATCGTATGATGAGGCATGAGGTTTCCTAATAGGAAGTGAAGAGGATTAGAGTATTTTTATAACTAAATAATGATGGAGGTGATTTTTGGAAGCGGAAGCAAAAATGAGATTTGGAAAGAGGTCGGTTGAAAGACAAAAATGCAAAGCCAACCCTCTAGAACTTAATTCTATATGCTTTTAAACTATATGCAAGTGTAGGGGTCCCATAAAGCATAGTACTAATCTACGTAGCAATAAAGGGGATTATGCAAAATGAGCATATAAAAGTTAGAACCAATTGAGATAACAAATGATTTGTTATCAACCTACAAAACAAATTTGTTAGTTACAAAATATGTTAACATGATAGAAATCAATTGATAACATATTATATAAGCAAAAACACATTGCACTTTAGTAGACAAGAAATCACCATACAAGATAGCATCAAGACAATCATATTATGCAAGAATACAACTTTATTCAAGACATTTCATTTTGAGATTGTTTTGTCGTTAGACTTAGACGCTTAAGCATACTTTGCTTGTAAATTAACACAACAATCTATGTGATTAATTTGTAAGATAAAAAGGCTTCTAAAAGTTTGTCATACCAAAAGCACTTTGACATATTATATGTGCACATGTAGCAAACAAATAGTGTGACAAGAAGCAAAAGAAACAAGATGAAAGATTCATGCAAGCCATGTTTAAGACATAACAATTTGGAGCATGTATCATTTGGATCGTACTACACATAGATATAATGAATGCCAACTAATAGCTTTCAAACACAAACTTATCATATCAGAATTATCACGTATCAAAATGACATATTATGATTTCATAAGTAACATGTTAATCATGCTAAAACTAATTCAAAAGTAAGTATCATGCAAATAAAGTTTTAGGTTTAAACGTTTAGTAGCATGAAACAAGAATACAAGCATTATAAAGATAAAACCGTACTAAGGTTTACACATTTGACTAGTTATCAAAAACTAAGATAATGTCAAATCAACTTATCGTATCAAACAAGAACATGTAATCAACACATGTAAGTGCAATGCAAGTAGTTTTAAAATAAAAGTCATATATACTATTTGTTTGATTAGTATTCCTAAGGCGAGGCAAACTATCAATGTTTTAACACTTACTTTAGGCAAGTATAGGAATACAGATTTTTCAAGTTGGAGAATGAATATGAGACTATTACTAGTGGTGCTCAATTAAGGCTAAACACGGCCATTTTTACGGGTGATTCTACATACCCAACTTCTCTCCAGGAAGCAATTCAACCGTTAGGTCAAATTGAGTTTCTAGTGCAATAGGTTCTCCAGTAGTCATTCTCATCCATGTTAGAAAGATGAGAATTCCTACTTTTGCATATTAAAGTGCATAAAAGATGATAGTTTACCAATACTTGGCTTAATGTGACTTAACTAATATGCAATATAACTAAGGTGATGAAGACGTCATGTTATACACATGAGCTTTAACAATGGTGTGTTTGATAAACAATGTGTTTTAATATTGTGTTTAGAATCGAAAGTTGTTCAAATTACACAGCTAATTGTATGATCTAATGGATGACATCTTGTACTTTAAATGTGAATTGATCATCTAATACTAGAGAATGGAATATGTTAAACTAAGAACGTTCTCAAGAAAGCTCTTTGGAACATTATTTAATAAGAATCTAAGTGAGGTTACCAACTTCAATAGATCTTGTGTATGCTCTAAAATTGTGTAGTTTTAACCTTGGATGTGCACTCGGTTTGAGCAAGGTTAGGTTATGATGTACGCTTAAAAAGAAATAGATACAAATAGTATCTTTCAACAAATGAGATTATCCCATGGGATAAATTTATCATGCTTATGAAAACAAGTATGACAAGATGAATTGGATATGCTAGTTCACAGAACTTGTAGATGTTTGTTTCAAGATCATTTAGCCAATGAGGTGTAATGAAATCTCTTGTAACACAACTATTTATGTCGCAAGAGTGATGCATAGGATATACAATATCCTTTTAACAAAATGAAAGCTTAACGCATGAATCTTAGTCATAATGTTCTTCAAAACATCATGTTTTCCTAAATGAAGATATGAAGCCAAAGTGTTTGAATCGGATAATCCCATCTAAATAAACTTGGTCTCAAGATTATATTCACTAGATGATGACATGAGGAATTCACTCGAGTTTCTTATGTATACTCCTCAAGAGTCATTGTTGCTTGGGGTGTATGATGTTGGCTTTGAGATTGCATTTTAACATATGTTGTTAAAATGTTGATTTGAAGTTTAACGAAATTTATGCAGAAGTTTAACGACAAAGTATTACTAATACTTTGATTATTTGTGAAGGTAGTACTACTTATACCTAGTGGAAATTGACAACAATTACCAAGAGCACCATGCTTATTTGATAGTTGAGGTTCTAGCCATAATGAATTATCTAAGTCCTTATATGTGGGAAAGGATGGTTGAGTTTGTTCAAACGTGCATTTGATTCAGTACAAGTGTTGGACACAAGGGATTTTTGAGCAATACACTCAACGAATTCAAATGATGGCAAGGATGGTGGATTGGTTGATCTAGGTGGTAGGTCTTCTAGTGTGTCTAAATAAGGATGTGGTGATGTAGGGGTTTGTTGTGCTGTGGGAGTACTTAGGTTGATTATTTGTCCACAGATGTTGAACACAAAAAGTACGGATACTAATTCTTATGGTTCATTGGTTACTACAACTAGCGGGTGAAGTGCTTGAAGTTTTGGTTATGTCTATGAAGCTTAGGGGCTGAGGTATAGGTTCACCTTGAAAGGGCACGTTTGATTTAAAGGATGCTCTTGGAAGTTCATGAGTAATACGCTTAATGGTGCCAAAAGATGGAAGAGGGATAGTAGGTGTCTAAGAGGGATAAGTGGCACAGTGGGTTGTTTGTTTTGGATAAGTGTTTCAACATGTGTTGTTAAAATACTTGGGTGTTGATTTTTCGGATATGACTTTTAATGACTACAATCGTAAGTCGCATATACTTGAATATTTCGGATGAACTACTTAAGTTGTCAATCATAATTTGTTGAGCTTAGATTGAACTCAAGGATAACAAGACTTGATAGTATGTCTTTAACATACGTGTGAGTTATGACTCTATGCAAATACTTATCGTCTTGAAGGATGACACATTATTTTCATGTTAACCAAGTGAGGTAAAACAATATCTATAGTCATATGATAGACTTGTGTATGATATCTTTGCAAATAATGAGTCCAGATTTGTTAGTCTCGGTAAGTCATCTAAGTCATCCGCAAACGGGTGAGGAGATGTTGGGAGGTAATGAGTCTGAGGATGAAGAGTTCAAGTTAATGAAGCAACAAGATCGAATACTAATCCTAGTGGTTTTCTTAAGTGGCTTATTTGAGGTTAAGGATTTAGTCATTTTGATTTTGCTTTAAGAAATGCTAAGCTTGAGGAAAAGTAACAGTGAAGGTGTGAAAATGATCATCTTGAATGTGTTGATTTATGGAACTAAGGATTCATGGATTTGATGTTAATCCATACAAAGATGTTAGTTTCTAATGAGATGGAAGTGTCTAAAATCATGTCAAACATCCTAAGTTAATCCATTGAGGATGTGTTGAGTGAGGTATGAAAGATATGCATTAACAACTATCCTAGAAACGAAGTTTGGTAAATTAGATTGCGGGATTTAGTAAAATTCAATAACTTACCTGTAGGATTCACGGCACCATTTCTTTACACAGCCGGAACCCTTAAATTGGTGCCGCCTGGTCCGCTTGTACAGGTATGGCGGTACCAAAATACATAACAGACGGTACCAACATTTTGGTGTCGTCTGATCCGTGGACACCAGAAAAGTTCACAGACCCATTTTTTAGGTGTCGGGGAGTTTTCTGAAACCTGAAATTTTGCTTAAAACATGTGACATTAATTACTTCTAGTTAGGAAAAGTCGATAACACATATACAAATATAGTGGAGCATAGACTTTGACCAAGGGCTAACAATTTTCACATAAAAGTGAAAATGGGTAAAATTTGATAACACACTTGTGCTATCCACCTGCATAAACCGGTTAGCATACAACATTGTTTTAAGTCATATTATCATCCTACAAAGTAAAAACAAATAAATTACATCATACAACATTGTTTTTGTCCTTGTACCAAACACTCTCTTAACACCTTCATTTTTCAAAGTACTTGACTAATTTACTTAGTACTCATTGCTAAGAGAGTTATGACATTTCATAAGTTATGCGAGATGTTAGTAACCTATGCAAACGAAGTGATCTAATTCTACAAGCGATGGTAAAATAATTTTCCAACATAGTGCACAAAATCTAGCAAATAACCTATTGTGCATAAACAAGAAATCGTCAAACAAGCGAATAAATAACATGGCAAGATTGACACTTATATTATGCAAACAAACAAGTGTAAACAAAAATTTGAAAAATAAGCAAGCAACATATATGCAAACAACATAAACAAGTGGTCATTTAGCATAGCATAACAAGAAAGACACTTTTCGTCATTTTGCGTTTAAATATGACGATGTATACCAAGCTTGATTAGTTTTCTTTAAACATATTACCAAATTATTTAGTTTCAAAGGAAGTTGTATCAAAGTTCTAAGAATACCAACTTAAATTGCTTGATTCAAAAATTTGAGTTTTTATGTTAAAGCGAAACTCAATATTTTAGACATACTGTAGTATTTGGTCTATTTCACTTATTTAAAATTAGACTCAGGCCATGAGAGTATTTTTAAATGAAAGTAGACTCAATTCCTTTTAAAATGATAGGTGGTTCGACTCGTACGGACTTACGGTTAATTCGTTATGATTTTTTGAAGTTGCCCAAAAAAAAACTGCATACTGTACAGACGGATTCCACGGAACCAAATAAAGGGATCCGCCCTTTATAAGATTTGGTGCCGTGGTCCTCTGAGACAGATTCACCAAAACTAGTATTTGACCTAGAGAAAAACGTGTGCGACTTACTAGATTTCATAGTAAACATATAATACACATATTTAACAACATATCTACTTATGTAACTTATCTTAAACATTTACGGAGGTGATTTTTCAACTAGATTTATAGTTATCCCAAACACTCCTTTAAAATCATATTTCTTCGTAAATTTTCTATGAGCACACAATACAATACTTACTAGTTCTTTCAACAAACTTTTTTATTTTACTTTTCAAGAAAACCTTCAAGCTTGTATACAAAGTTACATTTAACAACAAAATTTCTAAGTATAACAAGCAAAGCATATTTCATATTATTTTTCGCTTCAATGGTAATTTGATACATGGATCGTACTCTATTTTTAAAAACCATTTGTTTTGAAAATAAGAGCTACGTGGCTCTGATACCAATTGTGGAAACGTAGAGGGGGGGTGAATACGTTACCGTTTAAAAACTTTAGATCTTTAGTATCAAATCGCTTATGAAGCTTGTTATAATATGAAAGTACCAATTATTGTTTGTGACTAATATAAAGCATGGTAAACCAAGTTGTCACATAATCATGAACATCAAACCACATCACAAACAATAGTATAGTGCAAGTATAAAAGTAAAGAGATAAAGAAAGGAAAGTGCAAACCGAACACGAGGATTTATAGTGGTTCGGTCACGGATCTCCTTTCCGCCCTACTCCACTCCCCGAGTACCCAACTCGAGAGTTACTTCACTAAATCAACAAGCTCCCTTCTCGGCGGAGAAAACCTTACAATCGTCGCTTACACTTTTTCCGGTACAAAGCTAAATACCGGGTTCTAGTTCGAGGTAGAACCAACCTAACGTCGCCTATACAATATTTCCGACACTAAGCTAGATGTCGAGTTCTTTTACAAGGGTACAACCACTCCCAATATGTTTTATGGCCCAACATAATAAACCTTGTGTTTTATGGCACAAACACATAAACCATCTAATCTAGTTTGGTGAAAGTGTTGTTATGATGCAATGATGTTTACACTAATGATCCATGACACAAATGTCTAATGGATATGAATGACTACTTCTAAATGAACTTCCATTGATAGGAAGCCTTCATGATGAAGATCAAAAGTTCCCTAAACTTGTTGTGATAGATCTTCAGCTTGTGATGAGTGGAGATGGCTAGATCTCCAAGCTTTCTTTGGTTGATCAAGATGTAGAGTATGCTTACAACAAAGATGAGTGTTAGAAGCATTATGATCATGTGATGGTGAGGGAGATTAATGTATGTTTCTACATTGTTATCTACAGATCTAAATGATGCAAGAAAGGTAGAGAGAAAGTGTGTTGAGGGGATAAATAAACAACTTGGTTTGGCTTGCTATTTATAGCCAAAATGGACAGGAGCGTCCACGGACCACGGAACCCTTAAAAGGGTTCCGCCCGTGTACCATTTTGGTACCGTGGGGGTCTGACAGCAAGATTACCAAAATCTTGCCAAAGTCAACCAAATCCATCCAAGATTGTGTAAGCTATGTAGAGTCCAAATCTAAACAAAATATTCTATGAAATCTTTTAGAGATTACAAAGATGATGCATGCCATGATGTAACATGTATTTCCATTTTAAGATTAAAAGGTTTATCAAAGTAAACTTGTAAAATGTATTATGTAACTAGTTAATGAAATGTCTAGTTACCTTTTGAAATACTTGTGAATGCAAAATGTAAAATGAGGTTCTAAATAGAATGGTTAACCTATTAAAATACTTAGTGACTCTAAACGTATTTTAAACATTCTATATGATTTGTTAATGGGTTTGATCATAATGCCACATAACAAACATGTACGAACCTGTGTTGTAACATACGAGGACTTGAGACATCGAGAGGTGTTGAATGTATGTTGAGACAAATGTAATATAAAGTAACTTGTACATTTTACGTTATGTATTACAAGTTACATGTTTGTCATCAATCAAAACAAACGAGACTGTAATAGATTAAATATCATAATATTTGCACTAACAGTAACCATAACATACCGACTCATCCGTTGAACGTCTAATGTGTAACCATAACATACCGACTCATCCGTTGAACGTCTAATGTGTAACCATAACATATCGACTCATCCGTTGAACCCATAACATACCGACTCATCCGTTGAACGTCTAATGTGTAACCATAACATACCGACTCATGCGTTGAACGTCTAATGTGTAACCATAACATACCGACTCATCCGTTGAACGTCTAATGTGTAACCATAACATACGACTATCCGTTGAACGTCGAAGTTACACCCTCCTTGACTTTAACATACCGACTCATCCTTTGAAGTCCTAATGTGGTAACCATAACAACCGACATTCATCCGTTGAACCTTTACCATACATTGACTCACCGTTGACCTCTAATGTGTAACCATAACATATCGACCTATCCCGTTGAACGGCTCAATGTTGTAACCATAACATACCGACTCATCCGTTGAACGCTAATGTGTAACCATAACATACCGACTCATCCGTTGAACGTCTAATGTGTAACCATACATACCGAACTCATCCGTTGAACGTCTAATGTGTAAACCATAACCATACCGACTCATCCGTTTGAACGTCTAATGTGTAACTATAACAGGCCCAGCCTATTATTACTGTATTTGGTTAGTTTGTCACTTGCTTGTACGCCTTGAATACCTCTAAGGTCCGAACACACACAAATAATTTCTTAGCAACCTATATTTGCTAACGATCTAGCCCTAAATAAAGTAAAAACATGCACAAAAAAATGTGTTTAAATATACGAAAAAAAGAAGGAAACCATTAAAACTTACAGTAGAAGCAGGTGGCTGGTTTTTGTAGTGTGCAAGTTGTTATCTGCAAAGAGGAAGAGGATGGATATCTGGAGTGTGGCTGCTAGTGTGTAATGTAAAACGTGACAACCCTAATATAAAGGAGCAAAGGTTTCGTTAAACAATTTCTTAGCAACATATATTGCTTGTAGCATTGATTTTTTTTATCGCTAAACATCAAGTCTCGTTGAGTAAAAAAATATATATCTAGGTTTCCCCAGCGACATGTCGCCGGGGATTATCTTTGACTTCGTTGACTTTAACGTAACAACACATGTAATTATTTTTAACGATAAAATAAAATTAAATTGATTTTCCCCGGCGACATGTCGCCGGGGATACCTACCCACCAAAATTTTTGTTATCGCGCCAATTACGCTAAACGACAAAAAATATAGCTTTCCCCAGCGACATGTCGCCGGGGAAAAAACTTTATGATAAAGTAGATCTGGATTCCTTCTTCACTGCAGAAAACGAAAAAAAATAATCTTATCCTCCCTTGGCGATTTTTGCAGCAATTCGAGCACATCCACCATCACACGACCGCATCCACCATCACCACCACCGCATCCACCATCACCACCACCACACGTTACACGGTTTGTTTTACAAATTTTAAATGTTATTCAACTGTATTAGTTAATTATAATATGATTTTTGCAGATTATTATTGTTGTAAGATGTTGTTAATTAGAAAAGTTAAGTAATTTTTTTTGGTTTTGGCAGTAGGCGACGAGGAGCGAAGAAGGAGCACGAGCCGAGGTATGTAATAATTTTTTTTTCTCATTTTGGTATCCCGGGTGACATGTCGCTGGGGAATGTTTATTGTTTAAATTTTGTTAGTTTATAGTTATTATTAGTTGAATTGCCTTGAAATGTGCTCGTTTATAATTATAATAAGTTGTCAATGATAAAACTTTGTTGATATAAGCCGTTTGTTTTCTTTGTGTTATTACCTTAAAACTTTGTTAATATGAGCCGTTTGAACCCTTTAGGAATGTTTTAGGATTTTAGTGATTAATTTTGGAAAATCCCCGTCTAAAATTAATCATCCTATAGAAAACCCATCCGAAATTAATTTATTAGAAATTAATTTCGGAAAGTCCCCCGTTTGGGACTGCTTTTTGAATGTTTTGTCTCATTTAGGATATGAATGCGTATAATTGGTTTACTATTTGAGATGATTTTGACAGTGTTTCTCCTTTACTCCTATGAATATGTCTTTAAACACATATTTGGAGAGTTGAGGGGAAATGCTGCCGAAATTTTCTTAAATAGTAAATCGGTTATATGCATTCATATATGAGACAAATCATTCAAAGAGTGGGTTAGGATTGCCTTCCATAGTTGCACTAGGTGAACAAAACATCTGGTATTCCTCGTTTGAATGTGTTTAATTAAGTTGCATATAATAACTAAATGTATCGTTAAAACGCAGTTATGGTATTCGATGATAAGACTTGGACAGTTTTACAGCGTCATGAACCATTATTTTTTATCGGTCTTGAAAATTTCGTCAATCATTGCAAGCCGTTAGTGAATAGGGCCGGGAAAATAAGATGACCATGCAAGTCTTGTCGAAATACATTATGGGTACACATCAAACACTTTTCAAACCACATTATGAGAGAAGGGTATTATGGTCAGCTTCAAGAAATCCTTGAGTTTAAGTATTTGTTGTTCAAAGTTGCGTTGTTCCGAGTTAAGTGGTTTGACACTAGCAACAAAGGACGTAAAGTCAAAAAACTTGTCTTTAGAAACAACATGACACAAATCGTCGACTGCAGGCTTGAGACATTTAAAGATGACCAATACATTCTCGTAACACAAGTCAAACAAGTCTTCTACCTTGAAGATAAGACCAAACCCCACCGGAAGTTCGTCGAACATGTTAATCATAAAAAGTTTTCCGACGGGGGTGTCATCGTGGTAGAGGACGATCCTGATATTATACATTTCGACAACTCATCTGATCTCCCACTTTCTACTAGTTTGAATGACTTGGATAATGCAACCTTGCATATAGATGGTCAATCAACGGTGGTTGACGCACCACCAGATATCATTGATGTTCCTGACAAAGACGATGATATTATTGCTGATGAAGACGCCCTTCCTCATGATTTAGCAGATTCTGATGTTGAAGCCCTCATCAATGTTGATGATGATGGTGTTGAGAAAGTTTATTCTAGTGAAGAAGAAGATTGATCTTGAGTTGTAACTTGCAAAATACACTTATATATTTGAATGAATGAATAAAATTGTTGTGGATTGTTTAAATGTGTATATTTATTTGGATGTGTATGTATTTGGATGCGTGCATGCTTATATTATTTTGTTCATGAATTTCTATATCTTATGCTAATTGTACTTGTACAGATGTCGTCAGCAGATGTTGCACGGTCCCACGGCGGTGACGGTGGCAGTGAGGATCGTCCCCCTCCAGACCGCGTACCCACCGGTTGCTGTGCAGCCTTCATTAACCGAGGTAAGAATTTCTGGATTATTGTAATACAAGCATAAATTTGATACATATATTGAACTTGCTTGCCTTGAATTTTTATGACTTTATCACTAACTTGATTTTGCAGGCAAAGGTAAACGAAAGCCCAATTTGGGCGGCAGGGGAGCGGGCAGGCTGAATACCCGCGACAAGACCCGGAACCTTTCGCTAAAGGCAATCGCAGAAGAAAAAGGTCCCGTCTCGATCAATTTTGATGTGGGTGACAAACAAACTCTAAATCCTCTCGGCCCCCATGCGGCTCACTGGTCTAACTACATCGGGGAGGTCGTTAGGAGTGTGTCGTTTTACTACCCTTCTTGGGCGAAGGTACCAAAGGAGAAGAAGGCGGCGATCATTTCAGATATTGGGGTCAGTTATCCTTTTATGTTTATTTCATTATCGTGTTCATTTATTTAATTGTGTATATTTATCTAAATTCGCTTATTTATTTATATCATATAAATAAATAAACAAATTTAAATAAATATATAAATTATATCTCTAACTCTGTTTTCGTTTTGTTGTTTATGATTGCAGACCTTGTTTGATCTCAGGCCGCACATGGAATCCTCCCGCTGGACCGAGATCTACGAAGGCATCAACAATCACTTGCAAAAAGCCTACAATACCAACAAGGCTTCTTTCAAGGCAAAGCATTGGAAGGTAGACCCCACCACCGGGAATTACGATGTGGAGGCGATCAGGCGGGCACGTCCCGAGGAGATTACAACGGCTGATTGGGATGAGTACATTAATTTTTGGAATGATCCCAAGAACCTTGCTCGAGCCGCTACACATCGGCTAAACCGGCAAAAGAGCAAGGTCATATCTCGACAGGGATCCCGGTCACTGGCTCGCCTTCGAGATGACATGGTAATAAACATTATAATTATTTTACATGCATATATACATATATATCTGATTATACGCTTTGGTGTGTTGTGATTTGTCGTTTTTAAAATTATTCATCTTATATGCGTGTGTATGTACAGAGGCAGGCCTCAGACACTCAGGAGTACCCTTCACTCATCGACACTTTTTGGCGAACACATACTGTTGGTGGGGTATTCCCTAACGATGAGGACCGCCGGATATATGTAAGTTTTGTTTCAAAACACATTTTAATGAATTATCAAGAAATAATGTAGCAACCCGACTAATATATTTACTATCTTATGTTTTTGTCACTACATAGGAGGAGATGAAAAAGCTTGAGGCTACGGGTGAGTATACGGAGGATTAGATAAATGCGTTGGCAAGAGGGGGTAAGCTTCGTGGGCATATTCCCAGTGTGGGTCGGGTATTGCCATCACGGGCCACATCCAGGCCAAGTATGCCCCGCCCCCGACAAGTCGCTCAAGAGCATGCACAGAAAGGTAGACTTTATGATGAGTCTCTTCAGAAGTGACGACGGATAAGCGGATATGTTTAGGGACTTTGAGTCGGGTGGTGCTAGCGGGAGTGGTGGGTGTGGTGATGACGAGGAGACTGCGGTGATGAGGATAACGACGACGAGAGGTAGTTGTGTTATATATTATTAGTATGCTACATTGGTACTTTAGGTAGTTGTGTTATATATTATTAGGTTCATCTTGGCGACATTTAAACACTTGTTTCCCTATCTATCAATGCACATATTGACTTTTAAGTCATGTTTATGTAAAAGTTGTGATGTATTTGTATTGCGTTGATCCGTTATATTGTATTTGTGTTTTGGTACAAGTTGTTGTGAGTCTATACAGGTTTTGGTACAGGTTTATTTGGTAGATTTTTTCCGGAAAAATTCCGGAAAAAATCTGGAAATCGCCTGCTATGCAGGCTGTATTTAAAAAAAATGCAGACCTTTCCCCGGCGACACGTCGCCGGGGATAAACCCAAGTAAACGTTGCCAAGTCAACGATAAAACACAGTTTCCCCAGCGACATGTCGCAGGGGATAGTATGCTCACTCGTTGACTTGTCAACACATAACCATAGTATCCCCAGTGACATGTCGCTGGGGATAATTAAAAATTATCGTTAGTGTTAATTAGGCGTGTTAATCATTTAGCTTAATCCGATGATTCCCCAGCGACATGTAGCTGGGGATAATATGCCACCGTGGCACTGCTTCTTTGACTGAAAATTGAGTGGGACCCACGTCGTCACTGGGGATTGTCGCTGGGGATACAATCCCTTACGAGGTTTCCCCAGCGACGATTCCCCAGCGACATGTCACTGGGGAAAGGTTTCCCCAGCGACATGTCGCTTGGGAAAGTCCCCAAATGTCGCTGGGGTAACCGGTCGATGTTGTAGTGAGTCTTCTAATAGTTTAGGGTATTATTTTAAAACGAGTATTTCAGTTTCTCGTTCATCTAGCTATGCAACATCTATTTTCATTTATGTAATTTTAATCAGGTTTTATTACAGATGCACGTCCGTATGGATGGCCATATAGTATGATCTACAAACCTTCATGAATAACCATATGATATTGCGATTTTCTGGTTCAAAAGAGTGCGTACATATTTGTGTCCAACAGAGAAATGGTAGGAAAAGCTTGACAACTGTTCATGGACTGAAAAAGGATTTTAGCTACAATAAGATTTTAAAAGAACTCAAAAAGGGTTTATATCGTGAACCTTTCGGCACCTTGTATAATGTCCGACTTTAGAATTGGCAAAACAATATATTGCATTGTTACTAATTTTACTTTTGACAAAACGATTTAGGAGGTTGTAAGCATTAAAACTACATTTGCGCAAAATCTGGTTGGGTAATGGGTCAACATGGGTTCAGGTTAGAAATAAAAAGACATTATATTTTGGTACTAGATGGACTGTGTTCCCCGAAATGACCTGTAATATAATGCAACACATTTTTTTTCGTATTTTAATGATTTTATTAATTTTTAATTGAGTGTGTTAAATATGATTACATAAGGAATGTTATTGCAAATTGTTGATTTAGTAGCATTTATGGGTTAAAAATACATTTGGAGAGAGTTTCGAACCATTTGACCTGTTTCCATGCATATTGGATATATATTTTTGTTAAAGTTGTTTAAAAGATAACCTGAAATAACACATTATAGCTGACTTGTTTTGCATATTGTATTCTTATACTTTTGACATTGTATTTGTATCTAAAGGTCATTCAGGAAATTCGTTGAGATTAGAGTTTCTGAAGAAAAATATATTCAAATGATAACAAAACACTTTTATTACTCAGAAAACAAGTTTACAACCACCAGATAACTACTATTCTCAAACAATATCAATCAACAACACAATATTTTATCTCAATCAAATATCACAATACCGGAACAATCAGTAACAAGTGTTTTGATCAAGAGAATCAAGAACACAATTAGGGTTTACAAGAGAGTAGTTAGAGAGATGAATATTGAGAGAGAAAAACGTAATCAGATATATGAGAAAGACTTTTGTCTTTCTCTATATATAGCCACACAAGTTTAACATTGCACCCTCATCTTTATCAATCTTGCTAGAACAGAACCAAAGTCTCCCAAGGCTTTAATATATTTATACTTCAAGTCCCTCAAGGTTCATAGAGCTTCAATATCAATCTTCTTAACATCTCAACAACACTTAAGCTAAAAACATGATAATCTGCAATACAATAAGCAGTATCAGATTACAAAATAAGCACTTAGATTATAAATCTCAACATCCCCCTTAATCTGATATCTGATATATGTCAAACATGTTAAGATTTTTGACCAAAAAATTATGTTGTAATGTATCCAACCCTTTTGTAAAGATATCTGCAATTTGATTTGCAGAATATACCTTAACAGTTTCAACAACACCATTTAAAATTTTCTCTCTAACAAAATGCAAATCAATCTCAAGATGTTTAGTTCTTTCATGAAAAACTGGGTTGGTTGCTATTTAAATCGCAGATTTGCTATCACAGTGAAGAGGAACAGGTAAAAGACCAGAAATATTAAGATCTTTTAAAATTTTTATAATCCAAATTACTTCACTGGTTACTGAAGCAAGAGCTCTATACTCTGCTTCATTAGTACTTTTTGAGAGAGTAGGTTGCTTTTTACTTTTCCAAGATACTAAAGACCCATTTAAAAATACACAATAGCCAGTAACAGATCTTCTAGTCACAATACACTTAGCCCAATCAGCATCAGAATAAGCAGGAAGAGACATACCAGAATTTTTAGTAATATGAATACCCAAACCTGGAGCTCCTTTAAGATACTTAAGTATCTTTAAAGCTATTCTGAGATGAGACTTAAGTGGAGAATGCATGAATAGGCTCAAACAATGAACAACATAAGATATATCAGGCCTAATATTAGTCAAGTAAATAAGCTTACCCATAAGCTTCTGATAATCAGTAATATTATCAAGTAAAGGATCAATATCAGTAGCTTCATTAGATATAACAAGTTTAGATTGCAAAGGAGTTTTAGAAGGTTTGCAACCAAGCATACCATACTCACTTAGCAAATCTAAACAATACTTTCTTTGATTTAAACAAATTCCTTTATCAGTTTCAGCAACTTCAGTACCAAGAAAATATTGTAACTTTGCTAAGTCTTTAATCATGAACTTAGTTTTCAGAAAGATCTTGAAATTATTAATTTCATCAATATTATTCCCGGTAACAATAATATCATCAACATAAACAAGTAATGCAATAAACACATCATCTTTAGACTTAGTATATAAAGAATAATCACTTTTACTTTAAGCAAAGCCATTTTCAATAAGAGCATATGTAAGTTTAGCATTCCATTGTCTAGGAGCTTGTTTTAAACCATACAAAGATTTTTTAAGCATGCATACCCTGTTATCACCTTCAGGGAAGAACCCTTCTGGTAATTTCATGTATACAGTCTCATCAAGATCACCATAAAGAAAAACATTATTAACATCAAGTTGAAAAATAGGCCAATTATTTTGAACTGCAACATTAAGCAAGCATCTAACAGTGACCATTTTAACAACAGGAGAGAAGTTTTCCTCATAATCTACTCCTTCTTTTTTATTATACCCTTTAGCAACCACTCTAGCTTTATATCTATCTATTTCACCATCAGACTTATACTTTATTTTAAACACCCATTTACTTCCTATAGCTTTTCTACCAAGAGGTAAGACAGTGATTTCAAAAGTATCATTTCTATATAAAGCCTCAATTTCATTATTCATAGCATCAGTCTAATAGATAGATTTAGAAGCTTTAAAATAATTTTTTGGCTCATGACTTTTATTTAACTGAACTGTAAAACAATAATTTCTAGAGTTAAGCTTAGAATAATTCACAAACTTTTCAATACCATACTTAACTTTAGACTCAACAACAAAATCATTATAATTTCTGGGAAAAACAGAAAGTCTAGAAGACCTTCTCAAAGGTACTTTTTCCTGAACTGGAGAATTTGAATCATGGTTCAAATTACCCTCAGAATTAATGTTTTCTTCAAGTGCAGTTACCATCTCATCCTCATCAGTAAAGACACTACTATCACTGTTATGATCAGTGACATGGTCTCTACCAGATAGAGGAGAGTAGCTACCTTCACTTGGTGACTTACTGTCACTATTCAGATTAGGGTCTACTCACTTTTCATCATTGGGTAGTTCAGGGGATTCAACATCAAAAAAGTTCAACTGATTTAAGTCTTGAAAAACATTTTCAGAAGTATTATTGTTCTTATCAGCAGTAGATTCCTTAATAGGAAAAATAGACTCAAAAAATTTAACATCTCTAGAAAAGATGAACCGATGCTTATCAAGACTATATAACCTATATCCCTTTTTAGAATTAGAATACCCCATCATTACACATTTTTCAGATCTGCTACTCAATTTATCATGATTATTAACAACAGTAGCAAAACATAAACAACCAAACATCCTTAAATCACAAAGAGTAGGTTTCTTATTATATATCATCTCAAAAGGAGATTTCCCATTAAGCACAGAAGAAGGCAATCTGTTAATAAGAAAAGTAGTAGTAAGAACACATTCAGTCCAAAACTTAAGAGGAATTCCCCTTGAAACATAAGGGATCTAGCTACATTCAAGAGATGCCTATGTTTCCTTTCAGCAATACCATTTTGTTGTGGAGTGTATACACAAGAGGTCTGATGGGTAATACCTTTTTCCTCACATAACTTTGAAAAAGAATGATCAACAAATTCAGTACCATTATCACTTCTGAAATTCTTAATTTTTTTTTATCAAACTGAGTTGCAATCATATTGTAGAAGACAGTGATACAGTGAAAAGTTTCATCTTTGGTTTTAAGCAAGTATACCCAAACAGCCCTAGTGTAATCATCCACAATAGTCAAAAAAATATTCATAACCTTCTTTACTAGCAACCTTATAAGGCCTCCAAAGATCTAAATGAACAAGTTCACCTAAAACAGTTGAAGTATGATCACTTAAAGGAAAAGGTTCTCTAGTTTGCTTAGCCCTTTGACAAGTTTCACAAATCAAATTTTGATCTTTTGAATTAAACTTCAAATTAGGTTTTAAAACATTTAGAACAGGGTCTGCAGGGTGACCAAGCATGCAGTGCTAGTCATAATGAGAAAGAGAACTTTGAACAAAAGAGTTATAACTTTTAAAAGAGATACCTCCAGAATTGAAATAATATAAACCACCAGACCGATTACCAGTCCCCATAACTTTTCCCAGATTCAAATCCTGATTCAAGAAATAGCATTTATTCTCATCAAAGGCAACCACAATTTTATTATCTTTAGCCAGTTTATGAACAGAAATTAAAGTGACACAATATTCTGGAATAACCAAAACATCATATAATATTAAAGAATCAGTTAACTTTAGATTTCCAATTTTAGTAATAAAAGCTTCAGTCCCATTAGGATGACCAACCTTTATTTTAAGATGAGAAATATCAAAAACATTTAATAATTCCTTGTCACAATGTGTCATATGCTGGTTAGCACCAGAATCCACAATTTTTCCATCAGAAGTAAGTTTAGATTTCAAATTACTATTTGTGGAAAAAAACTTTTGAAAATTCTGATTAAAAATTCTGCTATTATTAAAATAAGTGCCTGCCATATTGGCCTGCACATTATTTCCTTTGAGTGTATTGTCTTTGATGAGAGAAATGAGAGTGGTAAGTTGTTCATCTGTAAAACCGAAAGATGAACTAGACCCCACAGAGTTATTATTAGAAAACATTTTTGTAGTATTATGAGGTATATTATTGTTACCATTTTTTCCAAAATTTGGAGGATACCCAATCAATTTAAAACATTTGTCTTGAGTATGGCCATTAAAACCACAATTTTCACACACAAGAGTAGAACAGCATTCCTTCTATTATCAGATACTCTATTAAAATTAGCAGAATGATTATTAGATTGAGCATTCTGATTAACAGGTCTAACAGATTGACTGGTCTGATTATTAGTTTGATTCACAACTCTAGAAGTAAAAGCAGAATTATGATTTCTACTGGTACTTCGAGACACAACATTCCTATGACTCTCCTCACTACTGATAATAGCATAAGCACCTTTAACATCAGGCAAAGGATCTCTAGAAAGAATATTACTCCTAATTTGCATATACGTATCATCTAGACCCATTAAAAATTGCATTAGTTTCATAAGTTGATTATGCTTTTTAAAATCATCAGCAGCATGACAGGTGCATCTAGGTAACTGAACCATAGCATCAAATTGTTTCCACAAAGTACTCAATTTGTTAAAATATTCAGATATAGTAGTACCATTCTGAGTTAATGAATTTATTTTATGATGCAAATTAAAGGTTACAGAACCATCAACCCTGTCAAAGGTATCTTTTAACTCATTCTACACATCAGATGCACTTTTAGAAAAAAAATTACCCAAGAAACAACTCTTCGGAGATGGAATTTAGAATCCATCCTAAAACAATAGCATTAACCCTGTCCCATTGTCTACCCAAAACTTCATCAGTATTGGACCTTCTACATGTTCCATTAATAAAACCAGTTTTATTTTTGCCCTCTAATGCTAAAAGCATAGCACAAGACCAAACATTATAATTTTCAGTTCCTTTGAGTTTTATTGAGACAACAGTTAAAGAAGCAGAATCATTTGGATGTAAATGTAAAGGATGACTCAAATCCAATTAACTTATTAAAGTGACAGGGTTCTCAAGTTCATACTCATCATCAGTATAACCATGAAGAGAATTATGAACAAACATTATGCCAAGAAACAGAAACAAGCACACAGAAAAGAAGAGAAAGTAGTTCCCAGGCTTTCCTTGCCACTAAAGTGGTAGGTCAAGGGCGCACACAAGCACACAACCAATTAAAGAACAAGAAAATAAAAAATAAGCAACTCAACCAACAACCAATCACAATTTCTAATAATCCCAAATCCTATCCTCCGGCAATCTAAACAGAAAATAAGAACAGAAATTAAAGAGAAGAGAGAGAGGTGTTACAGAGCACGCAAGAAACAATCAGCAGCGGAATAACAGACTTACTATACCCTAGATTCACTTAGTCTAGGGATATAGCAGATATACAGCAAGAACCCAGAACCAAGATCCAAGAACCAACAAACCCTAATTTTCATAATTAGGGCAAATCACCAGAACCACTTTCAATCTTAACCAAATCACCAGATCTATCGATTAACCAATCTTAATCGATCACAGAAGCCTTTAATCACAAAAGCCCCAAATTTCACCAAACCCTAATTTTTTTTGAAAATTAGGCGTTTATCAAAAAACTTAAAGATTAATGAAATCAACAACAAGATCTATCAATTAACACAAGTTAATTGACGAATCAACTTACGAATTAAAAAATCCCAAATTTAACAAAACCCTAATTTTTCAAAAACGATTTTCAGAGCAACCTGGCTATGATACCATGAAGAAAAATAGATTCAAATGATAACAAAACACTTTTTATTACTCAGAAAACAAGTTTACAACCACCAAATAACTATTCTCAAACAATATCAATCAACAACACAATATTTGATCTCAATCAAATATTACAATATGTGATGATGACGTTGAAACAGAAGAGCATGTCTTTGTACATTGTAAGATAGCGAGTGTAAAACCCTAAAAATATAAACGCATAATAAAGACTAAAATACCCTTGGAATCGAAATTTATAGAATACATACAAGACATTTATAATCATTTAACGAAATTAAAAAACTTAACTAATATGTGTACGTGATCGACATTGTACGACGAAAAGTTAAATGTCTCGCTAAATAGTTGGGCCATTCGTTTTGGGCCTTGTTTTCGTTAATGGTGAACCAAGTTGGGCCGTTTGTTTTGGTGAGATGGACTCAAGCCGAGAGCCACTTGGGCCGAGTGTTTTGTTCGGTTGGACAATGGAGCCGAGAGCCCAAGATGGGTGTTTGTTGTGTTCGTTTGGATCAAGAGGCCGAAGCCCACATCCCCCTAAAGCCCTAACCGAATTTTGTACTACCACTATAAATACAACACATTAACACAAATTGGAAACCCTAGTTTTGCCTCTTCTTTGTTTTTCTTTCTATTCGGCCGAAACCCTAATTCCCCTTGGTGTCGAGAGTTTGTTTCCAACGAGCTAAGGTATAACAACGTTCTATTCGTCTCACTTTGATACGCCTAATGTTATTATATATTGTATTGTGTTTTGTTTTGAATCGAATCTTGTGTTTTGGTCGAGCCGTATGAAAACAAAAACAACAAATATGAATCGGATCTAATATAATTAGAGAGCATGTAATGTAATGTGTATTGTATGAATTTGTATTAATTATGTCGAGCCACTATAAAACCGAACCACATATATAGATGTTATCATGCCTAATAAATTCGAAACCCTAATTGGAATGGAACCCTAAGTGTAATTAATGGTCTAAACATGTGATTATAGTGATTTTAATAAACCCTAAAACTGGACAGCATCATATGTCGAATTTGTGTGTGTTATATATCCAATTTTATAAGTGCAATAATCTGGGTTTTTGTTGGAAAAGTTTATTTTATGTCTTAGTTAAGTTTTCCAAGTGGTTTGGTCGAATTTGGAGTTGTCTAAGTCGTATTTTTGAATTTTACAAGATCAAGTGTCAAAGCTGAGAAAACGGGTCTGAAATTTAGTTGGATTGTTTGATTTTTAATTTTCAAACCATAAAGAATTGGGAGCTCTCCTTTTACAGGAGTGACAATTAGGATATAAGTTAATTTCTGGGAGTTTTGGGAATTTTTCCAAGGTGTCTAAACAGGTCCAATAAGTGTAAACTTTTAAGGTGTATTTTCTGATCACTTTCTGGATAGGTCTGGACTTGTGATTTTCCATAGGCCATTTAGCATGGACATAGAACCCACCAATTTTTGGAGAGTCTCTTAACTCATATGGGAACCTCTGGGATTTTGCTTGATTTCATTTGAGCTAAGTAAGTATTTTATAAAAATCGCTAAATTCTGGTCCGAATATGAGTTTAAGAAACTGGAAGATAAAATATGATATCAATAGGTAACACGCGTACAAATACATAAGAAGCTTATAAAATGAGAATATACTTATAACTCTAAGAATGTTAATGCGATTAATCCGTCATAGCTTTAATGATGCTAATAAGTATTAAACAAATCCTAATCCGTGTAGATTCGTTGAAGGAGACGCGACGTTATATCTTCGTGATTCACTCGTTCGTTTGCTTTTCTCTCATTTGCTTTAAGGTACAGATATTCTGACCTTTTCAGTAAAGGTTCCTTATGATGTTCTTTTCGTTAGCTTTCCTATTTTACTTATTAGGGTTTCCGATGCCACTGCTATGAACCCTTTCCTGATTGTTTGACCTGTTGCTTATCTGAACTTATGTTTTATTGAACCATGCGATATCTGATTTGAACTTTATGTTAGGAAGACTTTGATATGCATATTTGTTGAACCTAGTTATATTTGAATATGAACCTTATGATATGAGTTATCTGATATGTTATTTGCTGAACCTTGTGTTTGATTAAGACCTGTGTCATAATTGAACTTTTGTTTGACCTAAGTTAGTTTGACACCCGAGCCAAATAATAACTAGTCATGGGGGTTCCATGTCCGTGTCAGTGATGCACCTCTGACATGACTCTAGGGTAGTAGAGTGAAGTTCTGCCACGTCCCTTATCTGTTATCTAGTATGAGCTCAAGTTATATTATATGACCAATATATGTTTGTGGGGCGTATGGATGCATCCTAGATCTGATCTGTTATCCGATATGATTTATCTAGGTGAATGATGTCGTGTGCAATACGCGTCTTCATAAAACTCTGGGAGCTAGCTACTCCGACTTATTTTGAGATTGTTTCTATATAGTTATGATGTTTTTGATATGATATGTTCTGGGCTCGTGGTAGTTAACTAAATCTTTATCTGTTTATTTCTATGTTAAGTATTCTGATTATGATTCGGTATGTTCAAGTGTTAATAATTATGTGCTCGGCTTATTATATGTTATTATATGTGTTTATGCTTTTGTATGTTTATGTGACTACCGTCTACTATGCTAGGTTATGATTAATATGTTTAAATATGATTCGCATGCTGTCATCTGAGGTTATGTTAGTTATCGTTATATGAATTCTTTTATCTGTGAGATGAATGTACTAATGTGAAAGTAAGTATCCTGAAAATTGATAAGTACAGTTGTTCCGTTAATCTGGTAAACTTTGCATATACGTTAGGGTACCTATCTGTTTATGATTTGGTTTGCCATGTTAAAACTTTGCTGATGATAGGATTTGATCTGAGAACTGGTTTAGCATGTGATTTATGTTCTGATAATTGCTAATGGCTATGTTATGTCTTTGTCTATTGAGTTATAGCTTGTCTACTGTGTTTTCTGTCTGTATGTGTGACCTGCCATGTTTAAATTCTGCTTATACTAAAGTTTGATATGGGGAAATGGTTTAATTTATAATATCTGGCCTGTTAACTTACTATCTGTTAGGTTATGCCTCTAGTTCATTTAATTATAGTTTTTGTAAGGTGTTTTCATTGGTATGTGTGACTACTATGATTTGACCGATATTTCCGCTGCTGCAATATTGATTTAAGTGTGTTAAATGTTGATTAATTGATTTGTGTGAATGCCAGGATTACTTTCTAGGAATAGTTTCTGTTAGTCTTTAGACTTTTCGTTTGGTTTATATGAAATCTATTGTCTTGATATGTTAAGTGTCTGGTTATTCTAAAGTGTTTGCAATTGTGTTATTAATGTGCTATGAGGTGTTTGAACTGTTATGTGTGTCTTTTGGATTTATGTATATTTGTGCTTCCGCAAAAATCCTAACTGAATCAGAAATTTCACTTCGTTGCGATTTCGTTATTTGTATATTTGTTTTGTTTAGCTTTCGTTTCGTTATATCTGTTCACTGGGCTTTGTAAGCTCAGCCGCATTTTCTTTTCCTGCGGCAGGTTTTAAGCATTCAAGATGAGCTTATTGGATAGCTGATCTGGGTTTGAGAGTAGAGCTGAGAGCAAGACTTGATCTTTAAAGATCTTAGATTTATTTTGAAGTTTAGTTATTTATGTTTTCTTTTTAAATATTTTGTAAAGGCTTTCGTTATTGTATAGTATTTAGAGTTCTGATATGAAACCGTATTTGCGATATCTTTACCCTTGTCGGGTTGGGGTGTTACAGCGAGAGACACCTGGAAAGATGTTTTAGGATGGTGGAACATCCAGAACACCTCTCTTCAAAATCTTCAAGATGTGATTTACTTGGCGGACAACTCTCCTCTTCAATCAAAATATTCAAGATTTTTTGATGCCGTGGTCCAAACAACAATTTGGTCCTTATGGCGGTTTAGAAATAATGTTATTTTCTCTCCAAAGCAGCAATCGAGAGTTCTCCTCTTCAATGATATCAAGACCTTGTCTTATCTTTGGATTACAAGTAGAAGTAGGAACTCATCTTTTAATTGGATTGGGTGGTTTAATGATCCTTGTAGTGCTATATCCCACCCTTGTAACTCTATCTAGCTCCTTGCTACTTCTTTGTTCTTAATTCCAACTGCCGTTAAAAAATAAATAAATAAATAAAATAAAATAAAATAAAATATCACAATACCAGAACAATCAGTAACAAGTGTTTTGATCAAGAGAATCAAAAACACAGTTATGGTTTACAAGAGAGTATTTAGAGAGATGAATATTGAGAGAGAAAAACGTAATCAGATATATGAGAAAGACTTTTGTCTTTCTCTATATATAGCCACACAAGTTTAACATTGCACCCTCATCTTTATCAATATTGCTAGAGCATAACCAAAGTCTCCCAAGGCTTTAATATATTTATACTTCAAGTCCCTCAAGGTTCATAGAGCTTCAATATCAATCTTCTTAACATCTCAACAGCACTTAAGTTAAAAACATGATAATCTGCAATACAATAAGCAGTATCAGATTACAAAATAAGCACTTAGATTATAAATCTCAACAGTTTCTTGTTGTCAATAATCAATGGCTATAAGATGGGCGGGTTCGGATTAAATAAGGTTTAGATTCGGTTTAAGTTGACGACACGTGAAGTCACCTTTCTTTGTCCTTTATTTGGACTTCCTGTAATAGATTAATGTTGTAAATTCGATCAAAATATACAGTTACATCAGTAATCTACTTTTTTATAAATTGATTTGAGAGGTTGTGCCGTTAAATAATACAACCAGGGCAGCGATTGAAGCATTCAACTTCAAGCTTTTGACTCATCTGACTTGTTCCCTTTTAGCTAATTTTTTTATCGACTTGTCTGAGATATAGCAATGCAAATCGACCCATATGAGCATTATGGCCATAAACTTAAGCAATGGCCAAATGGGTCTAAATTGTCATCTGCAGTCATAATCTATGTCTTTTCTTTCTATTGAATTTCATATACAGTTATTAATTATGATAACAATATGTACAGTGATTGTTTGAGTGTAGTTTGGGTGATGTAACTCGCTATTTGGCTATAACAATAAATATAAATAAAGTGGGCCTATTGTATCATGTATAGATTTGTGGACATTTACCCGTTTAGACATTGTGCATTTGGCGTCTACCTTTGCACGATAACTTTATTGACAGGCTCGTTGTTTTTGTTTGCAGGCTGGAATAGTGAAGAAATATCATATGAAGATTCATGGTTTCTAAGCTTTGCCATCATATGTGTTGCCAAGCGAGTATGTTGTGAACATTAATTGCCTTTGGCGTATGTTTCGGGTTCTCTATGGCTTTTGGGTATAGTGTCTCTTTAGTTGTCGGATGCTTGTGATAATATCTTTACGGGTGTTGTTATCCATCCCTCATGGCTCACTTTTACCCCTCTTGGCCCGCTTTTTACTTCCTCTATTAATAGCATAAAACAGTTTTTACAGTTTTTGTTTCTTTTTTTTATTTTTTACAAGTTTCTGCTTTATATTTCTTGTCAAACTTTATATTTTTTTTTCCAATATTTTTTGTTTCGTAGTTTTATAATAAAAACAAAAATTAAGAAAAAAATAACAAAATTACAAGGAGTATTCGAATCACTTATTATGGATATCCTAACCCGTACCAATAACCAATCCTATAAAAAAAAATTTGAAAAAAGTTGCAACCAACACTATTCTAAATCCAATAAAATAACTCTATATATTCTAACTCAAATAAATCATAAAAAAGTAGTATATGTTTTTAAACTTGGTACAGAACAATTACATATATATATATATATGACATTCTACCTGAGAAATATCTAGAAAATATAAAAAATTCCATCTAATAATCTTGAATGATTAAACAACCCCACTCACTCTATAAAAATCTATAAAGTAGTCTTCCAAAAATTAAAAAATCTATAAAGTAGTTTTCCAATAATTAAAAAATCCATAAAGTAGTGGCAAAGAGCCAAAGATTTGTAGTACACATTCTACACCTTTCACTCCCTATCCTTATTTTCATATGATATTTTACTTTAGTCACTTTAAATACCCATAGTAGTCACTAATACTTTGCCATCAACAACTTCCTATCAGTACTCAGTAGTCACTAATACTTTAATATCAAAATTTTATAATATCAATGGCAACCATGGCTACATCTTTCACAAAATCTTTCACCACAAAAACTAACACTTTTCTAGACCAATCTTCATTCCATGGAGTTCCAGTTACGTCGCCAGTTCGCATGCAACCAGTTAAATCATCACAAAAAAATCTGTCCATTACTATGTCTGCAGCTTCTTCTTCTGAGCAATATGATCTTGGGTCATTTAAGTTTCAGCCCATTAAGGAATCTATTGTGGCTCGTGAAATGATCAGGAGGTACATGACTGATATGATTACTTATGCTGACACTGATGTGGTTATTTGTGGTGCTGGTTCTGCTGGTTTGTCTTGTGCTTATGAGCTCAGTAAGAACCCCAATGTTCAGGTATAATATTTACTTGTATTATTTACACTGTAGTATCATGATCAAGAAAATCGCATCTAAATGTAACAAGGTAATGTTTACTGTCATGAATATTTTTTATTTTCATATGATGTAACATACCTTTGTATAAGTACTGTTTGGAGTAACTTACTTTTGTTTTGTGATGATATATATGTCACTCAAGTAATTAAATTAAGACTTAAGAGACCCAACAGCTTATCTGTGTGAGTTTAAGTAAGACTTAGGTGTGTGTGAGTTTATTATAGGACCTTATTCACGTAAGTTTCGCTCAAGGGTCAACCCTATCCGGGGACCATACAGTCACATGTTACTTAAAACGGCTTGAAAAAGGTGTTCCGAAAAAGCTTATTAGAAAATACTATAAGGTGTTCTCAAGGTTTACAAAAAATCCCAACATAGTAAAAAATGTTATACACAGCAATATAATTAGGTGTTATTGTTTCAAGAATTTGTTGTTTGAATGTTTATAATTAGATCCTTTCCATATTATTTCAGTAATGTGTCTAACAGTAGTGATAGTTTTTATGAAACTGTAGTTTGAAAGTTCAATCCTAAGTCGTTATTGCTATTGCCCAGGTTGCAATTATTGAACAATCTGTGAGCCCAGGAGGTGGTGCGTGGCTAGGAGGACAACTCTTCTCGGCCATGGTTGTCCGCAAGCCAGCACACCACTTCCTTGACGAGCTAGAAATCGAGTACGATGAGCAAGAAGACTACGTCGTCATCAAACACGCCGCCTTATTCACATCCACCATCATGAGCAAGCTCTTAGCCCGTCCCAACGTTAAGCTCTTCAACGCAGTAGCTGCCGAGGACTTGATCATAAAAGAAGGAAGAGTTGCTGGTGTGGTGACTAACTGGGCTCTTGTGACAATGAACCACGACACACAATCGTGTATGGACCCTAATGTGATGGAAGCTAAGGTTGTTGTGAGTTCATGTGGGCATGATGGTCCTATGGGTGCGACTGGAGTCAAGAGGCTTAGGAGTGTTGGTATGATTGAGAGTGTTCCTGGAATGAAGGCGCTTGACATGAACACTGCAGAAGACGCGATTGTTAGGCTTACAAGAGAGATTGTTCCTGGTATGATTGTTACCGGGATGGAAGTTGCTGAGATTGATGGATCTCCAAGAATGGTAAATTCAAATTCTTCATTTTTTTATCTTACTCGTGATAGTTGAGATGGGCTCAAATCAAAATAAATATGTTTATGACGGGTCAAAACGAGTTTAGTTGGGTCTGCTCTAGCCTCAACCCACCTGACAGTTTGGGTCAAATATGAAGTAAAAAGGATATCAAAATGGGTCAAGTTGGGGCTGGTCTAACCAACAATATCTAATCTGGTGTCTACTTGATTAAACTTCTTATACAATTTCCTTTTGAACCCATTTCAATAGTAAATTACAACATATAAGGATACAATTTTCAGAGTTGAAATTGTTCCAAATACTTGTGTTTTTAATACTTTTGATGATATGCAGGGTCCCACTTTTGGTGCAATGATGATTTCCGGCCAAAAGGCTGCCCATTTGGCTTTGAAGGCACTAGGCCTTCCTAACGCTCTTGATGGATCATACGTTGGAAGTGGCAAGCCAGAGCTGATGTTTGCTGCAGCAGATGGTCCTGAGATTGCTGAAGCCTAATGCTGTAAAATTTTAGTGTGAGGAATAAAACTTGTGAATTATGGGATAGGGGTGGTGGTTGTTGGTGAATTATGTGAAGCCTTTTTGTTTTCATGTTCATATGGTTTGCTCAGGATGTTTTATGTGAATTAATGGTTCCCCTATTTCCCCTTAATAACTTGGTTTTGTTTTCGTTATATCTGGTTTTGCTTTTGTTCATATAAGTTTTTCTATGATTTCTGAAAAGCGTCTCTTACACATCAAATGATCTAATTTTCGGAAAACAAATTTAAGTCTTTTATGGTTTAGATTGTAATTTCCAACAGAAAATGACTTTGATCGATTAGTGGATCATATCATAACTTACGGATGACATGATCTAATAAAACTGTTTCTTGCAACTAATTACTTTGTACCTCAGTGGTAATAAAAAGTTACCGTTTAGCCATGACTCTTAAGGTTATATTCAGGAAATTCCAAATACAAAGTATAATTCAGTTACTTTTCATGAAAAAAGTTGTATAATCTTAGGAATATTCTTAGACAAATAACAAAGTAAAGTAAGACACCTTATAGTTTTGCTTTATATTTTTATAGTTTAGTCATCTTATTTCTTGCCTAATTTCTGAAGAGCTGCTTTTAGAAAACTGATAGGACTTACGAATCACATGGTTTATGTGATAAAGATATAAAAATCACACGATGCCACAAAGTGTCAAATAGAAAGGTTATCAGCAGAACAACAGATGATGCTAATCCTTTACAAGAATTGGCAATGCATTTTATCCTTAAACAGTTTCTTGTAATAACTCATTTTTTTATCGTCAAGATAAATTAAAGATATTAACCGAGATTATATTGTTTCTTATCTTCTTGATATCATTATATGTTTGAAAGGGACTAAAGTTATAATCAAACAATTTTCTTACATCATAAGTCCATATATTCTGAATATAACAAAGCATATATGCTCTTTAATAAAATTTAAACTACAATTACCAATGGTAATTCAGATCATTGTACTAAATCCCTCATTTTGTTTTCTTCTAAAGTAATTCACTGGGTTATCAATATTCGAATACACTCTTGATCATTTTGACCCAATAACTTCTAAGTGTAGTTTCCCGCTTTTGATTGCACATTTTTATATTCAATATATCAGCAATTTACGACATATATCTGTCTTTCAAAAACATAATAATAATTAACGACATAAAACTAACAGTATGAAATGATGACGCATGAACAACATATGAGTCAACCCGACCCGACATGCTTTGATGCGTGTTAAAACATGACTTGTTTTGACATGTTACCCGACCTGCTTATTTTTCAGTTGTAGCTAAGCTCTCTATCATGTCATTTTGCAATCTATATCTTTAGCTATTCTTGAATTTGTTATTTTTCTAAAGGTCTCCAAATATCCTTTGTACTACAGCTTAAGAAATATGTAAGGAAGAAGAGAATAACCAAAAACTTTATCCCTACTTCATCTTTTAAGTATATTAATTCCCCTAAATATTTCAAACCACACATATTGCGTTAAACTGTTTTTACATTATTTCTAGTTTTACATGGCTAACACCCTCACAAGTCACCTTGGCCCAAAACTGGTTGCCATCGTCGTGGCAGTTTTAAGCCTTTCGGTGTTGATTAAAAAAGGTGAGGCGTATGAATTCAAGGTTAGAGGCTCGGGTGACTGGAGCCTCACGTCTACTTCCTATAATCAATGGGCCGAGAAAACTCGATTTCAAGTTGGAGACACTTCATGTGAGTTTCTTCATTTTTTAAAAGCTCCATTTGCTATATTCCTGCTTGATACAAATATTGTTTACCTTTACAGTTTTCAAATACCAAGGAGAAAAGGACTCGGTTCTTGAAGTAAGTAAAGACGATTACAAAAACTGCAATACTTCATCACCCAATGCAAGGCACGATGATGGTCGCACCGTGATCAAGTTTGACCGGTCCAGGCCACATTGTTTCATAAGCATAGACGGATCCAGGATTTCTAGGAGGGTGTTGCGGCACAAAAAATTTCGTGAGGGTCTTGTACAATTCTATTTTTATCATTGTACTAAAATTTGCACCATTAAGAATTTTCGGACTAAACTAAATTCGCACAATAAAGAAAGTAAGTAGAACAAATATATTATTGGGTGTTGCACATACTATACCAAAAAATGACACTTTTTGGAAAAGCTTACGCTTCGTGACTCGAAATTGGGTATGGCCCATGCCACACCCGGCTCCCATGTAGGTCAATACCTGTTCATAAGTGGAGTTTCTGACCATTTCAAAAACAATGAGAAAGTGCTGATTGTTGTTTTGGCAGATCGAACCCACAAATCATCACCACAATCTCCACCTTCTCCAGCTCCAGTTAGCGATGAGTCTGGATCTCCAAATGGTGCATCTTCAATTGTCATGAGCCACCTTTGCTTCATTGGTGCCTTTGCTTGTTTTTTGAGTTGGTGATTTGCAATAAGAGTTTGGTATTTTTTTTATTTATTTATTTTTTTTTTGTCATTTATTTTTGGATTAATGTCATCTAATAGTAACGAACTTTCTCAAAAGTTCACAAATCAGCTATGAACACAATAAAATACCACAATACCCATCAAACTTTTTTTGTTTTGTGTTGATATCAACAAAAACCCATTTTTTACCTCGAAATCCACGTCAACGACAAATGTACATGCCATATCATAAATTTGTACCATTATAATCCATGTTAGCGACAAGTGAACATCTGACAAAGTTTGATGGGTATTTTGAAACATTTGACCAAGTTTGATGGGTATTTTGAAACAACTAACTTCACGTAAATAACTTTAAAAATAAATAAAAATAATCCACGTATGCAATTTAACCGGTGTAGCCGGTTGCCGGTCATGCGACTCATGCCACGTAAGCAAAAGTTTGATGTCGAGCTAAAATTTGGGAGTTTGATGGGTAATATGTGAATATTTGAGAAAGTTCATTGCTATTAGATACCATTAACCCCCTTTTTTTTTTTTTTTACATAATTGTTTGCATTGCATTGGAGTATCAAGTATGAAAAATGTTTGCATATGAATAAACTGGTATTTTTTTTTTGTGTGGAAACAGTGAACTAAAGCTACCTGTTATTTTGTTCTAGAACAAACCATTTGTATGTAATTTGTGATCAGAGGTAATTTGAAGTGCAAAAACATAATGTAAACATTTTAGTACACCAATTATTTAAAATTCAAAAATGGATTAAAAAAGCATGCAACATCCTTTTAAAGTTATCTCAATACCCAACCTAACCCGTTTTGACCCGTTCCAACCGATTGCCTGCCTACATAAATCCGACTAAGGGTTATTTGGACTTTGACCCTTTGGTAACTCCTTCCAGCCTGTAATGTTAACTTGCTTATTTTGATAAACTTCCCACCTTCAACTTTCTTTCAATTGATAGATACAAGTTTCATGTATATAACTGCGAACTTCTCAACAAAGCAACGATGACCCGATGAAGCGGATCATCAGAGAATTTAGAAGGTTTGCCAAGTTCAATTTTCTTCACCAGTCTCATTGTGTTGTGCAAAAGTGAATCCAATATCCCAGCAACCTGAAACCAGCTGTTAACAAGGGAAGAATAAGCAACTGTCAAGGTAGAATGATCCATATAGCTTTGAGAAGAAACAAAAGTATTTACGTTGGTTGCAAAGAGAGTAAAGCCGGAGTCTAACGAATATTATATTTTTTTTTTATTTTTGGCCAAATGATCCATATAGTTTTGAGAAGAAACAAAAGTCTTTACGTTGGTTGCAAAGCGATCAGGACAAGGCAATTAGCATTTCTCAAGATCACTGCTTTTAAAAAATTGAAAAACTAAAAAATCAAATGGTTCATGCGATTAAGATATATCACATGATGTCAATTTCACATAAAGAAAGGTACTAGTAATAGTGGGATAACAGATGAGAGTCATGAGACATAATCTTCACAAGAATGACAACAATTTTATCCTTGAGCAGTTTCAAGATATAGCTGATCTTTATATTTCCAAGAGAAATTAATGATTCGGATTTACCCTTTAGATTATATCGTTTCTCGTTTTCTTGACATCAGTATATGCTTAATATAAAAATAGAAAAAATCAAACAGGAAAAAGATTTAAATGATATGATAATTAGTCCGTGTTCTTGCATCATAAGTCCAAATTGTAAATATAACAAAAGAGTTTTTGCTCTAATGTAAAACTTGAATTATGGGATAGGGGTGGTGCGTGGTTGTTGGTGGACTATGTGAAGCCTTTTTGTTTTCATGTTCATATGGTTTGCTCAGGATGTTTTATGTGAATTAATGGTTCCCCTATTTGCCCTTAATAACTTTGTTTTGTTTTCGTTATATCTGGTTTTGCTTTGTTCATATAAGTTTTTCTATAATTCATGAAAAGTGTCTCTTACACATCAAATGAATTAATTTTTGCAACTAATTACTTTGTACCTCAGTGGTAATGAAAAGTTACCGTTTAACCATGACTCTTAAGGTTATATTCAGCAAAATCCAAATACAAAGCATAATTTAGTTACTTTTCATGAAAAAACGTTGTATAATCTAAGGATTTATTCTTAGAGAAATAGCAAAGCAAAGTATGATACCAAAAGAGACTTGCCCCTGTCTAATGAATCTTATAGTTTTGCTTTATATTTTCATAGTTTAGTCATCTTACTTTATGAGAAAAGTTTGTAATGTTTGAGAAGAAACATAAGTATTTATGTTGGTTGCATAGAGATGATGAGGACAATGCAATGCTATACTTTCTGAAGAGTTGCTTTTAGAAAACTGATAAAACTTAAGAATTACATGGTTTATGTGACAAAGATATAAACATCACATGATGCCATAAAGTGTCATACAGAAGCTCATTAGTATAGCAGATGAAACTAATCTTCACGTTATTCTTGAACAGTTTCAACTTTCAAGTTATAACTGATTTTTTAGTTTTCAAGAGAAATTATAATCAAACAGAAATAAAGGATAAAATGATCATCAAACCATTTTCTTACATCATAAGTGAGAATTAAACATATTTTCTCTTAAATGATAATTAAACCATAACTACTGATTTGTCGATTATCGCAGAGCATCAATAATGGTAATTTAAATTGTTGTACTAATCTTTTATTGTGCTGTTCTATAATTTTTTTAATTCTACTTGCATTGCCCGAAATAAAAAGAGTTATCGGGTCGAAAATGATGCATAGTGTATTCAAGTTTATAAAAAAGAGCTAGAGTATCAACTATAGATAAAATATAACTAATGGCAAAAATGATGACGCATCAGCAACATGTGCATCAACTCGAACCACCATGTTTTGACTCATGTTGAAACATTACATGTTTTGACATGTCACCCAACCTGCCGATTTTGTTGTTGTAACTGACATGCTCTATCCATTCATTGTGGCTATATTATTAGCTACTGTATTGAATTCGAGTTTTTTTTTAAAGTTCTCCAAATATCCTTTGTACTAATTTAGGGAAGAAGAGAATAACAAAAATCTTTATCCCCACTTCACCTTTTTACTCCCAATTCCTTACAAATACTCACTTCATATTACACTCAGTTTAAATTGTCTTTGTGTTGTTTCTATCTTTACATGGCAAATGCCCACACAAGCCACCTTAACCCAACAATGATTTCCATCATCATGGTATTTCTAAGCCTTTTGGTGTTAATTCAGAAAGGTGACGCGCGTGAATTCAAGGTTGGAGGCACGGGCGACTGGAGCCTCACGTCTACTTCCTATAATCAATGGGCCGAGAAAATTCGATTTCAAGTTGGAGACAGTTTGTGTAAGTTTCTTCATTTCCATTGCTCCATTCCTATGTTCAAGCTTTATACATAAATTACCATTTTCACCTTTGCAGATTTCGAATACCAAGGAGAAGAGGACTCGGTTCTTGAAGTAAGTAAAGACGATTACAACAGCTGTAATACTGCATCCCCCATTGCAAAGCACGATGAAGGTCGCACCTTGATCAAGTTTAACCGGCCCGGGCCACGCTATTTCATAAGTGGAGTTTCTGACCATTGCAAAAACAATGAGAAAGTGTTGATTATTGTCCATCTGATGAGAATCCCTACCCGCCATCATCTTATCCAAATGGTGCATCTTCAGTTGTCATGAGCCTCCTTTGTTTCTCCCCGGAGCTGTTGCCTTTTTTTTTCAGTTTTGTTTGTATCGTGTCGAGTATCAAGTATGAGAAATGTTTGTATCTGAATAAATTGGTATTTGTTTTGTGTGGATACACTGAACTAAAGCCAATTGCCTTTTATTTCTAAACAACCATTTATGTGTAAGTTGTAACTAGAGCTAACAAGTAACAAGGACATATTTACCTATAAATGGTTGATTTGTAAGAAATCACGTGTCAAACTTTATTAAATTTAACTAAAAATGGGTCGAATACATGTCAAATGGGTTAAAGTTATCCGATTTTGTTAACATTCAAATGTATAAAGCCTCTTTATTAAATAATTAAGTGATAGACGTACACACTTAGGATCAACTAAGATCGTTAACTGTGTTTTACAAGTTCTTGGACAATCAAGAGAAGAAAAGATTATCGAAAGAATCAATGTATTATCAATGGTGGATTTGTTACAGGGTTGTTACAATGAAAGAGAGAGATTCAAGAAGGACATTGTATATCACAAAAGCTTAGAAAATGAAATACAAGCGCTGGGTATTTAAAAGCATTTGGAAAGGAAAGATTGTTGGAGTGTGTTGGTTGTTAACAGCTTCACACGTGCCAGGCACACGTGGGTTGACCTTCTGTTGACTTTAACTTTGGCACCTATCAATAAGATTAGATGATTATTTGCAATTACATATAGTAAGCACAATTAGTACATTGCTTATTTAAAACTAAAAATGAACAGAAAATTATGCAACATCTTTTGAATGTTATCCCAATGAGTCGGGACGGAGCTAGGGGGGTTCCCGCGGGTGCCCGAGAACCCCATGGATTTTTTCGATATAGTGTTAATTTTTGAAAAAAAACACTGATTTTTCCTAAATGCACCCGGTCCTTCGAAATGTGTTTCCAGTATTACGGTTCAAAAGATTTTGTGCACCCGGTCATATTTGGTCCTCGTCGACAATGACCAACCGACCTGTTTTGACCCGTTCCAACCGCATGCCTGCCTACATAGATCCGACTAAAGATTATTTGGACTTGGACCATTTGGTAACTCATTTCGGCCTGTAATGTGTTGTACAAAAAATTTCTTTTGATTGATAGATACAAGTTTCATGTGTCTAACTGCAAACTTCACAACAAAGCAATGATGGTCCAATGAAACGGATCATCAGGGCATTTGGAGAACCCCGAAAGTCCGTTAAATCAAGATATTTTATTGTATCGAGACTAGAAGGTTTTCCCAAGTTCAATTTTTTTTCACCAGTCTCATTTTGTTGTGCAGAAGTGAATCCATTAGTTTATGTATATAAAGGAACATTCTTAGAGAAATAGCAAAGCAAAGTATGAAACCTAAAAAGAGAGTAAAGCCGGAGTCTAACAAATATTATAGATTTGCTTTCTCGTCTTCTTAACATCAGTATATGTTTGATAAAAAAAAAATAGAAAAAATCAAACAGGAAAAAGATTTAAATGATAATTAGTCCGTGTTCTTGCATCATAAGTCCAAACTGTAAATATAACATAAGGTTTTGCTCTAATGTAAAATTTGAACCATAATTACTTATTTTTGTGTCATTTCATCTCATCAATAATGTTATTTTAGATTCTTTAACTAATTCCATCACTGTGTATTGTTTTTTAAGAAAACTGGGGCAACTACATTGAAAAAGTCAATATTTAGGGCAATGAAGCTAGAGAATTAAACTTATGATATCAAAATTAGAAATTGCAGTTTAAAAGTAACTGTCCGAAAGTTAGAAGTTGTCTGAAGACTAAAGATTATTAAGTGTTTAAGATTTTCTAACTCAAAGGTTTACGACTTTCTTAATCACTTGATAAGATTAGTCTGACCCACAGATTTTGACCCATTTAAACAATTTTTATCATTTGATATGATCCATTTTGACAGCAAACTCTAATGGCGGCAATTTCTACCATTTCTGGTGTGGGGGGTATATTTTGTTTCCAACAGGTCAAACTAAAATTAGAAGCTTAAAACTTAGCTATAAATTTAACCAGTTACATGTCACAAAACCAGACCCGCAGTATTTTGATAATCTATATGAGTATATGACATTACACTTTGCAATCTATATATCAAGCATGCCTCTTTTGTCAATCTAGCTGACATGCATGTTCAGTCCATTTGAATATGCTTTTAATAAAGTTCTTAAATATGCTTTCTACTGTATGAGACTCAAGGAATATGTTGGAAATAAGAAAATAACCACAAACTTAGTCCCCACTTCATCTTTTCACTCCTTCGATCTCTTTACAAAAACTCACTTCATATGACACTATATTAAACCCGCACATTCTGCATTAATTTGTCTTAGCATTGTTTCCAGCTATACGCGGTAATGGCCATCACACGCAACTCTAATCCAACAATGATTGTGGTTGTCGTGGGAGCTTTAAGTCTTTTGGTGTTAATTCAGAAAGGTGACGGGTATGAATTCAAGGTTGGAGGATCGGGCGAATGGACCCTCACGTCTACTTCCTATAATCAATGGGCCGAGAAAACTCGAATTCAAGTTGGAGACACTTTGTGTAAGTTTCTTCATTTTTTAAAAGCTCCATTGCTACATTCGTGCTTTATACCAATATTGTTTACCTTTTCAGTTTTCAAATACCAAGGAGAAAAGGACTCGGTTCTTGAAGTAAGTAAAGATGATTACAACAACTGCAATACTACATCACCCATTGCAAGGCACGATGATGGTCGCACCGTGATCAAGTTTGACCGGTCCGGGCCACATTATTTCATAAGTGGAGTTTCTGACCATTGCAAAAACAACGAGAAAGTGCTGATTGTTGTTTTGGCAGATCGAACCCATAAATCATCACCGCAATCTCCACCTTCTCCAGCTCCAGTTAGCGACGAGTCTCCATCTCCAGCAAGCAACGAGTCTCCTTCTCCTCCATCGGATGATAATCCACCACCGTCTTCTCCAAATGGTGCATATTCGATTGTCACGAGCCTCCTTTGCTGCATTGGAGCCTTTGCTTGTTTTTTGAGTTGGTGATTTGCATAAAGTGTTTTTTTTTTTTTTTTTTTTTTTTTTTTTTTTTTTGCAAATCGCATAAAAAGGTACTCTACATTAGGTCAATTTGAATTTTAGGTATCCACCTTTTTTTTTTCTTAATTTAAGGTACCGAAGTTGTTTGTCTTTCATTGGAGTATCAAGTATGAAAATGTTTGCATTTGAATAAACTGGTATTTGTTTTTGTGTGGAAACAGTGAACTAAAGCTGTGTCTCATTGAACAAACCATTTGTATGTAATTTGTGATTAGAGGTAATTTGAAGTGGAAAAACATAATGTAAACATTTTAGTACACCACTTATTGAAAATTCAAGAATGGATTAAAAAGCATGAAACATCCTTTTAAAGTTACCTCAATGCCCAACCTGACCCGTTCCAACCGTCCTTCCTGCATACTTAAACCGACTAAGGATTCTTTGGACTTTGACCCTTTGGTAACTCCGTTCCGCCTGTTTCTCGTTTATTATAATGAACTTCCCAACCTTCAATCTTCTTTTGATTGATAGATACAAGTTTCATGTATATAACTACAAACTTCTCAACAAAGCAACGATGGCCCGATGAAGCGGATCATCAGAGAATTTAGAAGGTTTTTCCGAGTTCAATTTTCTTCACCAGTTTCATTGTGTTGTGCAAAAGTGAATCCAATATCCCAGCAACCTGAAGCCAGTTGTAAACAAGGGAAGAATAAGCAACTGTCAAGGCTAGAATGGTAATAATCAGTTTTAAGTGTTCTGAAAAAAGTGATAATGATTATGATTTTACGGTTACTTGGAGTAAAAAGTAATCAGATTTGAATAACTGCAGTAACAAAACCGATCAATAAGATAAATATAGAATTAAATAGTCAGTGTTATCTAATTCAGATTGCGCATCAAGGAGCACATGAACCAAGCACACAGAAATGAAATAAATACAAACCGTGAAAACGCCACCAATAATTGCACATACATTGGTGATGAAATGAGAAAATGATTTTGGATCTTCTGTTACCAAGATCTGGTCACAAACAAAAAGTATTTACATAGAAGTTAGAACTAAAGATTCAATCATAAAAAGAAAACTTGTCAAATGGTGTTTGAACATTTAACCTGCATAGGAGAAGGCTCAAAATGGAACTTTGCAACAGGGATCGTAAGCGCATGAACCAAGCTACTATGTGCAGTGTACTCATAATCCTCGATTAATTGATGAGATGAACTCATCACATCAGTTTTCACAACTTGAAGATAATGCTCTATCTGCAATATGCGTTCACAAATCATGGTACCTTATGATCTATTGTCAAATTGGCATATTACTACTTCTAAAATTCCATATCACATGTTCCAAAAAGAAAATCTATTGAAGGTAATCGACTTTCGAAATTTTTGATTATAACCAATCTGGAAAGTGGCAACTGGTAAGACTTGTCAAATTGATGATGTGTGTTGGATATTTTAGTGTAATTGGATTAACTTGTTTTGACCAATTTTATTATAATAATACATCATTTAGGTTTGGAGGTGCGGAGTGCACACCTACTTGAATTTATTATGATCTTAGGGGCGAAGCCCCTAAGGGACGGGGGTCCGGGGGCAGCGCCCCTGGTAGCAGGGTCCAAGGGGCAGCGCCCCTGGCTGGGGTCGATAATTCGGTTTATTTGGTCAGATCAGATAATTCGGTTCACAAAATCTCAGATAAACACATACAGAAAATTCTCATTCTCTGAATTGTATCCGATTGAATAATTTGGTAGAACCACCGAATTGATTCGATCTGAAAGTGTTCACACGCCTTTCAGAGATTTAAGCATATCCGATTGTGTTCGTTATTACTGTATATCCCCTACAATGTGTTCGTAATTTGACCATGTTGACATTTCTGAGTAACTTAGAAGAATGCCTTAGATCAAATTATTTGCATGTTCAATATTTCTCTACTGCAAATATAATTTGACCAAAGTTGGTTATCTTTTTATGCAATATTCCCATCTAGTACTTAAGCGTACAAAAATCTCTATATACCGAGTAAGTTTCAGAAGTATATAAAGAAGAAAAATTTATAAAGGTTGCATTCGGGAGCTTACAGTAACATTTGCACGATCTTCTACATTGACATATGACTTCCCAGCCAACTTATCATGGCTTTCAATATATTGTCGTAGTCGCTTAAGATCACTCAACGTCTTTGGAGTGACCTTCTTACCGAAGTTAAAACTAGAAATCACATGTGACATGTTTATCTGGGAAGCATCAAAAGAGTGTGATTCTGAACGTGCTGATACAATAATACTGCCTGGAACCTGCATAGTACATGGAATGTTCTAACCATACTTTCCAAGCAAGTGAGCGTTCAAAGCGCAAATTGCATAAAAAATATAGAAAAGGCAACAGTTGGAAATTAAAAAATTCTATAAGGGGGATCTTCTAAGTTAACCGTTTCTAGAGGCCACATCAGGAAAAAAATTCAACATGGTCAAAGTTACTGAAGCATTCTGCATCATTCTTTACCTAACGCGGTCAATTTACCTTGATCCAACTATTTGAAACTTTGATGGTTTTTCCTAGCATAAAAATAGTTGGTTATGGGAAACCAGAAATTTGACTGACGTTGTTTTCTTTTCTTTTTCTAATTCAGTTAGCCTATATTTGAACACATTTTGGTAAGAAATAGGAGATCATCATACCAGGATGATCTTTATACTATAATGTAAGGCATTACCTTCTTTACTCTTACAAAACCTTCAATTCTACATCCAGCTTCATGTGGTGCGGGTCTTTTTTCAAAAGACTTGGTCTGTCCATATCTGTCGTTTAAAGACAATTTTCGGGACTCCAAATCATTTGGTGTAACCAGGTGTTCCATTGCCTGTAGGGTAAAACTGTTACTAATTACAAATACTTCAAAATAAAATTCACAATTATCTAGTTTTCTTATATGTAGGATTATTGAGAATAATAACATCAGTGTTCTTACCTGAACCAAGCTGACAGTATTCCGGTCTCCATAATACGATTCATGATCATGGTTCCCATGCTCATCCCTTATTTATAAAAGAAATAGGAAACGTAAACTACTTCAAATGGAAAAAAAAATCATTTCTAGAACTTATTTATATATGCCATATAAAATTTATATGCACATAGAGAAAGTGGCACAAGTTATTTACCTAATATCACTCCCCCTACGGAAGATGCGAATAGATGGATAAGCTTGTACATGATGGCTGAAAAAACAGCAGAAAATGAGCTTCCATCGTAACAATGTGAAAGTATGCATGTAAATAACATAAGAACTGACTAAAAAGTTTTCAACTTCTAAATTTTGTTTCAACCATAAAAATCCTCAATCTTTCAAAATTGTTGATGAGGTGTAATCTATACACACTGACCAGTATAATGTTGCCATGGCTGTTAACCTTGAAACAAATGTCTTTACCTTTTACAAAGATCACGTTCTTCAGTGCAGTCCACCTTTCCCAGAATAATGCGTCCATCTGTCTCCGGATTATGTCTGGTGATGCAAACAAGAGAGATAGCTAAGAACCCGAAAATGCATACCATTCACTGTACTATTAAATTGTTATTGAGAATTGTGATGAAGAGAAACTTTAGACCTTTCTCGAATAATTTTGGCCGCTTTCTCCCACGAGGGTTTCTGACATAAACAATAAAGATATTATTGATATAAAGCGGTGCCAAGATAAACATGTAGCCATAATTCAGATGTGCAAATTCAGACAGTATCACCCAATTTACAAAAAGCATATGACCCAATTTTATGCAAGTTACATTTTTGTTTTTTGGCAAGGAAACGAATATTTATTTGACAATACTATTTCATTTTCAAGTAAGTAAAGCGAAAACTAACTGAATATATAATTGTTGTTTAGATAGCTTTGATTCCCCAACCTCATCAAAGATACAACTTTTAAGTGGAATTTACAAGTCAAATGACAAATTCAAAGTTAAAAAAATTACTCATATGAAATTTTGAAAACACAGTTCTTAATATAAACGTTACGATGAAGTGTAATATAATTTTGATGGAGAAAACCAAAATATCGGAGCAAACAGTTAAGAAGATACCAGACGGTTACACCAATCGCACCAAGGTGCATAGAAATTCACAACTAAAATTGAATACCTACAATACCAAACAATATGTTGTTACTAAAAGTTATCCAGTCAGTTTTATTATATTGGAACACTTTCAGCAAATATGAATTTAGTTTACTTACTGATGAGCAATTTTATCAAAATTTTGTGAATTTAGTGTAACCGATCCTTCACCATATTCCTCATCAACCTTATCATCATGCTTAATTATCGTAGAAGTTGGTACAGGGTCAAATTCAGGGCCTGTAGATTCTAAATGCTTATTGATCGAATACTTCCTTACTGTTTTTGTTATGTTCAACCTGTTCTGCAAATAAGAGACACAGATGTAGCTATGAAGCATGATGTTTGACTAAATTAACTTTGGTCCAAACTCGTCCTTTAAAATGCAATACTCCCTCATTCCGGATATAAATTGCAACGTATGATTTGAACAAATAGTTTAGTAGACCTCGTTGGCTAATAAATACAATACCTAAAATACCATGTAACAAGATAATACTGAGATAAGTTGTGGATCAAAAGCAATCAACAGAAGTAAGGCGATGAAAGTTACCGTTCCTAATACATCACTGACGTCTACAGATGCAAACTCACATGATAAGGCTGGAAAACTGCATTGGCGTGATTTAAGAAAAGATGTTAGCAATACAGCCAAGTATAATGAACATATATGAAATAAACACACAGAAGTAAACATCATATATTAAATCAAATTACTGAGAGAGCGCAATCTCTAAAATGGCTTCATGCCTGTTGCACAGGTTCATTACTTTCCAGGATCGAATTATGAACACACAAGATTAACAAGAATTGATTCTATTATTATTACAACATAATAACGGTTATATTGTAATATGAGACACATGAGTTGAACATGTATTGAATGATTGATGTTTGTTTACAGAACCTTGACCTATTTATACATATTGAATCGGTCCTTCACAAAGAGGAATACCGATTCTCTAAGGGGACGTTTGGTACGATGGAATGGAAAGCTGAGAAATGGAATGGAGAAGCACTCTCGTGTTTGTTTGCGTTGAGAATGGAATCGGTGAATCAATATTTGATTCTCTTTCCATTCTCCGCATTCTCTTAAAATAGTGAAGAAAGGAGAGAATTGGTGAATAAAAGGGAAGACATTCTATGGTTGATTCTTTTGTATAATAAAAAATTTTGATTTCAATCATCGTCTTCAAATGTTTTTTTATTTCATTTAATTATGTTTATTTATTTATTTATTTTATTTTTTTTGAAATACAAAAATTGATAGGTTGATATCAAATCTTCATATCAACGTTTGTTTTTTAACCTTTTCTTATAAAACCGGTAATTCAAATGCTAACATCATTTTTTTTTTTTTTTTTAAATGTTCAGGTTTCTTCAAAATTCGCCACAACTATTATAAATAAATAATATTAGAATTAATTTTCAATTGTGCACATTATTACGAATTGCACCCAACAAAAGATCCTCCAATATTGCTTTTGCGATAGAAGGTTAGCATATACTCAGTGTATTTAAGGTAGCAATTTAAATAATCATATTATTTTAATGATGATTTAGGTAATCAAATGTTTAAAACGAAAATTTAAATGATAAAATTCATTTTTATTCATGTATTATATACAATAACCAAACAAGAGAATGCTCTATATTACACGCATTTTTTATTTGTACCAAACAGTAGAATCTATATTCTTTCTCAAACATGATTCACTTTCTCTACAATTCCATTCTCTATTACGATTCCATTCTATGACATTCTCTTGTACCAAACGTGATATTTTACCTAATGGGTTTGTTGGCCTATGGCCCAAACCACTAAAACAGATGGGCTTTTATTTGACCCATATTTACAATACGTACATACATATGTTTTGGCATAAAAGACATTATTTGTCCAACAGTTTCCCCCTAATGTCTTGATGCCAAACTTCTTTTCCAGCAGGTTTCTTCAACTTATGTGATGATCACGAAGTCATCACTCTCCGATGTGCTTGCCCTATCTTCTTGATCAGCCCCTTGATTACTAGTCGTATCATTATTGTTGCCTTCTAAGATTACACCAAAGCGAGTTTCATTTCCTTGAAAATTCTCACAACCTTCATATGTGTTTTTTCTTACAACTCCTAGGCCACTATACTCGACCCATCACACTCTTGTGGGGTTTCTTTCTTGGCATGATCACAGCCATCTTCAAGCGTCTTGGTTTTCACATACTTCACAGGTTCTAACCTGCGCCTCAAAGTTGTATTATAGTAACACTCGACCATGTCAATGGTTCGTTTATAACAATTCTTCAAGTCTTCTTCATATGCTTCGGTTAATCCATGTATCACAGCAACTTCTTTCCACTTATCTCTAAATAAAACACTTAGACAGCCACCCATGCTATCTATCATCTTGTAAAGACCCAATAGATCGATCTCTACATTCCCTATGACCGGTGGTAGTGGTTCTAACACATCTCGTTTTAGATATACTAAGTAAAACCACTTAATCATATCTTCAAACCTCTTTCTAAGTACTTCCCAATTCTCATACACAATGCTATCGCTTATATAGTCTTCATCCAAGTAATCTTGCACTTGATTCGTGTCCAAATTGAGTTCCTCTAAACCCTTGATCAGTGGGCATGCATATTTAGGATCTATCGAATCAAAGTATTCTTCAAGATAATTGTTTTGTTTCGCAACCATGCTCTCTGTTTCAACTTCACAGACTTCTTTTTCATCGTAAAACATATAAGAAACGCTACACTTGTTGTGCCCAAAATTAACAACGAAACCTTGATCCCTTAACTGATCGATACTTAACACATTTAGTGTTATTTCTGGTGTGTATAACACACAAGGAATCACCAGTTTCTTTTCATTTGTTTCCACCTTTGCTTCCTCAACGCCATGAGAGAAAATAAATTTCTCTTCATGTTGGGTTCCTTCAACCCCGAAACGAGGCTTCAATCTTTTGAACAACGATTTGGTTGGACACATATGTTTCTTATATGCACGGTTTACGTACCAAATACTATCCCAATTCGAATAATCTGTCCCTTCGATCATATAGTCGGTTATCACATGAACCTTTTTGGGGTATTTCAAGCCTTCTTCGTTGCGCACAAAAGTAGGTTCCCATAAATTGTTATCTTCGGTTGGGACTTCGACACTGTTTCTCTTTTTCTTATTTTCACACTTCCAAAACAAGTGGCCTCGCTTTCTACAAATGAAGCAACGGGCGTTCTTCTTCTTGGGTGTATTGGTACTCCCTTCTTCTTGTTTCTTAATTGCTGCTGTCAATTTCGAGGCATTGAATTCTTCAATTTCTTTTATCTTCTGCCTCAACATCACCTTGCATTAGTGTGTTTGCCATGAATTCTCTATGCAAATATCTCTTCATAAAAACCATCTACATTCGTTTACGAATTGGCTTCCCGCAAGTCTTAGAACACCTTCTCTGATACCAATGTTTCACAGGTTCATTGTGAAACCAATTCGATTCTACAAGATCATTATGATTCACCATTGTTATTTTTGAGTTTGGATGCAGACGAAATAGATAATCACAGAAACAAGATATAATAACTGAACAGAATGGATTGAATGATTGATGATCTTGTGGAATCGAATTGGTTTCACAATGAACCTATGAAACATTGGTATCAGAGAAGAGAAGGTGGTCTAAGACTTGGGGGAAGCCAATTCGTAAAGGAATGCAGATGGTTTTTATGTAGAGATATTTGCATAGAGAAATCATGGCAAACACATTGCCATGGAGCAGTCAAAGAAGACGCTTGTCAATTGAATGCAATGAGATGTTGAGGCAGAAGATAAAAGAAATTGAAGCATTCAATGCCTCAAAATTGACTGCAGCAATTAAGAAACAAGAAGAAGGGAGTACCAATACACCCAAGAAGAAGAAAGCATGTTGCTTCATTTGTAAAAAGCGAGGCCACGTGTTTTGGAAGTGTGCAAATAAGAAAAAGAGACCCCACAAGAGTGTGATGGGTCGAATAATGATAGTGGGCTACGAGTTGTAAGAAAAAACACATGTGAAGGTTGTGAGAATTTTCAAGGAAATGAAACTTGCTTAGGTGTAATCTTAGAAGGCAAAAATAATGATACGGCTGGTATTCAAGGGGCTGATCAAGAAGATGGGGCAAGCACATCGGAGAGTGATTTTCGTGATCATTACATAAGTTGAAGAAACCTGCTGGAAAAGAAGTTTGGCATCAAGACATTAAAGGGAAACTGTTGGACAAATAATGTCTTTTATGCCAAAACATATGTATGTACGTATTGTAAATATGGGTCAAATAAAAGTCGATCTGTTTAGTGGTTTGGGCCATAGGCCAACAAATCCATTAGGTAAAATATGGCAGTTATTTTTGGTTCTAACGTTTAGAAAAGTTGTGTCATTTACTTTTAGAGAATCGGTATTCCTTTTTGTGAAGGCACCGATTCAATATGTATAAATAGGTCAAATTTTTGTAAACAAACATCAATCATTCAATACATGTTCAATTCATGTGTCTCATATTACAATATAACCGTTATTATGTTGTAATAATAATAGAATCAATTCTTGTTAATCTTGTGTGTTCATAATTCGATCCTAGAAAGTAATGAACCTGTGCAACAATGGTATCAGATCGGGTTGCAATATTACAAGTTTTGATTCAAGTTTTTGATCAACAAGATCAAAAGACTTACAAGGGAAGATACACCAAGGATTTTTGGTGCAACAATTCTGAAGAAAAGAAGTTTGGCATCAAGACATTAGGGGGGAAACTGTTGGACAAACACATGGACTTTTATTTGACCCATATTTACAATACGTACATACATATGTTTTGGCATAAAAGACATTATTTGTCCAACAGTTTCCCCCAAATGTCTTGATGCCAAACTTCTTTTCCAGCAGGTTTCTTCAACTTATGTGATGATCACGAAGTCATCACTCTCCGATGTGCTCGCCCCATCTTCTTGATCAACTTCTTGATTACGAGCCGTATCATTATTGTTGCCTTCTAAGATTACACCAAAGCGAGTTTCATTTCCTTGAAAATTCTCACAACCTTCACATGTGTTTTTTCTTACAACTCCTAACCCACTATCATTATTTGACCCATCACACTCTTGTGGGGTTTCTTTTTCTTATTTGCACACTTCAAAAACATGTGGCCTCGCTTTTTACAAATGAAGCAACGGGCTTTCTTCTTCTTAGGTGTATTGGTACTCCATTCTTCTTATTTCTTAATTGCTGCAGTCAATTCCGAGGCATTGAATGCTTCAATTTCTTTTATCTTCTGCCTCAACGTCTCCTTGCATTCAATTGACAAGCGTCTTCTTTGACTGCTCCATGGTAATGTGTTTGCCATGATTTCTCTATGCTAATATATCTTCATAAAAACCATCTGCATTCGTTTATGAATTGGCTTCCCCCAAGTCTTAGACCACCTTCTCTGATACCAATGTTTCATAGGTTCATTGTGAAACCAATTCGATTCCACAAGATCATTATGATTCACCATTGTTATGTTTGAGTTTGGATGCAAACGAAATAGATAATCACAAAAACAAGATATAATAATTGAACAGAATGGATTGAATGATTGATGATCTTGTGGAATCGAATTGGTTTCACAATGAACGTGTGAAACATTGGTATCATAGAAGGTGGTCTAAGACTTGGGGGAAGCCAATTCGTAAACGAATGCAGATGGTTTTTATGAAGAGATATTTGCATAGAGAAATCATCGCAAACACATTGCCTTGGAGCAGTCAAAGAAAACGCTTGTCAATTGAATGCAAGGAGATGTTGAGGCAGAAGATAAAAGAAATTGAAGCATTCAATGCCTCGAAATTGATTGCAGCAATTAAGAAACAAGAAGAAGGGAGTACCAATACACCCAAGAAGAAGAAAGCCCGTTGCTTCATTTGTAAAAAGCGAGCCCACATGTTTTGGAAGTGTGCAAAAAAAAAAAAAAAAAAAAAAAAAAAAAAAAAAAAAAAAAAAAACCACAAGAGTGTGATGGGTCGAGTAATGATTGTGGGCTAGGAGTTGTAAGAAAAAACACATGTGAAGGTTGTGAGAATTTTCAAGGAAATGAAACTCGCTTTGGTGTAATCTTAGAAGGCAACAATAATGATACGACTGGTTATCAAGGGGCTGATCAAGAAGATGGGGCGAGCACATCGGAGAGTGATGACTTCGTGATCATCACATAAGTTGAAGAAACCTGCTGGAAAAGAAGTTTGGCATCAAGACATTGGGGAAATTGTTTGACAAATAATGTCTTTCATGCCAAAACATATATATGTACGTATTGTAAATATGGGTCAAATAAAAGTCCATGTGTTTGTCCAACAGTTTCCCCCTAATGTCTTGATGCCAAACTTCTTTTCCTCAGAATTGTTGCACCAACAATCCTTGGTGTCTCTTCCCTCTAAGTCTTTTGATCTTCTTGATCAAAAACTTGAATCAAAACTTGTAATATTGCAACCTGCTTTGATACCACTATTGCACAGGTTCATTACTTTTCAGGATCGAATTATGAACACACAAGATTAACAAGAATTGTTTCCATTATTATTACAACATAATAACGGTTATATTGTAATATGAGACACATGAATTGAACATGTATTGAATGATTGATGTTTATTTACAAAACTTTGACCTATTTATACATATTGAATCAGTGCCTTCACAAAGAGGAATACCGATTCTCTAAAAGTAAATGTGGACGTATGGTCCGGACTGGGCCAGGAATGGGTCAGGCCCGGCATCAGCGGCCCACTCTACGCCTAAACCCTAATCCATGCCTTAAATACATGGCTGGATCTCCTCATTAACGGTACACAATCTTCAACCCTAAGATATATTGGCTACATCACGCCGATACTAACTTGACCGTCGGAGGTGGACCCCGGGGCTACGGCCTCGGGTCCACTCCTAACGGGTTCTTTTTGTTGACAGGTCTACTAGGGCTCGAGAAGACGACTAACGGCCAAGGAGAGTCGTTAAATCCTGCCCGCGCCAGATTATGCATCAACAAAGTTGGCGCCATCCGTGGGACCCGAATTAAAAGCACTGCGTACCACTTGCTTTATTCAAGGTTACTGGGTACCACGAATCAGTTTCTAAAGTCGGTATGTTAATATCACTTTAAAAAGGTACGCAACTCTCCATAACAGACGTGGTCCTACATGGAATAATTTGTCATGTATTCGACAATATATTCATGGCTGAAATCAAACATCACGTTAAATTAAATTGCATGTTGTTAACTTGCATATTTTATTCTTTACATAAGATTATATAATGATAAATCTTTACATAAGATACAATTTGAAAATATCCTCATGATCGGACCTATTTTATTTTTTAATCCGCATGATCGGACCTATTTTTTATTTTAGTCCGCACGATTGGACTTAAGAAAAATATCCGCACGATCGGAGCTATTTTATCTTTTAGCTTCGATAAATTCGCGCAGATACTGTTTTTACGGTTGGTACGCATGTTCGCGCTTGAACAACGCAGTCGTGATAAATCTACCCGCGTAAGACCGTGCGTTCAGACATCTTCGCAGAGAACGCGTACGTGCGAAAACCACGATGCTAGTCAATCGCCATGATGCGCACTGGACAAAAGCCGTGGTATACACATCTGCGATTATCCAGAAACGTTCGAGTCTATGCGGTTAAGATAAATCCATCTGTGTCTATTCGTCGCGGTCACGGTACGTCCATCTGTTATTAATAAAACATAATAATAAAACAAACAAACAATTAATTATTTCGTCGGTACGCATCCCACAACGGGTGCGCACTGCCACCTCACGATAGGTTTTATATTTTTTATGCTATGTGCAGTATATTATTTATGCTATATATTGCTTAATTTTATTAAGTTTTATATGCTGCGATTCGCGGCATAAACTTTTAATCTTTGCATTGAGTGTTTTTCGCAGATTAAATAAGTTTAATGCTCCTACATGAGTAGCACCATCAAACTTGGGGGGCTACCAGAGCATATACTACCACTGTTTCCGTACGCAGGTATATTTGGAAGCAGATCGAAGACGGATTTAAATATTCGCATCAACTTGCCGCACCAATTCGCAGCAGGGGAGACGTCCTCTGTCGGTTTTAAAGACGCGCACAGTGCATAAGCACGTCTTCTGTCGCACATCTTTAGCGCGCACTTATGCGCAGAAGCACGTCTTCTGTCGCACCTCTTTGCCGCGCACAGCGCAGAAGCACGTCTTCTGTCGCACATCTTTGCCGCGCACAGCGCGCACTTCCGCTACAGAAGCACGTCTTCTGTCGCACTATGCTGCGTCGCTACTGGTACAAAAGGTACGCCCTTACCCAGGATGCAGCATACGGGATCCACTTTCACCTACGCGGCCATCAGAACTTAAGTCTAGCACAACATAGCCATGCGATATCTCATACTAGACTTGGGAGGCTTGTGGACGTATGGTCCGGACTGGGCCAGGAATGGGTCAGGCCCGGCATCAGCGGCCCACTCAACGCCTAAACCCTAATCCATGCCTTTAAATACATGGCTGGATCTCCTCATTAACGGTACACAATCTTCAACCCTAAGATATATTGGCTACATCACGCCGATACTAACTTGACCGTCGGAGGTGGACCCCGGGGCTACGGCCTCGGGTCCACTCCTAACGGGTTCTCTTTGTTGACAGGTCTACTAGGGCTCGAGAAGACGACTAACGGCCAAGGAGAGTCGTTGAATCCTGCCCGCGCCAGATTATGCATCAACAAGTTGGCGCCATCCGTGGGACCCGAATTAAAAGCACTGCGTACCACTTGCTTTATTCAAGGTTACTGCGTACCACGAATCAGTTTCTAAAGTCGGTATGTTAATATCACTTTAAAAAGGTACGCAACTCTCCATAACAGACGTGGTCCTACATGGAATAACTTTATGGAATAATTTGTCATGTATTCGACAATATATTCATGGCTGAAATCAAACATCACGTTAAATTAAATTGCATGTTGTTAACTTGCATATTTTATTCTTTACATAAGATTATATAATGATAAATCTTTACATAAGATACAATTTGAAAATATCCTCATGATCGGACCTATTTTATTTTTTAATCCGCATGATCGGACCTATTTTTTATTTTAGTCCGCACGATTGGACTTAAGAAAAATATCCGCACGATCGGAGCTATTTTATCTTTTAGCTGCGATAAATTCGCGCAGATACTGTTTTTACGGTTGGTACGCCTGTTCGCGCTTGAACAACGCAGTCGCGATAAATCTACCCGCGTAAGACCGTGCGTTCAGACATCTTCGCAGAGAACGCGTACGTGCGAAAACCACGATGCTAGTCAATCGCCATGATGCGCACTGGACAAAAGCCGTGGTATACACATCTGCGATTATCCAGAAACGTTCGAGTCTATGCGGTTAAGATAAATCCATCTGTGTCTATTCGTCGCGGTCACGGTACGTCCATCTGTTATTAATAAAACATAATAATAAAACAAACAAACAATTAATTATTTCGTCGGTACGCATCCCACAACGGGTGCGCACTGCCACCTCACGATAGGTTTTATATTTTTTATGCTATGTGCAGTATATTATTTATGCTATATATTGCTTAATTTTATTAAGTTTTATATGCTGCGATTCACGGCATATACTTTTAATCTTTGCATTGAGTGTTTTTCGCAGATTAAATAAGTTTAATGCTCCTACATGAGTAGCACCATCAAACTTGGGGGGCTACCAGGGCATATACTACCACTGTTTCCGTACGCAGGTATATTTGGAAGCAGATCGAAGACGGATTTAAATATTCGCATCAACTTGCCGCAACAATTCGCCGCAGGGGAAACGTCCTCTGTCGGTTGTAAAGACGCGCACAGCGCAGAAGCACGTCTTCTGTCGCACATCTTTAGCGCGCACTTATGCGCAGAAGCACGTCTTATGTCGCACCTCTTTGCCGCGCACAGCGCACACAGCGCAGAAGCACGTCTTCTGTCGCACATCTTTGCCGCGCACAGCGCGCACTTCCGCTACAGAAGCACGTCTTCTGTCGCACTATGCTGCGTCGCTACTGGTACAAAAGGTACGCCCTTACCCAGGATGCAGCATACGGGATCCACTTTCACCTACGCGGCCATCAGAACTTAAGTCTAGCACAACATAGCCATGCGCTATCTCATACTAGACTTGGGGGGCTTGTGGACGTATGGTCCGGACTGGGCCAGGAATGGGTCAGGCCCGGCATCAGCGGCCCACTCTACGCCTAAACCCTAATCCATGCCTTTAAATACATGGCTGGATCTCCTCATTAACGGTACACAATCTTCAACCCTAAGATATATTGGCTACATCACGCCGATACTAACTTGACCGTCGGAGGTGGACCCCGGGGCTACGGCCTCGGGTCCACTCCTAACGGGTTCTCTTTGTTGACAGGTCTACTAGGGCTCGAGAAGACGACTAACGGCCAAGGAGAGTCGTTGAATCCTGCCCGCGCCAGATTATGCATCAACAGTAAACGTCACAACTTTTTTAAACGTTACAACCTAAAATAACTGCCATATTTTACCTAATGGGTTTGTTGGCCTATGGCCCAAACCACTAAAACAGATGGACTTTTATTTGACCCATATTTACAATGAGTTGAGATCAATATAGAACTCATATTTGCCATAGAACAAATGAACCAATTATAGCCCTCCATTTGTTATCTAAATTAATAAAAAAATCATTTTCCACCTTTTTTTAAAAAACAACATATCTTACAAACGGTAAATTTTCAAACTATAAAAAATACACCATCGCGACGAGAATTAAATTATCTTTCTATAGATATGCACTTTTATATATTTTCGACAAACATTTTTTTCCAAAAATTCCGTCCGAAAAAATCATATATGATTTTTACGAATCATATATGATTTTCAAAAATCATGTATGATTCGATTTTTATGAATCATATATGATTTTTACGAATCATATATGATTCTCAAAAATCATATATGATTCGTAAAAATCGAATCATATATGATTTTCACAAATCATATATGATTTTTGTTGACCGAAATTTTGAAAAAAAAAAATGGTTAAAAATATATAGTAGTGCATATCTATAGAAAGATAATTTAATTCTCGTCGCGATGGTATATTTTTATCGCGTAACGATTAACGGTTTGCGAGATATTTAATTTTTTAAAAAAGGGTGAAAGTTTATCATAATAAAAAAATGAATGGCTATTATTGGTTCATTGGATCTATGGTAAATTTGAGATCTATATTGAACTTTTGCCTATTTACAATACGTACATACGTATGTTTTGGCATAAAAGACATTATTTGTCCAACAATGCCTACATGTTTTTATAGATTTTAAGACATATAAGTGCCAAAGGTATGGTTTTCTTGCATGTGTTCGAGTAACCTAAAATATATGGGTAAAAAAATTTGCATAAAAGCAACAAACTTTCTCTGATTACTATTTGAATAACCAGCATTATTTTTATTCACAAAATGCTCAAACTTTCAAAAACATTGATAAAAACTTCAAACTCACGACGTGTGGAATTTGACCGGTTATCAATCAACTTTTGATCTGTTAGCTGACGTGCTGGTCAGTTCAACCATGTACACTGGCACTTGGAAACCGATTAACATACAAGATTATATATCTAGTTGAATTTTTTTTTAAAGTATGAGCTTTTTCGTGAGTGCAGACGTGCAGTTATAGTTGGTGACCCAAAACAGAAATAAGACCAAAGCTGGATACCTTTTGTATGGAATTTGCCCGATTATACCAGCAACTAATAGTAGTTAACCAAAGCTTTACCAATAACCTATAAAACGACAGATTAAGACTGGATCGCTTTTCATGTATCATACCTCAGATTAAAACCAATGAGTAAGAAGTCTGAGTCAGAACTTTGGTCAACTATGACAGAAGTCGTAGTAGTGATGTCCAAATAATTATGTAGCTCCTGAAACAGTAAACTAGCATCAAATTTTAGGCACAAAACTATCAACTAACACTCATTACAATGGTTGGTGACTAAGAATGAAATGAAAAGCGAAATAAATCTCTCCAAATGTCTCTACATATATATCAACAACGAAACAAATGGAACATTGTGCCACAGAAATAAAGAACTTAAAAGGTATATAGACACAAAAAGTTATAAGCAAGAGATGAGCTTCTTACCATTCCAAATAAAAACATCATAGAGAAAGCTGCCAGAAGGGACAATCCAGCACCAGAAAGTGATGCCTCGGTCAAATCCCTCGGAATTTTCCTGATTCAATTAAATTTATGGTAGAAAAATAACGTAAGCTCGAGTGTAGTACTGTGGAGATGTCTATCATACGAAAATGCCCCTACTTTTAAAATAACCATTGTAGATTTGTAGTTTGTCTATCGAGCTATAGTTGGTTACACTTAAAGTGTCAACATCAATTTGATACATCTAACTTTTTTACCCGTAAAAATTAATTGTGATAAATTGACCTTTATTACCTTTCTAATGTATGCACCTTTCTATGTGTGTAAACAAATTTACAGTATGCGCAAACAAATTGAGAAAAATTTACACATATATATTCGATCTTTAAAAGCGTTTAAACTTTTTTTTAACGACATTCGACGATATTCTCTAAAAGCGAACAAAATAAACACAACTAATAAGTAATAAAAAATGTTGATGACAGATATATTAGCATGTTAAACTATATTCTCTAAAAGCAATAATACCTGAAAAAGTCGACAGATTTTATTTTGGACGTTAAAACCATGACTGAAATATGGATCTTAATTGTTTCAATTGCCGATCACCTGTGAATGAATTTTTGTCTTTGGGGTTTTGATCGTTGTTGATAAATAGGAGTATGTTGGAATGTGTCCAACTGCTATCATGGAACTGTGATTTGAAGCATTGCCAAAAGGGTCCCTAATTTATTTTCTAACTTTCATTTTTGGTTCTAGTATTTTTACCTTATTATTTTACAAAAACATATCTGCGCCAAAGAACAATGATATCTTAGGTCCAAGAGCCAATCTCGATCTTACTGTGAACCCTTCTTTAATCAAGCTTGATCCTACATCGTGAAGAAAGCTCGTTGAGCTAATTAATTGAGTTGAGCTTGAACTTAGTCTATATACTTAGCTAGATTCGAGCTCGGACTCGCTTAACTCAATTGCAACCCTAATTGTTTGTTTCCTAGTGGAAGTGTGGAACATATGGATGTAATGACAACGCGGAATGAAGCAATGCGCCAACTCAATTTAAACTGAAAGGAGCGAATACAACCACCACTTTCGGTCATCACCACCACCAACTTTAGCCGTCACCACCACCACTAAAAAATTAACCTGAAGGCGGTACAAGGAATACATAATTTGATGTTCCAAAATTGGTTTTATGATTTTGGCTCGAAATTGTCGGACTTAAGAGATGTATGAAGATGTGAGAAATGACCAAATTACCATATATACTAAACAATTTAGGGGCCGGATGTAGATCGACGATATTCGAAGTTCGTTAAGCATAATGATTCAAGAATAATACAGTAGCTTTTACCTAGTTGATATTACCCATGGCAAAAACTAAAAAATGGTGTAAAAACTAAAACTGAAAGGAAGTGATTTATAACTTAACACATATGGCAATATGAAGAAAAACTAAAATAAGAAGAATAAGAAGGATTTCTAACCACACATTTCAAATATAAGGGAGAATTTTAAGGGGAGATGCATCCATTTTTGTAGATGCATCTGAAATTTGTGGTTGTGGTTTCTTCTTATCATTCTTATTTTAACTTTTCTTCTTATTTGATCCTAACTCATGGCAATATATGTAAATAATAATGCTCGAAAGTTGAGGGGCAAAAGCAAAACCTAAATATGTAGCTTTGACGTGGTGCAAAGTTTCTTGTTGAGCTAAAATGTAAATTTTGAAACATTGAGAGACAAAAACAAAACTTCATTTCACTTTTCCCCTTAAACATGATGAATTGTGTTTTGGGTAGGGAGGCTCAGTAGCCGCCATTGAAATGAGGGAACGAAAACAAAGTAAACAACCTAAAATACGTCACAGAAGAAGACGTGTCAAATATGAAGAAGATCGAATAAGTGCGTTACCAGATTGCTTACTTATTGAAATCATCTCTCGTTTACTCGACACAGAACAAGCCATAAGAATAGGTAAACTCTCGAAACGATGGCAACATCTTTGGCCTCAAGTCGATAATCTCATTTTTGAGCATGATGATGATCATGAAAATCGGATCCGAAAATTCTTTTTGTTCGTTGACAAAGCCCTAATACAATGTGGCCAGTCGAATATCAAAAAATTCAAACTGCATTGCTCTTTTAGTAATCAGACTAATTCGCATGTCAACAATTGTATTCGTTATGCCATCGATCATAACGTTCAAGAGTTTGAATTTAATCTTTGGGATTACTATGAGGGCACTGGGTTTGTTTTACCTCAGTTTTTTTTCAGTAGTTCAAGTTTTATTCATCTCAATTTGCATGAGTGCACATTTGATCAAACCGGTGTCATTAATTGGAAAAACCTTAAGATTTTGAGCATGACATATACTCTTTTAGATGAAGATTTGATTCAAAATATATTATCGGGAAGTCCTCTTTTGGAAACTTTGGTATTGAACAATTGCTACGGTTTTGAGAGGCTTGATATTACTAGCAAGAGTGTTAAGAACTTGGTGTTTTCCGGAGACCGGGATGATGTAGAGCATGTGGAGTCACTAAATATCAATGCTCCACATATTTTGTCGCTAACAATCAGCAATGATTTTACGTTATATAAGCTTTTGTTGCTAAACGTGTCTTCTGCAACTAAAGCAGAGTTAGATTATTCCAACAAGACATATTATAACCCTTTGGAAACAAATGAAGAGATGCTCAAAGGATTAATACTAAGCCTTCGCCATGTCAAGGAGCTTAAAATTGGGAAACTATGCTTAGAGGTACAACTTTCTTTTACTTTGCCAATTTGTATCTAAGTGGCTGTTTGGATATGCTTTTTGAATGAGATTAATGTGACTTGTATATATACAAACAATTTGGTATAACTGTCACCTGCCTCTCTGATATATGTTTTACTGTGATATTCATATTATATGAAATACGGCATCACCATACTACAACACACAAAACAATTTAGAGTTGGAATCAGATCATCCATGGTTTGAAGCTAGCAATAGGTAGATAATCTTAGACTCTTAAGTTATACCAATTCTTTTTTCTATCATCTTTTTTAATTATTGTTTTTTTGACCCAAAATATTCAGAAAATGAAAATTAGAATCACTTTACCCAAACTCTGAACCCGCCTCAGCAGTCCTTGTCACAAATACATTTATGTGATTTCTTGTTGTTGGTGCTTGTTATAGGTGCTACTTTTATTTTCTGATTAAATTCCATGCAGTATGAATGTTTTTCTTTCCTACTCCCGGGTATTTCTTTTGTTCTTGAGGGGTGTAATTGCAAGTTCCATTCACATTTGTGTTATCTTTGCGTTACGTTTTTTGTTGGCAGGATCTCGCTCGTTTAAAATCTAATGATTTCATATTTCCATCGAACTTGGAGGTTCTTGAAGATATTGATTAAAACTGAAGCGGACACTAGAAAAAACTATTGCTTGATCATGATCCTAAAGGTGATGAAGTTAATTGATTGATAGCACTATGAATTCATGTTTAGGCTAGACATGGTTTATGCATTTCAAATGCATTTTAATTTAGCACTCGCAAACTTTTTTGTTTCAGCAAATTCTGTTTGATCCGTGTCTTTAATATTGTAATTCTGACCTGTTCTCTTTTTTGTTGGTATTTCACATTAATGATGAAATGCTTTTTGTGGTATTGTTGTTCGAGTAATAAGATGATGAATGTTGATGGTAGAATTGTTGACTCGTAGTTGTCTAGTTACATGAGGTTTATTTTATGGGTAGCTTTACCATTGAATCGTCTATTGATCATATTATAGGGTTATAATAGTCAATAGGATTTTGCAAATAGTTTGTTTACATGACAAAGAGCATTCTTACATACTGGTTGCATACATGTATCTACATCGGCCTACAAAAACTAACGTTATATATTACATTAAACTATTACACGCAATGTAATCTGTTTGAGCTGCATCAGTTTGTTGCTTCATATCAATCTCTAGCAATTTCCTTTTCTTATGTGCTTCATTAGTTAAAGGGAGAGCCTTTTATGTTTCATTTCCTTCCTATACTCGCACTTCTGATCCGCTTCCTATATCCATGAAGATAATGGTCAAATTAAGCACCACTAATCCTTGTGGTTCCTTTTAATTCCAGACTTGTGTTCTCGCTGCACACACCTTCTTTATTGGTGGTCATCTATGGTTATGAAAAATGGTTAGTGACCGAGTTCGAAAGCAAAATGCAGTAGTTTGATGTAGTTGTTCTTCTTGAATATTAAACGATGAAGTGTAAACTATTACTGTTTAAAGGGTGGGTAGGAATTGCACATAGTTCAAAGGGTGTTTTGCATCAGAGAAAGATTGGTTAAGCTGTTTTTATATACTTCTGGATTTCATTTGCAAGTATTAAATTGCAGACTCATTTTAATGGTTAGTTCAGATGTATGCTCTGTTTCTACAAGAATTTGAAGTCGCTTGTCTCATGATAATTAGACTATTTGCTGAAACCATTGGTTTATCTTTGTGAGTTTCTGTTTTGGCGGTTTTGGAGCATCTGTTTTTGCAGTTTAAGTTTAAGTTCTAGACACGGTTTGATTCAAAAAAAAGTTTATAATTGTACTTAGAGATTGTAACACAATGCAGAATACTATTCTTTTGTACAAAATCCAAATTTCAAACAGTAAAACAATGTTTATGCAAAATAGAACAATGTTAATTACGAGTATGGCATTGCTAACGATATGCAAAATATTGTCATGCATATAAAATAATTCGTATTCATGAGATAGAGTATTGTTGTTTTATTTATAACACTCGGATTTACTTTCGAGTTGAAAAGGACATGATGGTTTCGTCCCTACTTAGTCTGCGTTGAAGCCTTGAACTCTAACATGTGTATAGTTGGCATGTTTATTCCATTTTTTTCCTTAATGCAATTTTAATTCACCAAACACAAATGTACAGTTTAAGTCAAACAGGTTTCTTATTAAGAAATCTATGACACTTATGTGCAAGACAGTTAAGTCAAACAGGTTTCTTATTAAGAAATCTATGACACTTATTCTTTGGATGCAAGACAGTTTAAGTCAAACATGTTTCTTATTAAGAAATCTATGACACTTATTCTTTGGATGCAAGAAAGTGGGCTAGGTGGGTTGAGTTGGGCCAATATGGCAATACCTATTAAAACCACGACCTAATGTGTATGGGTTAGGCTTGAACAACGAGCATACACTTGTATATATAGTTTCGACAACCCTTGGTTGTTACTATCTTAGGATTTGCATGTTAGAGATGGTTATGTTTGATGTTGTCGAGGAGATACTCGCAAGATTGCTTGTGAGAGATCTTCTTCGATGCAAAAGCGTTTGTGGAAGGCTTAATGCGGAAGGCTTGTGACTATCATCATTAAAGTGTTATGAGTTTTAAGTTTAATTTTTGCTAGGTGCAAACAACCTTGAAGTGGTCACTTCAATTTTCTGAAAAATGAGAACTTTACACGATTTGAATCCGTGTTACAATGGTTTCAAAACATGTGGATTGGTCGGCCAAGAAATCAGAGGCTATAATTACCCAAGTATTGTGAATGATAAGTTGGATCATGTAGAGTTGAAGTCTCAATGTAATAGCCACAATATGGCGAGTTTAATCCTGGCCTTTTTCTCTTTAAATGCATGCTAACGCTATAAAAAAAGATGATGAATTTATAAGATCAGATAGTTTGTGACATGTTTTTAGAACATTATAAGGTAAAATATTCTAGGTAAATAGTTGTAGAAAAGTCATTGCAATTATTATATATCATAATCTTAGACCATTTATTTAGGAGGTGGTTGCACATATAAAACGTGAGATTTTCTTTAAAGAATTATGTAAAGTTTTTGTAAGTATATATCTACACTACATATAGAGGGATGATCCTCCCTTCATTAATATACTAAAGGAGAGTTTACTAAAGGGTTAATATACAAACAAGTCAATAAACTTTGCGAATTTTTTTTCCTAAGTCACTAATGTTTCATTTTTGTCATCTAAGGTACTCAACTTCACGAGTTGTTTAAATATGTTACCGAACCTTTAAAATAATGACATTGCATATTTTTTTAGTACAAAACGGTCCTTATGGTTAGTCGGGTGTCACAGATTTAGTCCCTAGACCACTATTTCTGTTAGTTTGACCGTTCATTGCATATTTATTTTTAGTACAAAACGGTCCTTATGGTTTTTCGGGTGTCACGGATTTAGTCCCTAGACCACTATTTCTGTTAGTTTCATCGTTTTCTTATGTTTTCGTCCGTTTTTACGGTCTTATTGGTTTTCAACCGTTTTAATACGTTTTCGTCCATTTTTTACGTTTTCATCCCTTTTTTTTACGTTTTTATTCGTTTTCAATCATTTTTATTCGTTTTCGTCCGTTTTATCCGTTTTCATCCCTTTTTTTTAACGTTTTTATTCATTTTCAACCGTTTTTATACGTTTTCGTCCGTTTTTATACGTTTTCGTCCGTTTTTATACGTTTTGTTCATTTTTATACGGTTTTGTTCGTTTTTATACGTTTTTATCCATTTTCGTCCGTTTTATACGTTTTCGTCCGTTTTTCTTACGTTTTTGCCTATTTTCTTATGTTTTCATACGTTTTCGTCCATTTTTCTTACGTTTTGGCCCGTTTTCTTATGTTTTCACCCGTTTTCTTATGTTTCATACGTTATACGAATAAAAACGTATAAAAGTTGTATAAAAACGTATAAAATCGTATAAAAACATGTAAAAATTGTATAAAGCATATAAAAACGGACAAAAACGTATAAAAACGGATGAAAACTTATAAAAACGGATGAAAACGTATAAAAATGGATGATAATGGACGAAAACATTAAAAAAATGGACGAAAATGTATATAAACGGTTGAAAACGAATAAAAACGTAAAAAAATGAAGGAGAATGTAAGAAAACGGTCAAACTAACAGAAATAGTGGTCTAGGGACTAAATCCGTGACACCCGACTAACCACAAGGACCGTTTTGTACTAAAAAAAATATGCAATGTCATTATTTTAAAGCTTTAGTAACATGTTTAAACAACTCATGAAGTTTAGTACCTTAGATGACATAAATGAAGCATTAGTGACTTAGAACAAATTTTTCGCAAAGTTTAGTGACTTGTTTTACTAAATTAAGTGGTTTGAGAAGAATGTCTTAATTAGCCTCTTAAAAGAATGTCTTAATTAGCCTCTTAAACGGAGGCGGAGGATGGGGTGAAAATTTCGCCGGAGGTAGAGGATGTCGCGGCGAAGGATGGGCTGAAAATTTCGCCGGAGGTGGAGGATGGGGTGAATAATTCGCCGGAGGTGAAGGATGACGCGCCGGAAAACCAAAACAACCATTCTAACCCAATTAAACACTTCACACAAATCACCTCATCTTCAATCGAACAAGCCACCCTCTTCCTCGAATCACACAAGTTCAATCTCGATGACGCCATCTCCGCCTTCTACAGCACCAACACCACACAAACAAACCACAGTTCTTCTAAGGCTATTAATGATGATATGGATTCACCAGCGTCGTTCAAAGATATGATGCTAGACCGTGAGACGGTTCTCGCGCCGGAAAACCAAAACTATCTTTCTAACCTAATCAAACACTTCGCACAAATCACCTCAGTTTCAATCAAACTAGCCGCCTTCATCCTCGAAACACACGACTTCAATCTCGCAGACGCCCTCTCCGCCATCTACCGCACCACCACCACAAAAATAAACCACAATTCTTCTAATGCTATTGAGGTGGAGGATGACGCGCCGGAAAACCAAAACAATCTTTCTAACCTAATCAAACACTTCGCACAAATCACCTCACTTTCAATCGAAGAAGCCGCCATCATCCTCGAAGCACACGAGTTCAATCTCGATGTCGCCGTCTCCGCCTTCTACGGCACCAACTCCACACAAACAAACTACAATTCTTCTAAGGCTATTGATGATGATATCGATTCACCAACGTCTTCTTCATCGTCTAGTGATCAATCGGTTTCACCACCGCCATTGTTCAAAGATATGATGCTAGACCATGAGAAGGTTGTCACGGCGTGTGAGATGGACGTCACGGCGCGTGAAGAAAAAGTGAAGGCGCGTGAAGAAAAAGTAAAGGCGCGTGAAGAAATATTGTTAGCGCGTGAATGGGAAGTGACCTGCCGTGAAAAGCGATGTATAGACGATGAAAAGAAGGCGGTGAAGTATAAAAAGGAGTTAAAAGCTTTTGAGACTGAGTTAATGAATGAGAAGGATGATGGGTTGAAGTTTGATGACTTGCTGAATCGTAAGCGCTCTGCTATGATTATCAAGGAAATTGCTCTAAAGACTAAAGCAAATGCTCTGCATATCGATTGGACAAGAATGGAAAAAGCAATGTTTGACAGATGGCAGGTCGTCAAAGCTTTAGAGGAACAACTGTTGGATTTTGAAGAAAGACTCAAAATTCGTGAGGAAAAGCTTTTGGAAGTCGAGAGAAATCTGCTGATGCGTCAACAAATGTTCTAGAGTATAGGGGAGCTTTTATATGGTATCAAGATTTTAATTATAAAGCAGAGCTTAAATTTCACATATATGAGGATAACACGTTCATGTATTTGATATCGTTTTATTGCTTCCTTTTCTATTAATAGTAAACAAAACACTATCTTTGTTAATAGTAAACTCATATGAGTTTATGAAAATCCTTTATAAAAAGGAGATGATTCGGACACTCACATAATTGATTAGGACACTCAAGATCAATCATATTGTAAACACATCTATACTATCTAATATTTGATAATACTGTACCACCCTCCTAAAGCATCGCATTAAATTTTATTATTAAAAACACTTCCATATTTAGCACTAATGTACAAGACCCAATGCATCCTCAAATATGTCACGTGCAGGAACACGTGACCAACTTATTTACCCTTCCTCCTCACGTTTTGCCAATCCCAGTCAAACGAAAATCTATATCAAACGAGAAATCTTCGTCACACATTTGGAAACTCATAAAAACCCATTCAACCCATTCAATTTCTTTGTAACTGAATAACCCAAAACACGCTCCACATCAATTTAATATCAGTTTCAATTCATCCATTGTCAATGATTAAAAAAAGCACCCAAAAATAATCGGGTCTGTATATATTTGATTCAAGCATTAACATCAACCCTAACAATCGGAGAAGATGCCTGAGGTAAATTTACTACTTTCAAAATCTTATATGATGAATTGCGTTACAGTTATTTTGTTTCGGTTCATATATGTGATATATTTCGATTGAATATGTTATTATATATTTGTGTTTAATGAGAACCATAATTTTTTTTTTGGGGAAATCACCTTGATAATTTGTGTGTTCTGCAGATTCAGTTTATATACAATCATTCTAATTGTGCTTGGATTAACTGTATAACAGGTTATGAATAGGAAGGATGGTTTGTGGGTGGTCACTGGTGGATGCCGACGAACTCAAACAACGGGTATCTTATGGAATTTTTTTTGTATATCTGATGAAAATTGTATGTCAACGAGATGATTGTATTTGTTGTAATATGTGTTTCATTTTTTTTTTCTTTTGTAGGAATTGTGGTCACTAATGATGGGAATGCCATTTTGCGCTCACCCTGCTGCAAAGGTATTGACATTGAATGAATAGATTAAGTCAGTTATGTTTAAATCTTCACTTTCCAGTGCCATCTTTTGTTCATAAATTAACCTATTGTAGATCTTATTACAAGCCAATAAAGCGCCCTATGCAATTAATACAATGACGTGTCTTGCACCATATTTCACCCTATTTTTGTAAAGAACATCCATGCTTCGTGTGCCTAACCTTATTGTAATTCATTTGCAGGTATGAACAACCTCTCATTGAAGATATGGTTGCTTATGCTCTTAAGAGTAACAGAATTTATGTACGTGCATGCAAAAACTATGATGGAGATGTGCAAAGTGATATGTTAGCATCAGTTATGTGTTTAAACGATTTTGATAAACATCTTTTGTTACTTAATTTCTAAAATTTTTTAAAAGATGCATATTCGTTGAGGCCTCTTTAACAAAAAAACCATGGTTTAATTACTTTATTCGGCTTTAAATTGACAGGTTTTGAACCTCTTGGACTAATGACATTACCACCGGTAATATGTTAATACAAATGAACCAGAAAAACTATTGTATGTGGTTTATAATGTGTCTCTATTTAATTACTTTGATCTATCACATATGTAATTTAGGTGTGTCATGATGGGAAGACCAATGAAACATGGCACTGTGACACGTCATTACAGGGTGCACCAAAAGGATGGTGAGACTAGCACAAACAACATAGCCTTAATCTTTGCTTGGACCCAAGGGTTTGCCCACAGGTGCATTAGTCGGTTTATTCTCATTATTAAACATATAACTTTTGTTTTGAATTTTCACATATTAACTGAAGCTTTCTCTCCTTTCTCTTAATGAATAAAGACTAATGTTTGTTCGAATAGTAAAGCTTTCTATAAATTTTGGTATAATGTTAAGCCTTAATTAACTTACAACTTATAATTGAGCTTATTAAAATGTCATGCACTGTCCATTAACAGTTTCACACATTATTATGTTGTCCTTGCAACGGTGTCACGGCTCTCTAGTGTCTGCGTCTCAAAAATTCACTGCAGACAATGCATATATATCGTTTGAAATAGTTTTATTAGAGGAAGATGTTTTAATAAAGAATCCTTTAAGATCGCTATTCAATTAGCTCTGAGATATGATATGCCATTTTTTGATGTACATTCATTTTTGTTGTTTTTTCGTAGTTTGACAGGACTATTGTAACATATTCTTAATGAAAAAGGTTTTTGCTACGTTGGTCAAAACAGGGGTGCACGGGTCATACCAGGTAGCGTAAAAAAATCCTTATTGGTCAAAACAGTTTTATTGACATCGACATTGCTTTGCATTGATTATAATGCTTATTGTAGTTCTATAAGTTTTGGTTTAAGTATGAGCAGTTTATGTGAATGTTCAATGAATGATTTGATTTATTGGTATTGTTTTTGTAATGTAGCTTTGTGAGACCCCGATCGAGTTGAGGGACAGCAAATAAATTGCCGACTGTGGATGCATTTAGGTGTCTTAAGGAAATTAGAGAAATGTTTCAGGACCAAAAGGAAAAATATGGTAAGTTTCTTGCCGCAATGAAACATTTCAAGGCGCACAGTTTGGGCTGATTTTCGTTTCATTCGCTTTTCAAGTTGTGAGTGTCTCGAAAGTTTTTATGATCAGCTATGACGATTATGTTTTTTTTTTGTTGTACAGTTGATACTCCGAGTATTATAGCAAGGCTGGGTCGACTATTTGAAGGGTACCCAGACTTAATCTTGGGTTTCAATACCTTTCTTCCAAGGCAATATGAAATCATCCTCGATGAGCTTATGCTTATGCGTACATATAAGTATTTATAAGTTGCTTGACATAAAGTCATTTGGGTTTTTTTTTTGGAAACTGAAGCTACATTTTCTATGCAGTTTGAGGTACCGAAGGAACTGATAACCGAAACATGTGGCGGGTGATTGGACTTATAGTGGGCGGTGGGTGAGCTGCAGAAACAGCATAAATAAAGGGAACTGTTGTTGTGGGTGTTCGAACTCTAAGTGAGGGAACTCTAAATAATGGGAACAGGCCTATTATGCGTTTACTTTAGTGTTTTGTCAAAACATTCCTACCATTGACACTTGGTAGATACATACATGAAATATGATCTTAAATATAGTGACTATGCTAATCAGTTCAGTTCTGTTAGTTTTAGGATAGACATGAACTTAAGATATATAATGAGGCATTATTCCATGTTATTTGCGTGTGAACATTCTGTAGTTACCAAAAATATATGAAATTAAGTTTGCGATATTAGTAAGACTTATACTAATGACTAAACAACCAAGTAAGACTTATACTTGGGTTAGTGGGGTGATAGTTGCAGAACAAGCTTAAGTTTTTGTTACCAACTTGCCATGTTAATACATAATAGCATCTAATCCTTAAATATGTGCATAGAGAATTAGACTTCTTAATTACCCATGTTTGTATCATTTAAGAATTGACAGAGTTTTATGAATACGGTACCAAATATATATGCATTATAAATAAGCTATTATTTTTATGTGTGAAAGGTGATTTATAGTTCATATTTTCGATACGAAATGCAGTTAACGTGAAACATTTATGAAAAAGACATGCATTATATGATACTCTACGAATTAATTTCGACACTAGGGTATCAACTGACTAGGATGCTTTCATTCTCCTATTCTGTTAATTATATTTATTGTACAAACATCAGTTGGAAGAAGGTAATGCAATCACACTTCAACGTTACAGCCTGGGTGAAATACAATCTAAATATCGTATCGTGAAAAAAGGGTTGCGTCTTAGTTTTCTATCAAATACGATAATAGAAAAGTGTCCCGATTTCATCGTTTCTATCCATGGTTTTGATTTTCGTCCTTTCACGTCGATTGTTGATCTGCAATCTGAGGAGGATGGACAGTTTGGTATGTTTTCACATTTTCTTATGCAAATTATACTGTTATTTGATATTAGAAACTAAAAAACATGTACGCATATGTGATAGGCAAGGGATAAAGTGACATTCGAGTTACTGTAACAACAAGAAATGGCAATTGCCAAAGGTTGCTTCAACGAAAAAGGTTGTACCAACAAAGCCACTTTGAGAGCAACGGTTGCTTCAACTAATTTCTTCTGCGGAGCCACAGACACAGGTAAATTAGACTTTTATTAAGCTATAATGTTAAAACATAAACTACACTTAGTAACGACCTTTCATAAAGCATTATTGCTAAAATATTGCTGATGAAGCTATGTTTGGGAAAGGGTTTATTGATCGTGATATGGACTTCTGGAACACTGTTGGTGCTGGTAACTGACCCGCCCATTTTGGATTATCCTACAAGTTTCCAGCACTTTATCATTTGTATTTTCCTACATGTTATTTCATATATTGACTGCCCCAAGTCGCACAATTCATAGCTATTTGCACAAAAAATATTCATCATTTATGCACGAAAAATATTTTGGTATATGAATCACAACACTTTGATGCTCTTCTATTTATTAGGTGCAATTTTTGTTATTTACATACTTTTACTTATTTCCATATTTATTAGTGTGTTAAAACAATATCATTTTCCCTTGATGTAGGAGAAATGAAGATGCACTAGGTTTGAATAAAATTAATAGGCAATTGCGATGAATTGTCAACAACTAATGTTTGACCATTACAGTTAACACTATATTTAAAATTGTCTATAAATTGTCATGTAATGTTAATATTTTACAAAAGAAATCCAAGTGTTGCAATTGTATCACATCTTTTGGAAGAGCATGTTTTCATTATGTACATATTGGTTATTGATGCAAAATATTATCTCATGTGACATTCAACCACACATTTGTCTTGCTAAATATCTAAGAAAACTAGAAAGTTTAGATCTACCCGTTAGTGAGCAACATATATTAATTTGTTTGGGTTTTCTTTTATTTGAATGTAATCTCAAAGTGACGTCAATCACTAATAGTTTTAATATTTTCATTTATTTTGCGTTTGATTAGACTTGCGTTCTTGGCCCTTGTGTGAATTCCACGCTTAATATGCTTTTATAGAATATCTGTGAAGTGTTTGACTATAGAAAAGAATAGACCGATGTTTAAGGTATCTTTTTGATACCAATAATTTATGTACACTTGATGCATAGAAAAGACATTTGTGATGACGATAGTAATATCTCTAAAACCATTACAAATGTCGTTTGCAAAGAAGTAATTCGAGGTCTATTATCAATATACATATCACATGTTGGTTTTTTTTTACCATATTTTAAATAATAATTAGAACATATTCTGAATCACAAACTATTTATACTTACATTTTTATGGATTATTAGGTGTTCACAAAATGGACATTAGCTATTAAATTGATTAAGACCATCAAATTTGGAGATGACAACACATGGACGTTTATTATTTTAATTGTTACAAACTCAATTGATTGTCGAATAATTCATGTATTATCTCATCGTTTCTTTCATATATTAATGAAACATGTTTACGTTTGTTATTTTCTTGTGGAAACGTAGAGGGGGGGGGGGGGGGTGAATACGTTACCGTTTAAAATCTTTAGATCTTTAGTATCAAATTGCTTATTAAGCTTGTTATAATATGAAAGTACCAATTATTGTTTGTGACTAATATAAAGCATGGTAAACCAAGTTGTCACACAATCATGAACATCAAACCACATCACAAACAATAGTATAGTGCAAGTATAAAAGTAAAGAGATAAAGAAAGGAAAGTGCAAACCGAACACGAGGATTTATAGTGGTTCGGTCACGGATCTCCTTTCCTCCCTACTCCACTCCCCGAGTACCCAACTCGAGAGTTACTTCACTAAATCAACAAGCTCCCTTCTCGGCGGAGAAAACCTTACAATCGTCGCTTACACTTTTTCCGGTACAAAGCTAAATACCGGGTTCTAGTTCGAGGTAGAACCAACCTAACGTCGCCTATACAATATTTCCGACACTAAGCTAGATGTCGAGTTCTTTTACAAGGGTACAACCACTCCCAATTTGTTTTATGGCCCAACATAATAAACCTTGTGTTTTATGGCACAAACACATAAACCATCTAATCTAGTTTGGTGAAAGTGTTGTTATGATGCAATGATGTTTACACTAATGATCCATGACACAAATGTCTAATGGATATGAATAACTACTTCTAAATGAACTTCCATTGATAGGAAGCCTTCATGATGAAGATCACAAGTTCCCTAAACTTCTTGTGATAGATCTTCAACTTGTGGTGAGTGGGGATGGCTAGATCTCCAAGATTTCCTTGGTTGATCAAAGAGTATGCTTACAACAAATATGAATGTTAGAAGCATTATGATCATGATCATTAGGGTGTTTAATGTGTGTTAATACATTGTTAATGATTGATCTAAATGTATGCAAGAAGGTGGAGAAGATGTGCTTTGAAGTGGTGAAGAAATGGGAAAACAATGGGCTTCTATTTATAGCCAAAAGTGGACAGGAGCGTCCACGGACCAAGGAGCCCTTTAAAGGGTTCCGTCCTTTATGCAATTTGGTGCCGTGGGTGCCTGACAGAAATTCTAAAAAATCTTTCTTCAAATCTTTCCAAGATATTACCAAATCTTACTAAGATCACATTTGATATATTGAGTGTCAATCTAACCAAAATATTCAAGTGATCTTTCAAGGATTTCAAAGATGATGCATGACATGATGTAACATGTATTTCCATTTTTAGATTAAAAAGTTTATCAAGGTAAACATGTAAAATGTATTATGTAACTAGTTAATTAAATGTCTAGTTACCTTTTGTAAAAGAGTGCTTGTCAAAATAAAATATATTTTGTCAAGTGTTAGTAAACTCTAGTATTTGTATGAAATACTTGTGAATGCAAAATGTAAAATGAGGTTCGAAATAGAATGGTTAACCTATTAAAATACTTAGTGACTCTAAACGTATTTTAAACATTCTAAATGATTTGTTAATGGGTTTGATCATAATGCCACATAACAAACATGTACGAACCTGTGTTGTAACATATGAGGACTTGAGTCATCGAGAGGTGTTGAATGTATGTTGAGACAAAGTGTGATTACAAGTAACTTGTACACTTTACGTTATGTATTACAAGTTACATGTTTGTCATCAATCAAAACAAACGAGACTGTATAGATTAAATATCGTAATATTTGCACTAACAATCTCCCCCTTTTTGATGATGACAAAGATATGTAAACGTAATAGAAAGTACAATGTAAAAAGTTACTTGTATCCTTACTACCTTTACATTACCTTCTCCGTTTACACTCTTCTCCCCCTTTTGTCGAAACAAAAAGGGCGTGTCCTTGGAGTTTAACTTCATTTCTCCCCAAAAAGGCGAGCTTGCATCATCCCTAGTGAAGTTAAATCGTCTACTTCAGTCCGTTCCTTGTTTGGTAGCGGATCCATGGATCAAATAAAGAGGCTTAACCTACATCAATGTTAGTTTTATGCAACAAAAATTATGAGAAATATATGAAAAAGAAAAATGCATAGCAATGTTAGCCTATTTTCTCCACTTTTTATCGAAGCACAAATGTTTGTTGAAAAGTGAGAATGATGCTAAATGCGTGCATGCTCCCCCTTGACGGTTGCTCCCCCTTGTTTGAGGCGTCAGGGTATGATTAAAAACCTATAAAACAAATATTAGTGCAAAACTATATTCGTCATTGGACGAGTAAGTGTTATACAACAAAGTGTGTATAAGATGCATTCAGTAAATTCTTGACGGATGCTCCCCTTGCTCTAGGGCGTCAAGATGAACCTTCAAATAAATATTAGTATAATAGAAGCTTTGTCTTTAGACAAATATGTCATATACAACCAAGTGTATAGACGATGCAATATGAGTGCTTAAAGGATATTCCTCCTTGTTCTAGGGTGTAAAAAAAATAATTGATGCAAACTTCATCCTTAGATGAGTAAATTATATACAATCGAGTGTATATGATGATGAACCTACAATGAAAAACATTAGTGCAATATATTTCATCTTTTTCACAAAGAAAAATGAGATGTATATATGTGATAAATGATATAATCAAAGATCTCATGAAGTGTAGTCTCCTAATTACAATCATAAGAAAAGTGAGAATATAATATGATAAAAACCTACAAAATAATTCCTAGAAAAAAGATATGAAGTCTGCCACCGGGTGTGCCACTAGTGGTGCTAGTGTTGGTGTCGGTTTACTAGTAGGATTCATGTGGTGATGGTAGATGACTTGACATTTACAAAAGCAAGTTTTCGCTAATCCATGGTGGTGATGATTAGTGAAAGTGGTGATGGAAGGTGGTGGTGATTAGGTAGGAAGCTATTAAGGAGTTAGAAACTCGTATGTATAGCAAATATAAAAATATGGACTCATGCAATCCTTTCGTCATGTCAAGTGACCAAAGCTAAGAGGAAAAAAAAATGTGAATGGACATTGCATTTCAATAATGCATAAGGGTTATGATTTGAATGATTTATTGATGCTAACAATCTATTGTTTTGAGCAAGTTCTCATATGCTTCAACCCAAGAGTAATCAATAATGTGTTCTATCTAAGAATATTATAATGAAGATACCAAAAGATATAAAAGTGATGAAGATAAATTCGTTCATTGATTGACACGAATTATAAAAATGACCTATTCTAGGTGACAATGGGAAAGGTAGTATTAGCATGGTTTTGACCGACATGGATGATTATCACTTTGAAAAGAAGTGAAGACAATATGGAAAATACTAATAATGAGTACCTATATGAGGATGAGAATGACATCATATGAGTGAGAGTTGGATGGACCAACGTGTTGGAGATAGCTGTTATGATTAATATATCGTTTGCACTGACAAGGACATGCATGATAAGCGAGAAAAGGATAAGATCCTATGATGGTGTTCTAGATAGTGAAGTTGTAAGGTGCTAGTTTAAGGAAAATCCTATATGTGGAGATGAAGACGTTTTGTAAAAACACATGGTGCGTTTTTCACTTGATGAGGTATTGGTGCGAAAAAGGTTGAACTAGTTGTGGTTTCATAAACCGGTTTTAGCTAAGTGGTGTTTACCTATGTGTTGGTATTGTAGAGTCTAAGAGACATAAATTTTGACAAAAGACAATTATGTGAATGAATTTCTCTCCCCCTTAATTGGTGGACATCCAACATAATGTGTAATGTATCAAATAAGGAATGACAACAAAGTGTTTAGGAGGTTATTCGGGTTTACGAAAGAGATGAGCTTAGTGATGTTTTTCTGGATGATGGTTAGCATACAATGAACTTCATCCTTAAAGTCACGTACCTCTTCTCGATTAATACGAGATGATCGTATGATGAGGCATGTGGTTTCCTAATAGGAAGTGAAGAGGATTAGAGTATTGTAATAACTAAATAATGATGGAGGTTATTTTTGGAAAGCGGAAGCAAAAATGAGATTTGGAAAGAGGTCGGTTGAAAGACAAAAATGCAAAGCCAACCCTCTAGAACTTAATTTTATATGCTTTTAAACTATATGCAAGTGTAGGGGTCCCAAAAAGCATAGTACTAATCTACATAGCAATAAAGGGGATTATGCAAAAATGAGCACATAAAAGTTAGAACCAAGTGAGATAACAAATAATTTGTTATCAACCTACAAAACAAATTTGTTAGTGACAAAAGATGTTAACATGATAGAAATCAAATGATAACATATTATATAAGCAAAAACACATTGCACTTTAGTAGACAAGAAATCACCATACAAGATAGCATCAAGACAATCATATTATGCAAGAATACAACTTTATTCAAGACATTTCATTTTGAGATTGTTTTGTCGTTAGACTTAGACGCTTAAGCATACTTGGCTTGTAAATTAACACAACAATCTATGTGATTAATTTGTAAGATAAAAAGGCTTCTAAAAGTTTGTCATACCAAAAGCATTTTGACATATTATATGTGCATATGTAGCAAACAAATAGTGTGACAAGAAGCAAAAGAAACAAGATGAAAGATTCATGCAAGCCATGTTTAAGACATAACAATTTGGAGCATGTATCATTTGGATCGTACTACACATAGATATAAAGAATGCCAACTAATAGCTTTCAAACACAAACTTATCATATCAGAATTATCACGTATCAAAATGACATATTATGATTTCATATGTAACATGTTAATCATGCTAAAATTAATTCAAAAGTAAGTATCATGCAAATAAAGTTTTAGGTTTAAACGTTTAGTAGCATGAAACAAGAATACAAGCATTATAAAGATAAAACCGTACTAAGGTTTACACATTTGACTAGTTATCAAACACTAAGATAATGTCAAATCAACTTATCGTATTAAACAAGAACATGTAATCAACACATGTAAGTGCAATGCAAGTGGTTTTACTAAGGTTTACACATTTGACTAGTTATCAAACACTAAGATAATGTCAAATCAATTTATCGTATCAAACAAGAACATGTAATCAACACATGTAAGTGCAATGCAAGTGGTTTTAAAAGAAAAGTCATATATACTACTTGTTTGATTAGTATTCCTAAGGTGAGGCAAACTATCAATGTTTTAACACTTACTTTAGGCAAGTATAGGAAAACAGATTTTTCAAGTTGGAGAATGAATATGAGACTATTACTAGCGGTGCTCAATTAAGGCTAAACACGACCATTTTTACGGGTGATTCCACAAACCCAACTTCTCTCCAGGAAGCAATTCAACCGTTAGGTCAAATTGAGTTTCTAGTGCAATAGATTATCCAGTAATCATTCTCATGTTAGAAAGATGGGAACTCCTACTTTTGCCTATTAAAGTGTATAAAAGATGATAGTTTACCAATACTTGGCTTAATGTGACACAACTAATATGCAATATAACTAAGGAGATGAAGATGTCATGTTATACACATGAATTTTAACAATGGTGTGTTTGATAAACAATGTGTTTTAATCTTGTGTTTAGAATCTAAAGTTGTTCAAATTACACAGCTAATTGTATGATCTAATGGATGACATCTTGTACTTTAAATGTGAATTGATCATCTAAGACTAGAGAATGGAATATGTTAAACTAAGAACGTTCTCAAGAAAGCTCTTTGGAACATTATTTAACAAGAATCTAAGTGAGGTTACCAACTTCAATAGATCTATTGCATGCTCTAAAATTGTGTAGTTTTAACCTTGGATGTGCACTCGGTTTGAGCAAGGTTAGGTTATGATGTACGCTTGAAAGGAAATAGATACAAATAGTATCTTTCAACAAATGAGATTATCCCATGGGATAAAGTTATCATGCTTATGAAAACAAGTATGACAAGATGAATTGGATATGCTAGTTCACAGAACTTGTAGATGTTTGTTTCAAGATCATTTAGCCAATGAGGTGTAATGAAATCTCTTGTAACACAACTATTTATGTCGCAAGAGTGATGCATAGGATATACAATATCCTTTTAACAAAATGAAAGCTTAACGCATGAATCTTAGTCATAATGTTCTTCAAAACATCATGTTTTCCTAAATGAAGATATGAAGCCAAAGTGTTTGAATCGGATAGTCCCATCTAAATAAACTTGGTCTCAAGATTATATTCACTAGATGATGACAAGAGGAATTCACTCGAGTTTCTTATGTATACTCCTCAAGAGTCATTGTTGCTTGGGGTGTATGATGTTGGCTTTGAGATTGCATTTTAACATATGTTGTTAAAATATTGATTTGAAGTTTAACGAAATTTATGCAGAATTTTAACGACAAAGTATTACTAATACTTTGATTATTTGTGAAGGTAGTACTACTTATACCTAGTGGAAATTGAAAACAATTACCAAGAGCACCATGCTTATTTGATAGTTGAGGTTCTAGCCATAATGAATTATCTAAGTCCTTATATGTGGGAAAGGATGGTTGAGTTTGTTCAAACGTGCATTTGATTCAGTACGAGTGTTGGACACAAGGGCTTTTTGAGCAATACACTCAACGAATTCAAATGATGGCAAGGATGGTGGATTGGTTGATCTAGGTGGTAGGTCTTCTAGTGTGTCTAAATAAGGATGTGGTGATGTAGGGCTTTGTTGTGCTATGGGAGTACTTAGGTTGATTATTTGTCCACAGATGTTGAACACAAAAAGTACGGATACTAATTCTTATGGTTCATTGGTTACTACAACTAGCGGGTGAAGTGCTTGAAGTTTTGGTTATGTCTATGAAGCTTAGGGGCTGAGGTATAGGTTTACCTTGAAAGGGCACGTTTGATTTAAAGGATGCTCTTGGAAGTTCATGAGCAATACGCTTAATGGTGCCAAAAGATGGAAGAGGGATAGTAGGTGTCTAATAGGGATAGGTGGCACAGTGGGTTGTTTGTTTTGGATAAGTGTTTCAACATGTGTTGTTAAAATACTTGGGTGTTGATTTTTCGGATATGACTTTTAATGACTACAATCGTAAGTCGCATATACTTGAATATTTCGGATGAAATACTTAAGTTGTCAATCCTAATTTGTTGAGCTTAGATTGAACTCAAGGATAACAAGACTTGATAATATGTCTTTAACATACGTGTGAGTTATGACTCTATGCAAATACTTATCGTCTTGAAGAATGACACATTATTTTCATGTTAACCAAGTGAGGTAAAACAATATCTATAGTCATATGATAGACTTGTGTATGATATCTTTGCAAATAATGAGTCAAGATTTGTTAGTCTCGGTAAGTCATCTAAGTCATCCGCAAACGGGTGAGGAGATGTTGGTGGTGTTGTACAAAGTTTGATAGGTACAAGCTTTGGAGACTTTGGTAGTGAAGGTGTTTTGGTTGATGGTGGGTGATTTTGGTGGTGGAGTTGGAGTACTCAAGTTTGAAAAGTTCACATCTTGAATGGGTGATGAGATGTTGAGAGGTAATGAGTCTGAGGATGAAGAGTTCAAGTTAATGAAGCAACAAGATCGAATGCTAATCCTAGTGGTTTTCTTAAGTGGCTTATTTGAGGTTAAGGATTTAGTCATTTTGATTTTGCTTTAAGAAATGCTAAGCTTGAGGAAAAGTAACAGTGAAGGTGTGAAAATGATCATCTTGAATGTGTTGATTTATGGAACTAAGGATTCATGGATTTGATGTTAATCCATACAAAGATGGTAGTTTCTAATGAGATGGAAATGTCTAAAATCATGTCAAACATCCTAAGTTAATCCATTGAGGATGTGTTGAGTAAGGTATGAAAGATATGCATTAACAACTATCCTAGAAACGAAGTTTGGTAAATTAGATTGCGGGATTTAGTAAAATTCAATAACTTACCTGTAGGATTCACGGCACCATTTCTTTACACAGCCGGAACCCTTAAATTGGTGCCGCCTGGTCCGCCTGTACACGTATGGCGGTACCAAAATCCATAACAGACGGAACCAAATTAATGGTGTCGTCTGGTCCGTGGAGACCAGAAATCTTTACAGACCCATTTTTTAGGTGTCGGAGATTTTTTCGAAACCTGAAATTTTTCTCAAAACATATGGCATTAACTATTTCTAGTTAGGAACAGTCAATAACGCATACACAAACATAATGAAGCATTGATTTTGAACAAGGGCTAACGATTTTCACATATAAGTGAAAATGGGTAAAATTTGATAACACCCGTGTGCTATCCCCCTGCATGAACCGGTTAGCATACATCAATGTTTAAAGTTACTTTATCATCCTACGAAGCAAGAACACATAAATGACATCATACAACATTGTTTTTGTCCTTGTACCAAACACTCTCTTAAAAACTCTATTTTTCAAAGTACTTGACTAATTTACTTAGTACTTATTGCTAAGTGAGTTATGACATTTCATAAGTTATGCGAGATGTTAGTATAACCTATGCAAAAGAAGTGATCTAAGTCTATAAGTGATGATAAAACAATTTTCCAACTTAGTGCATAAAATCTAGCAAATGTCCTATTGTGCATAAACAAGAAATCGTCAAGCAAGCGAATAAATAACATGGCAAGATTGACACTTATATTATGCAAACAAACAAGTGAAAACAACAATTTGAAAATAAGCAAGCAACATATATGCAAACAACATAAACAAGTGGTCATTTAGCATAGTATGACAAGAAAAACACTTTTCGTCATTTAGCGTTTAAGTATGACGATGTATACCAAGCTTGATTAGTTTTCTTTAAACATATTACCAAATTAATTAGTTTCAAAATAAGTTGTATCAAAGTTCTAAGAATACCAACTTAAATTGTTTGATTCAAAATTTTGAGTTTTTATGTTAAAGCGAAACTTAATATTTTAGACATACTGTAGTGTTTGGTCTATTTTACTTAATTAAAATTAGACTCAGGCCATAAAAGTATTTTTAAGTGAAAGTAGACTCAATTCCCTTTAAAATGATAGGTGGCTCGACTCGTACGGACTTACGGTTAATTAGTTATGATTTTTTGAAGTTGCCCAAAAAACTGCATACTGTACAGACGGATTCCACGGAACCAAATAAATGGATCCGCCCTTTATAAGATTTGGTGCCGTGGTCCTCTGAGACAGATTCACCAAAACTAATATTTGACATAGAGAAAACGTGTGCGACTTACTAGATTTCATAGTAAACATATAATACACATATTTAACAACATATCTACTTATGTAACTTATCTTAAACATTTACGAAGGTGATTTTTCAACTAGATTTATAGTTATCCCAAACACTCCTTTAAAATCATATTTCTTCGTAAATTTTCTATAAGCACATAATACAATATTTACTAGTTCTTTCAACAAACTTTTATTTTATTTTTCAAGAAAACCTTCAAGCTAGTATACAAAGTTACATTTAACAATAAAATTTCTAAGTATAACAAGCAAAGCATTTTTCATATTATTTTTCGCTTCAATGGTAATTTGATACATGGATCATACTCTATTTTAAAAACCATTTGTTTTGAAAATACGAGCTACGTGGCTCTGGTACCAATTGTGGAAACGTAGAGGGGGGGTGAATACGTTACCGTTTAAAATCTTTAGATCTTTAGTATCAAATTGCTTATTAAGCTTGTTATAATATGAAAGTACCAATTATTGTTTGTGACTAATATAAAGCATGGTAAACCAAGTTGTCACACAATCATGAACATCAAACCACATCACAAACAATAGTATAGTGCAAGTATAAAAGTAAAGAGATAAAGAAAGGAAAGTGCAAACCGAACACGAGGATTTATAGTGGTTCGGTCACGGATCTCCTTTCCGCCCTACTCCACTCCCCGAGTACCCAACTCGAGAGTTACTTCACTAAATCAACAAGCTCCCTTCTCAGCGGAGAAAACCTTACAATCGTCGCTTACACTTTTTCCGGTACAAAGCTAAATACAGGGTTCTAGTTCGAGGTAGAACCAACCTAACGTCGCCTATACAATATTTCCGACACTAAGCTAGATGTCGAGTTCTTTTACAAGGGTACAACCACTCCCAATATGTTTTATGGCCCAACATAATAAACCATGTGTTTTATGGCACAAACACATAAACCATCTAATCTAGTTTGGTGAAAGTGTTGTTATGATGCAATGATATTTACACTAATGATCCATGACACAAATGTCCAATGGATATGAATAACTACTTCTAAATGAACTTCCATTGATAGGAAGCCTTCATGATGAAGATCACAAGTTCCCTAAACTTCTTGTGATAGATCTTCAACTTGTGGTGAGTGGGGATGGCTAGATCTCCAAGATTTCCTTAGTTGATCAAAGAGTATGCATACAACAAAGATGAATGTTAGAAGCATTATGATCATGATCATTAGGGTGTTTAATGTGTGTTACTACATTGTTAATGATTGATCTAAATGTATGCAAGAAGGTGGAGAAGATGTGCTTTGAAGTGGTGAAGAAATGGCAAAACAATGGGCTTCTACTTATAGCCAAAAGTGGACAGGAGCGTCCACGGACCAAGGAGCCCTTTAAAGGGTTCCGTCCTTTATGCAATTTGGTGCCGTGGGTGCCTGACAGAAATTCTAAAAAATCTTTCTTCAAATCTTTCCAAGATATTACCAAATCTTACTAAGATCACATTTGATATATTGAGTGTCAATCTAACCAAAATATTCAAGTGATCTTTCAAGGATTTCAAAGATGATGCATGACATGATGTAACATGTATTTCCATTTTTAGATTAAAAAGTTTATCAAGGTAAACATGTAAAATGTATTATGTAACTAGTTAATAAAATGTCTAGTTACCTTTTGTAAAAGAGTGTTTGTCAAAATAAAATATATTTTGTCAAGTGTTAGTAAACTCTAGTATTTGTATGAAATACTTGTGAATGCAAAATGTAAAATGAGGTTCGAAATAGAATGGTTAACCTATTAAAATACTTAGTGACTCTAAACATATTTTAAACATTCTAAATGATTTGTTAATGGGTTTGATCATAATGCCACATAACAAACATGTACGAACCTGTGTTGTAACATATGAGGACTTGAGTCATCGAGAGGTGTTGAATGTATGTTGAGACAAAGTGTGATTACAAGTAACTTGTACATTTTACGTTATGTATTACAAGTTACATGTTTGTCATCAATCAAAACAAACGAGACTGTATAGATTAAATATCGTAATATTTGCACTAACATTTCTTATTATCTTATTTTCATATTTCTTTAAGGGGCGTTTGGGATCGACTCATTTATTGTTAAAAATTGTTTTAGAAGCCTACTAATTAGTTTATAATAGCTATTTAGGTGGCTAGATAATCAATTTAGTATAACCTGACCATATTTTAGTGCCACAACTTAGGCACAATAACAGAAATTATTGTTAATTAGTAGTGGTCTACAACGAGGAATGTAGTTAAATGCGTACATTGATAAATGTTTGAACTTTTATCATGACATCATGAAAAGGAAGTTTTGTTCAAAATGGATTAAAATACGGTTGTCAAAACAACAATTGACGTGTTGGAGGTGCTAACACATATTTATCTTTCAGTGATGCTTCGTCGTTGTAATTAAGCTATGTGTTAGAAAGTTTATTCATGTTTGGTGAATCGTATTGTACTTTGAACAAATGGAATGTTATTTGATGCACCTTAAATGAACATATGGATACTAAGAATAAGGATATATATTTCAAGAAACAAAGAGTTTTATCTAATTCGAGACTTAATGAGATATATTATGTGTTTTTTCTTTTCATATCTAAGTGTTTACGCAATTAGCTTGGACTACTCAAGTGTTCCACGGTGATTGTATATCTTCCCTCCAAGGCTATCTACCAATTGTAGAAGACGATACATATCTAAGTGTTTACGCAATTAACGTGGACTACTCAAGTGTTCGATTGTTTTTTATGAGCAGAATTAGATCTACTTCCTATGTGGTCCATATTAAACTTTTTATTTTGCATTTTTTAGATAAATTGTTATTTTTTAGATGATTGTTTTTTATGAGCAGAACTGTATCTACTTCCAATATGATCCACATTAAACTTTTTATTTGGCATTTTTTAGATGAATTGTTATTTTTTAGATGATTGTTTTTTGATGAGCAGAACTGGATCTACTTCCTATATAGTCCATATGAAATTTTTTATTTGGCATTTTTTAGATGAATTGTTATTTTTCTCCTACATTATTTTTGATGAGCAGAACTGGATCTACTTCCTATATGGTTCATATTAAACTTTTTATTTGGCATTTTTTAGATGAATGGTTATTTTTTAGATGATTGTTTTTTATAAGCAAGACTGGATCTACTTCATATATGGTCCATATTAAACTTTTTATTTGGCATTTTTTAGATGAATTGTTATTTTTTAGATGATTATATTTTGATGAGCAGCACTGGATCTACTTCCTATATGGTCCATATTAAACTTTTTATTTGGCATTTTTAGATGAATTGTTATTTTTTAGATGATTGTTTTTTGATGAGCAGAACTGGATCTACTTTTTATATGGTCCATATTAAACTTTTTATTTGACATTTTTTAGATGAATTGTTATTTTTTTTATGATTGTTTTTTAATGAGCAGAACTAAATCTACTTCCTATATTGTCCATATTAAACTTTTTATTTGGCATTTTTTAGATGAATTGTTATTTTTTAGATGATTGTTTTTTATAAGCAGGACTGGATCTACTTCCTATATGGTCCATATTATTTGACATTTTTTAGATGAATTGTTATTTTTTAGATGATTGTTTTTTGAGGAGTAGAACTGGATCTACTTCCTATATGGTCCATATGAAATTTTTTATTTGACATTTTTTAGATTAATTGTTATTTTTCTCCTACATTGTTTTTGATGAGCATGACTGGATCTACTTCCTATATGGTCCATATTAAACTTTTTATTTGGCATTTTTTAGATAAATTGTTATTTTTTAAATGATTTTTTTTATGAGCAGAACTGGATATACTTCCTATATGGTCCATATTAAACTTTTTATTTGGCATTTTTTAGATGAATTGCTATTTTTTAGATGATTGTTTTTGATAAACAGGACTGGATCTACTTCATATATGGTCCATATTAAACTTTTTATTTGGCATTTTTTAGATGAGTTGTTATTTTTTATACGATTGTTTTTTGATGAGCAACACTGGATCTACTTCCTATATGGTCCATATTAAACTTTTTATTTGGCATTTTTTAGATGATTGTTTTTTTATGACCAGAACTGGATCTACTTTCTATATGGTCCATATTAAACTTTTTATTTTGCATTTTTTAGATGAATTGTTATTTTTTAGATGAATTGTTATTTTTTAGATGATTGTTTTTTGATGAGCAGCACTGGATCTACTTCCTATATGGTCCATATTAAACTTTTTATTTGGCATTTTTTAGATGAATTGTTATTTTTTAGATGATTGTTTTTTATAAGCAGGACTGGATCTACTTCCTATATGGTCCATATTAAACTTTTTATTTGGCATTTTTAGATGAATTTTTATTTTTTAGATGATTATATTTTGATGAGCAGCACTGGATCTACTTCCTATATGGTCCATATTAAACTTTTTATTTGGCATTTTTTAGATGAATTGTTATTTTTTAGATGATTGTTTTTTGATGAGCAGAACTAGATCTACATCCTATATGGTCCATATTAAACTTTTTATTTGCCATTTTTTAGATGAATTGTTATTTTTTAGATGATTGTTTTTAATAAGCAGAACTTGATCTACTTCTTATATGGTCCATATTAAAAATTTTATTTGGCATTTTTTTGATGAATTGTTATTTTTTAGATGATTGTTTTTTATGAGCAGCACTGTATCTACTTCTATATGGTCCATATTAAACGTTTTATTTGACATTTTTTAGATGAATTGTTATTTTTTAGATGATTGTTTTTTATGAGCAGAACTAGATCTACTTCCTATATGGTTTATACCTACCACGTCCTGTTTTCACACATGGACAAATATATGTGGCTCTTTCACGCGTAAAAAGCAAAAAGGGTTTGAAGGTTGTTATTTCTGATGCCAATAGTAATTTATTAAAGACTACTACAAATGTATTCTATAAAGAGGTTCTTCACGGTCTTTGATCAGTTATCAAGAGGTATGTACGGATATTCATATAATGCGATATGCATTTGTTTTTTACATGTTTTATTATTGACACAAATGTTTTACTTACACCTTCTTTTTATGCTTTATTAGGTTCTCGACGAATTTTTATTGGCTTACCACTTCATCTACTTCCCACTACATACGCTTTCTTTTTAAAGGCTGTCAAGATTGAAGACCACGTGAATGGCTGTTTATTACATTATTACTTAAAATAATTGTACTCTATATTGTACTTGACTTATTACTTCATATTAATAAATAACTGATTCACTCTTTTTTTACTTTCGTTATTTTTCATATTTTGTTTACACACTAATTTTCCATATTTTTGCAATATCTCTTCTAAAAACCCGTGAATTTCACGGGTCTTATAAGCTAGTTACAACTATATAATACATGCAATAGACTAATAGAGTGAGTCAATGCAAGTCATTTCCCATTATAAAATGTATCATTCGACTTAATTCACTAAACATAAGAAAAAACTGAATTCATAAACTCATGAAAATCGTTTGTTTGTAAACACAGTACAAGTTTGTTTGTAACTTATTATAAATAGTATCACTGTTACAAATTTTACATATACGTAGATGCATTTTTTGTTTTAGAGGTGCACAGATCCTGAAAAGGCCTCCCACCAAAATGGTCCTTATAATTTTCACCAAAAAGCCCGGGCTTTTGAAAATCCCATTAAAAAACCTAATAAAGCCCGACAAAATACTCAAAAAAGCTCGCCAAAAAGCTTGAAATCCCAGGCTTTTGTTGTGAGAGTGGTTTTATTGTGCAATTATTGTACTTTTTTATAATCCGTACCTTTGTCTTTCTATTTTTAAGTAATGTATTTACAAATGTTGATAAAATATTTTCATACAATAACTATATTATTATTAAAAAATATATCAACAAAAAGCTCGAAAAAGCCCGGGCTGAAGCATTTGAGTCGAATATAACTATTCATGTAATGTGTATAATCAACTGATGCACCAACACATATATCAATAAACACTTACAATTAATTTTTTTTTAATCTATTTAATGAAAAATACGATTAAAAAAAACTCATTGCACAAACTAAGAAAATAACTTTCTCCAGTCAACCTTCTTCCAGCACCACTACTTCCTCCATCACCAGTTCACCACCTATCATGAATGTTCAAAAATTACCAAACCAGACTATTTTAATCGTAGATTACGAATATGGATCGCTGAAAAGTATACTTCGAAAATGAACCAAGTGCATTAGCCATATGCGAAACCAACACTTTTGTTGCACGTGTCCTTGATTGTTATTTCTTCCAACTTTCGCAGCTATACACATACTCCTATTCAGTTTTTTATACATTTTACAACCACATACTTCCCACTTTATAGTACACTATAATATCGTTATTCCACACTATTTCTTCAACACTCTTAAACATTATTCACTTTCACTTCACCAACTTTGTCTTCAACATTTCCACTTCACCATTAAATCCTAAGCTCTTGTTCTTGCATCATCCATTACCGTTATATCATGAAGATATATGAAGATGAACAGCTACGGCGCGTTTTTTAATGGACGGCGTGTGTGTGTGTTTATTTGGTGTAGCTAGCGTGTGTAACACAATTATTTGATTTTTGGTTATGTCTACAACACAACACCGGTAGCATTGGCTTGTAATCCCCCGATTTGTTAAGACATAACATCAGTGCGGAAAATGTACACCTTTAGTTTTTTATTTGACATAAAATTACTTAATTATCATTGGAGTATATATAATAAAGAGCTGAGATCTTATAAAAAGTAATAACTCCGTCCCATATTAAATGTTCTGTTTTGACTTTTGAAAATATTTCTTTTTCAATTTTAACCATAAATATTTTGGTTTGTGTTGTATAATATTTGATTAAAATTATACCAATAAAAAATATGTTTAAAATACAATTCATTCATACATTTTGCATCAAGTATTGTATAACACAAACAAAAATATTTAAGGTCAAAGTTGAAAAACAATAACATTGAAAAGTCAAAGTGGACATTTAATATGGGACGGAGGGAGTAACACATATTAAAAAGTCTAAAAAGTATTTGTGTCCGTCGACCCTTCTTTTTACCATCCAACTGTCAGTTTTTATAATTCACCCTCGAACTAAAAACACACATAACTTGTAAACGATAAACTTTTATGAAAAATCAATTTCATCATAATTTTTAAAATTTAATTCTCTTTAATTTGATATATAAATCAAAACTTTTTTTTTTCTTCTTAAATTTCAAGTAGGTTTGATTTTTTTGAAATTTTCGGCATATTCGACTCTACTTTTGTCTAATTTAACGGTTGAATTACGCAAAACTTAAAACACAAAAATTGTATTTTTTTACCGTTCTTTACCCAAAAATTTGAATCACTCAATTATAATATGATATGAGTTAGATATCTCTTTTTAAAAATGACATTTTATATATATTTAGTGCACATAAAGTATTTGATAAAATGCGTAAAAAAGAAGTTTCTTATAAAAGTACATTTAAATGCACTAATTGGTGTACCAAGATATATTTTTTGTTATTTTTGTTATTTTTAGCTGATGAACAAGAATAAATGATGAACAGACTAACTGATAAACATTGTGACCTTAACTGATTAACATTATGAAATTTTTTTAGACAACTGATGAACATTATGATTTTTTGTTAAAAAACTAATAAACTGACGAATATTAAAAAAATCATAAAACTGATGAACTGATGAACATTTGATTTTTTTTTAAAGAAGACTAATGAACAACGTAATCTAACTTATGAACATTGTGATATAACTAATGAACACAATTAAAGACTTTTTATTGATAAACAACACTTTTTATTAGGGGTGGCAATTCTCAACACGACACGAAGTTAAACGGGTTTGGGTTGAAAATAAAAAGGTCTGGGTCAAAAACATGTCAACCTGTCTAACCCGTTTAATAAACGGGTTGTGTTTGGGTTGAGTAAATTTTCCGTTTAAGTATACAAAACTCAAAAAATAAAAAATATAACCTATTTTTTATGTTGGATGTAGATTAAATATACTTTTTTATGTACTTAATATGAGTGAATTACGATTATACCTCAAATATCATTGAAATTGACACTTATAACTCTAAAAATTGTCGTGTCGCTATAATCATTGAAATTGACGATTATACCCCTGACAGGATTTTTTGTATAATTTAAGGTGGGGGACAGGTGTCGCTATATGAATGTTTTTTTTACACTTTTTAGATTTAAATGCCTTTATAATTGATCCGCAACTATATAAATATGCATTTATTATCTTTACAACACGACACCCGTAGCATTGGTCAGGATGTGTTATCATATGCGAGAAGTCTCAGATTCAATACTCTCCGTGGATGGTTTTCCTCCTGAGTGGCTTTGTGATGATTCTGCCTCATAGATGCGTCGATTCGAGCTGAGGCTGACATGGACTACCTTCTAAATAAATATTGTAGAATCGAATCACTAACTACAGTATTGTACCAACTCGTCGTTAAAATAATAATAATAACAATAATAATAATGATAATATATAATAATCATCATCATCATTTAATTACTATCATCAATATTTTAAAACCCGGGTTGACCCGGCCGGTTAAACCGGTTGAACCGGGAACCTACTCGGAGACCGGGCCGGGTTTTTGCATGGTTGAGAACCGGATTGAACCGCCGGTTTTTCGTTGACCCAGGTTGACCCGGTTTGATAAACCCGGCCGGGTCATGACTTTTTATCAAAAAAATTAACAAAATGATTTTTTTTCCCATTAACTTTTCTAAGTTTAATTGAAAAGTTAAAATGATGATAACTAATGTTTGTTAAAATTTTAGAAAATAGTAAATTATAGTTATATATGATCTTAGAATCACCAATTAATATAGTTTTACTATAAACCATTTTATAATTTAGAATCACCTTGAAAGTTTTGGCTATATTTTGATGGGTTTATGATATATAAAATACAATAAAACATAAAGACATCAAGAGTACACAGCGAAAGACTTAAAGATCATAACAAATAAATAATTAACTGAAAGTATGCGTAACGTACCTCTTGCGAATGTCAGATCCTTTGAGCAAAACAAAGAAGTGGTTTAAAGAGTTGTCCCTTACCGTTCTACAACTCAAACCAATATGGTGTAAGAATAGTGTCTTACTACCACGTTTTTGTACACACGAATTAACCAACGAATCAAGCGATTGCTAGATCTATCACAAGTCCTCGTTTAAGAAAAACGAAACCAAACTCCCTTACAAATGGGGTGTTCGGCCGAATATGGGACAAGAGAGAGGAGAGGAGAGATCTAGGGTTAAATCAATGCACAAGTATGTGAAACCCTAGAACCTAACCCTCTTTATATACTAGTAGGGAAACTTTGGGAACAAGATATGATTTAAGGCTTGGGAAGCCCCCCTTGGCCGGCCATGTAGAAAGCCCAAGGGAAAAACCCATAACTTTTCCAAGTTTTCCATTTCTAGTCCTTTCTCTTTTCATTTAACGGTCGTTAGTCATTTTTCCGTCAAATACTTAACGATCGTTAACCGGACTTAATGTGCAATAATTAATCGTAAACATAAACATTAATTATTAACTTTAATTCTCATTCGCTAATGTGTGCAATCCCGTGGTCACGAGTTCGAATCCGGACATTCACATGTTTGTAAATATATACATTTCCAACAGCTCCCACTTGGATATGTTTACAAAACGTGAAATGACATTGGTTTGCGTCTAGCAACACGCCAATGCCCCCGGTACAACTCGTGTATGGTTTTCTGGAGAAAAACCAAGTTTGATGATTCATCATCATATTCATCCTTTTGTTTCTAATACCATGTTAATAAGAAGATGGATCTCACTCATTTCTTAATTAACTATTCTGTTTCTCGCTTTATGTGATTGATTAAGATTACCAATTCTTCTGAACATATTCCAGAAGACCTTGGGTATGGCCATACAAACATCTTAACAATCCTATGAGGGGCCCAACAGTATTATACTTCAAAATAAATTTGAAGGAAACAAATCCCGTTTTGACTACAAGCAGGATTCACAGATTTCGCAACACTTCTGAAAACAACCCTTATAACTACCAGTTACGTATATCGTTAGATTGCTTCACAAAAATGCACTACATCCATGACATATCTCTGGTATCTCAAGTCAGAGGATAAACATTCATGATATACTTAATGACTAAGATCCATAAAGTATTATCATGCAGGTGGGATAAGTCCTATATTCAATTTATTGAATATCATCTGAAATTAGTCATGCTACGCATCAATATACTTTCAAGTATATTCTAACTAATACTCAGATTTGTCTTAATTCAATATCATTCCCATGTTATTGATCGACAATGGACTATTTAGAATAACTTAAGTTATTCAAGGATTTAAACATGCAAATACATGACACAATATTATAAATGAAATTAAACGTATATCATACTTTAATTCATTATAAATAATAATTGTTTAACATCCTTTATCCAAATAGTAAATAGATCAATGCATGATAATTCTCAGTTAATGAATTTTGCCACAAGTCATGCAACTCATACTTGTTGACAAGGCATAATTTCAACTAACTTTGATCTACAAGAATTTTGAGAATACTTATTTCAAAAATTCAATAATTGAATTTCTTGTATGTGTTTACACATATCTTGATATTGTCATATCATTCCATAAGGTGCGTGATAACCTGAACCACCTTTATATGACAATCATCTTTCAAAACTTTTAAAGTTTTAAAGTATTCTTTATTCTTTAATGTATAATGCAACTATGCTCTTAGTTGAGCATAACTAGTCAACATGGTCATCACCAACGATACCATGACTAGAATTGAGTGTCATCTCAATTACACTAGCATCATTGTGTACAACAATATGCTCTTTAAACATCCGTAAACTTCGAACAGTTATAGTGTAATGTTGGTGCCTACCAAACTCAAGTTTGTTGGCAATGACAATTATGAAATAATTGCCATATTTTCGTCCATAGAATCTAGGAGCATATCCAGACTGTGGAATGTGATTCTAAATCCAAACATATTCCTTTTAAAATATTTATTACACTAACAACTTTCAATGTTGTCAAATCATCTTGTAACCAAGCATGACACAACAATCTTATACACAACATGATGTACATGATGAATCTTCAAGTTAAACTTTAAGATCTCATTCATATTATATCTTGTTAAAGATATGTATTTATCATGTTTTATTAGACTCATTTATTTTACCGCATATGTTTATAAACATATATTCCAAGGTTGTATGTCTTATTTCCAAATCTTACAAACAAAGTTTCATTCCCAATTAAAACTTAATTTAGGTGGAATGTAGTTGCCCATACAACATATAAGATTTAAGAAAATAATACTCCCACTAGCTTTCAGGAATACTTATGAGCTATCTTATTTTAATTTATTAAATCAAACATTGATTTAATATTAAACATAAGAATCATCTCATAGATGCATGCATATATCCATTCATGGATTCTTGCAGTTTGTACATATTCAAAGATTATTTGAATTCATAAAACTACTTTGTATTACTTATCGTCCTCGCAAAAGTAATTCCACAACAAAGAGTTTTGATATTCATTGTCAAAATTTCATATCAATGTAACTAAGTATAACAATTATAATCTTTATACTTTTATTTAATGTATCTAGAAAAGAATATTCAATCATAGTTAATTGCTTAAATATGATTAATATTATTATCACTAGACATACATTAAATATGTGTACAATATTGTCCATATAATTTCTACATAAAGATTTAAACCACTAGGGTTTCCATCCTTTGAAGAAAATCATCTTCATTTAGATAAACCAAGTATCTAAAATTGATTATATTTATGGACAGCATCTCAACATTCATAGTATGATTGATTTACCACAATTCAACATTTGGTAAATTCATCATTATGATTAACATGCTTACCATGATCCTGTAACTCATATTCCTCAACATATTAAATATCTGAGATATCCATGCAGATCTATGAATGACAATTTCATCATATTGAGGTCTATCATATACATGTTTAGCCTCATCATGATATTTGCTAGTGCATTTTAGAAGATTATGTATTTTGTAATTCAATCTTTCAAGATCTAAACAAAACTCCCACTTGCCTTTAACAATTTAAAGATTACCTTTAAATAGTTTAGCAAGTAGAGCAACAATACATTGTTCTCTTTTGGGACATTACAAACACATTGACAATTCCTGACATTAGTTTGTTACAACTCACTCTACAAGTAGTTTAACAAATTCAGAACTTCATTTATAAGACTTAATGTGATTCATCACATTCCATAAACAAATGGTGTCTTATCAATCTTCTAGGTTGAAGTCTTATTGAGTATATTCAATCTATACTCAATCTACTAACCTTGATAACATGTGGAAGAAACTATAGTTATCTTGAATCAAATAATGCCAACAGATTTTGATTCTTCTAATAGAACATACCATAAAACTATGGTATTTCTTTAGAATTAATATTGTAAGAAAATCTAACAATATTTTAGATAACCATCTACTCTTTGGCTTACCTATTTACCAACAAAGTAAAACTTAATGGTACAATAGAATTACCAAGTCAATTGCATGTATTATAACACAAGTATTCTTGACCAAGTCAAAAGACATAACAGTTATAATCCCACTATACGTTATAAGTCATTGATCAACTCATTGACTTCATGCATATGTCTTAAAACATAGCAAGTTAACGTCTTACTTTATATTATAAGTCTTGTATTAAAAGACTTCATGTTTGTGACTTTACAAAATCATAAACATTTATAATTAAAGTAATTATGAACACCACCTCAGGTTTCAATTAATATTTCAAGTTAATATTTACTACATATATTTAAGTCATTCAACGAATACTTAAATTCAAAGTAGTATTAGATTACTTCATTTAATTATGTCATCCCATGAAAAGTTCAACTTAAGAAACTGCAAAATCATCCATGCTCGTTCTCACGACACGTGGATATTTTACCTTGGGCTATAATCTAGTTCACGTTCTCACGTAACATAAATTGTAACTATAAGTGTTTCTTAAATATTGAATGACATAAATTTTGAAAATAAAGTAGTCTTTGTTATTATCTTAACACATGTTCTTAATAGGGCAATCATACACATTTAAATGTATAATTCCTATTAGAACGTTACTCTCTTACCTTGCGGTCAAGAGAATCCATTTGAATCATATTTATATGTGTTGTACCTTGCACACAATAAAGATTTCTCCCACTTGTGCTTGGAACAACATCATGTAGCAGATAAACAACACGATACACGTTCGTTTATTCGATTAATATGATTTGTGTCATAGATATAACAAGTAGATGTAGAACTATATTGTTTAGTAAGGAAACGCACATGACTTTCCATAAAAACATAAGTGTCTACAATTGGAAAGTAATTATCTTTGAAGATAATCTGGGTTACAACACAGGAAATAAGGCTTGTAGCTCCCACTGAATTAGAAATCATTAAAACAACTTCTTATTCAGTAATGCAACACAAATGCTCCCACTGAATCTGACAACATTGTAAGTGTTGCATAACCAGTGAAAACAACTTGCTTGCTTTTTACTTTCCTACACCTTTGAACAACCATACATAATCATTACTAAGGTACTAAAAGGTGTATTCTACTCTGTGAATGATGGGTTATCCATCAATGTTATTAACTTGAAAAATTGGGTATGCAATTTCTTCCTTAACAGGTCTACCTTCCCCATACTGGTATGTAGCACCTTTAAAGGTTAAAGTAAACCAACTAGATAAATTAAGCTAGTTTTCCTTTTACCAATTTTCGCGGTAATTTGTCTAGCTTCTAATTTTGTAACTCATATACATGTTTTCCATTTAACCAACATTCATGTTGTTACAAAGGATTCATTCACCAAATGAGGGTAATGAAATCTTTATGGAAAATAAGATGTGCAATTCATTGCTATGAGTTACATTAGAATTTAGACAATTCAAATGTTCCTATTATACCTTTTTCATTCATGAAAAGGAATAGGATTGAGTCTCATGCTTCTCCCATGGAAAAGAGACTTCGTTTGTCTTTTCGGTAAATTATTCTCGATCAAACATTTGTTTGAAAGCAGAATGGAGCAATTTACTGATCAAAGACTAAACTTTGTTTACGGTTAAATGTTGCAATTATACATTCAAAAGAATTACAAAATTCAATTTTAGTATTTTTGATAATTAACCTTTTTCAAGAAAATTAATTACCCATGGTTCATAAGCATATAACCATTTAATTTTCACTGAAAAACTAGGATCTAAATTGTCATAATCTCATCACATCAGTTGATCTGCTAGTAATGAACCTTATACAAAGTGGTAGAGCTTTTGCTCAATTGCCAATTTCAATTGCAATTTCTAGATTTATGAGATTTACATATAGCCAATTTCAATTGCCATGTAAACATATTTTATCCCATCTTATGCCTTGAGTTGCCAGTTCTCACTACAAAACTCAATTAAGTTGTCCTACTTAAGAAACTGCAAAATCGTCCATGCCCGTTCTCACAACACGTGGACATTTTACCATTTGATTACGATCTAAGTCACGATCTCACGCAAATAAAAGGTAATCTTAGGTGTTTTCGTTTCGTTGGATGGCATATAACTTAAATTAAAGGGTAATAATTTTGATTTCAAATCAAATATGTACAAAGATGTCATGCATTCATCTTCATAACATAGGTTTTATTAAAACATTTATATCTTGTTTTAATGTTTAAGTTTTTCATCATCAAACTTTAATTGAGGTATTGGTTTCACCAATCAAGGAATTTAGTGTTAATTATCATCCATTATACCGTACTTTTGCATAAGTGTAAACACTTAGTGTTTCGGATAATTACCACCGAAGTGGCGCATGGAATTAACACTAATTCGCCCTTAAGATGAGCTTGCACATTTAATGGCTTACTAAGTAGCTCCATTCGAACTTATAGAGGGCAGAGGACCAGGTACGCGCTAAAGCACAACCTTAGACATCCTTTCAGTGTGACTGTGCGCACTTCTTTAAACCTTTTTCATTAGTTCATTCTCATGGGTGAGCCGTTTAGTCATTGTACCAAAGTCATCATCAATTAAACGATTATGATTACTATTCTTAAAAATACATGTTTCACCATTGTTTAGGTCAGTTTATTTTTCTTGTAAAAATACCCTTGTTACTTATAACAAACAAGCAAGTATTTGTAAAAATAAACAAATAAACAATAAATGCATAACAAATAAAAGTCATGCATATCAAATAGCCACATGCAAACGTTTTAGATAAATCCTATTAATAACCAATTAATAATGATTGAGGTCTTCCCCAATTTTAGATCTATCATAATTTAGTGTATATCACTTAAACAAGAAAGACATACAATAAAAGCAGATCCATGATAAAACATGCAGATAATTATCATGGACATAAAATTACACTTAACAATTAATGCAATTAAAACAGAGTTACGCATATACATATAAAGTTGCATGCATCTTAGGGGTTATCCAATTAAAACATTAGTTTACAAAACCCTAATAAGGGTACCAAAATAAACGCCCCTTTTAAAAAAATTAGGGTTTAGGTTTAGCAAACCCTAGATCTATGCATACAAAAAATAACACAACATGTTTATTTTATTTATGTGTTTCAGTAATTAATTACTTGTTATACAAGGCTCTGATACCACTGATGGGTTTATGATATATAAAATACAATAAAACATAAAGACATCAAGAGTACACAGCGGAAGACTTAAAGATCATAGCAAATAAATAATTAACTGAAAGTATGCGTAACGTACCTCTTGCGAATGTCAGATCCTTTGAGCAAAACAAAGAAGTGGTTTAAAGAGTTGTCCCTTACCGTTCTACAACTCAAACCAATATGGTGTAAGAATAGTGTCTTACTACCACGTTTTTGTACACACGAATTAACCAACGAATCAAGCGATTGCTAGATCTAACACAAGTCCTCGTTTAAGAAAAACGAAACCAAACTCCCTTACAAATGGGGTGTTCGGCCGAATATGGGACAAGAGAGAGGAGAGGAGAGATCTAGGGTTAATTCAATGCACAAGTGTGTGAAACCCTAGAACCTAACCCTCTTTATATACTAGTAGGGAAACTTTGGGAACAAGATATGATTTAAGGCTTGGGAAGCCCCCCTTGGCCGGCCATGTAGAAAGCCCAAGGGAAAAACCCATAACTTTTCCAAGTTTTCCATTTCTAGTCCTTTCTCTTTTCATTTAATGGTCGTTAGTCATTTTTCCGTCAAATACTTAACGATCGTTAACCGGACTTAATGTGCAATAATTAATCGTAAAAATAAACATTAATTATTAACTTTAATTCTCATTCGCTAATGTGTGCAATCCCGTGGTCACGAGTTCGAATCCGGACATTCACATGTTTGTAAATATATACATTTCCAACATATTTTTATAGATGTAGACTTAAAAAGCAAAACTTATTGGTATAGTCTCAATCTTTTTCATGGGTTTAATTGAATGTATGAATAAAAATGAATAAATTATTAGATTATACAATACTACTTATATAGGAAAAAATATATATATGTATAGAGAACCGGTTTGACCCGGCGGTTCAACCGGTTGAACCGGTGACCCGATGAACCGACGACTTAACTGGGTCGATAAAAAAACCGGTTTTTAATACATTGACTATCATTACTACATAACAAAAGTATGTGTACTCGTTGACTCATGTCAAGCTTAGCATGGTATCAGTTACTTACGTCGTTGTCACAATAACCAAAGTAGGAGTCGTAGTTGTTTGTAAAAGTGGTGTGTGAATTTCACTCAACATATTACGAATCCAAGCGGTCTCACCAACGGGGTTTTCAACACCATGATATCCAGCCTCGTACATCGATGAAAAAGTGTGTTGTCACTTAAGAGACCAAGACAATAAATTATTCAAAGGAAAATACAGTAGCGTGACACCATGCCCAGTTCGTGTCATAATAAACCATGACCAATAGTACCACGGACATAAGACTATGTTTATCAACGATCTATCACAACCCAATCTCTACTAAAATATTATTTTTTCTTTTCTTCACTTACACAACCAATCTATACCTTTTTACCAGCAACCTAACCCAACCTATACATACAACCAATCTATTCTTTAAGAAAAAAAAAATTCAAATAGCCATTCACTAGCCGCCATGTGGCAGATTGGAGGTTGGCAATCTAGTTTGCCATGTGACCTTGGTCATGAGAGGATTTAAGAATTTTGATTAAAATATTATTATTTATGTATAATATATCCAACCGGTTGAGTTGTCAACCCATTGATAAACATAGTTTAATGAAGCACACAATTCAAGGAATCTAAGTGAGGTTCACTTGGATCATACATGAATAAACACAATTGCTAGACAACATAAATGACACCTCAGGGCGAGTGAACATGAGGTACTGTAAAGCCTCGACAAGACTGCGTTATATTGTGGGATCATCAACAAGTGGGTCGTCTGACCCAAGCTTGGACTCAGTATCCACAAGGGTTCTACATGGATTACAATTAAACATGTGAGCACGCTCAAGAATCTCACAGGCATATTTAGACTGAGAAAAATATAATACAATCCTGATGAGGTATGGATAGTGTACGAAAGTATAGGCAACAGTAGATAAACAACAGAACCTTTATTCAGATCTAAGCTGCAATAGTCAGCTTAGATTAATAGTATCCAAATGTTACAAGATTAGATTAATGTCAATGAGACAATAATCATATGAATGTAAAGACAAGACAAGATCAGTGAAATGATCTAAGAGAAGAGAAGAGAGTGATACAAAAGACTGCACACTCTAGTGTATGTAACCCTAGAATAAGGGACTTATTAAATAGGGGATTAAGTTACACTAAGACCCCTCTAACGGCTATATTAATGCTCATCAGCAGAAACAGAGAAGGCTTCAGTAGAAATGATAATCTTGGAACTTTAAACCACAAATGCTTTGTCCACGTTTAACCCCTGTAATAAGCCTGCAATGAACATAACTTGAAAGCCATTAGCAATTGATAGAGTGACATGTTTGCCACAGATTATTACCCCAAATTTCAACATTCCCCCTTAATCTGATGGGCAAACATATCAAACAATATCAATTTTTCACACAAAAATTTATGCTGATAGACAGGGAGGTTCTTTGTAAGTATGTCAGCAGTTTGGTTTGAAGAACCAATCTTTTTTGCATTTATAACACCTCTAGCAATTTTTTCCCTGATGAAGTGAACATCAATTTCAAAGTGTTTAGATCTTTCATGGAAAACAGGGTTGACAGCAAGTTGTAAAGCAGATTTGTTATCACAAAAAAGATTAACAGGAAGGTTGATATCAACTTTTAGATCTTTTAGGATTTTTTGAATCCAAATGATTTCACAGGCAGCAGTAGACATAGATCTATACTCTGCTTCTGTGGAGGATTTTGAAAGAGTGTTTTGTTTTTTACTTTTCCATGAGATTAAACAATCATTAAAGAAAACACAATAACCTGTGACAGATTTCCTGGTTTTCTTGCATTTGGCCCAATCAGCATCACTATATCCTTCAAGATGATTTTCAGAGTTGCTGAAATTGTACCTTAGACCTTTTCCTGGAGCCCCTTTTAGATATCTCAGAACATTGAGGGCACATTCCAGATGAGATTTCAAGGGAGAATGCATGTATTGTGCCAGACAGTGAACTGAGTATGAGATGTCAGGTCTTGTATGGGTGAGATAGATAAGTTTCCCGAGTAACTTCTGATATCCAGTGATGTTGTCAAGCAAGGGGTCATCAATAGTGGGAATGTATGGAAGGACAGAATTGGGTTCCATAGGAGTAGACACAGGTTTGCACCCAAGAAGACCAAATTCTTTGAGAAGTTCAAGACAGTATTTTCTTTGGGAGAGACAAATGTCATTCCCAGTTTTTAAAACCTCAATCCCAAGAAAATATTTTAGGTTTCCCAAATCTTTGATGTGAAATTTGGATTTTAGAAATTCTTTGAAGAGATTTATCTCATCAACACAGTTTCCAGTAAGAACAATGTCATCCACATAGACAAGCAGAGCAATGAACTTGTTATTCTCTGTTTTGGTGAACAAAGAGTGATCATTAACAGATTGGACAAAGTTATTTTCCTTTAAAACACTGACAAGTTTTTCATTCCATTTTCTGGGAGCTTGTTTTAGGCCATATAAAGACTTGACAAGTTTACAGACTTTATTTTTATTGTTCTCATTACAGAACCCCTTGGGAATGGTTATATAGATATCCTCATCAAGATCTCCATATAAGAAAGCATTGTTAACATCAAGTTGAAAAAGAGGCCATTTGTTTTTTACAGCTAAGGCAATAAGACATCTAACAGTAGACATTTTTACAACAGGAGAAAAGGTTTCATCATAGTCTATTCCTTCCCTTTGGTTGTAGCCTTTAACAACTAATCTAGCCTTGTATCTATCAACTTCACCATTAGCTCTAATACAAACAATAAGATAAACAGATATAACAAGACAGACAAAGAGTAAACAGACAATAACAGACAGAGATAATAAAGTATAAATAGACAAGAAGATAAGACTTTGTAATAAGAAACAACAAGCACCAAGCCTGTGGATTAGGGTAAACCAGAGCAGGTATTCGTACCACTCAAAGGTGGCAGATCAAGATGTTAGTCTACCCGTTTGCACCCACAAAGACTTAAGTACTGTATGTTTAAAGAAGAGATAAGACTTAGACTTACAGAGAAATATGCAGCGGAAGAACAAGTCACAATCACCCTAGATTCACTTAGTCCTAGGGCAAAAAAATGAAACAGAAGATAACCAGTGATTAAGCCAACAGCAATAACCCCAAACCACACCTTTGTTGCCAAAGAGAATCAATGAGCCTGACTCTCTGATACCATGTACGAAAGTATAGGCAACAGTAGATAAACAACAGAACCTTTATTCAGATCTAAGCTGCAATAGTCAGCTTAGATTAATAGTATCCAAATGTTACAAGATTAGATTAATGTCAATGAGACAATAATCATATGAATGTAAAGACAAGACAAGATCAGTGAAATGATCTAAGAGAAGAGAAGAGAGTGATACAAAAGACTGCACACTCTAGTGTATGTAACCCTAGAATAAGGGACTTATTAAATAGCGGATTAAGTTACACTAAGACCCCTCTAACGGCTATATTAATGCTCATCAGCAGAAACAGAGAAGGCTTCAGCAGAAATGATAATCTTGGAACTTTAAACCACAAATGCTTTGTCCACGTTTAACCCCTGTAATAAGCCTGCAATGAACATAACTTAAAAGCCATTAGCAATTGATAGAGTGACATGTTTGCCACATATTATTACCCCAAATTTCAACAGATAGCGAGAAAATAGTTGAGTGGTCCAAGGTTCTATTATAATGTTTCATACTTAAAATTACACGAAATGCAGCACCATAATCCCGATTCTGGCACCATGTACAGTCTCATACTACATACTGACATTGCCGGGTATACATATGGCACAATACTTGGTCTCGCTCATGGCTAAAAAGTGGTTTTCAAACCTACCGAAACCGAAATGGTACAATGCTAATTTTCTTGGACTGGAGTATATTTTTCAAATTTTGAGGGGCAAAATCAAAATTTCTTTTTATCGTTTGGGTGTATAATTATGTCATAATTTAGGTTTTAGGTAAAGCATACGAGAATCAATAGCCGCCATGCACATGAAACAAAGTAGATTACCACGTATCAAAGGTGAAGATCGAATAAGTTTGTTACCTGATTGCTTACTTATCAAAATCATCTCTCGTATACCTTCCACAAAACAAGCCCTTAAAACAGGTATACTCTCAAAACGATGGAAAAATCTTTGGACTCAAGTTCATAATCTTTTTTTTTTACATACTGCTGAAGAAGGAATCCCTTACAGTTTTCCTGAATTTTTTCCGTATGTCAAAAAAGTCATAAGACTACGTGGCCAATCGAACCTCAACAAATTCCAGCTGAAAATGCCTTATTACAAGTTTGGAATTAAACAAGTGAACAACTGGATTCGATATGCTGTTAGCTGTAATGTTCAAGACCTTGAATTAGCGTTTGATAGTCCCCACCATGAGCCTTACCGTCCTGCGTTTGTATTAGATCAGTTCTTTTTCATCAACTCGTCTTTTACTCAAATGAAATTGGATGGCTGCGTTATTAATCCAACTGGTGCCATTAGTTGGACTAACCTTAAGAGTTTGTGTATTAAATCGGGGGACTTAGATGAGGGTTTGATAAAGAATATATTATCAGGATGTCCTCTTTTGGAAACTTTGAAATTGCAAGATTGTGAAGGTTTTTGTGGGATTGATATAACTTCAAATAGTGTTAAGAATTTGATTTTTGCTGGATATAGAGATGATGAATGGAATGCTATCGAAGTTGTCGAGATAAATGCGCCACATATTTTGTCACTAACAATCGAAAAAGAGTTGGCGTCAAGTATACGTAAGGTTGTGTTGCTAAATGTGTCTTCTTTAGTTGAAGCTACATTAGATTATTGTACGTATGAGCTTTTGTGTGAGGAGCCAATAAGTGAGGAAGATGAAGAAGAAATGCTTAAAGATCTTATACTAAGCCTTCGCCATGTCAAAAAGCTTGAAATTGGAGATAACTGTCTAGAGGTAAATGTTAATTTTTTTTACTTGTTGCAATTTGTGTTTGTAGGACTTGTCGATCATTAGCTTTGGGAGAACTTTATTGTTTATAAGTAGTATACTGGTTTGCTATTTGACCATCGACCTGGATAATTTAAATCGGATAATTAATTGTTTGAAGCTAAAGGTCTCATCTTTCCATTATAAAAATTAATTCATATCAGTATTAAACCATTCTCATTGCTATATTCTGTTTGTAGACTCTTGCTCGTTTGGAAGCTAAAGGTTTCGCTTTTCCTATCAAACATTGTTTGAAGCTAAAGGTCTCATCTTTCCATTATAAAAATTAAGTCACATAAGTTTTACACCATTCTCATTGCTATATTCTGTTTGTAGACTCCTGCTCGTTTGGAAGCTGAAGATTTCGCTTTTCCATCAAACAATGATTGGCTTGACGACTATGATTCAACTGAAAGTGAAGATTGATAGGAAGTAGGAACTAAAGGTGGGTGAGGTTACTTGTTTACTTGTTTAGTCTAGACATTGTTACTGCATTCCAAATGCATACAAGTTAGTTGCTGTCTAGAAATTGTTACTTTTATCGGTGGAACTTTGAATTCATGTTTACTTGTTTAGTCTAGACATTGTTACTGCATTCCAAATGCATACAAATTAGTTGCTCCCAGGTGAATTTCATTTACTGTTAGTTACTCCCAAGTGACTTTGATTTAGGGGTCTGTACCGTCGGGTATTTCATACATATATGGTCAAATTGTGTCAACCATGTTAGTAAATGTGGCCAAATGGCCGGGTCTGACTTAGTTAGATAATAGGTTAATATAAGTTCTGGTTGAAACATGTACGTTTAAGTCTTGATAAACTTGGTGGCTCGGGTAGGCCTGCAAACACACCCATATTACTATATTAGAGGATTAGTATAGATCAATGTTATTCTCTGGTACATGTTTGTTTCTAGAACTATGAATACATAAATCAAATTTTTAAGGATTCGTGACATGCAAAACTGTGACAACAGTTCACATGTGGAGTTTTTAGTCCGCTAACATGTTTATATTGTTGGTGTAAGTAGTTGATTAAGGGCCAAGGATATAAATTTTGATTCTAGTTTTGTGGGTTATATATTAAGATTAAATACTTTCAGTTTTTCTCAGAGGCTGTTTGTTGGTTACTTTATATCAAGCTTATCAGCCACTGTTATCAGCAGGGCTTAGGTAGCATCATTTGTTGCTCAAACGATAGGGATCGGTTTAGTCACATGGTTCAGACCGCAGTTACGTTATAGTTACATTAGTTGAATGATAGATTTCATGTCACTGGACATTTCTTTGTCTGTCTCATTATCTTTTGCTGGTAGATCGTCTCCGTTCTGTAAACTTAAAGGTTTCATCTTCCATAGTCCCATAAAAAAATGAAGTTACCTGATGTTACTTCACCTCTATACTCTGGTAACGAGTCACTGGAGAGGTAGGTGATTGGTCTGGAGTCGGATAGTGATTGAGGTGAAGGGCTGAGATCGGGAGGTGATATTCCTTGATCATGACTTTTACTGGTTTTGTTTGAACTGAATTCTGATGTTAGATTACTTGCTTACCTTTTTATGTCCAATGTGTCATGCGTCACTTGCGATGCAATTGTTGACTTTATACTTAAGATGTCAATCTATAACTTTTTGCCACACATTCTCCACACCTCTTTGAAAAATTGTAGTGCTTATATAGTTTTGATGCAGTTACATTTTTGTATAAAATGTGAATGACTTTTACCATTGATTCAATGAAGAATAGTCTATGTGACTAATAAAAGTCAATTATTACCTGTGATAGGTAAAGGTAAATTGTAACAAAGAAAAGGAGTAAATAAGGAGTATCTCCACATTCTCATGACTTGCCGTTATGGGTGTGCATTAGCGAAACCTTGCCAGTTGCTCCTCAAACGCATGTCCATAGTTCTGAAACTTGTGTCAACCTGTGTCAACCATATTAGTATACATGGTCAACTTGTGTCAACCATATTAGTAAATGTGGTCAACTTGGGTCAACTATATTAGTAAATGTGGCCGAATGGTTGGGTTAGACGAGTTAGGTAACGGATTACTAGGTTCATATGAGCTTGGGTTCAAACATGTACGTTTAAGTCTTGTTAAACTTGGTGGTTCGGGTTGGCCCAGCAAATAGCCAAATACACCCATACTAGAAGATTAGTACGTATAGATCGATGGATATTTTTTTCTTGTACATGTTTGTGTATGAATACATGCATAAATTTTTTTAGGATTCATGACATGCAAGATAGTGCCAATAGTTCACGTCTGGGGAATTTAGTCCTCTACTGAAATTTGAATGCATGCTTATATTGTTGTTGTAAGTAGTTGATTAAAGGTTAAGGATCGACTTAAGGGTATTCATTTGATTATAGTTTTGTGGGTTGATAATATTAATTATTTCAGTTTTTCTGAAAAGCCGTTTATTGGTTGCTTCGTATCAATCTTGAACAGGTTCATCAGCCACTGTTATCAGTTATCAGAAGGGCTCAAGTATCATTTGTTGCTCAAACAATAGGGATCAGTACGTCTAGTCACATGGTTGATACAGAACTTACATTATAGTTACATTTGACTACTTAACATAGATTGTTTCATTAGTTGATTGAAAGCTTTCTTGTCGTATGACATTTTTGTCTATGTCTCATTATCTCATGTTGGTAAATCTCCGTAAAACTAAATGTTTCATCTCCCATAAAAAATGAACTTACCTATTGTTACTTCACCTGTGAACTCTGGTGATGATTCACTGAAAAGGTAGGTGATTGGTCAAATAGTGATTTAGCCGAAGGTATGAGGTATGGAGGTGAGATCATATCCCTCGATCATGACTTTTACTGGCTTCGTTAACCTTTTGAGTTCTAATGAACGATTACTTGCTTACCTTTGTGTGCCCAATGAAAGTATCATGGGTCACTTGAGATGCTGCCATGGACTTTAAGATGACAATACAACAATACCCAATCCCGTCTCTATGATGTTGAAGCATAATTCCGCTAGGCAAGTTTGGACGGCTCCCACGTGCCGTCCATCCTCATTCCCGAGCCTTGAATTGTGCTGCAATCATGAAAGAAACCCGTTAGAAGGAGTCCCGAGGCCGGAGCCCCGGGACCACCCTCCGCGGTCAAGTCAGTGCTCTATTATAAGCAGTGACGAAGCCAGGATTTAACATCTGGGTGGGCCAAATATCAAAATAGCAATTAACTAGAAGTGCGTCGTAACTTTATTTTGGTACTAATTTTCTATTTTGAACGCATGGCTCCTCCGCAAGATGACCTACATACTAACTCGATATATAAAACAAGTGACAAAGAAAGCAACAGTAAAGTAATAACAAGAAAATCACTTGTATTATTTGTCCTTCTTTAAACAAATTATTACACGTACAAAGAAAATTTTCGAGTCAGTTAAACCAAAATAAATGAAAAAAAGTAATTTCAATCTTAAAAATGGACCAAAGATTAACAACATAAACTTTTATATTAATTTGTAATATATTACAAGTACTAATGAGTTTACGTTCATATGAAAGACAAATTATGATTATCGATATTAAATAATAAACATTTTCAAATTTGAATAAATGAAATGTTATACACCAGTACGTGTTATACAATCACATATTTAGTTATACTTTATAGTTTATGGATAATTGGGTGGGCCAGTTTATTCTTTATGGATCAATTTAGGGGTGTTCATCGGTTCGAATATTGGGTTATTCGGTTTATTCGGTTCGGTTAGTTCGGTTAATTTTTTTTTCTGGGTATAACTGAAAACCGAACCGAACCGAAATTAAATTTGATTCAACCGAACCGAAAACCGAACCGAATAACCGAAAACCGAACCCCTATAACCGAAAACCGAACCGAATAATCCGAATTTCATAATTTTAATTATTTTTTTATTTAATTATATATATTTTTAGCATAAAATATTTTTTTCAAGCTTAAATCATGTTATATTTATACTAAAAAAGAGTTTTAGTGATTTTTTTTCATATATATACATAGAAAAAATATATATTTATATGAATTCGGTTTTCGGTTTTCATTGCCAAAACCATATCCAACCCGATAACCAAATATTTAGTTCGGTTCGGTTCGGTTTTGACCAATTCGGTTCGGTCACAAATTCGGTTAAGTTATTTTCGGTTCGGTTCGGTTTCGGTTTTCGATTATTGTGGATATTACCCAATCCGTGAACACCCCTAGATCAATTAACCTTAAACTTAATAGAATTAATAGGCTCTCAATTCTCAAAGAACTTTGGGGTGGGCCTTGGCCAACCCATGTCAACACTTAGCTCCTTCCCTGATTATAAGTATGGAGGGATGCTAAGTATGGAAGGATGTACCCTCTAGTTGAGAGTAATTTAGAGAGAGAAAGTAGTGAGAGTTATGAGGTGTGTGTATACAACAACCAAAGGTGATGTATATATAGTACCTAAGTTACTGTAGATGATGTCATCATAGGGAATATATCCCTTTAAAACTTGGGCATCAAGTACATGTGTGGTCACATCAATAGGGGACATTATCTAGTAGTCAATACGATGTGTCTTCCTTTAGGTCTTCGTCCGGACGCGCCCTTCATCATGCGCCTTCCATCCATGTCTTCCATCATGCGCCTTCCGTCCATGTCTTCTATCCTACGCCTTCCATCCATGTCTTCCATCCGGCACCTTCCATCATGTGCCTTCCATCCTGTGTCCTGACGGATCGGGTCTTATCAGACCATATATGTCAACAAATGAAGTATGCGGTAATAAATATGTAAATTTATAAATTTTTGCCACATATTCTCCACACTTTGAATATAGTGCTTATACAGTGGCGGATCTAGGATGAAACCTAAGGTGGTTCCTTTTTTAGTCAAGACGACAAACTAAATTGGTTATTATAAGTCAATTGGTCAATAAGTCAGTGGGTCGGGTTCAAATATGTCCTTGTGGGTACAATATAATACAAGTAGTTAATAACTTAATACACTAACATGCCTTTTGGCTAATGGCATGTGAGTGACTATCAACCAATGTTTTGAAACCCGGGTCGACCCGGCCGGGTTAACCGGTTGGACCGGTTTCGGACAAAAAAACGGGTCAAAAAAACCCGGGTTTTAAAAAACGGGTCAACCGTTTAGACCCGGCGGGTTTTAAGTGACCCTGGTCAACCCGGGTTTTGAAACCCGGCCGGGTTTGGTTTTTATCATTTTTTTTAATTTTTTTTTTTTTTTTTTTTTTTTTTTTTTTTGAAAAAAATAAACTTGTAAATCTCGTAGGATGCATGTCTTTAGAAGTATGAAACTTGTAATCTCGTAGGATTTATGCCTTTTGAAGTATGAAACATGTAATCCCGTAGCATTTATGATTGTTTAGAAAATTATGCAAGTTTATATCCTTGTCCACCTTTGATTTGTTGTTTAGAGCATGAAAAATGGTTCTTTGCTTTTTTTTTTCACTGCAAAACTAGTGTTTGGACATTATGTTTGGACAATTAGAAATAGATGTTTGGACATATGCATAAAACCGGGTCTAACCGGGTTGACCCGGCGGTTGAACCGGTTGACCCGGTGTCTTGGCCGGGTCGATCACAAACCCGGGTTTCAAAACATTGCTATCAACCAAAACTTTGTGAATTCAAGTATCATTCTAGGCATTTGAGACGATGTAAGCTAATATGTGGTTTACATAGTGTAAATAGTTTGACTCGTTAATGTTTACTATACAAATCTTTTGCTAAAACTGAATTAACAAGATATATATGTAGTTTTTGGAGATAAAATGTGTTATCGTATTGATAAAACATAGAAAATGTAATCAAAATCTACCAAACTAGTATTATTTTGAGTTATATGGAGTTATTAACAAAATAGTTGTGACTATTAACTTTCTGAAAATTAAGTATATATTCGAAAATTTTAAGATAACATTGATCATTGGGCACATATACAATTGCATCACCCACCCACAATGCCAAACAATAAATAAAGAAATGAGTCTAATGACTATAACCTAACTCAAAATTGCTATTTTCAGATGTACCAAAAAAAAGTTGCTAATTCCAAAACTAAAAATTAAAGTAAACTTTATGGTACATAGTAAATTGCTAAGATATCAACAGGCATGTGGCCTAGTGGTCAAAGCTTAGGTTGTTAAGCGAGCCACAAGTGAGAGTAGTACCGGGTGGGTGACCTATCGGGAAGTCCTCATTTGTGGTCCACATGCTCTGTTGATATTTGCAATGAGGATTTGAGCCCCTTAGACTAAGCCGCTGGGGGTTTGAATCTGAGCAAGGTCGGGGTTTTCATCCGGACGTTACTCCAGCAAGGAAACTTGTGTGGAGGCGGTACGGTTTCCTCGCGACACCGAGAGCCATACATTGTGCTAGCGTGGACCCGGTTAAGACAACATAGTCTGGTCGATGTGGTGGTTAGGGCCCCTTGATTTGAGGGGTGGTAAAACCTAAGTTGGAAAGTTACCTGTCAAAAAAAAAAAAGTAAATTGCTAAGTCCAGAATAAGAGTAAGAGTTTACTTTTGCTTGAATATCAAGAAAAAAAATCTTTCGCCCTATTGACTTCATCTTCTTCGCTAATTCCGGCAGTAACGTCAGGCCTCCTACTGAATCTCTATTTCTTTTTTCATTTCTTTCTTTCTTCTTTAATTTAAGAGACCCAAGGTGGTTCCTCAGTAATTTCTAAGATAGATCCTAAAAACATTTTTATATCGCTTCTAAAAGAATTTTCCGGCCAAGGTGGTTCCCGGGCACCACCTACCACACGCCTGGGTCCGCCTCTGTGCTTATATAGTTTGTAAAAATAGGCTGTAAAGGAGTTTAAGGGTATTTTTGTCAATTAGTAGTATTTGAATGGGAAGAGTTCTCACTTTTTTCCCCAACAACATCGTGATGTTAGGGATGACCATTTCGACCCGAATCTTGAAATCGAACCGAAACCGTATCGAAACCGTACCGGAACCGTACTATTTTTTATATACGGTATGATACCGGGACTACGAAATAAAGTGAAAAGAAAACCGGGATCACTAATTCGGTACGGGACCGATACCAAATCGGGAAATTCCAGGAAAAAAAACAGGAAAAAACCGATTTCCCGATAACGGCACCGGTACCGGTATCCGAATCCCGTTCAGTACGGTACCGGTACCACTAATATATGCTCGGGAAAAATCGATACCACTAATTCGGTACGGGATCAGTACGAGACTGATACCGTGCTCATCCCTGTCGTGATGTAATATTTACATAAAGTTAAAGAGAAACAATCTCATGTCTTTTCCTATTAAGAGCCTTCCTCATTAAGTTACTTGGGTTAATTTGTTTTAATATTGTAGACTTTGTAATTTTGTAGTCACATATGGCCAGCTCGCGTCAACCATGCATATTGTAACAGGCTTGTCAAACTTTGTAGAGGTGTGACAAAATGGTCGGGACAATTTTGGTAACAGGCTTGTATAAGTTCAGGTTAAAATTTGTTGTCAAATTAAACTTGGTGGCCTGGCATATCGCACAAACACTTATGTGTCCATTTTTTTAGCTAATCGTGTATTTTAGATTACCGATTCTCTCGCTGAGACAGAATTTCATGTGGATAGATTTCTCGAGAAATTATTTTTTTTGATAATAAATTTACGGATATCAAGAATTTTATATAATATATTTGTACTCTTTAACTAATGATATTATTTTTCATTATATAATTGTGATAATAAATATTTTAGCAAGCAATATTTTTTCATCGTTCAAAATATCTATTTAATTCATATAAAGCTAAGTTTTATGGATAAGGGTGTTAAAAAAAATCTGTGAAACCGACAAACCGAGCCGACACGCTCAATCCGAAACTGCAAAAAAACAATAATTAAGAAATCAAATCCGAAAAAACCAAAAATCGGATAAACCATCTTATTGCGGTTCGATTTCAGTTTTTATTTATAAATATCAGCGGTTACTCGAAACGAAACGTGTTTTATATACATGTAGTTGTAACCAAATTAAGGTTGGACTAGAAATATGTGCAGTAGAATAAAATATATGAAAATATTTTGTAATATTAAGTTTATTACTTGTATTTCTTATATTGTTGTTTTTGTATTTGAATAGTTTGTATAATATTCTTATAATTTGTATTAATGACATTTAATGCATTAATTGTGTTTAAGTTGATTCTAAAATATGTTTGATAATTTATATTTTTTATGTAATGGGTGTTTTAATAACTGTATTAATTATATTTATTAACCAGTTAATTTATGAATATAATTTTGCAAAAGTTAATTATACCTTTTGCTTTAGTATTTGTATACATTTAAAAATCTGGATTAATTGCTCATTTAAAACTAAGAAAGAAAGTGTTGTAAAGTGTTGTACTCTAAGCTTTAAAAGTTGTACTACTTATATAAGAGGTGTTTTAATAACTCAATTAATTGTTTTATTTACCACATTAATTAAGAAGAGAATGCTTTGTATTTTGTACATTAAGCTTATAAACTTGTAAGTCTTAAATTTAAGATTATTGTAAGACTTAAATTTAAGAGAGAGATTCATTTGTATATTAGAAGTAGTATAGATATAAAGAATTTTTTTCTAATATATCAATGACAAAAGTTCAGTACAAAACAAATATTCTTTAAAGATCAAATAGCTCAATCTTCACCGTCCAATCCTCTAGATCTAATGGTATATATTAAAGCTAATTTTAAAAATTAATGGGCAATTTTGTAATTTTACAATTCCCACCTAACATCCCACCTTCCCAAACATTCACTCTCATATAATCATTTACTCACACTCTCTTTATCTCTCTCTTACATTCATCTTCATCATATCTAGACTTTTTCAAACGAAAGTTTTTGTGGTTTGGTGACAGTGATTTGCCGGAGAATCCACAGATCTACAACGCGCCATCGACGACGTGGCGATGGTTTTGTGATTGTGATTCACCGGAATGAGGTGTGATTGTTTGATTGGGCACAAGCTCCTGCATCGCTACACCTTTCCAGTCGTTAATGTGAAATTTATTTTTATAAAAGTGATTTGTTCTGTTTGTTGGGCGTTGGTTTTAAGCGTTTCTGTTAAGTTGAGTTTGTTTTCTTCGAGTATTGAAAATGGGTACTGCTAAATGCACCAAAAGTAGCTAATAAACATTGATAACTGTGATATTTAAGTAGCTAATGCACATTAATAACTATGATATTTTGAATGGGCAATAATAAATGAGCTAGACCAAGCGTCATTCAGTGTGCCGCTTTTTTCCAAATTAGAATACTTGTAAGATTTGTTGTTTTTATTATTATTGAATTTTGCCTTTATATTTACTTTACTCACATTCTTTTCTTTTTGTAAAGGGTTACCCCAATAAAATTAATTACTCACAAAAAACATTTCAAGTACAATAAAATATAGTTGAATGCCATATTAACCTCAAACCTTGGTTTATACTACTAAAAACCAATGTGACATGCCACATATAGTTACTAGCAAAGAGAAAATATAGATTACACAAGTAAAAGAGAAATATATATATTTATTTATTTTTAAAAAGTAAAAAACAAGTACTTTATACAATGTTGGAGGTTGCACTACGAGTTTAAAAAAATAGTTGAAAAAGGGATGGAAATGTCAAATACGGGTTTGGTTATTACCTCAACATATAAAGAATTGTTATAAGTTATTACCTCAACATATAAAGAATTATTATAAGTCTAACTCATGGAGGAAATGTTGGAGGTTGCACTATCAGTTTTCCGCTTTGGTCGAGTCCGCCACAATCAGAACCACATGAGACAATTGTGATTGCTCATGTGAATGGTAAACATTACATTAAAGCAGAACTACACGAATGTTGCCCATTACTGTTAACTCATCCACTTTGGATTACTTATAAAAGTGCAAATGCATATTGATGAGAGGACACCTATGTTAGTCGTCAAAATGTGTTTCGCGAATATTATTATCGCATTCTAAAAAATATTGACCTAACAAAGTAGTTATGTACTTTTTTATATTGTATTTCTAATTATTTTGCTCAGTGAAATTGTGGTATTTGTTCATTTATATATAAGTATAGAACATTCTTTATATATATATGACAAAAGTAATAATAGCTATAAAAATAAATAGATAAACAAAAGAAGTAAAAGAAAATTATAAAGGTGAATAATAATTAACTAATGATGGTTAAAAAAATGATTAATATAATGATAACTAAAAAGTAAAATATTAAAAGCAAGTCAATGATTAATAATTAATGATTAGTATAATGGTTCAATTCATGATGCTAATGAGGCACCCCAAAAAAAGGGTGTTGTACTTTCCCAATCATTGGGTGAGGTGATGGGGGAATGTTTTTTCTCGATTTCCATGCCAAAGTCTTAAAAGATGGGGTGCTTGGGCTGCTGTGGCAGTATAACTTAGTTATACAAAATGTTTTTTTACAAGTTTTGTTTACAAAGTTTTATAACTTTTTTTACAAGTGTTTTTTAGTTTTACAACTATTAGTTTTCAGTTTTATAACTTTAAAAAAAGGCATAATTTCATGTATATCCTTGTAAATTTTAAAAATTACATGTATATCCTTTTTACCAGTTTTTGATGCATAAAGTACAATGCTTTTAATGCATCAAAAGAATATATATGTAATTTTTGATTTTTGCAAGGATATATATGTAAATGCCCCTTAAAAAAAAACGTAGTCGGAAAATTTTTGAGGCTCAGATTCGAATGTTGCAAAGTGAGATTTTATCTCACTTTACCGTCCATTCGGTTTCGGTTATCATCATCGCCTCAGAAAATTTTAAGGCTCAAATTCGAAGGTTGCAAAGTGAGATTGGATCTCACTTTACCGTCCATTCGGTTTCGGTTATCATCATCGCCTCGGAAAATTTTAAGTCACAATTGCACAAGTCACAAGTTCACAGGATTGTCAAATTGCACAAGTCTCACAAGTCCAAAACTGCACAAGTCTCAAACTGCACAAGTCTCACAAGTCTCAAACTGCACAAAGTCACTTGACTAACTGCACAAGTCACAAGTTCTCAGAACACAAGCCTCACAAGTTCAACAAATTTCACGTTTACACGTTTTCAATGTGCAAGTGGTAAGTAGGATTCCAAAACTGCAAAAGTTCACAAGAAAGTAAACAAGATTCTCAAACTGCAGGCAATTCAGGCTTATAATGCCACAAGAAAGCAACAACACCAACCAACAACAAGCAACAACACAAACTTGCAAGAAAGCAACAACACCAACTAGCAAATTCCACCAACCAGCAACAACCAACAACACCAACTAGCAAGAAAGCAACAGGTCTCAGTCCACCACAAGACAGCACCAACAAGCAACAACACCAACAAGCAACAACACCACAAACAACAACCATGTCTAGTTCACCATTTGACACACAAGAGGTAAAAAACTTATCAAATAGGCTCAGATTATTAGCTCTTTATATCATGTTGGCTGCAAATATGAATGTTGCAAAGTGAGATATAAACTCACTTTACCGTCCATTTAGATTTGCCATGCCAAAACTCTTAAGCTTTTTTTTTTTTATAAAATCATCATTGCCTTTTTTTTTAAAACCTATTTATTTCATTGAAAGTTGCAAAGTGAGATAAAACTGCTCACTTTATCATCCAGTAATGAAACTGCATAGGCACCCCAACAAGTTTCAACAGAAACATCACCACAGCAAATAATCTGGTGACTCATTAGAGTATCACCTACAAAACATCACCACAAAAAATAAGTCATTACCACAGAAATATCATCGCCACAAAACAGATAACCTCACAGAAACATCACCACCACACTTTTCATTTTTTTAGATCTAACAAGTCAAAACATTTCAGATAAACAGATACCACAACTTTTCATTTTTTTTCAAGATCTAAAAACCTTTCAAAATATAAAAACTTGTTAGATCTAAAAAATGAGCAACGAAACAAGTAACCAACCTCACAGAAACATCACCACTACACTTTTCATTTTTTTTAGATCTAACAAGTCAAAACTTTTCAGATAAACAGATACCACAACTTTTCAATTTCTTTTCAAGATCTAAAAACCTTTCAAAATATAAAAACTTGTTAGATCTAAAAAATAAGCAACGAAACAAGTAACCAACCTCACAGAAACATCACCACCACGTGTGTTTTTTAGATCTTACAAGTTTTTATATATAAAAAAGGGTCTTTACCACATAAACAAATACCACAACTTTTCATTTTTTTTTCAAGATCTAAAAACCTTTCAAAATATAAAAACTTGTTAGATCTAAAAAATAAGCAACGAAACCCAAGTAACCAACCTCACAGAAACACCACCACCACGTGTGTTTTTTAGATCTAACAAGTTTTTATATATAAAAAAGGGGTATTTACCACATAAAAAGATACCACAACTTTTCATTTTTTTTCAAGATCTAACAACCTTTCAAAATATAAAAACCTGTTAGATTTAAAAAATAAACAACGAAACCCAAGTAACCAACCTCACAGAAACATCACCACAACATATAAATACTTGTTAGATCTAAAAAATAAGCAACGAAACCAAGTAACCAACGATCTAACAAGATTATTACTTGTTAGATCTAAAACTCAGAGAGAGAGAGAGAGAGAGAGAGAGAGAGAGAGAGAGAGAGAGAGAGAGAGAGAGAGAGAGAGAGAGAGAGAGAGAGAGAGAGAGAGAGAGAGAGAGAGAGAGAGAGAGAGAGAGAGAGAGAGAGAGAGAGAGAGAGAGAGAGAGAGAGAGAGAGAGAGAGAGAGAGAGAGAGAGAGAGAGAGAGAGAGAGAGAGAGAGAGAGAGAGAGAGAGAGAGAGAGAGAGAGAGAGAGAGAGAGAGAGAGAGAGAGAGAGAGAGAGAGAGAGAGAGAGAGAGAGAGAGAGAGAGAGAGAGAGAGAGAGAGAGAGAGAGAGAGAGAGAGAGAGAGAGAGAGAGAGAGAGAGAGAGAGAGAGAGAGAGAGAGAGAGAGAGAGAGAGTACTAGTAACAAAACCACAAAGAAAACAATGTGCGCGCACACGGTTTATAAGAAAACCACGCGTTTTCTTATAAAACGTATAAATTTTTTATTATTATTTTTTTTGTGAAATATATATACAAAAGTATACAAAAGTAGTATACTTACAAAAGTTTGTTAAAAAAAGTAGTATACAAAAGTTTTTTAAAAAAAGGATACAAAAGTTTTTTTAAAAAAAGATACAAAAGTTTTTAAAAAAAATGTATAAAAAAGTTTGTAAAACAAAAAAGCAACGCACACGGTATTAACACACATAGGACACGCATACGTGTTTACATTTTATAAAAGGTACAAAGTTTTTCAAAAATTTGTAAAAATAAAAAAAAAAATTGTTAAAAAATGTAAAAAAGTTATAAACTATATGTTAAAAATGAAAGTTATAAAAGTGTTATTTTTTATTTTTTTAGGTGTTCCGTGATGAAGTTGTTTTAACTAATTGGGTGCAATCTACTGCTCAATCGAACGGTTTTGTTATTGTTAAAGGAAGAACTAAAACAGATAGGGGCTATAAGTACTCAATCGAATTTAAGTGTTCTAGACATGGGACGTCTGCACGTGAAGGTTTAGAAGATGAACTTCAACGGCAGACTGGTACCGCTAAAACTAATTGCCCATTCAGATTACTGGCGAAATATATAAAAGGTCGAACTAATGGTTGGATCTTGAGGGTCAAGTGTCTGAGGCATAATCATCATTTTGTAGACTCGTTCCATGGTTTTCCACAGGCAATGCGATTAAAAGAAAATGAGTTAGTTTTGGTGGAGCAATTGACAAAACATAAAGTAGCACCACGAATTATACTTTCGTCACTAAAAGAGAGCGATCCGGATAACGTGTCTAACATTAAAACGATATATAATGCACAAAACAAGATACGCGGCGCCATTCGTGGTGATATGACTCCGATACAAGTCCTTTTAGCACATTTGAGGCGTCAAGGTTATACATATTACCCCATGGTAAATGACCACACTAATGAGCTTGAGGAAATATTTTTTGTTCACCCTGTTAATACAAATAAGCCGTAAAAACATTTATTTATATTTTACGATCTTCTAATATTTTGTCGATAACAAACGCAAAATCATGTTAACGAAACAAATAAAATACGTAAAGGGTTTGAACTAATAGTTTCTAACATATTCACATTTTCACATAAAACACTAAAACATGTATAAGTGATTTTATGATTTAGTAATACATATGTACAACAACTAGTGTTTACATATTTGGGTATAATATACACATAACTAGTATGTAGTATATTGGGTAATATAAATGGGTAGAAACTTAAGTATCACAACCCATTGGGCAAATACATTGAATGTAGTTGGGTACAACCCAAGGCCCATAACCCATGGAGCTTGACCCATAACCCATTGCATGACATCATGCTTTTATCATACATGGATAATATCCATAACCCATGGATCAACCCATACCCAACTGACCAAGTGCATTGCACTCAAAGATACTTTGTATCTTGCTAAAGATCCATGGTTCAACCCATGACCTATGACCTATAACCAAAATACCCATGGGTAAAAGGGAGCGTCCCACGGATCCCTTGTGGAAGGGATCCGTGGGACCCGGGGAACAGTAGAGTTTTTCTTCTATAAATAGTGAGCCATTTCTTCATTGTTTCTCACCCCTTTCTAACACACTTTCTCCCTGAGTTAAAAACTCACTAACCTCAGATCCAAAAGATCTATGTTTGTAGTTTTGTTTTTGTGTGATCTTTTAGGTTCCTCTTAAAGGCAAGATCACCACCTTTGAAGTCGAGCAAGCTCAAGTCCATGAATTGCCATGCTTCCTCATCATCAAGGCTACTGAAGTCTTCTTGTTGATGATTACTTTCTTTCTTCAAAGAAGTGTAGTGTTGAAGACATTAGTGAAAGATGTCTCAAGTGTCAAGACGAAGATATTAGTGAAGGGTATCTATCGTCTACATCATAAGCACTTGTGGTAGGTGCTTAGAAATCAAGACTAGAAGCATTAGTGAAAGATGCTTAGAAGTCAAGACACAAGACATTAGTGAAGGGTGTCTTGTAGATCTAGTCAAAGGCATTAGTGAAAGGTGCCTTAGATGTACATTCGATATGGTGTGTTTCGATGTACAAGATAGACTAGTTTTAGATCCAAGGATATTGATATCCTTGATGATGTTGTAAAGGAGTAGATCTCCTTTAGGATTAGTCGTTGGTGTAGTGTGGTAGTAGTTCCTCCATTGCAATGGAACTAGGTGCTTAGCCTAGTACCTAATAAAGGGTACGCGACGTTGTGAAGGTGTAGTTCACCTTGGAGTGAAAGAACTAGGTACTTAGCCTAGTACCTTATAAAGGGTAAGCGACGTTGTGTAGGTGTGGTTCACCTTGGAGTGAAAGAACCCGGTGGTTAGCCTAGCACCGAAAAAAGGGTAGGCGACGTTGTGAAGGCTTCTCCGCCATAAGGAGATTGGTGTAGTGTTTACGAACTCTCGAGTAGGTGACTCGGGGAGTGGAGTAGGGCAAGGAAGGTGTCCTTGTAGCCGAACCACTATAAATACTCGCGTTGTGGTTTTGTGCTTCTTACTCTTATCTTTTCATTACTTACCTTTATATGCTTGTTTATCAACATCCAACACACACATCCAAATAGATTAACATAAGTCGATCTAAATAGATTAAAAGGAAGTTTTAATTGGCAAAACTATTCAACCCCCTTCTAGTTTTCCACAATCGGCATCAGAGCTTCGTTACCAAGTTTCTTGAAGTATATTGTACTTCAAAAACTTGATACGATCCATGGTTAATTGAAAACTACAAATAAGGTTTTTTATAAAAACAATCACCATGTCTTTTTAAACTATATGTTTGGATGTTGATTTGATAACAACATTTTTCTTATTTACTTTTTCATTTAATTGCACTAATCTTCTTTGTCATGTTGATTAGTCAAAGCTCATACCCACCAAGCTGTAGGAATCGCTTGGTAACAAGAATACCTTCCTTAAGAAGGTATCTTAAACGCAAATGAGCGGGAATCGTCTAAGTGACATTTGTTGTGTCATTTGTAAAGACATTCCTAAAGTGCATTCGAGGTATGACTTTCCACTTATATCTAAATGATATTAGTTTAATAAATAAGTGTTATTTGTTAGGCATTTATTTGAGTAGATTTCGTGTTTACACATGTTTTACATGTAGCTTCATTAGGAAGCTTTTTCTCACATACGCGTCACTCCTCCGTCTAAAAATCATGGTTTATAAAACTTGTGTTTTGTCTCACTTAATCCAAAAATCATATCTTCTAATAATAAAACAAAACACAAATCTCAAAATTCCTCCTTCCCCATAAATACTCCCACCGTCGACCACTCTATCAAACCCTCACTTTTTCAAATCTTCCAATTTCAAAAATTTCCTCTCATTCAAAAACTTCATCTTCCTCCTCATTGCATCTCAACCGAAACCAAGAAGATTCGTCATCAACATGGTTTACATCGCGCTCGTGCTCATCGCCTTAACACTCATTGCACTTGTGTTCCCTATGATGAAGTTCACATATGGAGACATTTACTTTGTGTTGTTAATCTACATTGGAATCATATACCCAATCCTTTGTATCATCCTTAGCATTGAAATTCAATATTACTAATAATCTAGTTATCTGTGTTATTATTTGTTATTTTCTTGTGATTTATATGTTTCATATTCCTTCGTGATACATTAGAAGTCATGTATGCATGCTAAAAGAAAATGTAGGATAAAACATATTTCGTGGTATGAAACTGTAAAACCTATGTTTTTATCAAATCTGTTTCTGTTACTACAGATCCACGGATCCCGGATGATATACTAGCCGGATCCCTTTTGTAAAGGAACCGTAGGATCCGTCCTACTGGAAAACAGTTTTTATGCAAGATTAAAAACCACTATCTTTCTAAAAGTAATAATCCACTAGAAAGTCAAAACCTTGAGTAAGTTAGAGTGTTAAAAACCATTGTTAATAAAAATCTAGTAAAAACATTAGATAATCATAGGTTGACCACAAACATCTCTGTTTTAACTTATCATTTCTATAGGTTCAACTATGACGCATGAATATGAGTTTGATTTTTCACTCACTAGCGTCTACACTCCGAACATCTCTCTTGAACCCAACACACCTGGCAATCATGTCCGTGGGTTCAATAATCTCGAAAACCGTCACTTCCACGAAGGACGTATTGTAGACACCTCTCTACAATTCGAAAAAGGTATCAATACCTCCTTCCGAGCCATAGGACTAGAATGTCTTCTTGAAATCAACGAGAAGATATGTCCAATGTTCATAATGGAATTCTTCCGTCAAGTTGAACTCGTTCGTAACGAGGATCGCTCTCTATCTTTTTGGTTTTATATCAAAAACCAAAAGTTTACTCTAACCATTGGGCATTTTGCTCACATCCTCTGGATTCCAAATCATGGACAATGTGCCTTCACCAAAGATTGGTCTCTTGATTCTCTCTTCAACTTTCGTGAAGAAAATAGTCCATATTGTTCACACATACCCTCCCCGGAAGATTTAAATCGCATAATATGCAAACCTTGACCATATTACTCTGATCCAAACATTATCTTCACACGGGACATCCGAGAAGAGTACAAGCCTCTTGCACTCATCCTACGTGAAAATGTTTGGAGTCTTAGGGGAAATCAAGAAATCCTTCCCGCTTGTTGTGCTCACATGTTGTACTGTTTGCTAACACAACAACCATACAATCTCGCCTACTTCTTCGCAAGGCGAATTGTAAATCTTCAAGGCTCCAAGAATAAACTCATCCCTTATGGAATGTTCTTGACACGCCTCTATCATAATGTTATGCACTTCCATCCTCAATTTCAAAGTCCGTTGTACGTACTTGTGAACAAGATGATGGAACCGCTAAACATATCTCTCATGAAGACTTTCTTCATTCTTGACTCCACCAACACTCATCAATCACGTAATGATCCTCCTAGCGAAAACACTCAAGGAACTTAGTAGTATTTCAAATAGGATCAATCATCTTGTACTCGTGCTTTATCAATGTAATTCTATTTCCTTCATGAAATAAAACATCTTACATTTGATATCTTAGTACTAGAACCCCTTTAAACTAACCTTGGGATATAATGCATTGTCAAGATCATTGCATACCTTTAGTAAAGGTCCTGCTGAGCAGATGGGCGGATCCCAAAGTTTGTGCTAGACGGATCCCTACACTTAGGGAACCGTGGGATCCGGCAAACAGAAAATGCAATTGCAAGCATTATATTTCAAACAAATCCTTAGAACACCTCACATTATGCTAAACATAGTGTCTTAAGGAAATTTAAGTCCTTATCAATATAAGTATACCCTTCCTACTCACACATAACTCACCTAGATCACACTCTAAGATGCTTGTAGATCTATCATTTTCACTTTAATCCATTACTCTTCCGCTCTCTAGAACACTGATCATTCTCACATGATCCCTCACATCTAGCTTTAGAAATCTTTTGATTATGGCAAAATTGATCATAAATCATCCTTACCTCAAAATTGATCAAAGTTGGTCAAATTCTAGTTTTCCCATCTCAAAGCCTTTAGGATATTTTCCAAAACACTATTCTAAGTCACAAACTGATCTCTAGGGTCATTTAGCTTCAATTGACACTCTCATCTTTAGTGTCATCCTTGCTCATCCATTGTTACTCTTGAAAGTTCCAAATCCTTCCATAAAAGACAATCATTAGCTACATCACTCATTACCTTCAAGTACTTAAGCACCCCTTCATTTAAAACACTTAGGAGAACTGAAACACTCAAGATGTTATACATCTTAGATCTTAGAAACATCATTTCCATTCTTTCATAGCTGCTGAGAGCCGGATCCCTAGGATTAGCCTAGACGGATCCCTCTGAGGAGGGAACCGTGGGATCCGGATGACAGTTTATGTCAAATCTTGCTAAAACAATCATTTCAACTCATCTTCCTAACTCAAACACTCCATCTCATCTTAAATGAGTTCCTAGATCAGTACAAACTCTGAAGTTGACTCTTGTGCATGTTAATCATCACATTCCAATGAATCTTAGTGGCTTAAGGCTTAAATGCACTTGCCAAATCTCTTGCTTTATAAACCACATTGTTAGGACTTCCATAGTCATCACCTTCATCCTAACTTTCAGCACTTTAGAAAACCTTACAAACCTCTTGAAATCATCTCATCATAAGGAAAACCCTAAGTAGTAACTTATCCACCAAAGAACCACCCAAGAAAAAGGCTCGTGTTGTACACGAAATCTCTTCAACCGAATCATCTCCGGTCAAGCCAAAAAATGATAGTATCTTTCCTCAACCAATCAAACCAATTCCTAAAAGGATAGTACCCACAAAACTACCTATGCCAAACACCACCATACCTCCTAGGCCAAACAATATCATCTCCACTAAACCATCACCATTGGTTCCTAGAGCTATCTCTTTTACATCCCCACTATCATCACCACACCTCTACAACTTAGAGGACTTGCCTCCTAGGTCGTCTCATCCGCTTCCGCCGACAACATTTTCCTTATTAGGAGGAATAATGGTACAAAATCAAGGTGTTGAGTCAACACTTGCTCCGGCTTCCTTTTCGCCGTTTCCATCATATAATCCCATTTGGATTATGAGAAATCATCAAAGTCAACCACCCGACCATATGGAAGTTGACACTTCTCTACCACCACCATCATTCTTGGTTGAGCCATTCTCAAATGCACCTCCACCAATCCCTTCATCGTTTGAAGCTCCACAAGTCGCTTCACTTGATCTTTCGCATCAAGCCATTTCATTTCTTCCACCACCACTACCTAGCCATGACAAAGATTGCTATCATTGTCAACATGTTGAAAGTTTGATACATGAAGTACGAGAAGACCAACGTTTCATGTTCTATCATCTCCTCGAACGTTTCGACGAGATTAAACCTAAACAAAACTTGAGCTAGAAGATTTTAGTGGTGTCCTAGCATCAAGCGATAGTTGGTCTAGAAATTCCTAGTCATGTATTCTCCTATTTTCTTGGTTTTTAGAGTCATGTATATCATAACTCTAGTTTTATTAAATGAAATTACATGCTACTTGTTATATTTCTGAGCATATGATTACATTGTATTCATATCTCATTTTTGTGATAACATTACTTGTTATATCACCTTTGCTAAAATTAATCATCAGCTAATACGGATCCCTCAGAATTGCCTAGACGGATCCCTACTAGGAAGGAACCGTGGGATCCGTGAGACAGAAAGCTATTTTCTACTAACTTGGACCACATTTGCAGGAAATTGTGAATTATACTTGCTTTCTAACCTTTGTTTTGTAGTTAATCAATTTACACATGAAGACTTTGACATCCTAAAGCTAGGGGGAGCTTTATGTCAAAGCAATACATTGCAAATTACTTGCAATACTAGGTTTACATTTCGTGACATCCCCTTGCAAAATTGCAATCATCAAGGGGGAGCACATTCGTCACTTAGACGAAATCTTTTGTGAACTTACTTGCAAACAAACTAGATTAGTATTACTTTCTTGACGCCCTTACATAGGGATGGACTCGTCAAGGGGGAGTAAAGACGAGATCCTTTCCCGTTACTTGCTCTCTACCTCTTTTTATTTCTTTCACATGTTTTTGTTAAGAACAATGTGTTGCTTTCTTTCAAGGCTCTTTTTGTTTCGACAAAAAGGGGGAGAAGAAAGTAAAAACTACAAATTCAAACTTTTACGAATTTTAGCTTTTCCTTAAAATAATTTTATATTTTGTCATCAACAAAAAGGGGGAGATTGTTAATACAAATAAGCCGTAAAAACGTTTATTTATATTTTACGATCTTCTAATGTTTTGTCGATAACAAACGTAAAATCATGTTAACGAAACAAATAAAATATGTAAAGGGTTTGAACTAATAGTTTCTAACATATTCACATTTTCACATAAAATACTAAAACATGTATAAGTGATTTTATGATTTAGTAATACATATGTACAACAAGTAGTGTTTACATATTTGGGTATAAAATACACATAACTAGTATGTAGTATATTGGGTAATATAAATGGGTAGAAACTTAAGTATCATAACCCATTGGGCAAATACATTGAATGTAGTTGGGTACCCAAGGCCCATAACCCATGGAGCTTGACCCATAACCTATTGCATGACATCATGCTTTTATCATACATAGATAATATCCATAACCCATGGATCAACCCATACCCAACTGACCAAGTGCATTGCACTCAAAGATACATTGTATCTTGCTAAAGATCCATGGTTCAACCCATGACCCATGACCCATAACCAAAATACCCATGGGTAAAAGGGAGCGTCCCACGGATCCCTAGCTTATGAGATCCGGGGAACAGTAGAGTTTTTCTTCTATAAATAGTGAGCTATTTCTTTATTGTTTCTCACCCCTTTCTGACACACTTTCTCCCTGAGTTAAAAACTCACTAACCTCAGATTCAAGAGATCTATGTTTGTAGTTTTGTTTTTGTGTGATCTTTTAGGTTCCTCTTAAAGGCAAGATCACCACCTTTGAAGTCGAGCAAGCTCAAAACCATGAGTTGCCATGCTTCCTCATCATCAATGCTACTGAAGTCTTCTTGTTGATGATTACTTTCTTTCTTCAAAGAAGTGTAGTGTTGAAGACATTAGTGAAAGATGTCTCAAGTGTCAAGACGAAGATATTAGTGAAGGGTATCTATTGTCTACATCATAAGCACTTGTGGTAGGTGCTTAGAAGTCAAGACTAGAAGCATTAGTGAAAGATGCTTAGAAGTCAAGACACATGACATTAGTGAAGGGTGTCTTGTAGATCTAGTCAAAGGCATTAGTGAAAGGTGCCTTAGATGTACATTCGATATGGTGTGTTTCGATGTACAAGATAGACTAGTTTTAGATCCAAGGATATTGATATCCTTGATGATGTTGTAAAGGAGTAGATCTCCTTTGGGATTAGTAGTTGGTGTAGTGTGGTAGTAGTTCCTCCATTGCAATGGAACTAGGTGCTTAGCCTAGTACCTAATAAAGGGTAGGCGACGTTGTAAAGGTGTAGTTCACCTTGGAGTGAAAGAACTAGGTACTTAGCCTAGTACCTTATAAAGGGTAGGCGACGTTGTGTAGGTGTGGTTCACCTTGGAGTGAAAGAACCCGGTGGTTAGCCTAGCACCGAAAAAAGGGTAGGTGATGCAGGTTTTACTGACCAGGTCTTAATATTTATAGTGTCTCGCTATACCTATAGTCTACCCTAATGCACTAACGGGCAGTGTACCCGGCCGTGTGTAGTGTAGTGAATGGTAAAGCCGAGGTCTTCCCAAGAGCTATGTGTGTCGGATAATTACTAAGTCTAATTGTCACAGAATATTAATGGTTTGATAGGATTTTAATTAATTAAACTACTAATGCAGAATATAAAGTAAAAGCAAATAAATGGTAGAAGGAAATCAATAGAGGTATAGTGGTGCTAACCTAGTCAATCCTCCTAGCTAGTTATGTCTACGTCTACCTACTTCCAATTACTTCAGGTGGGGTCAAATTCGAGAGGACAACATTTGGTCAATTCGCCCTAACCTATCAGCAAAGATGCCACCACAGGAGAAATCAGGTGCACCGTCATAAGTCATGTTGTTCCTGGTCCCCTAAGCCGAGTCATTAAGTACCGCTACATGCTAGATTCTAAATAGTGAGTGCCCGGCCGTTAGGAGCTTAGACACTACACCCCCCATTCTTAAGTTCATCCAAACAATAGGTGATCAGTTGGTCAAATCGCACAAGTAGAAAGGGTCGTCAATAGGTCATATCTTACCCTTCCCATCTCAGTCCGCTCACCTAGGGTCAGTTGGTCATATCTCCTAGGTAATTGGCCTCTACTGCCATTCAAAACTACCGAACCAGGGGTGACTATCAAAGAACTATGCATGCATACACTTAGAAATAATTGTACGGAAGTAAAGTTAAACGCAAACAAAACAATTAAGGAATCATAACTAGGCTAGCACCAAAGGGTGCTTAGCCGCTCATATTAATCATGCACATCAATTCAATATTCAAAGGTACGAAATACATGAATTGAAAGTAAAAGAAATAATAAACGCTAAAGCTTATCGTAATGGTGTGACTTCTCCCTTGGAAACAACTCTGTATGCTTCCCTAAACCTCCCTTGAGATTTTTCCCACGTTCTCAGAGTGTTGTGTGTGGAATGGGATGATTTGAAATGCTGGAATTCGTGGGGTATTTATATGCCAGGTTTGGGTTACGGCGTAACCAAAAGAGGAGTTACGCCGTAACCTTCTATTTCTCCGTAAATGCACTAGATCTGCTAGTTACGGCGTAACCTTATAAGTGGTTACGTCGTAGTCTTCAATAAACTCGGTTACGTTGTAAGTGATGCAGTAGTTACGGCGTAAGTATCAGCGGCGTGGAACCTCTTTTGACCTAATGGAGTTACGTCGTAATCTTTGGGAAGAGTTACCCCGTAACCTCTTGATAAGTTGGACTTCAGGGTCACGCAATAGTTACGGCGTAATGTGAGAGACGAGTTACGCCATAACTTCTTCAAAATAAGCATAATGTGATAAATCTTTAGTAATGTTTCCATTTTCGCGTCTCTTTAGCTCCAATGCTCGTAATTTACCTGAAAGTGGAAAACAATGGAAAACAAGCGTAAATCCATATAAATGATATAAATAATGAGCATTAACGGGGGAAATTGACACTTAATAATCAGGACTATTTGATGTTATCAAATATCCCCCCACTTGAACTCTACTTGCCCTCAAGTATACCTTATTAGATAGATTCCTAAAAAGATATCTCCCAAAACCTGGAAAATATGAGTTTACAAATCGCTTATGCTAGAATAAAACAAAGCCGAACACCTCACGAAAGGGGAACAAACACTCAAATCTCTCAACTATTCTAAGTGTCAATTTCGGGGTGATCACTCAATCGCATAGTCATAGCATGTATTCTATCATAAGCTTGGCGGTTACACAAATCTCCACCACTAGAGTTAAGGGCTAAACAATTCTCGAAGGCAATATGGGTAGACACGACAAAGGTTAAGGGGTGACTCGTCATTACTAACATGTCACGGCGAAGTGGACAAAATCAATGATACATGACCAAATCCATGGCCAAGACGCCAAAGATTGCTCGCTGCATCACCTAGACACGCTTCATGACTAAAGGGTAGGATAAGACATGGGATATATAATTGGTGTAAAATGAAAAACAAGCAGGTAGTCTAGATCTATAACTAAGTCATCACCACTTACCGTCCGCCCAAAGTTCAAGCTTAGAAGTCTAGAGACCGGATCATGAAATGCAAGGTAGATGTGTCATTAGAGGACGTCGTGATGGGCACACTACCTTTCCTTCTTCAGTTGGTATAACTCCAACTCCAATCTTCTAATGTGACCGAGGTGGCCTCCTCGATACTAAACAATAAAGCTCATACTACAGTGCTTATAACATCGCACTTTACATAAATCAATCAATTTTTTTTTTCTTTTTCGAATCATCATTTTTTTTTGAACATAACATAATAACATAACATCCCCCCACTTGAGATGAACAATGGGAATTCGGGGGGTCTTCAATGATCTTCATAATTGTTATCGATGAAAGCGTGATTTCCAAACCTTGAACTTAGGCAAATGATGACTTCCCAATCACAAATTAAGACTACAGGGTAGGCTAAGGTGTATAGGTGTAACGAAACAATATATTGGGTTGACAAAATGAAAGGAATGGCTCAGAAGGGTGTATCTAGGGGTATCTTGCACTAAAGGGGAGTGCAACAAAAGGGTTTCACATGGGGGTCGAAAAGTCGAGGTGACTAATCGATAGACTCACAATGGTAGGCTGTTTGGGTGATAATCCTATAATATTGCCTTCTAAAACTGAAAAGTCCAAATACATCGAGCTAACTCAACATACCTCGTATATGGTCTCGAAATGATGCAAAGGCCAAGTTCTAAAGTTTACAAGCTACCGACACACTCATAATTTGGTGGATTTAGGGTAAAATATTGGAAACGGATAAGGCTAATCTCACCATGTAATGTCAAGGGTTGTATGTGCTCGGGCTAAGGTCTAATCTAGTTAGGTTTGGAAAAACATGTCAAAATTTATAAAAATGGCATAATTTTTCAAAATAAACTAGAAAAATGAGGGCGAAATAAAGTTCAAGAGATAATTCTACTCCCCGTCCCCCCACTTGAATTGTACAAAGTCCCTTTTGTACTAGGCATTAAAATAAAGGTGAAGAGAAAGGTAGAATTAGAGCGAGAACTTCCCTGAAATTTGCCCCAAAAAGAAGAAGGCCTACGATAAAGAACCGTGCCTTCGTTTAAGCGTCATGAACAAACTTCAATCCCTGAAATCACAATACCGACAAGCATAATTCTAAAAAGAAAAAATAAAATGAAAAATAAGCCTAACTCACGTTCGTAGGAATCACGGTTGCATTTAGCGAATGCAACAAGCCTTTTAAACCACTTGGTGTCCCAAGTGGACGAGTGAAGTCTCGTGAGGGTTTACAGGGAACACACCCACAAAGTTCATTTAAAAACTAATACAAGGTTACTGTGTTTTAAAATGAAAGAATTAAAGCAGAGAAGAGTTACGACGTAACTCCTATGAGAGAGTTACGCCGTAACTGGCAAAACCTGGTATGAGTAGTGAAGCGAATAGTTACGGCGTAACCACTGAGATGGAATTACGCCGTAATTGGTAATGCGTCTAGTATTCTGCTGCTAAAATGTTGGTTACGGTGTAATCACCAAGATGAGTTACGCCATAACTCTGTTCAGATCAGCAACTGCAGCAGTAATTACTTCTTGTCTCTTGCAAAAATGGTTAGAAAACACAAAACCCAACAGAAAGAAAATAAAAACAATATAAAGGGATAATTCGGGTTGTCTCCCGAAAGAGCACTTTTCTTTATTTACGATTCTTTAAGTTAGACTCAGAGCCGTGGGCTACCAGTGCTTGTTCGTCATCTCGTGGACTGGGCAATCTTCATGTTGAAGCCAGCTTATCAAATTCTCATCCTGTTTGTATCCTTCTCCAAGTTCTAAACACCCTAAGTAAAAAAATTTGATCTTTTGGTAGGGATGATCAAAACCTTTGGCTTTATCTTCTTCACTAATACCAAGCAGCGGTCGAGCATAACTTAACTGTTTTTTAGTCCAATTTTTAAAATTTTTGACAGTCCTTGGCATTTTGAAAACAGTTTTATCATCGCTAATTTTTAACCAAACCAGTCCTTCCTTCTCATTTTTGTCAAGCCCAGATATTTCTTTGAAGGGTTTCCTGAAAATTACCCGAGTCAGCCCATCTGACACGAACTCGCTAACATCATCCAAAACCACAAAGTCGACTAGAAACGAGTGAGTTCCTACAAAAACTCGTATGTTTGTTGCTACCCCGAGGAAGTTGTTTCCTTTATAATCAAGCTCCTTTTCCATAACTTGGTTGTAGCATTCCTTAGAGATAATGTTGACTGGGGAATCTGCGTCGATAAATGGGTGAAAATCAATGAACCCTATTTTGCATGAGATTTTCAGATAATAGGGATTCCTATGATGGATACGTGCCCCCATCTCATGAAACTGTGGTTGGTCCGATTGCAAGAATTTTTTTTCAGAGCTATCTTGCCAATGGGTCATCTCGATATCACTTGAGAGGTATTCAGTACTTAATCCTAAGTTATCCTCTTCCTCAAAATTCACGAAAACATCAAAATCCTTCCCCGAGTCAATCTCTCCAGGATCCGGGGGGTCGCTAAGAAAATTTTCTAACGCTTCACCAAAATTCCCTATTGGGTCAATTGCACACACCTTCTCCGGCGTAGACAAATGTTCATTAGGTCCGAAAGTGGCGATTTCTCCATTTGCTTCAAGAGTCAATTTTCCGGCAAAGACATCTACCTTAGTGTGAGCAGTGGCGAGAATGGGTCTTCCTAAAATGACTGGTATCATGTTGTCTTCCGGGATATCAAGAATCACAAAATCTACTGGGAAAAGAAATCTCTTAATCTTCACTAATACATTTTCAACAATTCCTAATAGCGATTGCATGGATCGATCGGCCATTTCAATTTTCATCTTGTCCGGTTTTAAGTTGCCAATTCCCATACGCAAAAACATCGAACGAGGCATTATTCTAATACTAGTTCCAAGATCTGCCAAGGCGTTACACATGTTTAGGCTCTCGATATAGCAAGGGAGAGTAAAGCATCCTGGATCTTTTTCCTTTTGTGGTAGCTCGTTCCTCAAAACCGCTGAGCATCTTTCGTTGAGGTGAATAGTCTCATCATAACTTAATTCCCGCGTAGTATCATGACGATTAGTATTATCAGAATCATTAGTAGGAGGGTTTACCAGCAAAGTTTGGTCCAAAAGTGGTTGTTTCTCCATGCTGATCCGTCGCTTAACCTTTTCTGAAAAGGTCAAAGGTTCTTCGAGGATAGTTTCTACAGTGTGGACAACTTCTTCCTCCCGAGCTGCTAGGTAATCAGAGATGGCTTCTGAACATGAACTAACACTTTTCTATAATCTTTTAATCCTATCATCGTGAATTTTAATAGAAGAGACTGTATTATCCACGAATGCTTTCATCATCTTTTCTATCCTATCGTCGCGCTCTCTTGATTCTTTGATGTGGTCAAGAATATTTTTCTCAAGATTGTTCCCGGTATTGGTCTCAAATACACTTTTAACTTTCTCAACCCTACATGCTAAAGCTTCTCTTTCCAACCTTCGTTTTTCGAAAACTTCCCCGTAATTGTATTCTTGCTTCGTTATTGTCTTCATTACCTTATGATCGAAGTTATCTCTCGGTCTGTATCCTGTATCCATGTGCCACTTGTAGCAATGTTCAGAAATCCGCTGAATACATTCCAAGGCCTGATCAGGAGTCATGCAAGGAATAGGTCTTGGTGAATCAAGGAGTTCTCGTGTTTGCGCATTAATCCCCCGATAGAAGACGTATACGAGCTGATGTTTGTTTAAATCATGAGTAGGGCATCGATAGAGAAGCTCATTAAATCTTTCCCATGCTTGGTACAACGTTTCTTCTCCAATCTGCATGAATTGATAGATTTTCCCAAGAAGCTTAGCCATTTTTTAAGGAGGGCAAAATTGCTGGACGAACTCCTTTCTTAGTTTCCCCCATGCTTCTTTACTTTCACTAGGAAGTTTGTTATACCATCTTTTTGCTGTTCTAGTGAGAGTCATAGGAAAAATCCTTGCAGTGACTGAATAACTTGGAGTACCCCTGACGTTGAAAAGAGAGGATAAGTGGAGAACTTCATCTACGTGATCCTGAACGTCCTCATCTTCGTCTCCAGAAAACTTAAGCTCATGTAACTCTCGAATAATATGATATGGGATGGAGTATTTTTTGGTAGGAGAATCCTTAGTGAAGCTTCGTTGGCAGTTATCGTTTGGTCAGTCCAAATACTGCTCCATGGTTAGGTCATTGATATTATTTTCATTGATGAACTCTGGTTCTGTGTCCGACTGGTCTGATTCGTAAAATAAGAAGATGTTGTGAATAGGAACCGGATAATAGATCCTCTTTTTCCGAAATTGCTTCTCCGGGTCAACATGGGGTAGCCAGAAAGGGCCTAGAGCTGCGAGTCTTGTATCCTGACATTATCAGAAAGAAAATTAAAAAACAGACTTAATATGAAATCCTAAAATAGCTCCCCGGCAATGGCGCCAAAAACTTGATGCAGGTTTTACTGATCAGGTCTTAATATTTATAGTGTCTCGCTATACCTATGGTATACCCTAATGCACTAACGAGCAGTGTACCCGGTCGTGTGTAGTGTAGTAAATGGTAAAGCCGAGGTCGTCCCAAGAGCTATGTGTGTCGGATAATTACTAAGTCTAATTATCACAGAATATTAATGGTTTGATAGGATTTTAATTAATTAAACTACTAATGTAGAATATAAAGTAAAAGCAAATAAATGGTAGAAGGAAATCAATAGAGGTATAGTGGTGCTAACCTAATCAATCCTCCTAGCTAGTTATGTCTACGTCTACCTACTTCCAATTACTTCAGGTGGGGTCAAATTCGAGAGGACAGCATTTGGTCAATTCGCCCTAACCTATCAGGAAAGATGCCACCACAGGAGAAATCAGGCGCACCGTCATAAGTCCTGTTGTTCCTGGTCCCCTAAGCCGAGTCATTAAGTACCGCTACATGCTAGATTCTAAATAGTGAGTGCCCGACCGTTAGGAACTTAGACACTACACCCTCCAATTCTTAAGTTCATCCAAACAATATGTGATCAGTTGGTCAAATCGCACAAGTAGAAAGGGTCGTCAGTTGGTCATATCTTACCCTTCCCGTCTTAGTCCGCTCACCTAGGGTCAGTTGGTCATATCTCCTAGGCAATTGGCCTCTACTGCCATTCAAAACTACCGAACCAGGGGTGACTACCAAAGAACTATGCATGCATACACTTAGAAATAATTGTACGGAAGTAAAGGTAAACGCAAACAAAACAATTAAGGAATCATAACTAGGCTAGCATCAAAGGGTGCTTAGCCGCTCATATTAATCATGCACATCAATTCAATATTCAAAGGTACGAAATACATGAATTGAAAGTAAAAGAAATAATAAACGCTAAAGCTTATCGTAATGGTGTGACTTCTCCCTTGGAAACAGCTCTGTATGCTTCCCTAGACCTCCCTTGAGCTTTTTCCCACGTTCTCAGAGTGTTGTGTGTGGAATGGGATGCTTTGAAATGCTGGAATTCGTGGGGTATTTATAGGCCAGGTCTGGGTTACGGCGTAACCAAAAGAGGAGTTACGCCGTAACCTTCTATCTCTCCGTAAATGCACTAGATCTGCTAGTTACGGCGTAACCTTATAAGTGGTTACGCCGTAGTCTTCAATAAACTCGGTTACGTCGTAAGTGATGCAGTAGTTACGGCGTAAGTATCAGTGACGTGGAACCTCTTTTCACCTAATGAAGTTACGTCGTAATCTTTAGGAAGAGTTACGCCGTAACCTCTTGATAAGTTGGACTTCAGGGTCACACAATAGTTACGGCGTAATGTGAGAGACGAGTTATGCCGTAACTTCTTCAAAATAAGCATACTGTGATAAATCTTTAGTAATGTTTCCATTTCCGCGTCTCTTTAGCTGCAATGCTCGTAAATTACCTGAAAGTGGAAAACAATGGAAAACAAGCGTAAATCCATATAAATGATATAAATAACGAGCATTAACGGGGAAAATTGACACTTAATAATCAGGACTATTTGATGTTATCAGTAGGCGACGTTGTGAAGGCTTCTCCGCCATAAGGAGATTGGTGTAGTGTTTACGAACTCTCGAGTAGGTGACTCGGGGAGTGGAATAGGGCAAGGAAGGTGTCCTTGTAGCCGAACCACTATAAATACTCGCGTTGTGGTTTTGTGCTTCTTACTCTTATATTTTCATTACTTACCTTTATATGCTTGTTTATCAACATCCAACACACACATCCAAATAGATTGACATAAGTCGATCTAAATAGATTAAAAGGAAGTTTTAATTGGCAAAACTATTCAACCTCTCCTTCTAGTTTTCCACACACCCGACGTCATATGCCCTATGGACAACATTCCCGGAAATCACGCTGATGGACTCCACATACAACACCACGTTGTTTAAACTGCCATTCTTTACAATTGTTGGAGTTACTTCAACAAACAGAACATTCTCAATGGCGTTTAGCTTTTTGAACTGTGAAAAAGAGCCAAATTTCAAATGGGTGTTGGAATGTGTTAAGATGGTGATAGAAGAACAATATTACCAGCGGGTTATCGTCACCGACAGAGATTTAGCGTTGCTTGGGGCATGCAGAGCAGAATTCCCAAACGCTAACAAATTACTCTGTCGATGGCATATCAATCAAAATGTGCTCAAGAATTGCAGACACAAATTCGATACGGAAGAGGAGTATGCGTCCGTTAGATGGACATGGGATTTGATGGTTAAAGCTCTGACCCAAGATGTGTTCATGCACTATCATCAGCACGTACAGGATTTATTGGTCCAAAAACAGGGTACTTACCTATTAATACATTTTTTTTATTATTTAATAAATAACTACCCGAATTATTTTCTCACTTTATTAATTCATTGTTTTCTCAGACGTTTTGCGGTATTTTAATAACTGGCTGCAACATTACGATCGCATGTTTGTGTCGTACATTACCGATCAATATCGCAGCTTCGACCAGACAACAACATGTAGAGTTGAGGGTCAACACGTGTTGTTGAAGTTATACTTGGGCTCCACATAGTCCAGCTTAGACACGTTGTTGTGTTCGGTCGACAAGATTCTAGCTGCGCAAGAAACTGCGATAAGAGACTCTTTTAATACAAGCATAATCAAGAAACTGCATGCGTGTAAGGGCAGACTATTTGATGAATTACGGTATAATGTTTCAAAACATGCTTTACTACTCATACTCGCAGAAAGTAAACGGGATGTGGACCCACATGAATGTGGTCATCAGTTGCGGTTAGTTTGTGGGTTACCATGCTATCACGAACTGTATTACTATCAGCTTCATAGTAAGTATATTAAATTTATTCCTATCAAGTTATTCTCTCCGTCAATACCGATAATTTATACTAGTCAATTTTTTCGAATGCAGGATGGCCTATTCCGCTTAATGTTGTTGATGATTTTTGGAGAACACTAAGTGCTCCCTGGCCTAGAGCCCGACATACTCATACGCCTGAAGAGCCTCAAGAGCCTGAGGATGATCTTTCTTGTCAAGCTGACGTAGAAAAATTCCAAAATGTTTTTACCAAAGCATCGTCGTTTGTCAAGAAAAATATGTTAAACATGATGAGAGGTATATACGCTCCCGAATCTGTGTCAACCCGTGAAACTGCTGTTAAAGAAAGTACTCGTGGACGTCCAAGCGCAAAGGACAAAAAGTCCAAGGCTAAAAATATCCCAGATTTGAACAAAGAACCAACCACAGGGCATCGCAGAAGCTAACAAAACCTAAAAAAAGTCCCAGACTTAAATGAAAATTTTGCGAGACATAGTTCATACGTGGGAGAGCCTTCTAACGTCCCATACTTGAACGAAGAACTTAGCGAGGGCGATTTAAGACACGAGTTGTACATTCCAGATGACGATAGCGAATATTTTATGGCTCGAATTCCACCTCTTTTCCGACGGTGGATCCTAGGGATTGTTAACGTGGAAGGTGATGGAAATTGTGGCTATCGAGCTCTTGGCGTAGGTCTTGGTCATCCCGAACGGATATGGCCCAGACTTCGAACTCTTGTCAGGGAAGAGGTAGACAATTACCGGGAACTTTACATGGAAATGTGGGGGACTTGGTTTACACAGATTTCGAACTCGCTGGATTGGTTTGAATCAGGATATGCACCCCACGATTACTGGATGATTATGCCAGACACGGGAGCGGCTATTGCTACAGCTCTTAACCATCCAATTGTATGCATATCCAATAGAGCATCTACTACGTGTCTTCCGCTTAGGTCAGGTCCAGAGACAGCACAACTATTGCCCCCCGTTGTGATTCTTCGTGTGGGGGAAGACCAGCTGCTCACTACGTTCATGCGGTTCTGGATGAAAACTCACCACTCCCGTATACTCACCCACAATGGAGGGCGTTCAGACATAATGTGGCTGCGGGATGGGAAACTCTGTTTGCTGAACGACAAAGCATGTTTAGAAGGACGTAGTATAGACATATGTTGCAAACGATTACTGATTTATAGAAAACGATTACTGATTTGTATTGTAAACGACATAAAATGTATAGACGATTACTGATTTATATTGTAAACGACAAAACATGTATAGACGATTACGGATTACTGATTTGTAGTAAACGATTACTGATTTATAGTAAACGACTCCTCATCTTTTGTTACAGATTTATGCTCCTGCTCCGGTTCTTCCTCATCTTTTGTTACATGAATCGGATGACATTCAGTGGAGGGACATTCAATGTGTCAGCAACACACCCGCTCGTGTTGAGAGTCCAGATTATGTGCCTTATTCTCCATCTTATGTGCCTCCCTCTCCAGCTATATCTCCAGCTGCAGATGAGGAGAATTTTATACACTGTCCTCCGGTTCTTCCTCATATTTTGTTACAGCCGTCTCGCTTTGACGAGTACGAGCGTGAGATTGCCGGATTGAGGAGACGCATTTCAGAGTTAGAGTTTCGTGTGGGACAGATGGCAACATCATTGGAGCGACTACGCCTCGGGCGTGATTGATCTTAGTTTCTAGTTATATTGTGATTTTGTGAACCATGTATCAACTATTAATCTATAACAAGATTGGTTATCTATGTATTCGAAGCTTCTAATTTTGTGAACCATGATATTACTGATTTATGTTGTAAATAATTATACAAATTCTTTTGGCCAGATGCAACAAGAAAATCATTTCTTGTGTCGTTGTCGACGGGGACTTATAATTGAAAGAACATCCCAAAAGCCCAAAAATTGTGGTCAGAAGTATTATGCATGTCCTTTATCAAAGGTAAATACGTTTGCTTATTTACGTAAATATGTCAATAACTTGTTTGTTAAGAATACATTTCTTATAATTGTTTCACCATGTAACAGCCATGGACTGAAGACTATGGGTGTCGATACTTTATGTGGAAGGATGTATTTCAACAAAAGTACTTTAGTCAAGGCTCTTCTTCAACGCAGTGCTCAAACTGCGAAACTAAAGATAACACGATCAACATGCTATTGTCTCAAAACAATTTGTTGAAGGCAAGAATGAAGACGTTGGCGGCATCACTGGAATTGGCAAGAAATCCCGTTGATCACGCATGTCAGTCGAGTAGAATACTTTATGACCTTATAGATGACATTAATAATCTTCATGTGGAATAGATTTCGTTGTAGTAGTAGCATTTGTTGTTGTACTTGTTTAATGTTTTAATGTTTAATGTTTTATTGTTATTGTTTAATTAAATGGAAACAAATACACAATTAAAAAAACATAACATAAAAAACTACACAAATAAATATACTCTACATATAAAAACACTACACAAATAAATACACTATACATATAAAAACACTACACAAATTAAATATACGACACAAATTAAACTCTACTCAATTAAATACAAAAAAAAATGACAAAGGACCGTACGGACGGGCCCCCACCCTATATGGGGTGCATGAGAAGTAATTTATGGGGTGCTTGGTTAGGCAACCCTTTTTTATTTATGTGTGTTTCATGTGTTACCTAATTGGTGAAAATGGTCCAGTTCACGATGTGTTCAAGTAATATTAAATAAAGTAATTAGTTGATATAGTGGTAAAAATGTGCAGAACCAAATAATGAGCTTTGTTTTAAGTGAAGTTGAAGATGTTTGTTTTCAGTGGAGTTGAAGATGTTTGTGAAGTTTTGTTTTAGTGTTTCAATGTAAGTTTTGTTTAACGTTTAGATGAAACATACATAATCACATGTGATTTAGACATGAATCACATGTGATTTTGACATGAAAATCACATGTACTTTTGACATGAATCACATGTAATTTTGACATGAATCACAAGCGATTTTAAGATGAATCACAAGTGATTTTGAGATGAATCACAAGTGATTTATTACATTAAAGATCGAATGTGACTTGTAAAATCACATGTGATTCTTTCGTGGATCACACGTGATTCTTTTTTGGATCACTTGTGATTTTTTAAAAATAACAAATCACATGTGATTTTTTTACGGATCACGTGTGATTTGTCTGGAAGAAAATTTTGAATAAAAAGTTCGTCGAAAGTATATAAAAGTGCATATCTATAGAAAGATGATTTTTTTCTCGTCGCGATGGTGTATTTTTTTTGTAGCTTGAAGATTTACCGTCTGCAAGATATGTTGTTTTTTTAAAAATGGTGAAAAATGGGTTTTATAGAATTACATTTATACCCTTCTTTTGTTAATTTTTGCTTTCATCTCACCCATTGGATGAAAAAAAAGATGAATGGTTAAGATCTTATGTTTTGTTCTTTAGATTAATTGTGTTTTCTATTGATCTCACCTCCCAATAATAAATAAAACATGCCAAAGGGTTTGTAGACTCGAGCTTTAAATATACCAATTACCAAAGACCAAAGGGCTTGTAGCCCAGCAGTATCAAGTGATGGCACGCGATATTTTTAGTCAAGACGTTGTGGTTTCAAGTCATCAAGAAAAAGTGTGATGTACTTAACATTTCTTGTAAAATAAATGTATACAACCAATACAATTTAAGTTTGTCCAAAAAAAACATAAAAACTTCTTACTGTACTCGGTTAAACTTGCTTTATGGAGAATGAAAAGAGCTTAGTTGATCCATGATGAATAAAATGGTTCATTATCAATATTTTATTAAAGTTTAAAATCAACATAAAATAATTCATTTGGGTTTCAAAAAAGAAATATATTAAAAATCAATATCTCTTATGTAATAAGCGAAAAGTTTTAAAGAGCAATTTTTCCTTTTAAAACGCAATTGGACAACGGAAATGCTCTGTTTCAAAATTGAACTCTTTCATTAGCAAATAAAACCTCAAAATTGGTGGACAAAACTTGGAAGGTAAAAGAAAACTGAAAATACGCATTGCCTTTGGAGCCTTTTTTTTTTTTTTTTTGAATTTAGGTATAAAATAACGCTATATTATAATTGTTTAATAGAATTTTCAATCAAACATTAAAAGTAAAAAATAAAAGTTAAGCTAATCTTAAATTCAATTTTATAGACTTAAGTTTAAAAAACTCAATTTCAATAATTTTAAAAAGTTTATATATTTACTATCAAAAAAATTTATGTATTTAACAAATACTTCATGTATTTTAAACTTAAAAAAAAACAACTTATGTTGTTGTTCTTGTTGTTAACATCACTTTATTAGAAATTCAAAATATTAACAAAAATTAATGGGAGCCGATATATACTTTGACCTTAAATATTTTTATTTGTGCTATATAATACTTGATGAAAATTATACCAATGAAAATACATTTAAAACTCAATTCATTCATATATTTTGCATCAAATAATATTTAACACAAATAAAAATATTTAAGGTCAAAGTTGAAAACTAAAAACTTCAAAAGTCAACGTTATACAATAATTATGGGACGAATAGATTATTATTATTATTATTATTATTATTATTACTATTATTATTATTATTATTTATTTATTTTTATTTTTTTATAACATCACTTTATTAAAAACTCAAAGGATTTACAAGAAATTAGTGGGAAGCCGAGAAACCAACTGGGCCCCCACTCCTCTAGCAATAGCGAAACTAGTACGATTAAAAATATGAACCGCAACACGAGCCCCAATGTCTTGAGTCAAGGAGAAAAGTCTAATACGCTTTAGTAAGGTTACCGCCTCTTTCTCAAGTTCTCCAAAAGAAGAAAAAGAAAAGGGGAGGAACCCGTATCCGATATCTGCGCATTTAGCCTCATACTTGACACGTTTACGTCGTGCAGCCTCACTAACCGCACGCCCTGGCACAAAATCAAGCAACCCCGATTGCGTCAAAGGAGACAAACCTGTAAGATCAACACAAACATCACGCCCGCCATCCCAAGAATAAAGCAATATATCAACCGGTCGCAAGGGTCTGTCCATATCTCCATGAAGCCCAATATCCACCTCCTTACGAACAGAAATCCCGGACCGAGAGCATATATCAACAAGAACATCACGTACAATATTATGCCGATGTTTAATGCCAACAATACCCGCACATGAAACTGCATGATCCCCATAAATATCTCCAGTAAGAACATGCCGAGCACGGTACCTGAACAGTGAAAAGGGGAACACCCAGTCGATAACACAGCACACAACGATAAGTCCTGGCGTTCATAGTTTGTCCCAATCCAGATATAGGAGCCACCCTAAGCCAATCTGAAGTATGATCCTCCTTTAGTGAGCTCCATAGCGCCACCTGTCTAGGGGATAGATGGAACGTAGATTCAACAGTTTGGGTAACCCGATCGAAATATATATCTGCCAATTTCTTCATAAGTTTGGGGGCAGCGACCTCGCTAGGGTTACTCAAAAGGTCAATATCCATATTCGCATTATTATTATTATTATTATTATTATTATTATTATTATTATTATTATTATTATTATTATTATTATTATTATTATTATTATTATTATTATTATTATTATTATTTATTATTATTTTTTTTATTATTATAAACATCACTTTATTAGAAATTAATAGGATTTACAAGAAATTAGTGGGAAGCGGAGATACGATTTGGGCCCCACTCCTCTAGCTATAGCAAAACAAATCCTACTAAAAATATGTGTAGCAGCACACGCCCCAATGTCTTGAGTCACAGAGTACTTTCGGATCCGCTTCAGTAGGGTTACTGCATCCTTCTCGAGTTCCCCAAAGGAAGAGAATGAGAAAGGGAGAAACCCATATCCAATATCTGTGCATTTAGCCTCATACTTGACCCGTTTACATTGCGCAGCCTCAATCACCGCACTACCAGGAACAAAGTCAACCATACCAGTTTGCGTCAAGGGCGATGGCCCTGTCAAATCGACACATACATCAATCCCTCCATTCCATGAGTAGAGCAACATATCAGCTGGGCGTAAGGGTTGGTCCCTTTCTCCAATAAGCCCGATGTCAACTTCTTTACGAGTTGAATTACCCGACCGAGAACAGATGTCAACAAGAGTATCACGCACCACGTTATGCCGATGTTTATTATTATTATTATTATTATTATTATTATTATTATTATTATTATTATTATTATTATTATTATTATTATTATTATTATTATTAGACTAAAATACACGGTTGGTCCCTAAACTTGTCAATCCGCTTCGCGTTGGGACAATCATGGGTCTTTTCATCGTCGGGGGTCCCTATTTCAAGTTTCTTACTCGTTACTGGTCCTTTGACCATATTGCCGTTAGTCAAGGATGTCAGATGGCGTTAGATTTGTCTTTAGTCCAAGGGCACATTTGTCAATTCCATATTTCAATTAAAAATTTCTTAATTATTGCCACATGTAATGTAACCCTCTTCCCGCCCCAATAAACACATGGTCTGTATTATTATTCGTCCCAGAACTTTCGTTACAAGAATTATCAGAATTCACAAACCCTAATTGCATGTCACAAAACCCCTGTTTATCAATCATAAACCCGAAACATGGACTTTACTCTATGGAAAGTAAGAAGACATCCAGGTTATCCAGTTGATGATACCGTCCTATACGACTCTGCTAAGAAGAAATCGGTATTGTTTTTTTTTATTATTATAGTCATTGGAATTTGTAATTGGGGTATTTATTGTTTACCAATTAAGTTTTTAGAATGCCCTAAACATATATTGACATGTTTTCAGGTGGTAGATCTAATATGTTTAGCATGAGGGTTCATCACAATGGTGTCTTTAAATACTGGCCTGGTAGAATATACGTTGGAGGTATGGAAACTTTAGTTGATTTGGTTGATGTTGATAGTGTGTCAGTTGAAGAGTTAGATGTTCTTATATATGAATTGGGTTATGAGCTTGGTTCAAAAAATTACTATTACTTTGTTAAGCCTGGTAGTAATTTAGATGATGGTTTGTATAGCTTAAGTGAGAGTGCTAATTTAGAAATATTGAAAGATCTTGTTGATGACCATAAGATGATAGAGGTTTATGTTGAAAATGGTAAGACAACATTGGATGTTGATCAAATGTCACCAAAGTCAATTAGGACAGTTATTGCTGATGTGGATGCAACAAAGAAAAAGGCAGCTCTTGCTATTGTTCCACATTGCTCAAACAAATTGTTCTTAGAAAACATTGTTAATAAATCTGTGGTAGAGGATATATGTCAGGTTACACATCAACCTTTGGAAGTCAATACTTGGTACAATCTAGTCAGATGCTAGAAACAGAACCCTTGTTTCCATTTATAGAGATCTGTCAGACTGACGATGTTGTAGGTGATGTCAACCAGCATATAGATAAACATGTTGAGCATATCCAAATAGATAGTCCTGAAGAGGTATGTCAAAATGATCAAGAGTTAGGTCATCATGAGGAGGAAATATGTAATCCTGTGGATCATATCCAAAAAGGTAAATCTGTACATGTAAGTGAAATCGATGAAGCTCTAAGTGATGACAATGTGAGTGAGACAGACAGTTATATGAGTGACGATGATGATATTGAGAACAATGGTGATGGAAACACAGTTGTCGATGAGGCTAATACTTTTGAGGAGCCTGATTTTGATGTTAATCTGTTCAAAGTGACTGAGACTACAGAGTTACCATCTATAGGTACCACCAGCCAGCTACCACATGATTTTATTAAGAAAAGTGAGTTGGATCTGTTAGATGATAATGATTTTGTAAGTGGTTCTGAGAATGAGGATGAGTATGTTATTAGGAGGAACAAATTGAGGGCATACAAGAAACAAAAGTTAAGTGAGGCAGCACAAATAGAGGACGAAATATATTTTTTCTGTAGTCAAAGTTTTGTAACTGCAAAAGAAGTTAAAGATAGGATCTACCTGCTTTCAATAAAGACTAGGAGGAAATTGCAACTCATTAAGAATGACAAACAGAGAATTAGGGTTAGGTGTCTTGGAAAAATACCTGTTTGTGGAATAAACGAAGGATCAGGGCTGGGAAAAGCTCCAAAGAGGAAAACTGGTCCGATAACTAGAGGCCTTGGAAGGGATGTATATTTGCGAACACGCAAGGAGCAAGCAACAGATTGTCCATGGTTGTTGTATGTAGCCAAAAATACAGCTAAAGATGTATGAATTGTTCGAACTTTCAGGGATGAACACAAATGTTCGCAATCAAGAGAGATTAAAGCTTGTGACTACAAGTTTCTTTCGAAGCAAATAGTTGACCAAGTTCAAGTCAATCCAGATATTCAAATCAAGGCTGTTCAAGATCAGCTCAGTAAACAGTTAGAAGTTCAGGTGTCTATGCAAAAGGCATTAAGGCCAAAAAAACAAGGCAGAAAATGAGATTAGGGCTGATCATAAACAGTAATACACCCTTTTAAGAGACTATGTTGAAGAGTTGCAGAAAACAAACCCAGATACAACAGTTAGGATAATTGTACAAACTGCAACAGATGCAACAAGTTTAACCAGAGTTTTCAAGAGAATGTATGTATGCTTAGGTGCTTTGAAGGAAGGATATAAAGCTTGTCAAAGAGAGTTGTTGGGGTTAGATGGTGCTTTTATGAGGGGTCCTTTTCCTGGCCAGCTTCTTTCAGCAGTCGGTATAGACAGCAACAATGGAATATACCCTTTAGCCTACGCGGTTGCAGAAGCTGAAAGCAATGCTCATGGATTTGGTTTCTTGAATGTCTAAGAGATGATCTTGACTTGCAAGCAAACTCAAACTACACTTTTATCAGCGACAGGAAAAAGGTGATGTTACCATTTAGTTGATTAGATTCACTTGTATTTTCGTTAAATGCAAGTTTTATTAATAATGAATTGATGTTTATTTGTGCAGGGTATCATTCCAGCATTAGCAGAAGTATTCCCTAGTGCTGAACACAAATATTGTTTGAAGCACATCCATGATAATATGAAATTGCAATGGAATGCTAAAGCATACAAGGAACATTTGTGGAGATGTGCAGCAGCAACAACCGTCCAACAATTTAAGGCAGCCATGCTGGCATTCAAGAGGTTTAGCGAACCTGCCCATGCTTGGTTAAGTGAGATACCACCAACCCATTGGTCAAGGGCGCATTTTTCAGGTACCTAACCAAATCTATGTCTACCTGTACATCTTTTGTTCTACGACATTTTTCAGGTACCTAACCAAACATGTTGTAGGGAGGGCTCATTCTGATGTGTTACTTAATAACATGTGTGAGGTGTTCAATGGGAAACGAGTGGGAGGTAGGCACCAACCCATCATTACTGCTTTGGAATACATTAGAGAATATTGTATGAAAAGAATAGTGAACGTTGTGAATGTGATTCACAAGTGTGTCAGACCATTAACACCAAAGGCAACACTCATGTTAGATGCAATCAAGAAAGAGGCTTATAAGTACACCATTTTACGGGTTGAAGGAGAAAAGTATGAGGTCAGTGGATGGGGAGATAAGTGTATTGTGAATGTTGAAGTTAGGGCTTGTACATGTAGAAGATGGGAGCTTACAGGTATGTCATGTAAACATGCTGTTGCTACCCACCGGTGTATGAGGTTCAATGGAATGCAAGTAGGATCTGTTGAATCATGGGTTCATCCATGTTACTTGCTTAAGAATTGGGAAGAAACTTACAAACACCACATCCAGCCAATAAATGGTTATGAGTATTGGTATAAGTCACAAGTGCCTACAACCATTCTTCCACCTAAACATCATAAACCATTAGGTAGGCCACGAAAGAAAAGAACCAGGGCTTTTACTGAAAATGATAATAGTGACAAAACCAGTAACTTGTCACAGTCTAGTAAGAGTGTGGTTTGTGGTATTTGTGGCAATGCTGGACACAACAAGAAAACATGTCTTGGGCAAGGAGGTGTAACTGGAAGTCAAGGCACTACACAACAGTCTCAAAAAACAGGTTCATCCCAGCCAAAAGTTACAGCAAAGAAGAAGGAAAAGGTTACATGTCACAACTTTGAAGGTAATGATCAACCAAGTGTGGTCCAGTCTCAATCTGGAAGTCAAGTTGATGCTGCTTCTGGTGGGTCTCCAAAACAATTTTGGACTAAGACCAAGATTATAGCAGCAAAGCTTTCTTCACCACAAAAAAATGTTGGTTAAGCATATGAAAGCCAATGTTATCCATCGAATATGTATTCCCCTAAACATTATTTGCTGTGTTTAAACAATGTATGTTTCTGAACTTTGTATACTACAAAATTTTATGCATTTGGAAATATATCCATTTGCGTTATGTATGAAATCATGTCATGCTAGTGTATGGGTTAAATTATGTTTTTATTGTATTGTTTTTATTGAGACTTCATACGTCTGTGTTTTGAGTTGGATACTGTTATTCTATTACCACAAACAGTAATGAAGGATCAAAGATGGATGAACAACACCATATCAAGTTTATGTTGATACTCAGAAATGGTGTCGGTTCACCCATCCTTGAGACTTCATACGTCTATGAATCTTGGATCTGTGTTTTGAGTTGGATACTGTTATTCTATCATCACAAACAAGAATGAAGGGTCAAAGATGGATGAACAACACCATATCAAGTTTATGTTGATACTCAAAGGTGGTGTCTGGTCATCCATCTTTGAGACTTCGTATGTATATGATTATTGGATATGTTGAACTTGGATCTGTGTTTTGAGTTTGGTTACTCTTATTCTATTGTCACAAACAGGAATGAAGGACCAAAGATGGATGAACATCACCATATCAAGTTTATGTTGATACTCAAAAGTGGTGTCGTACATCCATCTTTGAGACTTCATATGTCTATGAATCTAGGATCTGTTGAACTTGGATCTGGGTTTTGAGTTGGATACGGTTATTCTATCATCACAAACAGGAATGAAGGATCAAAGATGGATGAACACCACCATATCAAGTTTATGTTGATACTCAGAAATGGTGTCTGTTCATCCATCTCAGATCATTCATCCATCTTTGATACTTGTATCTGTGTTATGAGTTGGATACGGTTATTCTATCATCACAAACAGGAATGAAGGATCAAAGATGGATGAACAACACCATATCAAGTTTATGTTGATACTCAAAAGTGGTGTATGTTCATCCATCCCTGATCATTCATCCATCTTTGATCATTGTATCTGTGTTATGAGTTTGATCATTTTACTAAGGTGTGGTTTGAATTGGATAATATTTGTGTGGCAACTGATGTGGGTTTGATCATTTATAAGGGGTAGGAGCAAGTATTAAAGGCATAACACTCATAAGGATTAAAGCATAAAAGTAAAACTACTTATACTGTACAAGGACCAAAGTACATAAAAACATGACTTTTCACAAGTCAACCATCACCACAAGTCTACTTACGGAGACCGTACCACCGACTCAAAAGGCAAAAATCCACCGACATTGGTAACCCACTAGATAAACCATATACAGACGACAATGATGAGTATCTAGGAGAAAACACAGAAGTTCCTCAATCGGCATAGTTTCTCCTTCTGAAGAAGGAGTTCAGCTAGGGTATCTACTTGAGTAGCCTCTAGCTCATTTGCCCTGGCGACTGCATTTACAACCTCCATGGTCTCGCTGATGAGGGCTTCTTGGCATTCTTGCAATGCCACCTCATTTCGATGTATGTGCCTCTGCAAGTAGAGGAACAACTCCCTTGCTCTAGTTGTCTGTGGTGGATCCAACCACCCATTGATGGGACACCTAGATCCCTAAAAAAATCAGAAATCAAACGTTTGAACACACTTAAAAGATGACTCCAAGATGAAACTATAAACATAACATGTTAAATTAAAAAAAAAATACAAGAATTATCGTGTAGAAGACTAGCCAACCTGAACAGGACAAGCATAGTAACGCCTGGTAGCATTGACATTGTTCCAGCAGGTTTTAATTACCGCCAGCCTACCACATGCACAGGGAACCATTATTACAACTTGATCGGAAAAATTAAGGATAACAATTTTTTTTTTGGATAGGAACCTTTAGGGATGAGTGGTGAATATGAGTTGCTTTTATTAGGCACTAGTTACTGTAGCACCCACAGAAAAGTGTATCGAGCAAGCTTAATTTAAATGTGGAATTGACAATTATGCCCTTGGAATAAAGACAAATCTAACGCCATCTGAAGTCCTTGACTAACACGCAATATGGTCAAAGGACCGGTAACGAGTAAGAAACTTGAAATAGGGACCCCCGACGATGAAAAGACCCATGATTGTCCCAACGCGAAGCGGATTGACAAGTTTAGGGACCAACCGTGTATTTTAGTCTTATTATTATTATTATTATTATTATTATTATTATTATTATTATTATTATTATTATTATTATTATTATTATTATTATTATTATTATTATTATTATTATTATTATTATTATTATTATTATTATTATTATTATTATTATTATTATTATTATTATTATTATTATTATTATTATTATTATTATTATTATTATTATTATTATTATTATTATTATTATTTTTATTTTTATTTTCTTTTAAACATCACTTTATTAGAAATTAATAGGATTTACAAAAAATTAGTGGGAAGCCGAGATACGATTTTTTTAATATTTTTTAATAATAATATTATTATTATTATTATTATTATTATTATTATTATTATTATTATTATTATTATTATTATTATTTTAATATAACATCACTTCATTAGAAAAATCATAGGGTTTACAATAAATTAGTGAGGAGCTGAGATACTAAATGGGCCCCCACACCCCTAGCTATAACAAAGCTAATCCTACTAAAAATATGATCAGCAGTCCGTGCTCCAATGTCCTGAGTCATCGAGAATTTTCGGATACGCTTTAGGAGGATCACCGCATCATTCTCAAGTTCTCCAAAGGAGGAGAATGAGAAGGAGAGAAATACATATCCAATGGCCGCGCATTTAGCGCCATACTTGACACGCTTACGTTGCGCGACTTCGATCAATGCACGACCCGGTACAAAACCAGCCATATTGGTTTGTGTTAAGGGAGACGACCCTATCAAATCAACACATGCATCATGCCCATCATCGCAGGAGTAGAGCAACATATCAGTTGGACGTAAGGTTTTGTCTTTTTCACCGCATAGCCCAATGTCTACCTCTTTCCGAGCTGAGATCCCGGATCGGGAACATATGTCAACAAGGGTATCACGCACAACATTATGCCGATGTTTAATACCAATAATACCAGAACAGGATACCGAATGGTCTCCATAAATGTCTCCCACAAATACCCTGGAACAAGCTGAGCAACGCATCTGAGTGGAAAAAAGGGGGATACCTAGACGATATCATAACACACATCGGTAGGTTCTAGCATTTATGGTTTGTCCCAACCCAGAAATCGGGACCACCCTAAGCCAGTCTGAAGTGTAGTCCTCCTTTTGTGAACTCCATAACGCCATCTGTCTAGTAGATAAGCCAAAGGTAGATTCGGCCATTCTCGTGACACGTGTGAAATATATATTTGCCAATTTCTTAATGAGTTTGGGGGTAGCGATCTCACAAGGGTCGCCAAAAAGGTCGGTCTCCATTTTCTCATTAAAAGCATGCCGGGTATTATCAAAAGAAGATCCAGAAGTTACAATGCCAGAATGTCGGAGGAGCTGAGTCTGTAAGCTGGCAGATTGGAGTCTAGACGCAAGGAAAGCATAATTCAAGACATCACATGCAGAGTATACACCAAGCCCCCCAAATTCAAAAGGTAATGTGGCCAGTCTCCGTTGTCAATCTCTAAAACCAGGTCCAGAAGCAGTGACAATACGCTCCAGAGAAGAACGAAGTGCCGCATCGAATGAAATTTGAGCACACTCAAAGAAGTGTGGGGAACATGTGCGCATAGAAAAATATAACTTGGAAATACCGGCACAAAGTTGTATTATTATTATTTTTTTGAACGACAATGTATTATTATTATTATTACTCAGCATTTTATAATTAAATTTTTTTACGTAAATTTGAATAGGAGTCTAAACACAAGCTATGCTCCCACTCATTTTTTAATACAAAAACTCACTCTATGAAAGATAAATACATCATTCTTAGCATTATTTGAGAGGCTAATAGAAATAGACTTAATACGTGAAAGTGCGTCCAAAGCCTCCGTATCGAATTCCCCTAACATAGAAAAAGCAAAGGGTATGAATTTGTATCTGTTGTCCACACATTTGGATGCATACTTCCTCTTTTTCTTCTCCATGGCGTTGTGCAAGGCCAGCCCAGGAGCACATGAAGTCGCACCCATACCAGCAAAAGGAAAGATTCCGGTCACATCCAAACATTCTTTTTACCTTGGAGAAAATTAAATAGTAAAAGGTCTGCAGATCGTAGCGCCTTCCCATCATCCGAGAGGAAATCCATTGGAGCCTCTTTACGCACCATGATCCCAACCTTGGAACATATATCAACAAGAATGTCACGCACCAGATTATGCCTGAAATTCACGCCCGCTTCATTAAAACAGTGGACCGCATGATCTCCTCATTGGTCCATAAGATGCACGTTGCAACTCGAGCAGAGGCTACCTCAGAAAACATAAGTACAACAAGCCTGTAACACAACACAAATCGGAATGGACGATGGTTCATCCTCTGTCCCAAGCCGTCAATAGGGATGGTGAAAAGAAAATCCTTTACATGTGGGGCGCGGATGCAACTAGGAATAGCCACCTGTTGTGGAATTAGCGAGTACTTAGAAGCAATGTCTTTCTCAATAAAACCAAAATAAAAGTTTGCCAAGGTCTTCATCAACCGAGGGCAGAAGCACAAGTGGTTGCAGAGAGCAAGTCCACGTTGCATGTAATGTTGAAATCATCAAAAGCATGCTAAAAGAATAACCATGTGAGATAATACCGACCTTTTATTATTATTATTATTATTATTATTATTATTATTATTATTTATATTATTATTTTATTATTATTATTATTATTATTATTATTATTATTATTATTATTATTATTATTATTATTATTATTATTATTATTATTTATTTATTTATTATTATCATCACTTCATTAGAAAACCTAAGGGATTTTACAAAAAATTAATAGGAAGCCGAGACACTAGTTGGGCTCCCACTCCTTTATAAATACAGAAACTTATTCTATAAAAAATAAAAGCCCCACTCTTGACATTAATCGAGTGACTAACAGCAACAGTCTTGATACGTGAAAGTGTATCCAAGGCTTCCGCGTCAAGCTCCTCGAATGTAGAAAAAGCAAATGTAATGAACTTGTAGCCGTTTTCTTCACATTTGGACACAAATTTCTTTTTCTTCTTCTCCACAGCGTTATGTAAGGCTACCCTGGAGCCCACAAATTTGCATCAATACCCGCAAAAGGGGAGATCCTAATCACATCCAAACATGCGTCCTTACCTTGGATCCAGTTGAATAATAGCAAGTCTGCCGGACGTATTATTATTATTATTATTATTATTATTATTATTATTATTATTGTTATTATTTTTATTATTATTGTTATTACTATTTTTTTTTATTATAATCACCACTATATTAGAAAGTCTGCCGGACGTATTATTATTATTATTATTATTATTGTTATAATAATTATTATTATTATTATTTATTATAATCACCACTTTATTATTATTATTATTATTATTATTATTATTATTATTATTATTATTATTATTATTTTAAATATTAGTTTATTAAAAATCATAAAATTTACAAGAAATTAGTTGGGAGCTGAGGAACTATCTGAGTCCCCACTTTTCTAACTATAATAAAACTAATCCTATTACAGATTGACTCAATTTCTTGAGTCATAATAATAATAATAATAACAATAATAATAATAATAATAATAATAATAAATTCTATTAGTTTCTAATAAAGCGATTATTAAAAAGATATAATAATAATAATAATAATAATAATAATAATAATAATAATAATAATAATAATAATAATAATAATAATAATAATAATAACAATATTTTTTTTTAATTTCATTTGCTTTTTCTATATTCGGGAGCTTGACGCGGAAGCTTTGGATACACTTTCACGCATCAAGACCGTTTTTGTTAGTCACTCGAATAATGTCAAAAGTGATGCTTTTATTTTTCATAGACTAAGTTTTTGTATACAAAAAGGAGTGGGAGCACAACTAGTGTCTCGGCTTCCCACCAATTTCTTGTTAACTCCCTCTGGTTTTCTATAGAAATAATAATAATAATAATAATAATAATAATAATAATAATAATAATAATAATAATAATAATAATAATAATAAGGGCAAATGACACAAAAATACACTAAATTTAGGGTTTGTTTTCAAATAGGGCACTCTTCTTTTTTTTCTTGCATAAAAAGACGTCCAACAAATTTTTTCAGCCGATTTAGGCTTTTTACTAACTTTCGTTAACTCACTTCGTTAGTAAATTACGTGTTTGGTACTTGAATTTGTATAATCATTTCATGTAACATCCACCACCACCACCAACCACCGCCAACATCACCAACCGCCACCACCACATGCCACCTCCACTACCATCATCCACCACCACCAGCAACAGTAGCAGCTACCACCACCAGCACCGCTGTTACCAACACCACCAACCGCCGCCACCAGCACTACCAACCGCTGGCACCATCACCCATCCATCTAATTTTTTTTTTCTAAAATATGTTTTTCTGAAAATATTTTTTTTGGAAATTCTTTTACCGAAAAAAAAATTGAATTTTTTTCTATAACCTTTTTTTGGAAAATATATTTTCGAAAAAAAATTAGAAAAAAAATGTTTTAAAAAATTCGAAAAAAAAGTTTCCAAAAGAAATTCGAAATTTTTTTTTGAAAAAGAATTTTATTTACTAAATATTTTTAGATTTTTTTTTTCGATAATTATTTTTAAAAATTTTTTTCAAATTTTTTTAATTGAATTTATTTTCACATGTGATGATTTTTTTTTCACAGCTGTTGGTGGTGGTGGTGGCGGCAGACGGTGGTGGTGGAGGTTGGTGATGGTGGTGGATGTTGCATGAAATGATTATATAAACTTAAGAATCAAACATGTAAGTTACTAACGAAGTTGGTTAACGAAAGTCAGTAAAAAACCTAAATCGGCTGAAAAACATTTGTTGGGCGCATTTTTATGCAAGAAAAAAAGAAGAGTACCATGATTGAAAAAGGATCTTAAGTTTAGTGTCTTTTTGTATCATTTGCCCTTATTATTATTATTATTATTATTATTATTATTATTATTATTATTATCATCATCATCATCATTGTTATCGTTATCGTTATTATTGTTATTATGAATTAGTTACTTCTAACTTTCAGGTGATTGTGTTTGAGCCACTTCTAAACAAGTAGACTTCTAAACAATACTTGTGTTAACTGTAAAAGGATACTGGCAATCTTGGACTTCTAAACAATACTTGTGTTAACAGTAAAAGGATAGACACTGGCAATCTTTTAAGAATCCTGGTCACAAGCTTGCTAACTCTCGATGCTAAAGTTGTCTAATGTTGTAGCTTATCTTTCTTTTTCAGTTTCTATGTTTAGTCATCTATGATGTTGATTTTGTCATAGGTGATGCGAGGTCAAGCTTTCAACCTTTAAGCAATGTACATAATCAATGTAACAAAGTATAGGCAAATACCTAGAGGAAGTTTGTGAAAGGATTAATATGCAAATAAGAATGTCTTTCATAACTCGTACTCACTGAAACGCTGATAGGTCACACCGAAGCACAATAAACTGAACACGTAAGTTGGTAATATGAAAAGAGTGACGAAATGAAATGGAAATAAAGATGAAATGATAATATGGCAATACTCTCATAGAGGGGTAAAATGATAATTATTCAGGGTGTATATATTTATCTCGGATAAATATATAAAGTACTTAAAAGGTAAAACCACAAACCCTAGGGGTTTATAGTGGTTCAGCCGACCCCCAAAACAATGGGAAGGATTAAGTTTGGTTTGTAATCAAAATTATGTCCTTATTGATAGTTATAAGAATCTTAATTGTGTTAAGAATGTCTTATGACATCCTATAAATACCAAGGCTTCCTAATGGGATTCATAAATATTCCTCATAACCCTAAATCTTTCCCTTATCTTCTCTCTAAATTCGATCGGTCGACCAACCAAAGGGACGAATCCCTTTAGTCGATTCCCAAGTCGGTCAAAACCTTAGTTGACTTAGTTCACAATTTCGTACTCTACAACTTGCATAGATCCGTAGCCGTAGTTCTACCTGTTCAGTACAGGTGGATACCTATGCAGTACCGATTTCATACTCTCCAAATTTATTTGCACATCATATATGTTATTGCATCATACGCGTTAGTGATAGTGATATTGTGGTTTTGACATCATGTTTTGCGGTGTACCTATCACTTCCCAAACAATATTACATTAATCTTAGAGTGCACGGTGCAACCTTTACAGCGCATTTTCGTCCCTTGTGGTGGCGTCATAGTGCACCGGGTTGCGTGCCATAGCCGCGCCATAGGTGACATCGCCATGCGAATGACAACTTTTTTTTTCTAAAGCATGATACAGTCCAAATATTAGATACGCCATCGTTTCCAAAAAATACATACTTTTGCCATACAAACAACCTAAAACACTCAATTTTCTTCAAGTTTCATATACTTTAATATATAGTTTTACGGTTTTACCTTACAAACAACCTTAAACACTCAATTATCTCCCCATTTCATACACTTTCAACACGAGTTATTCCGGCGCAGAGCGAGCAAAAAAATTATTGTTGTACGATTACCATAAACAATATCTAGCTTTTGATGACAGTGTCACTAGTTCAAACATTCAAACGACCAAACCACCAGACTATGTAGGTGCTGAAATACGTCTTATGGAAGATTATTTTCTGACGATCCAAAATACCCCGAAAGGAATCTTAGGTGACGGTTCCGAATGAGTTCAAAACTATTTTTATTAATAGTTGAAGGTATAACTTACTATAACATTTAACCTATTCCCGAACACTTTTTTTAGTTCACGACCAAATGCGGCTGGTAGAATTGGCATATGGGACAACTCCTGATGCTTTTGATGAATATTTGCAAATTGGTGAAGATTATAGTCCTGATAGTTTGGACAATTTTACAAAATGTATATTAGATTTATGCTTGGAGGAATATTTAGAAAACCCTCACCTAATGTTACTTTAAGGGTGTGTTTGATAACTTCTGTATGAGATGATCTAGAGCCAATCTCTGAATTGGTTAGAGCCTAGGTTGTTTGGTGACATAGAGGTGAGCCTCTGAGCGGTTCCCCATGCTTCTCAGTAGTTCCTCATGGGTAGGCCTGCTTCCCCACTCAGCATCAAAAGTCTACCAAAATTTCCATCTTTTTTAACGCTCATTTTCATTTGTTAAAATTTGCCCCTTTCATCCATTAATTAGTAGGATCTACTTTCACGTGAATATTTGGGAATTAGATTAAAAAAACATTGATAACTGCGTTCGTAATTTCATTCGAGCTTTCACCGCACTTTAAATTATTTTGAGATCATTTTCCTTGTTTACATGTTAAATGTTTTGTTTTATTTGGGGGCTAGTTGATTATCAATATCATGTTTAGAGGGTCGTTGCTTTATTTACCCTTTTTCCTTGTTATATAATAGTTATGTAGCTTCAAAACGATTAGTAGTGTGGGACCTTAGATATATCAACTTTATCACACTAACACTAATATGAAGCTTGGAATGGTGACTTGAATACGTATATGATGCGTTTTGTTAAATAGAGAAAGATGAAACAAGAAGAGGTTTATTCCATATGAAAAACACACACTTACACACTCAAGTACACATATCAAATGGCATGGTATGTGCCTATTATACTTAAGACATAAAAAGCCTCATGGGCTTTGGATAGGCTTTGATTGGTATGTGGATTGGGCTTACATTACAACTTGACTAAGCATAACATAACTAATAACCGGTTAGCTTGGCCCAATCCACGAGCCCAATGACTATTCTAATACAATATATAACACACGTTACAAAGTTCCTAAAGGTGAATGACCATCACTTTCTATCACTTATTATTAAGGCTAACAATCTCCCCCCTAAGGGTGGTCATTCAAAAGATGCTCCAATGGATAAGATCTTTAAACTTCTTGAGCTTGAACTTTGTGTGTCGACATTAAATAGTCTTGATTCTTTGTTCCTTCATGCTTTGTGATCAGATAATGGTGTTGTCTGCCGTTTATCAACTTCTTTGGAATAAGTGTCTCCACGTCTTTCTCCACCATGCTCACACTTCTTTTTTACTTTGAATTTCCAATGTAGTGAAGTTCTCTAGTCTTTAAACTTTGTAGATTCTATTACGTTGACGAAGAATCATTTTTAACATTGTGTTGCCTTTGATTTTGGTGAGAACTTTCATGTGTTGTGATGTTGGTATGAGCATGGTGAGGTGGTGCGGTCTTTCCTCCAAGGAACAATCATCAGTACCTGCATAAATATGTTAGTTGAAACATACCAATTGATCACGGTGGAATTTTCTTATAGAATTGACCACGACGATTGTTTTACTGATGAATGTCTTGATTCCTTTCACCTTTGTCGGGCACATCACCCGTCCGAATCTCGTTGAGGACAGTTATCATTAATATGAATAGATTCAAGTAATGACCCACGTCTTCAGGATTCGATTCGTGAAAGGAATCTCCTTAGCGGGATTTCCAGCACTTACAAGTTCGAATGTCGAGGGTGTTAACAACATAGTATGAAAACACATCTCTAATTCTTACAAAGGCTGTTCCTGAAATTGGAGGCCCTCAAGAAGGCTAACACGACATACCGAAGTACATCTACAATTCACGTGAGTCGCTGAAGTACACCGAAGCATCACTTCACGACTTTTGACCGTTTGAGACACACTAAGCGTAATCCATAAAGAATTACCGAAGTGACCTGCTGTCAGGGTTATTTGATGTTGACCCTGGCAGGAGTTTCCATTCAATCACCGAGGATCACAATTGTGAGTCCCCTCATAAATGTTCTCGGCAGATTGCTAAGTTCTGCGTAGGACTCTAGAATATATTACTTGTGTCCTTATTGATGAACAAAAAGTGATGAAATGTTTAGTGTTCCTAAGAGATCTTTTGATGAATCTTGTGGCTCTAGACTCTATTAGTGCACTTTTGGTTTTCTTAAGCGGAGACTAGGGAGAGGGTCTCCTTCTTCAATACCAACAATCTCTAAGAGAAAGTCGATAGATTATGTAGGGTTCCCAGTGAGAATGAAACAAATCCTTTTAAGAGGAATTGAGTAGCTAGAAGGTTAAGTATAGTGCGTCACTGGGTCCATGACGTCTTTGTCTTCAATACCGGTGTCATCTTTGTGACAACCAGTAGCATATGAATTGAACCCGGTTTCTGCCCTAAGGTTGATTTTGGAGGGCTATTTCTTTTCACCATTTCTTTTACTTTTCTTTTTAATTCTTCAACCCCTTCTTTCTCCTTTCTCACATTACTCATTTTTTCAATCATACCTAAGGACTTCTAATACTAACTATGGGTATTGTCCTTGGGTAAATCCCTCCGGCTCTGGCGGATCATAGGACGGATTTCCTATCCTTAGTCACCTTATAACTCCATGACTATCCTATGTTGCCATAAAACCATTTTCTTGAAAATCTCTCAAAGTGGTTATGATTATCAAATACATTTAGTTAACACCTTGAGAGTTTTGTATTTTCAGAAATACTCCCCCTTCACATGTGCTTATATTGTTTTAACTTAAATCTGCACAGTGAGGGTGGAGTTCACACTTTTTGAATTGATCGGCTCATGATAGAAAATTCCCCACGAGACACGGTTACATTGCATAGTTAAAGAGTTCCGTTGTCAGTTTTTAGGTGACAACTAGCTCAAATAACTAACTTGAAGTTGTAAACTCTCCTTGAAAAGAAGGTTAGACCCATGAAAGTGCATGTCTATCACAAGTTTCTCAAAATTGTACATTTACTGACTTTTATTTATCGTCAATTCATTGGTTCCGTCTGAGTCGAGCTCTATTGAGATTCAAACACCGATCATTAAACATTTTTGATCGCATTTAATCACGTCTTCTCCCCCTCAAAAATAGCATATTCGTGATATTTTTTTATATCAACGGATTAAACAACATTTTTAGAATCTTTTGGGGAAACAAACGAATTTGATTTTAGCATGAAATTGGAACATTTTGGTTTTATACTCCCCCTTTAATAAAGCATAATCAATAAAGGGTTTTGGAGGGAGTTATCTTGAGCACAAAATATTTAGAAATATTTTTTGAAAAATCTTGAAAGGTGCTCAAGATGATGATGATTTCTCACCAGTTTTAAATGTAGTGCACTGAAGCGTAAACTAGATATTTCTTTTAGAAAACGAGTTTTGATTTGAAATAATCAAAAGTCATCATTTTAAGTCCGGGTTTCGTACTGAAGTATACAAAATCCATAGTGAAAGAAATTTTGAGAAACGACATGTTTTAGAAAATATTTAAAGAACTCTCGCTCAAGCATCTGTACATGTCCGTATCATTGTTGAATGACATTTCTAGAAACGTACAGAATATCGATTATACAAGAGACATGTCGTGAGAAGAATATTTTTGGTTTTTTGATTTTATATTGTTTTTGTATTTTTTGAAAGTTTCATATTTTTATATTTTGCTTTTGTTGGTTTTTCAAATTTTGTATTTTGTTTTTCAAAAAATATTTACAGTGACGCGTTTTGGAAAATCATTTTCAAGAAGATTCGATAAGACGTTCTAACTCCTCAGGGGTTAGGCTTCGCATTCCAATTCGTCGAACTAAATCATTAAACCATTCTTTTGGAAGGGCTTTAGTAAATAGATCGGCGAGTTGGTAATCTGTCTTCACGAAAAATAATTCAATAGTACCCTCTTCTACGTGCTCTTTGATGAAGTGATAGCGGACTCAGATGTGCTTAGTCTTTGAGTGATGTACAGGATTGCACGAGATGGCTATGGCACTTTTCGAGTCACAATACATAGGTATTTTGTCGAAAGTAAAGTCATAATATGTGAGTTGTGTCCTCATCCATAGAACTTGAGCACAACACGCAGATAGAGACGCATACTCGGCTTCAGCGGTTGAAAGTGCAGTACAATCTTGTTTCTTTGAAGACCGGCTTACTAACTTTTCACCCAAAATTTGTGCTCCTCCTGATGTGTTTTTTGCTGTAACTTGATCACCTACGTAGTCCGCATCTGAAAAGGCTATTAGATCAAATCCAGATTCCCGCGGATACCAAAGTCCCATGTGAATGGATGTCTTTAGGTACCAAAATATCCGTTTAACCTCTTTGAGGTGAACTTCGGTAGGCTTTTCCTGAAACCGTGCTAATAAGCAAACAACAAATTGAATATCAGGTCGACTAGCAGTGAGGTACATGAGAGAACCAATCATGCTCCGATATTTCTTCGGATCAATAGGTTTTCCAAATAAATCGGCTCCAATTTTTGGTGAAGTTACCATTGGTGTACCGACCGAATCACAATTATCCATTCCATGTTTTTTCAAAATATCAGTTGTATATTTAGATTGATTAATGAAGATTCCACAAGGGGATTGATGTATTTGTAAACCAAAAAAAAATTTAGTTCCCCCATCATGGACATTTTAAATTTTCTTTTCATGAGATTCTCAAAATGTTTTGAAAGATTCGGATTAGTGGACCCAAAAATAATGTCATCCACGTAAATATGAACAATCAAAATGTCATTGTTGTATTTTCGAGTAAACAAGGTAGGATCAACAGTTCCTTTGGTGAAATGGTTTTTGATCAAGAAAGAAGACATTTCGTCATACCACACTCTCGGAGCTTGTTTCAAACCATAGATTGCCTTTTTGAGTTTTTAGACGCAGTCTGGATGTTCCATGTCTATGAAGCCTTCTGGCTTACTCACATACACTTCTTCTTTCATAGTTCCATTCAAAAATGCAGTTTTGATGTCCATCTGATAAACCGTGATGTTTTTGTGAGCTGCATAGGCTAAGAATATCCTGACTGCTTCAAGTCTGGCTACCGGCACGAATGACTCTTCAAAATCAATTCCTTCTTCTTGTCTGTATCCTTTGGCCACAAGACGAGCTTTGTTGCGAATGACAGTCATTTCTTCATCCTTTTTGTTCTTCCATAACCATTTGAGATCAATGACACGAATATCAATTGGTCTTGGAACTAGATCCCATGAGTCATGTAGACAGTATTGGAGAAGTTCCTCCTGCATCGCTTCTATCCATGCGGGTTCTGCCATTGCCTCTCAAATGTTCTTCGGCTCTATATTGCTAATTGAGCAAAGGTAAATGCACAAGTCGCAATCTGTGGCAAGTTGGCGTCTTGTCTGGATTAGCCTTGAAGGTTTACCAATAACTTGTTCAATTGGATGGTCTTTTGTCCACTTCAGAGTAGAAGGATACCGTAGGTTTAACGTATGCGAGTTAGATGGTTCTCGTAATCTTGAAGATGATTCAGCTGATTCCGTTGCAAACGGGTTTTCGAATATGTCTTCACCTAACGTTGCATCGTTTTAGTTTTGTATAGGTTCTTCTTGAAATGATGTGTTTTGGTTTTGCTCATCAACTGTTGGTAGAACGGTTTCAAGAATCGGAGTTGTTGGAGTAGATGTAGATGATGTCGATGGAGTTGATGCATTTGTTTCGACTGTGGTAGATGCATCTTCTGTTGGTGGTAGTAGTTGATGATTTTGAGCGGGTGCAGCGGAATGATGGTTTGATGCATTTGTCGAAGTTCCACCATAGCATTCATCGAACATTAACTCGAAGAAATTCTTGTTCTGAAGGTGTGTCAAACGAAGTTGATGGAGCTCCTTGAGGTGTGAGTCCTGAACTGATGTGTCCAGAAGTCTGTTGGTTATGTGCGGGTCCTAATCTGTTTTAATTAGTAGCCATTGGATTAAGCGCGGGTTCTAGAGCGAGTCTCTCAGAAACCATTTGTGAAAGTTCGTCTTAATTTGCATTCGTCGTCTCCATTATCTTCCTAGTTCTTCTGTTATACACCCTGAATGCCCTCGAGTTATCTGAGTATCCAATGAAGATTCCAATATCACCTTTAGCTTTCAGTTTTCCTAGATCTTCTTTGTCATTCGTTGGATAGCACAGAGCGCTAAACATGTGAAGGTAAAAGATATAAGGTTTTCTGTTGTTCACTAGTTCATAGGAGGTTTTATTGAATCATGGATGGATTAGGGATCGCATCTGAGTGAAACAAGCAGTGGCAACAACATCAGCCCATAAAAATAATGGTGCACTAGAATAGATTAGCATTGTGTGAGCAGCTTCCACAAGAGTACGATTTCTTCTTTCATCTACCCCATTTTGCTGTGGAGTTCTAACAACTGATGTCTGATGTGTGATTCCAACATCTTCAAAATAAGTTCTTAACTCCTGATTTGTGAATTATGTGCCTTTTTCTGTTTTTACTATCCATACTGGAGCTTGAAGAAGTACTTGAATACGCTTAAGAAAGGTGATGATGATGCCTGGTGCTTCGTCTTTTGACCTCAGAAACTTAACCCATGTATATTTTGAATAGTCATCGACGCTAACAAGAATATAATTTTTCCCATTAATGCTTTCAACTCTCATTGGGCCACATAAATCCATGTGCAACATATGTAACTTTGCTTCCGAACTAGGTACGAGTTTGGGTTTATATGATGCTCTTTTGCTTTTGACGTGTTTGCATGATGGACATAAGTGATCCTTGGTGTATTTGAATTTTGGAAGTCCGTTGACGATTTTGTCTTTGGCAAGTTTGTCGATAGTGTCAAAATTGAGATGGGATAGCCTTCTATGCCACAACCAGGACTTTGTTCCAGATGCTCGTGTTATAAGACATATTGGTGATGAAGAGGCCATTTGTTTAATGTCGATAGCATACAAGTTTGTGTCACGATTCCCAGTTAAGAGATCAATGTCATCCAAGTTTCTAACGAAGCATGAATTTCTCCTAAATGCAACCTCTAAATCTGCATCACAGAACTGCCCGAGTGAAAACAAATTGTGTCCCAAGCCTTCAACATAGTAAACCTGAGTGATCAAATAATTTCCAAATGGAAGATCTCCATAACCCATGATAGCTGCTACATGATCATTTCCAAAGCGTACAATTCCCATGAATTTCCAGACGAAATTGATCAGCAGCTTCAGATTCCTGGTCATGTGCTTGGAGCAACCCGAGTCGACGATCCAAAGACATATTTTGATAACCTGCCAAGAACAGAAGAAGATGTTTTTGGAAACCGTTTTGACTTTGGTTCATTTGGGTTAGAGGTAAAATCCAGATCACACTCATAGAAGGTTTCTACTGGGTATACTGGTTTAGCATTCATTTGACCATTCTCGATTGTGAACATTCTACCTGTAGGTTTCCAAATACCATCCCTAAAGGAAAAACTATGCTTCTTATCTATAGTGTAAGACCTAAATCTTGCAACTAGACTTCCTATAGGTTTAGCATAAGTTCTTTTTGGAACGTTCTTCTGAACAGGCTTATTATTCACATTCTTAGAAACACAATCATTTTGAACATTACTTAAAGATTTCTTGCAAGTTACACAAACAGATTCAACACATTCATTTAACATAGCAAGTTTCATAGGTTCATTACATTCAAATGAAATGTCTTTCTTATTACAAAGCTGTAAATTCCTAGGGTGTTCTTCTACTTTCTTTTCTTTATTCAGGCTACTACTCTTAGAGGCAGGCGAGACTCTATTGTTCCTTGTATTGCTCTTAGGCTTTAATCTGCTGCTCCTAGAGGTGCTTTCTAGTCCTGTAGAAGGTAAGGCACACGCATTAGGATTCACATTGTTATCAAGAAAATTGGTTTCATCTTTCCTAGGGACTGTGGAACTCGTGTCATTTGTTCCATATGTTTTAGATGTGGAGGCAGACGCATTAGTGGTACTCATTTTAAAAAGGCTAGGAGCTAAAACTTTTGGTTTCTCGATAACCGCTTTTTCTGTTTCAACAATCTTTTCTTTTTGCTTTTGCAAGGCATGTGGAGTGACTGGTTTTGACAAATCATTTTTCTCATTGACTTTTGGAGGAGGCTGAGAAATAGACATTTTGGGTTTGGAAACCGTTTTAGAAACATTTGTTTTCTCCTCAGTCAATGGTTTTGTAATCTTAGTATCCACACCCTTTCCTTGTTGACATTCCAACTGAGCTCTCAAAAGGTCATTTTGCTCTTTCCTGTCCTTGTAGGCATGCTCATACGACAGTTTGTCATACTTGCATTCCTCAGTTTTTCGATCAAGTTGTTTAAAATATGAGACATTTTCGTTTTCAAGTTTTTCAAGAGCTTTTTCATATTTTGAAACAATTGCGGAGGTCTCAGACTGTAGTCTTTCATGGTCTTCAACAGAATATGTTTGTAATATAATGGACATTATATCGGTGGTCATAACATCTTCGAAGAGAGAATCATTTACATTTTCCAAAACTTTGATGTGTTCAAAACATTCATTAGCTTTCTTTACCAGGGATTTATGGTCCTTGACAAAGTCACCTATTTCTTTAAAAAATGCTTGTTTAAAATGAATTACCCTCGCACTGATGTTATTTAGCGGAGTGGCAATTTGAGTTTCAAAAACCTTTTTCATTTCATCGTGATAACTTGAAAACCAGTTGTTAGAACTAATATTGGTTTTAGATTTAATAATTTCTTGAAGTTGCCCAATTCTAGTTTTAACGTCATCTAAAATGCTTCTAGCATCACTTGTGTTAAAAGGATTGTTTGAAGACATTTGTTCCATATTCGAAAATAATTTTGAGACAACTATTGGTTTTGAAACTGGTTTTGACTCTTTGTTTGAAACACTGGGCGTTATGGAAAACTTCGACTTTTCTTTTTGAGGAACAAAATTAATTTCAGAAATTTTGTTAAGTTTGTTGTAATCGATTGGTTTCATTTATGGGTTCTTTTGTTTCATTTTTGATCTACTCTCATCAATTAGTTCTAACGTTTCATAAGAATCACGAACATTTATGGGTTCATGCAAAGCTTTTCCATTGTTAAAAACATTTTGCTCTCTCTGAGCTTTCTTGGGTGCACAAAGAGGTTTGTTACCAAGAGCCATTTTTTGTGTTATATGATAATACGAATTTGTTTGATTAATTAGCATATTGGTTGTTTTGGCAGAATGACCCGTTGTAACAAGCAAATTTTCCAATTTGTTGATTTTTTTTTTATTTTTATCAAGAATTTCATCAAGAAGAGAATATTCTCGTTTTGAAAAATCAGCTATAAACTGTTTCTTCTCTTTTTCAAGATTAGAATAAGTTGCTTTTTGTTTAGAAAGTTGGTTTGTAAGATCATAAATTTCCTCATTTAAAGATTTTATTTTAAGCTCAAATTAACATCAAGTGTGTTATACTTAATTTGCAATTGTTTTTCCTCTTAAAACGGAATTTCTATAACCAATTTATAATTCTAACTCTTTGTTTTTGTGAAATTCAAAAGATTTTGCATTCTCCTTGTACCTCTCAAGCTCAGCGGTCAATTTATCATTCGTGGCCTTAACATCGTGATTGACCTTTTTAACTTTCTCAATTTCAATGTCACAATTATTAATCAATGATTCAAATAAGGCACATGTTTCCTCATCGGTCTCAGTATTTTGTGCCACAAAGCCTCCACTAGGATTAACATCTGGAGTTTCAGAGTTAGTATTGCTACTACTCAGATTGTCCAGGTATGTATCATAAGTAGGTGCTAGTGTCACAGAATGTTGTTCGTCATGAGTAAACACATCAAATATGACATTGTTATAGCATGGATCAATGATTGGTACCTCAGAGACTGCATTGGCGTCATAAACATGAGGTGTATCAGAATCAGTGTCGTACTTAGCCTCCCGAAGATTTGCCATGAAGATGCAGTTTGCATTGATATCTTCTCGGTCTTCCAATTCATCCATAATTGCTACAAAGTCATGTTCCTCAGCACTCAACTGCATCCATGCTTCAGCCTTTTGTACCAACAGCAATGCTTTATGAAGATACGCTGAATCCTTCTTTTTCGGATTAGTAGGGCAATTCCTTGTAATGTGACCCACTCCCTGACAGTTGTAACACGTAACCCGATTAACATGATTCATATTTTCATAATTCCCAACGACTGGATCTGCAACATTCCCATTCGGATTACCCACTGTTTTGTTCCCAACATTCTGACCCATTTGATTTCCAACATGCTGACCCATCTGATTACTATGATATTGAACCGCCTGATTTCTTGCATATTGACCCGTATTTTGCATATTCTGATTACCTATGTGAAATCCAGTAGCATAGCCCTGTTGATTCCCAATAACTCTAACCATTTGTCCTCCTTGACCCATATTCACACCCGACAGTGTTTGAAGAAATCCTTTGGTTGTTGTTAGTTGGAGTGGAATAGCATCATTTGAATACTTTAGTCAAATAAGCGAATGCATTAGACAACGCCTCTGTTTGTTCAACTTCAATGTCAGTGATTCATGGATCCTGGTATTGTGGATACTGTTGTTGTTGAATGACTTGTTGTTCGGGTGGGTAGAATTGTTGTTGAGGGATGACAAGTTGTGGTTGTGGAATGTATTGTTGCATGTTGTTGTTGTTGGTGGAAGATGATGAAGAAGGTTGTTGTTGTGTGTTCACTGGAGTTTGTATCTTTGCAATTAGTGCCAAGGGATCATGATTCTTTGCCAGTTTCTCTTTCCTTACTTCATTGGCTTCAGCTTGGTTTTGTTTCAAAAAATCGTAGAGTTGATCAAAATTCACTTTATGTAAGTCCTTTGTTTGGTTGACAATAGTGACATAGCGTCCCCATTCTTCTTGAAGATTGTTGATGAATTTGATGTTACTCACGATATTTCTGGGTGTCAACTTGTTTCTTATAAGCTCATTCATCAAAGTGCAAAACCTTCCATAGTAGGATTCAATGGATTCTCCTAGAGTTGAAGTAAACTTCTCCCATTCAGTTAGCAGCTTGTTCTCCATGTCTTGTTGGCCAATTTCTGTTCCATAACATAGCCATCTAACACGTTCCCACGTATCGTAAGCAGTTTCACAGTTGTCTAAAGCAGCAAAGATATCTCTTGGTAATCTTAGTTGGATTATGTGTATTGCCATGTCATCTGCTTCGATCTGCTTCTTATCCTCTTCAGTGTATTCTGATTCATTTTGTTCACGAAATGATGGTAGGACGGGAGGTGTTGCATCAGGAATTCCAGGTTCTTGGAATTGTCGTGGCTTGAAGGGTCCATTCGTAATGGATTGAATCATGAGTTTTCCATTAGGTTTGGTTTTGATGTAGCGGAGCATACGACTTGTCCATTGAAGATATCCACCTTTTTCCAGCATAGGAGGACGGTTTTCAGCACCGGCTGCATGAATGTCTTGTTGAGTTGCCATTGATGAACGTATTAGTGATAAAGTTGATGTAGGATCGATTCAACGATAAAGGAGTTGTGATTGATGACGATTAAGTACAATTATTGTGGTGAAAACTTGGTGAAAATTTGGTCCGGCAACTTAAAAACCTCAATAACTTCTGTTCGGAGCGGATTTAGGCCTCGAAGGTTGACTCGATTTTATTCAGCGTGTCATTCTCTTCATTCTCATGGTCGTTTTGATGGGTAGAACGCTGAAAACGGAGTTACGGTTCAAAAGTTATGGCCGTTTGAAGTTTTGTCGGGAAAAGTCAACAAAACGCACTGATGAAATGGTCAAACGCACTTTTGCAAACCGCAGAGTTCTCAAAACGCATACCACAAATCGCACACTTCAAAACGCAGAGTAACAAACCGCAGAGTATCAAACCGCTTAACCTCAAACCGCAGAAAGTCAAAACGCTTAACCTCAAACCGCAGAAAGTCAAACCGCTTAAACTCAAACCGAAGAAAGTCAAAAAGCTTAACCATAAATCGCAGAAAGTCAAACCGCTTAAGTGTCAAAACGCATAAGTGTAAAAACGCATAGGTGTCAAACCGCATAAGCGTCAAAACGCATAGGTGTCAAACTGCATAAACTCAAATCGCATAGGTGTCAAATCGCACAAGTACAAGTCACTTTCACAGTTTTTGTTAATACAAATAAGATGTAAAAACGTTTATTTATATTTTACGATCTTCTAATATTTTGTCGATAAAAAACGTAAAATCATTTTAACAAAACAAATAAAATACGTAAATGGTTTGAGCCAATAGTTTTCTAACACACTTACGTTTTCACATAAAACACTAAAACAAGTATAAGTGATTTTATGATTTAATAATACATATGCACAACAACTAGTGTTTACATATTGGGTAAATATATACATAACTAGTATGTATTATAATGGGTAAAACAATTGGGTAGAAACTTAAGTATTTGACACATTGACCAAATACATTGAATATAGTTGGTACAACCCAAACTCCATGACCAATACCCATGGAACTTGACCCATAACCCATTTCATGACATCATGCTTAAGTTATACATGGTTTTAATCCATGGCCCATAGTTTTAATCCATGAACCATGGACTAGATGCATTGCATCTTGGAGATACATTGTATCTACTTTGATACCATGAGCCATAACCCATGACCCATGACCAAAAACCCATGGGCAAAAGGGAGCGTCCCACGGATCCCCAGTATTACACTGGACGGATCCCTCAAGTGAGGGATCCGTGGGATCCGTGGAACAGTAGATACTTTTCTTCTATAAATAGTGAGCCTGATAACGCTACACGCGTCGTTCGGGGTCAAAGGAACTTCCTTTTCTTCGAGCAAGTTTTATAACACCCTAGGCAGTGAACCTAATCGTTGTAGTGTAGTAATCAGGGTAAGCCACGGGTATTGATATCGTTCTCTAGGGGAATAGGAATGCTAGTAGGGAGTTACTACGCTAAGGTTAAGGTTGAGGAAGATTATTTTTTATCTTTTTATATTTTATGAAAATGGAAAGGTACGAATCTCGGGTATTGGATTTGGGGGGTTGGTATTTCTACCGATTACTCTACTATTATCTAATTATCTAAACTAAGGTTGTGGGAGTCTATGTCTAATTAATGTGTGCTCGTATGATAGTTTAAAGATGTGTTTACTTAGTTTGTATTACTCCTTAATTATCTCCTATTGATGGTTGAGTGTCACGTCTTATTCCTAGTTGCGTTGTGTGTCTAAAGTTGTAGGGTATGCGTTTCTCCCTAACTCTTTGAACTTACCAAAGGGTCTTGTCTACAAACCCACTAGAGATTATAGACTCCTACTCTAAGGCGCTCTTCGGATGGTTTAGCCTACAATCACTCAGGTAATTATACTCTAAGGTTCACAAAGATGAATCAAGCATTAAGTGCACAACGTATGACCTATCGCATTACTAGATCATAAATCAACTAAGATAAGAAACAACCAATCAATATTCAATAATTAAGTTTCATACTTCCTAAGCAAACACACAAATAAATTAGCCGGACATGGAGAACATGCAAGCATACACACAAATAATCAAAGACATAATTGAATTAATGAAGCAAAGACTTATCTTGATGTAAGATAGGGTTAAAAACCCTAAAATACTGTACAAGACACCTTAGGTTCGGTTTTAGGTTTTTACTCCAAAGACTCTCCACCAAAGACTGAAAAATTCGGATTCTATATATAAGATTACAATTGCGACGGCGTCACCTTATGTTTAGTGACGCCGTCGTGTCGCCGCCATTAGGGTTTCGTCTTGGCCACGTTAACCTTGCGACGGCGTCACCTTATGACCGTGACGCCGTCCTCTTCAGCTTCTGACGTCGTCTGGATTGCATCTAGGCCGTCTGAGTAGCGACGGCCTACTCTTTCACCACTAGACGCCGTCTCTTGAAAATACGAGTTTTGAGTTCTGTCCCGTCACAATAATTTTGGGACGGCGTCACCAATAGCACCTGACGCCGTCGCCTTCTAACTTCAGCAACTGTGAGTGCCTTGATTTCTACTTTGGCCATTTTCTTCATATATTCGCGCCTTTCCGTCCAAATAAGTGCCATTCCAGCATTTTGCCTTCACGAGACCTAAAAAGTGAAAAGGAACGATATTAAGCAATAACGGATACAAAAGTGATCAAATAAGGACTTAAACGACCCCTCAAAATGGTACCTTTTAAAACCTTATCAAATATCCCTACACTTGTTATTTGCTTGTCCTCAAGCAAATGTGCTTTTAGCCAATTAATTTATAAGTTAGGGGTCATGAAGCATTAATTCAAAACGGTCCACAACACATATAAGCCCCGCAAAAGTCATAACAAGCACGGAAATTACATACTAGCATCTCACATGGGGTGTTTGGATACTCACATCTCTCTCGGGTGTATATATGAAACATAACAAAATAGGAAATGGAAGATAAACACTCATTAACCGGTCCTAGTACATAGATTACCATAGGCTTGAGAATAGATCAAACCTCCATCGCTTTGGCGTAAGCACCTAGGAAAGACTATCAAAGAGGTCTTTTAAAGGGTTGTAATGTTAGGCTTACGGTAGGGAAACAAGGGTTTGGTGGGATAGGCTATTTAGTGGTGGCAAGTCAAAAATCTCTATGTTAAATGCATATGAAGAATGGCGTTGCTAAGCCAAGACTCGACACTCTAAACTTTAGATAACTGAAATAAACAAACATAAATTTAAAGATAGATGTAGGATGGTAGCCCGTATGTTTTTTTTTTTTTTTTTTTTTTCTTTTTTTTTTTTTTTTACACTCTATTTTTTTTTTAATCATACACTTTTACTCTACCATCCTCTACGATAACATCAAAATACTAGGGATTTATGAGCACATCCCTACACTTGAGTTTTTATTACTCTAACACTAATTTGACCCGATTTGAAAAGATTAAAACACTTGGGGTACATTATTACGCAAACAAAGGGAATTTGAATTTAACGTTCCCTTCCCGTCATTTCATAAACTTTAACTTTTCCCATGAATCCCAATCATCCCAAAACTGTATACAAAGGATATGACTCGACTTAGCAACTTATGCAAGCAACCAGATAATTGAACTAAGGGTTTTGGGTGATAACAATAATGCACTAAAAGTGAGTGCATATAGGGTAGGCTAAGGCGATTTGGGTGTATATTTGGGGGTGGGGTGTAAACAATGCTCTTCATTGATATTCCGGAAAAACCAAAATATCACGAGAACCGCGAAAAGGATAGGCTCTGAGGGGTTAACTAGGGGTATCGTGTACTAAAGATGAGTACAACGCAAAGGGTGTGGGGGAATTACTCAACCAAAGTGGAAGAAGTAATTATATTACAGGTATCAAACAAGGGTTATCCTAATGCCTCTTATCATTTAGTTATTCCTAACTACACAAGTGTAGCCTCACTTGCGATCTCGGAACGCATCACAAAACAAGTTCTAGAATCTATTATACTACCGGTTCACACTCTAAGCATTAAAGATGAATGCTTTAATTCCTACTAATCTAAGGGCGATCCTCACATTTTGGGTGGAATTTGGGTGGTAAAGGGTTTTTGTGCTAGTCATGTAACTTCCTATCCGTGAGACGCTTTTGTTAAGACTAATGGCCCACTCCTATATGTCATAAAAAATTTTAAATTTGGTGCCAAAATTACCCTAACCGACATTTTCTCATGGTTTATTACACAAATGCAATTAGACAAAGCAAATAGTCAAGGATAAGCATAGTTTCAAAGTTCCCGTTTTATTTTCCCTCCCTACACTTAAACTGAACATTGTCCCCAACGTTCCCCGAAAGTATCAAAGTTATGATAATGGAAGGTAATTAAAAACGAAAGAAACTAATACTCCCCTGATTAGCTCGGTAGGATCCGTGTAAAGTGGTGGTTAAATTCTTTTCAAGAAGAATTATTGCGTGAAAAGCTCCTTCAAATCTTATGTAACTTCTTCTTGACAAACTAAACCTGCACACTTGAAGAGAACAAACGAAACCTTCGCGTAAAATCGGCGGTAATAATATATATAAGACTCGATTTAAACTAGGATATAATGCTTGTGGAATGGATGTTTACAGAATTTCTAAGAAAATTAAGACCTGGAAAATTCCAAAAATTTATAAGTAGCTCAGAAAACGAGAAAAAGTAATCTGATGTTTTTACTCCTTCCTGACGCCGTCAGGTTATCCTGACAAAAACTGGTCTGCGATTTTCTGGAAAAAATTCTGGAAAATTTACATCTTTAGAATCTGGAAAAATTTCTGCAAAACATCCATTATGACTCGATACAAGCATTTGACTCGAACAAACAAACATAAATATCTTTTAATTAATTGTTATTCTCATGTTTACGTTTCTTTTGAAAACGTGTGTAATCCTCCCTACACTTATCCCTTATGTAAAATACCTTTATATGCAATTAAGACGAAGTTAAAAACAAAATAAAGCATTTTTACAAATTTAAACATGAGGATAAACAATTAATAAAAGATATATGACACTAACAAGCAAACAATTAAGCATGGGTTGCCTCCCACGAAGCGCTTTTCTTTATTTAAGAGTCTTGTAGCTAGACTCATAGTCGTGCTCCTACGTACCGATATACGTAAGTCTATCCTCAACAATGTCGTAAGGATCAAACTTATCATTCAAGTTCCTAGTAGTACGTTCGGTTAAATATGCCTTTTCAAACATCTCACCATCGGGATCATAGATTTGTATCCTAATGTGCCACCTTCCATTACCATCACTAGGCGGTCTATTCCAATTCCACATGTGTTCGGATTTCTCAACTATCCACTTATTCATGACAAGGTTAACGGGCAAGCTCCCTAAGAACTCGGTCATCTTCCTAAATACTAAGGCGTCCTCGAACGGGTTCACTTCTATGTCCCTAGCCATTTCTTGTTCTTGGAAAGTTGCTGCACTAGCAAAGGCCTTATCTAGGTAAAAAGGCCTTTGGGGGCCTATGATGTTCTTATCAATCCAAGGTCCATATCGAGAAGGCTCTCTATCCAACCCTATCTCTTGTGGGATTTCCTCATCCTTATAGTATGTATGCTTTTTAACATCGTAAACAGATCTAGCACTCCCCTCTCCTACCACTATTTTGGACATCTTACAATCGATGATGGCACTAGCGGTAGCTAAAAATCCTCTTCAAACTAGTAATGGGCATGTCGGGTCCTTATTCATGTCTAGTACATGAAAGTCGGCCAAAAGAGTCAACTCTCCAACATGTACTACCATGTCCTTTATTATTCCTACCGGACGTGCTATACTACCGTCCGCTAGACCTAAGATAGTTTCCGTTGGTTTAATTTTACCTAGGTTGAGGCTTCTATGAAGGGACAACGGAACGAGATTGATGCATGATCCTAAATCGGCTAGAGCATCGAGTGGCTTGGAAGTCCCAAGTCTACACGGAAGGGTGAATAGCCCGGGATCGTCTAACTACTTAGGTAAGTTGTTTCGCACAAAGGCGGACCCATGTTTTCCAAGCCTAAGTTCTAACTCATATTTTTCTTTTAAAGCATTATAATAAGGTGCATGAGCTAAGACTTCAAGAATCGGTTTTTCTTGATGGAGTTCCTTGTACTCCTCCTCTAAACTAGGTTTGGATTCTTGGCTGACGGGTTTCTCAAGAGTAGGCTTTTCCAAAGGTGCCGGGCCTTGGTATCTCTTGGATGGCTTGGAACCCTTTTTGATAGCATTTACCGAGTGAATAGTTGGAAGAGAGGGGCATGGATGTGCATTCTCCCATGGTGAACGAGAACATGAAGTCGATGCAATCGAATTCACTTTTGGGTTCTTTATGGTATCACTTGGGAGTGCTCCAACTTCCCGCTCATTGAAGGCTTTTAAGAGGGCATCAAGCTTGGTTGTCATCTCACTTTGTTTTTGCTTAAAATCGGCTTCAAGCTTATTTAATCGAGTTTCTTGAGATGACAAAAATCTAGATGCAATTGCCTCAAGATTAGTAGGGTTCCCGGTATTAGAAGAATTGAACCTATTAGGCGAACTAGATGAGCTTTGGGGTGTGCTTGAGTTTTGGTTCCACTTAAGATTAGGGTGATTTCTCCATGAGGGGTTGTATGAGTTTTCTAAGTTGTTTTGTTCGGGTTTGAAAGTGTACCACTTCTCTCCCGCTCCGTCGGTACGTATGGAGGCGTACTCTGCAAAAGCTTGTTCGGAGAGCCTTGTGCAATCACGAGTGTCATGGGGACCACTGCATAACTCACAAGGTAGAGTGATTTGATTCACTTGTCGTGAGGACTTAGGATTTTTGTAGGAGCTCATGAGGAATTTAACTTGATCTTCAAGTTCGATCATCCTATGGTCGGGAGGAGGCAAGGAGATTGCCTTGACGGTTTTGGGAAGCTCACGGGGGTCATCCCAACTTTCATTGTCATAGAGGGCGAGGTCCTCTATTATTTCCCAGGATTCTTCTGCGGTTAGATCACTAAGTTTTCCACCGGCCGCTTGGTCAATGGATCGCTTAGTGGGAAAGTTGACATGATCATAAAAGATTTGGACTTGGAGCCAAAGATCAATGCCGTGATGAGGGACTTTATGAAGTAAGTCCTTGAATCGGGTCCATGCTTCGTAGAGAGATTCACCTTGACGTTGTTGGAACATCAAGATGTCATTCCTAAGCTTAGTGGTTCTCCCCGGTGGGAAAAATTGAGCAAGGAAGCGAGAAGTAAGATCATCCCAACTTGAGATGGAGCCGGCGGGAAGTCGCTCAAGCCAACTACTAGCTTGGTCCCGTAGAGAGAATTGGAAGAGACGCAGGCGCGTGGTCTCCCGAGTAGTAGCATCAAGGTCGATGGAATCGACGATTTTGAGGAAATCACTCAGATGCTGATTTGGATCTTTGGAACGAAGTCCATGGAATGCACATCCGTTTTGCACCAACCGGATGGTGTCGGATAGCAGGGCCGTAGTTTGGGCTTGGTCGGGAAGCTCAATGGTGTTCCTATAGCCTAGGTGGCTTGGTCTTGAGTATTCACCAAGAGTACGGGCTCTTGGCGGGTCATTTGGCGGTGGGTTGATGAAGGGTAGTGGGTTATCACCTTCCATGATGAAAAGTGATGGAATTACTAACAAATGTCACGAAGAAGGGGGATAGACTAAGAGAAATCTAAAAAATAAGAAAAATTTACTTGATAGGAATCAAGCAAAGAAACCTAAACGAGGTGGACTACTAACTAGCTATTCTATTCCCCAGCAGCGGCGCCAAAAACTTGATAACGCTACACGCGTCGTTCGGGGTCAAAGGAACTTCCTTTTCTTCGAGCAAGTTTTATAACACCCTAGGCAGTGAACCTAATCGTTGTAGTGTAGTAATCAGGGTAAGCCACGGGTATTGATATCGTTCTCTAGGGGAATAGGAATGCTAGTAGGGAGTTACTACGCTAAGGTTAAGGTTGAGGAAGATTATTTTTTATCTTTGTATATTTTATGAAAATGGAAAGGTACGAATCTCGGGTATTGGATTTGGGGGGTTGGTATTTCTACCGATTACTCTACTATTATCTAATTATCTAAACTAAGGTTGTGGGAGTCTATGTCTAATTAATGTGTGCTCGTATGATAGTTTAAAGATGTGTTTACTTAGTTTGTATTACTCCTTAATTATCTCCTATTGATGGTTGAGTGTCACGTCTTATTCCTAGTTGCGTTGTGTGTCTAAAGTTGTAGGGTATGCGTTTCTCCCTAACTCTTTGAACTTACCAAAGGGTCTTGTCTACAAACCCACTAGAGATTATAGACTCCTACTCTAAGGCGCTCTTCGGATGGTTTAGCCTACAATCACTCAGGTAATTATACTCTAAGGTTCACAAAGATGAATCAAGCATTAAGTGCACAACGTATGACCTATCGCATTACTAGATCATAAATCAACTAAGATAAGAAACAACCAATCAATATTCAATAATTAAGTTTCATACTTCCTAAGCAAACACACAAATAAATTAGCCGGACATGGAGAACATGCAAGCATACACACAAATAATCAAAGACATAATTGAATTAATGAAGCAAAGACTTATCTTGATGTAAGATAGGGTTAAAAACCCTAAAATACTGTACAAGACACCTTAGGTTCGGTTTTAGGTTTTTACTCCAAAGACTCTCCACCAAAGACTGAAAAATTCGGATTCTATATATAAGATTACAATTGCGACGGCGTCACCTTATGTTTAGTGACGCCGTCGTGTCGCCGCCATTAGGGTTTCGTCTTGGCCACGTTAACCTTGCGACGGCGTCACCTTATGACCGTGACGCCGTCCTCTTCAGCTTCTGACGTCGTCTGGATTGCATCTAGGCCGTCTGAGTAGCGACGGCCTACTCTTTCACCACTAGACGCCGTCTCTTGAAAATACGAGTTTTGAGTTCTGTCCCGTCACAATAATTTTGGGACGGCGTCACCAATAGCACCTGACGCCGTCGCCTTCTAACTTCAGCAACTGTGAGTGCCTTGATTTCGACTTTGGCCATTTTCTTCATATATTCGCGCCTTTCCGTCCAAATAAGTGCCATTCCAGCATTTTACCTTCACGAGACCTAAAAAGTGAAAAGGAACGATATTAAGCAATAACGGATACAAAAGTGATCAAATAAGGACTTAAACGACCCCTCAAAATGGTACCTTTTAAAACCTTATCAGAGCCATTTCTTCTTTTTGGGTTGCAACTCCCACACATACTTTCCCAAGTATTGTAACTCTCTAACCACTGATCCTAAGGGATCTTTCTATGTAGTTTGTCTTTTGTTTTTGTGTGATTCTCTAGGTTCCTCTTAAAGGCGAGATCACCACTTCTTGAAGTCGAGCAAGCTCAAGTCCATGAGTTGCCATGCTTCGTCATCATCAAGACTACTGAGGTTCTCTTGTTGATAGTTCTTTCTTCCTCCATAGAAGTGTTGTGTCGAAGGCATTAGTGAAGGATGCCGAAAGAGTCAAGACGAAAGCATTAGTGAAATGTGCTTAACGTCCGTGTCAAAAGCATTGGTGAAGAATGCTAAAGGAGTCAAGACGAAGGCATTAGTGAAAGGTGCCAAGCGTTCGTGTCAAGGGCATTAGTGAAGGATGCCAAGGTCGTATAATCGATGAGGTGCATCGTTATACAAATAGTGATTGCTTTTTTCCAAGGATTTTGATATCCTCGATGGTGTTGTAATGAGGAGTGGGTCTCCTTTGGGGTTAGGTGTTGTGTAGTGTTGGGTAGTAGTTCCTCCATTGTAATGGAACTCGGTACTTAGCCTAATACCGGATAAAGGGTAGGCGACGTTGTGGTAGGTGTGGTTCTCCTTGGTGAAAGAACCCGGTGGTTAGCCTAGTACCGAAAAAAGAGTAGGCGACGTTGTGAAGGCTTGTGACAACTGACAAATTTAGGGAGTTTATTTTAGGTAACCGCATTACGTTAAACTAAACCGAGTTTTGCCTTTATCACTATTTTTATAAACCATGACTTGATTTTATATCATCTATTGGTTTTTACGGATTATCTCACTATTAAATGAGTTATCGTATGAGTTTTAACTCTACTTGGTAGGCATTATTCGATTCGGCACTAGAAAAGCCTAAAACGAGAATTATTGTAACTTTTAGACCGTAACTCGAAAATTGACAAATAAATAGTCAAAACTAGTGGAAAAACGTAAATAACGATGTTAGAAAGTCGAATGAATGTTGTGGGACACTCGTGGGACAATATATGAGCTCGGGAATGGGTAAACGGGATAGTTTACGAAAACTGGCGTCCACGGCCCCTCCTTTTTCCTTAGGCCGGCCACCCCCTCCTCCCCTCTCTTTTATTTTTAAGTCCCTAGTTCCCACCTATAAATACCCTCTCATATCCTCATTCCACCCTTTCATTTCTCTCTCTAAAAATCACCTACACCCACTTTCTCTCTCTAACTTTCTCTCTCTCCTCAACAAAACCCTAACCCTAATAACACCATAACCGGCCGCCACTATTCCGGCCACCTCCGGCCGAATTCCGGCACGTCACCCCTCACCTCCACCACCATATCGAAGATCTTTTCATCCTCTTTCCAACCATATATTACACGCTCTAGTTGGACCTCCATAACATCTTCAAATCTTCGAATCAAGATTCGTAATTTTAGGGTTTCAAGTGGGTTTTGCAATTGGTGCTTGAATAAGGAAAATGGAACAAGATTAGAGCTTGTTTGGGCAATAATAAGCCATGAATTGTAATCTAGGGTTTCGACCCTATGATGAAATTTTGGGCTTTTGGGTGGAACATAAAATTAAGTCTAATTAGTGTCTAAATAAACAAGTAATTAGTGTTTGGTAAGTGTGTGGTGTATCAATTTGATGGGTTTATGCATTTTAGGTCTAGTTTCATATTTTTGGTTAGAATAGATGATAGGTTTTGTGTTTGGTTAGTGATTGGAGCTTGAATGATTGGATTTGGATGTTGTGGAATGGATTTGGGTGATGTTTGATTGGTTTGGAAGGGTGTACAAGCCACATAGGGCACGTACGTGGCCCTTGGCTTGCGTACGTGACTCACTTGGGCCACGGGTCCGGGTCGGGTCGTTTTGGTAGCTTGTTGGTTGATGTAGTTGAGGTTTGGATGAGACGCGTGGAGCCGAAAAGCTTCTAGAGCTTGTTTGGTTCACGTGGTCTTAACCGCGACCGTGTCATGACCATTAGGGTCATAACATTGGTTTCGAGTACATTTGGTTGATTGATTGGTTGGCGAGATTGTTTTGAGTTGGTTTGGGATTCAATTGCGCTATTATGACTTTTAAATGGGACTTGATATATATATATATTGTTGACTTTGAGCTACGTCGGCGTTACTTTGACTTTTTAGTCAATAGTTGCCTCCGACAAAGCCGTAACATGGACTTTAGTATAATTTGGACTATTGATTGATTAAAAGCCGAGAAGTTATGACTCGTGCTTGTGGACTCGAAACGAATAACGATATGAGATTAATATTGGAATTTGACGAAATATATATATACATGAAAATGCTAATAAACTATGAAATATAAATAATAAATGGGCTTTTGTACCAAAAATATCGATAACAAGTTTTATCTTGTTAGTTACTATTTTAAATGGAAACTAACGACTAAATTAGAAATGTTTTGTAATAAATAAGTAATTAATGTTTCGAGTACACGTTTATCAATAAATGTCAATTGTGGACATTTAATATTAGTTAAGTATTTATGTACTTACGCTGTGTGCATGGGTTACGGATAACCTAGCATTAATAGTGTTGATCCACGTGGGTAGCGGACTTATTAGGTTGACGAATCTAATAAGAGCCCGCTAGGTACGTTGGGTAACCTTATTAATGGGTGAATTATCCTTATGACTCTTTAGGATACGATTGATTTATGGGATAATAAGCGACACGAATAAATAAAGGAGTTTATCGAGTTGACGAATTCGATAAGGTCTACTATTTATTCCGAAACTTATTGAACTATGGAGCTTATCGATTAGAGGTCTCATTGTGTCACATTGAGTTATATATTGGTTGTTTGAGTGCATTCATAGCATCATATTGAGTCGATACACCCACATGAGGAATACCAAACACTAGGATTAAATGGTGAAACGAGACGTTTTTGGAAATAAAGAAATGGAATATATTGGGGTAGATAACGTTGATTTTGAGGAATATATATATATTAAAGTTGGTCTACGTTAATAGGTTGTGCCGAGTCGATAGTTGCTGTGTTGTGATACCGTTATCTTCTGCTAGTGTTTATTTGTGCGTTGATTGCTTGAGGTGAGTTTCATAGCCCCACTTTTATCTACGTTTTAAACTATATTGGGGTGAGAATCATGCTACTGTTTTTGAACTGTTAAAACTATTTGGATTTGCTTATATGCTTGACTGTTTAGATAGATGTGCGGTAGTTGTTGCCTTAGTCTAGGTTTAACCGTGCCTAGCTAAGAATAGACTTCTACATCGACCTAGTCCGGGGTTGGCAACTGTTCTAGAGGTTGCCACGACAGTGCTGGACTAGAGTTGCGGGGCCCGAGTAATCCCTGGATGCGGGATATGATTGGAGATCCGGGTAGGATCAGTGTGTGCAAACGGTATTTATCTATCTAGGTCTTGCATAGTAAATCAACTCTTACAGGTCCACTATGATTTTGTTGAACTTAAACCTATGAACTCACCAGCGTAAGCTGACCTTTTAGCATGATTTCTCAGGTATTTGAGAGATGTTTGGAATACTTGATTTGGTGGAAGCTTGGCAAGAAGGCGGGGTTCAAGGATCATTTCTGACTCTGATAAACTTTGGGGACCTATTTTATTAAATCGTGTTTTGGGCCTAATATTTATACTTTTGGATTAAATGCTTTGAATAACTAAATTTTGGATTGGTTTTGAATGTTAAATGACTATCTTTTTGCTATACTTGTGTGCGATATCAATCCAATAGTAACGCCCCGAAAACTTGATTAAGTCTTCCACTGTACCGAGATTTGGGGTGTTACAGATTGGTATCTGAGCTCAAGGTTATAGAGAATTAGGTATTTCATAAACCCTAAACTATAACCACTTTTAAGAAAAATTGATCCTCGACCGACGCACGCCCGCTTGCCAACCCGAAGCTTCTTATTTTAATATGGTATGAACTGCGATTTGAATTATGAGATGATCTGTTGAGGAATATTGTGAACTGATTATGGAAACGTTATGATTTGGAGTTATGATTATTGATTTTGGGAAATGAGATATGATTATTGATTTTGGAAAATGAGATGTGATTATCGGGATATTACGGAATTTGATTTGAGGAAACGATATATTGTGATTTTGGAGTTTTGAACTCGATTGAATTGATATGGGATTATGTGATGGAATGGAACTTATGTGTTTTATTTAAAAGCATATTTTGAGTAATGCGGTACCTACACTTTTAAAGCTTTCATTATGTGATATATGTTTTGGGTTAAGCTGATGCGCGTATTAAAACTAGTTGTTTCGAACACTTATACCTACCCTATGCCATTGTCACAGGCTATGCCTTCACTAGCTTTTGATGTGTCTGAGGAGGTCCTTGCTGTTGCTAGTTCGCCAGCATTGACTCTCATGACGGTTGCGCAGGGTGATCCTTATGAGATCGCCCGTCATTCTAGTTCATCATCATCAGATCGTCCTAGCTCATCTAGGCAGCTCACTTTACATCAGGTCTTAGCGCGAGCACAGACTCCTAGGCTTGCTTATAGCACTGCCTGCATGTCCGTGAGACCACCATCATCACCTATCCATTTAGCAGCATCACCATGTCTTAGGAGGCCTAGATCTCCTAGTGTACCACCTCAGGATTTACCTGCACAGAGACTCCGACTCATGGACTCTCCCCCTATGGATGAGGGCTAGGAGGAGCATGAGGTCGATGAGGAGCATGAGATTGAGGAGCAGTATGTAGATGAGGATGAGGATCCTCAGGAGGAGGATGATGAGGATATCCCAGAAGGGGGTACTCCTCTTTTGCAGAGTCCTGCACATTCTCTAGGACCAGGTTCTCCTTTGCCTGAGCCTGAGTCTCCTGGACAGCCTTCAGACATCGACTCACCACCTTACTCACCTTATATAGGTAGCCCGTTAGGATCTGAGATACCATCGGAGATTGCTTCAGAGCCCGAGGAGTATGGTGAGACGGGTCTGATGTGGGAGAAGATTACATCACAGGGCACTAGGCTTAGTCAGTTGACGGATCGGTTGGTTGGAGTATCTAGGGCTAGTATAGAGGATTTGAGAGTTGATATGGGTACTATAGTCAGGAGGACTAGGATTTTGCGTGAGGGTATGTCGGAGCTCCAGGAGCAGGTTGGGGACCTGCTGAGAGGGTTCACGACAGCACGTGATGCTGATAGAGCGATTTGGCGTAGGATTGGTGAGTTGGAGAGAGAGGTCGCAGAGCTTAAGAGTGATCGCGACGCTCGGCGTGTCGAGTTAGCATCTTTATGGAGAGAGGTTGACGATGTTAGGAGATCGGTTAGTGGTATTCGTAGACGTGGCTAGATAGTATTAGATTCATGGTTTTGTACCATCTTGAAACTAAGTAGTACTTGGTTTGAGATGTAGGATTATCCTAGTTGTCTTACTAGTATCGTCGTTAGGATCGTTTTTGATTTCTTCGTATCCTTTCATGTATTTCCACTTTTGAAACCTATGAGTTATGGTTATTAGAACGTGCATTCTTAGTTATGATTCGGTATTTGATTGTCTCGCTTTGGTATAGCGTTATCCCTGTTGGCCTTGATTATGTATTCAGGCGTTATTGAGTGATCCTTGGAATCCAACTCTATCTTTAGAGCATGAATTGTGAACTTATGAAACTGTTCTTCTTGCCTCCAGAATGGTGGCAACAAGACGAAACCCGCTTAGGAACAACCGAGCAGCTCCTGCTGCTGTTGTTGCCCCTGGTCGTCGAGGTCGTCGTCCGGCCCCAACCACACCACCTGTTGAGAACCCGAACACTGATAACCCAGCTGTAGAGAACCCGAATGTGAACGACCGTGCTGAGAATGGTCCTGTTCCACAAAACCCTCCACCTGTGAACCCAGCCCATGTTGACCAGTTAGTGGCACAGCGTGTCGCTGAACTGCTAGCTGAGACTAATCTCTCTAACACCTCTGGTGGAACCCCAATGCTGAATCAAACTCGAGGTTGTACCTACAAAGAATGCCGATTCTGTGGTCCCATCAAGTTCAGAGGAACTGAGGGAGTAGTTTACCTAACTAGGTGGTTGGAGAAAACTGAATCTGTGTTTGCCGTTAGTAACTGTGATGAGGATTATAAGGTTAAGTATGCAACATTCACCTTGAAGGATGAAGCGTTGACCTGGTGGAACAACTATCACAGATCAGTAAGAATTGATGTAGCTTATAGTATGACTTGGACTCAGTTTAAGACTCTCCTGATCAAGACTTACTGTCCTAGGAATGAAGTTAAGAAGTTAGAAAGTGAATTCTGGAACCATAAGGTTAAGGGTACTGACATGGCGACTTATACTCGTCGTTTCCAAGAGTTATCATTGCTTTGCCCTGAAATGGTTCGCACCGAAGAACTTAAGATTGAGAGGTATACTGATGGATTGCCTTTGGCTACTTGAAATGATGTCATCGCTGCCAAGCCAGTTAATTTGCATGAGGCAATTGTTGTGGCTCAGCGTTTGATGGACTCTTATGTGCTAGAATTAGGAGACAAGGGTAAGAATGATAGGAGTAATAAGAGGAAGAGGAATGAAGTTGTAAAAGGGAATGGCAACAAACGGCTCGAGACAGCCAGAGTGTTCGCCATAGGAAATGGAGGTAGGAAAGATTATGAAGGTAGTAAGCCTGTGTGTGGTCGTTGTAACCGACACCACCATGGACTGTGCCCGAATGTGTGTAGGAAGTGCTCTAAGGTAGGACACTTGGCCAAAGACTGTAGGTCCCGACCACTTGCTGCAGCACAAACTGCACAAGGAGCGGACTGGAAGGCCACTGTTACCTGTTTTGGATGTGGAAAGAAGGGACACTTTAAGAATGAGTGCCGAGAGCCGTGGATAAGAGGAAATCCCGGTAATGTAGGAGGATTTGCTAACCGAGGTCTAGGAGGTAATGGCTTAAACCCTGTGAAGCGTGAGGTTGTGGAAAACCAGGGAAACCATGGTGCTAGGAATCAGCAGAGAGACATGGGAACAACGCGTGTTTACGCTATTGGGAAGGAAGCTGGTGAGGACCCTAACGTAGTTACGGGTACGTTCCTTCTCAATAATCGCTATGCTTCCATATTGTTTGATACTAGTGCGGATATGAGTTTCGTATCCACCAATTTTATACCATTACTAGGAATCTCCCAAACACCTCTAGGGTTTAGTTACGATGTGGAATTAGCGAATGGGAATAGAGAGAAGATAGACACCGTAGTTCGAGGTTGTACCTTAAGTTTCCTAGACCGCCCGTTTAGTATAGACCTATTGCCGGTTACCTTAGGAAGTTTTGACGTCATTATCAGAATGGATTGGTTGTCGAAGAACGGTGCACACATCATCTGTGATGAGAAGATTGTGCGTTTACCGTATGGAGGAAAAGTTCTGAGCATACAAGGAGATCGGAGCGATTGTGGAACTCCTTCCTGGTTGAGCATCATCTCCTATATTAAGGCCCAGAAGTACATCGATAGAGGAGGTTGTCTTTTCTTGGCTCGAATTTCTGAAAAGAAAAGTGAGGAGAAGAGTGAAAGACACCTTAACGATGTACCTGTTGTTAGAGAATTTCCAGACGTGTTACCTGACGATCTGCCAGGGATTCCACCTGTCCGACAAGTGGAATTCCAAATAGAGTTGATACCCGGTGTGGCACCCGTAGCCCGGGCACCTTATCGACTTGCTCCAAGAGAATTGGAGGATCTGTCTAAACATTTGGCAGAATTTTCAGAGAAGGGATTCATTCGACCAAGTTCGTCACCGTGGGGAGCACCGGTGTTGTTTGTGAAGAAGAAGGATGGATCGTTTCGGATGTGTATTGATTATAGGGAATTGAATAAGTTAACAGTGAAGAACCGATATCCGTTACCTAGAATAGATGATCTATTCGACCAACTCCAAGGAGCTAGTGTCTTTTCTAAGATCGATTTACGATCTAGTTATCACCAGCTTAGAGTTCGAGAGGAGGATATCCCCAAGACTTCGTTTAGAACTCGTTATGGACACTATGAATTCCAAGTGATGTCGTTTGGTTTGACCAATGCGCCAGCGGTTTTCATGGATCTCATGAACCGAGTGTGAAAGCCATACCTGGATAAGTTTGTGATAGTATTCATAGACGAAATCTTGATATACTCTAAGAGTAGTGAGGAACACGAAGAGCATTTGAGGCTCATTTTAGGATTGTTGAGAGAGGAGAAGTTGTATGCCAAATTCTCTAAGTGTGAATTTTGGATTCCGTCCGTGCAATTCTTAGGTCACGTGATAGATAGTCGAGGTGTTCAAGTTGACCCAGCTAAGATTAAGGCCATTAAGGAATGGGCAGCTCCTAAGAACCCATCAGAAATACGACAGTTTATAGGGTTAGCAGGCTATTATAGGAGATTCATTGAGGGATTTTCCAAGATAGCTAAGCCGCTGACCAAACTAACACAGAAGGATGTTAAGTATGAATGGGGAGAAAAGGAAGAAGAAGCATTCCAACTTCTGAAGGAGAAGTTGTGTAGTGCGCCCATCCTAGCTTTGCCTGAAGGAAGCGAAGATTTTGTCGTGTACTGCGACGCTTCGCATAAAGGCTTAGGTGCTGTTTTGATGCAACGTGAGAAGGTGATTGCTTATGCATCCCAACAACTTAAGAAGCATGAGAAAAACTACACCACCCATGACCTTGAGTTAGGTGCTGTAGTGTTTGCTCTTAGGATTTGGAGACATTACCTGTATGGAACCAAGTGTGTAGTATTTACCGATCATAAGAGTTTGAAGCATATCTTAGATCAGAAGGAACTGAACATGAGACAACGTCGTTGGTTGGAATTGCTTAGTGATTACGACTGTGAGATTCATTATCATCCTGGTAAGGCTAATGTTGTGGCTGATGCACTTAGTCGTAAGGAGGACATTACTACTTGTTAGATCATTAGGAATGACCATTGTTTCGCCCTTACCATCTCAAATTTTAGCCGCCCAAGCGGAGGCATTGACGGAAGAGAACCGTCCTTATGAGAATCTTCATGGAATGGTAGAAAGTGAAAACGGCTTCTTGAAGCGTTCCGACGGAACATTATGCTTCAAAGACAGAAGCTGGATACCATTTCATGGTGGAATCCGTGAGTTGATTATGCACGAGTCGCATAAATCAAAATACTCTATTCATCCCGGAGCCGATAAGATGTATCAGGATCTTAAGAAACTTTATTGGTGGCCCAATATGAAAGCCGATATAGCTCAGTATGTCAGTTGGTGCCTGACTTGTTCTAAAGTTAAGGCCGAACATCAGAAACCATCAGGACTCTTAGTTCAACCCGAACTCCCGGAATGGAAATGGGAGCGAATAACCATGGACTTTATCACTAAATTACCGAGAACAGTTAGCGGCAATGACGCTATCTGGGTAATAGTTGATCGTTTAACTAAGTCTGCTCAATTCTTAGCTATTAGTGAAACCGATAGTGTTGATAAGCTTGCTCGATTGTATCTTAAGGAGGTAGTATCGCGTCATGGAGTACCGATATCTATCATTTCCGATAGGGATAGTCGTTTTACATCCCACCTTTGGAAGTCGTTACAGAAAGCATTAGGAACGAATTTGGATATGAGTACTGCTTACCATCCACAGACCGATGGTCAAAGCGAGAGAACCATTCAGACTTTAGAAGACATGCTTAGAGCCTGCGTTATTGATTTCGGCAAAGGCTGGGAGAGACACCTCCCTTTGGCCGAATTCTCTTACAACAATAGTTATCACTCTAGCATTAAGGCCACCCCATTTGAGGCACTGTATGGCCGAAAATGTCGTTCTCCTATTTGTTGGGCTGAAGTTGGCGAGAGTTAACTTACAGGTCCCGAACTTGTCTTAGAAACCACTAAGAAGATAGTTCAGATTCGTAATTGGTTGCAAACCGCTCGTGATAGACAAAAGAGTTATGCCGATAAGAGACGTAAACCTTTGGAATTTCAGGTTGGAGATCGTGTTATGTTGAAAGTTTCTCCTTGGGAAGGAGTGATTCGTTTTGGAAAGCGTGGAAAACTCAATACCCGATATATTGGTCGCTTTCCAATCCTGGAAAGAATCGGACTGGTAGCATACCGCCTGGAGCTACCATCGGATTTGAGTAGTGTACACAATGTCTTTCATGTTAGTAATCTTAAGAAATGTCTTTCGGAGGAAAACATAGTTGTGCCGTTAAGAGATATTCGTATCGACGAGAAATTGAATTTTGTTGAGGAACCGATTGAGATTATGGATCGTGAGATCAAAAGTCTGAAGAATAGCCGTATTCTGATTATTAAGGTTCGTTGGAACTCCCGACATGGACCGGAGTTCACTTGGGAACGTGAGGACGTTTTCTGTAGGAAGTATCCTAAACTTTTTATGACATCAAGCAACTCGGAGTGAAACCCGGGACGGGTTTCTTCTGAGACTGGGAGGCTGTGACAACTGGCAAATTTAGGGAGTTTATTTTAGGTAACCGCATTACGTTAAACTAAACCGAGTTTTGCCTTTATCACTATTTTTATAAACCATGACTTGATTTTATATCGTCTATTGGTTTTTAAGGATTATTTCACTATTAAATGAGTTATCGTATGAGTTTTAACTCTATTTGGTAGGCACTATTCGATTCGGCACTAGAAAAGCCTAAAACGGGAATTATTGTAACTTTTAGACCGTAACTCGAAAATTGACAAATAAATTGTCAAAACTCGTGGAAAAACGTAAATAACGATGTTAGAAAGTCGAATGAAAGTTGTGGGACACTCGTGGGACAATATATGAGCTCGGGAATGGGTAAACGGGATAGTTTACGAAAAATGGCGACCACGACCCCTCCTTTTTCCTTAGGCCGGCCACCCCCTCCTCCCATCTCTTTTATTTTTAAGTCCCCAGTTCCCACCTATAAATACCCTCTCATATCCTCATTCTACCCTTTCATTTCTCTCTCTAAAAATCACTTACACCCACTTTCTCTCTCTAACTTTCCCTCTCTCCTCAACAAAACCCTAACCCTAATAACACCATAACCGGCCGCCACTATTCCGGCCACCTCCGGCCGAATTCCGGCGCGTCACCCCTCACCTCTACCACCATATCGAAGATCTTTTCATCCTCTTTCCAACCATATATTACACGCTCCATTTGGACCTCCATAACACCTTCAAATCTTCGAATCAAGATTCGTACTTTTAGGGCTTCAAGTGGGTTTTGCAATTGGTGCTTGAATAAGGTAAATGGAACAAGATTAGAGCTTGTTTGGGCAATAATAAGCCACGAATTGTAATCTAGGGTTTCGACCCTATGATGAAATTTGGGGCTTTTGGGTGGAACATGAAATTAAGTCTAATTAGTGTCTAAATAAACAAGTAATTAGTGTTTGGTAAGTGTGTGGTGTATCAATTTGATGGGTTTATGCATTTTAGGTCTAGTTTCATATTTTTGGTTAGAATAAATGATGGGTTTTGTGTTTGGTTAGTGATTGGAGCTTGAATGATTGGATTTGGATGTTGTGGAATGGATTTGGGTGATGTTTGATTGGTTTGGAAGGGTGTACGAGCCACATAGGGCACGTACGTGGCCCTTGGCTTGCGTACGTGACTCACTTGGGCCACGGGTCCGGGTCGGGTCGTTTTGGTAGCTTGTTGGTTGATGTAGTTGAGGTTTGGATGAGACGCGTGGAGCCGAAAAGCTTCTAGAGCTTGTTTGGTTCACGTGGTCTTAACCGCGACCGTGTCATGACCATTAGGGTCATAACATTGGTTTCGAGTACATTTGGTTGATTGATTGGTTGGCGAGATTGTTTTGAGTTGGTTTGGGATTGAATTGCGCTATTATGACTTTTAAATGGGACTTGATATATATATTGTTGACTTTGAGCTACGTCGGCGTTACTTTGACTTTTTAGTCAATAGTTGACTCCGACAAAGCCGTAACATGGACTTTAGTATAATTTGAACTATTGATTGATTAAAAGCCGAGAAGTTATGACTCGTGCTTGTGGACTCGAAACGAATAACGATATGAGATTAATATTGGAATTTGACGAAATATATATATATATACATGAAAATGCTAATAAACTATGAAATATAAATAATAAATGGGCTTTTGTACCAAAAATATCGATAACAAGTTTTATCTTGTTATTTACTATTTTAAATGGAAACTAACGACTAAATTGGAAATGTTTTGTAATAAATAAGTAATTAATGTTTCGAGTACACGTTTATCAATAAATGTCAATTGTGGACATTTAATATTAGTTAAGTATTTATGTACTTACGCTGTGTGCATGGGTTACGGATAACCTAGCATTAATAATGTCGATCCACGTGGGTAGTGGACTTATTAGGTTGGCGAATCTAATAAGAGCCCGCTAGGTACGTTGGGTAACCTTATTAATGGGTGAATTATCCTTATGACTCTTTAGGATACGATTGATTTATGGGATAATAAGCGACACGAATAAATAAAGGAGTTTATCGAGTTGACGAATTCGATAAGGTCTACTATTTATTCCGAAACTTATTGAACTATGGAGCTTATCGATTAGAGGTCTCATTGGCATTGAGTTATATATTGGTTGTTTGAGTGCATTCATAGCATCATATTGAGTCGATACACCCACATGAGGAATACCAAACACTAGGATTAAATGGTGAAACGAGACGTTTTTGGAAATAAAGAAATGGAATATATTGGGGTAGATAACATTGATTTTGAGGAATATATATATATATTAAAGTTGGTCTACATTAATAGGTTGTGCCGAGTCGATAGTTGCTGTGTTGTGATACCGTTATCTTCTGCTAGTGTTTATTTGTGCGTTGATTGCTTGAGGTGAGTTTCATAGCCCCAATTTTATCTACGTTTTAAACTATATTAGGGTGAGAATCATGCTACTATTTTTGGACTGTTAAAATTATTTGGATTTGCTTATATGCTTGACTATTTAGATAGATGTGCGGTAGTTGTTGCCTTAGTCTAGGTTTAACCGTGCCTAGCTAAGGATAGACTTCTACATCGACCCAGTCTGGGGTTGGCAACTGTTTTAGAGGTTGCCACGACAGTGCTGGACTAGAGTCGCGGGGCCCGAGTAATCCATGGATGCGGGATATGATTGGAGATCCGGGTAGGATCAGTGTGTGCAAACGGTATTTATCTATCTAGGTCTTGCATAGTAAATCAACTCTTACAGGTCCACTATGATTTTGTTGAACTTAAACCTATAAACTCACCAGCGTAAGCTGACCTTTTAGCATGATTTCTCAGGTATTTGAGAGATGTTTGGAATACTTGATTCGGTGGAAGCTTAGCAAGAAGGCGGGGTTCAAGGATCATTTCTGACTCTGATAAACTTTGGGGACCTATTTTATTAAATCGTGTTTTGGGCCTAATATTTATACTTTTGGATTAAATGCTTTGAATAACTAAATTTGGGATTGGTTTTGAATGTTAAATGACTATCTTTTTGCTATACTTGTGTGCGATACCAATCCAATAGTAACACCCCGAAAGCTTGATTAAGTCTTCCGCTGTACCGAGATTTGGGGGTGTTACAAGGCTTCTCCGCCATAAGGAGTTGGTGTCGTGTAGTGATTACGAACTCTCGAGTAGGTGACTCGGGGAGTGGAGTAGGGCAAGGAAGGTGTCCTTGTAGCCGAATCAATATAAATAATTGCGTCGTGGTTATGTGCTTCTTACTCTTTATCTTTCATTACACATTTATATATCTATCTATCAATGTCCAACATACACATCTAAATAGATTGACATAAGTCGATCTAAATATTTTAAAACAAAGTTTTAATTGGTAAAACTATTCAACCCCCCTTCTATTTTTCCACAGTTTTGCCTTTTTATGCTTTTTTACTCAAAACGCATGGTACTTTTCAGCTCAAATCGCACAAGAAAAACACAAACCGCTTTGATGAATTTGACAAACCGCTTAGAGGAAACTAGTTCAAATATCACCCAAATGATCCAATAAATGTACGATCTAACCTATCTGAACACCAAACTAATTGAATATATCAATCTTAAGCCTAAAAGTACAAATTTTAAGGTAAGAAAGGCAAAAAAGTCGAATGATTTTCACCACAAAAACGAACAAAAAACACTCCTAAATCATTGTTTAGCGATTGATACCACTTGTGGGACCTTAGATATATCAACTCTATCACACTAACACTAATATGAAGCTTGGAATGGTGACTTGAATATGTATATGATGCGTTTTGTTAAAGAGAGAAAGATGAAACAAGAAGAGGTTTATTCCATATGAAAAACACACACTTACACACTCAAGCACACATACCAAATGGCATGGTATGTGCCTTTTATACTTAAGACATAAAAAGCCTCATGGGCTTTGGATGAGCTTTGATTGGTATGTGGATTGGGCTTACATTACAACTTGACTAAACATAACATAACTAATAACCGGTTAGCTTGGCCCAATCCACGAGCCCAATGACTATTCTAATACAATATATAACACACGTTGCAAAGTTCCTAAACGTGAATGACGATCACTTTCTATCACTTATTATTAAGGCTAACAAGTAGTTTTTACAATTTCTTTCTCAAAGAAAAAGAAAAAAAAAAGAGAAAAAATGATATCATTAAATATCTGTTTTAGACAATGAATTATCTTAACTTATTCCTACATTTTCTTAAAATTATTAATTACATTAATTCGAAGCATTTACGAAATAGTCACTACATTCAAGCTTCAAACATACGTCAGGTTAAAATGGTAATTTTGTAATAGTCACATAGTCATTCAGAAAAGTTATCAAACACGCTGTTTTCACTCAGAGCTGAATTCATACAGAGTTTGCGAATCATTCAGAGCAGTAAATCAATAATCATTCTATATTTTCAAACATGCCCTAAGTATATATGAAAACACGAAACTTAACATGGGTTTCCGGGTATCATTGTATGCACTGGGAATTGAGGAATTGTCCGTCTGCTTACAAGGGAAATTGATCGGTTCCAAACAGTCAAGTCTAATCACGCAAGTCTGCCACTTGTGAATGACAGACTGTAACAGACTTAAAACTGCTCAAAAACCAATGCAATGAAGATATGAGGAGTACAATGTTTCCCCGGGTCGTTATGTCCCAGCGAGCTATGCAATGGATTATCAAACGTATAGTGATCGGGAGATTTGGACGGAAAAGGAGATTTGAATATGATTATAACTAAGGAAAAAGCCCATAAACTACAAGGGCTTAAATGCAAATTAAAGGAAATTACAAAGATAAAATCTATTAAATAAACGCTATCACTATATTTAAAGTGATGAACGTTTAAAACCTAAAACGTACGTTTAATTTAAAAACTACGTAACGTACAAAATAAAACGTGAAAATTACACAAGATAAATTCTAAAAATATGAAAAATACATTTTTACAATCCTAATGATAAAATAAAATTTATAGAAAAAGAAAATTATTTTTATAACTATTTAATTAATTATTATTAATTAAAAACTATTTTTAACTATTTAATAATTACCTAAAATACAAGAAATTAGGAAATAAAGCTAGAAAAATAAAATTATGAAATGAAAAAGTCTAAAATATCAAACTAGACTTTTCAAAACTATTTTTGTATTTTTATGATTATTTTTCTATTTTCTAGGAATTTTAAACTATTAAAAACTAATTAAATTATTTAAAAATACAAATTTAACTAAGAAAAATCTAGAAAAATACTTTTTTCTCTTTTTATATTTATCTTAACTTAATAAAAATGAAAACTTATTTTTTAGAACCTTTTTCTAATTTTTTATATTAAACACTAATTAAAAATGCTTAAAAACTAATTAAAAATAAGAAAAATACCAAACAAGCTTGGAAAAATCTGAAAATTTCAGGAAAAATCTAAAATGATGTTCTAAATCTATGAAAAATATAAAAACAGATGATTGTGAATAGGAATCTGGTTCTGCAGTGAAGTGGCTTATAAATAAGCACTTTAAAATAAGCTAGAAGCTGCTTAAGTGAACCAAGTGATCACAGGACCTATTTTAAGCTAACACTACCATAATGCAACCTAATTTAGCTACTCTAATCTTCTGAAAATCAAGAAACAAGCTTATGGGTACAAAACCAAATAAGAGAATTCAGTCCTGAGGTGCTAGTTTCTAGCTTAAAAATAAGCTGTCTACTCTAATGGGAACCCAAAACCAGATATCACAGTATCAAGTTGACCTGGCAAGGAGTCCACAGAACAAGAATTCACCCCAAGTCAAGCTCCCAAGAGCTTGTGGTGAGCTATACAAAACTTGTGTAAACCCTGTGCAAACCTGATGCTCTGCACAGGGGACTTGGTCTCATTTTAACAAGCTAATCAAGAGCTTAAAGAAAATTTAAAAAAATCTGTAAAAATGACACAAAGAAAGTAGACCAGCTGAAGTTTTTGAGACAACAAGAATCACTGATTTAGGCTTAAACATGAATCCAAGAAAAATCCTTGTAGTTAGCTCAAAACTGAGATTGTTCACTTTTGACTTTTAATAAAAACATGAAAGTTGACTTTTTTGAGTTTTAATCTAGATTCAATGACTGATATAGATTTAATGTGATGAAAGAAAACTGAAACAAGTTATATCTAAGACATTTTAACACAAAATGAGTTATTGACTTAGCAAAAATTCAACAGTAAGCATTTTAAGACAGATTTTATGTAGATTTGACTTTGACACCTTGCAGGCACAGTTTGATGACAGAATTGAGCTCAAAAGGACTTAATAAACATGAGACAAAAGGAGTGTAACACTGAACTATCCTACATAACAGGTTTAGAAGCAATTCCAAACACCCCTTATCAAACTGATATGCAACTTAAACTAATACAAACACTAAAATAGCATGAAGTAAAGATCAAACTAAGTTCATATAACCTAATTATAACTACTTACACAGGTAAAAACTGCCAATGATCACAGATACATAAAATGCAAAAATGGCTTGAAATGGAAATGAGCAAATCACTCACAGATGTTCAACTTGTTGTTGCAGGCTAAATTCAAACCCAATCCTATGCTAATCCAATCTAATACAACCCAAACCAAGTTCTGCATTACCAAAATCCATTACCACTGCCAAATTCATCATGATTGACTTTTGTTGACTAGAATTGAGAATTGTTTGAAACAGATTCCAAGGCTAATTAGAAACTATAACAGGCTTAAATGAACTTGTTTAAGTAAGCCAAGAAGCTATTGGAAGCTTCAATATAGTACCATGAATTTGAAAACTCCAACAGTAAACACAATAATGAGACTTTTAACTAAACCTTGAATTTTATCCTCCAAAGTACAATACAAAGCTGTTTTAACTTGAATAGGATATAAATAAACTTAAACTACAACATTTTAGTAAAACTAATACATTTTAAATAAAAAACGACATTTTAAAGGAAAAATTGAAAACTAGCTACCACCTCTTTTCTCTATCTTCTTCCTCTTTTATAGCTCTGAATGGTTACCACGTGTCCTCAGATCAAATCCCACCTTTCTTGAGAGCCAATGGGAGTGCAGAGGTCAATTTGGCCATTTCATGATTTTTGGCGGGAAATGGGACATTTGACTTTAGGCCTCTGACTTTGCAGCTAGGGGGGGGGGGTGGAGTAGGGTATGATGAGTGTGGAGTGAGGGGATAAGGTGAGGGTGAGAGTGATTGGGTGGTGGGAAAGGTTGCAGGGATGTACAGGGCAAGTGGGGAAGAAGCATGTGGGAGGGAAAGAAGGCAGTTTGACTGGCTTTTGACCAAAGGGTTCAAAAAGACTAGTGATAGGGGCCAAAATGAAATAATGGCAGGGGTCAAAATATTTTTGACAAGGCTTATGTTTAGTTATTGACAAGGACTAACTTTGTAATTCTTCAAACTTGAGGGGCCATTCCTGTAATTTTCCAAACTTGATACAAGGACTAAAACTGACAAACTTCAATAGTACAAGGACCAGTTTTGACAATTTCAAATTTTCCAGGGACCAAACTTGACAATTTTGAAAGTTCAGGGACCTTTTCTGCCATTTTACAAAAGATTTATTCAAGGACCATTTTTGACAAGTTAAAATATTTCAGGGACCTTGAATAACATTTCTCTTTATTTAGATTTACCAGGGACTATTTTTGACAACTTTTGAAACTTGGGGGACTAAAACTGCCAATTATGCAAATTTGATACGTTTTTCACCAGATTTTGATGTTTTTGCATTTAAAACATATAAAACACTTATTTGTGATATTTTAATCATTTTGATGCATTTCTGAGTGTTTTCAGATGTTTTTGCAGTTTAATTGATACAAAAATGATCAGTATTTAGACACTCATCAATCCCCCACACTAAGATATTGCTAGTCCCTAGCAATGTTTTGAGAAAAATTAATGGATTTTATCTCTTTACCAAAAGCCATTACTTCTGGAGTAGCCAAATGTTTCAGTTCAAGTAAGAACCATGGTACACCGATAACCATGTGATTTTGAGCAAACCACCAGCTTTCAACGGATTTGATTTTGTCTTTACCAGAAGCCGTACCCTTCTGGACTAGCCAACTCTTAGATAAATTATCAATATTATCTTTGGTGAGCTGATTACCAATTATGGTTTTTCCACTGCCTTTACCACAAGCCATAAACTTGCGGGCTAGCCAACTCTTCACTTTTAAGGATATGGTGAGCTGAATACCATACAATTTTGGGCAAATTGCAAGCCGTCAACGGATTTGAGATATCTTTACCAAGAGCCGTTTGCTCCTGGATTAGCCAATCCTTATGTGGGTTAGACATGGTGGACTGATTACCATTTGTTGTGTTTAGTACATAGTACTTCCACTAAGAAAATTTTTTTTAAAATTTGGCCATTTTGGGGGAAAAAGGGACTAAAAGGGTACATTTACGATCAAAATTCGCCAGAATTTCCCCCCCACACTTAGAAATGAATATTGTCCTCAATATTCAAAGTACCGGCTGTAATGCCGAAACTTAGAACGTAAAAAGATAACATTACTAGCTAAGTGTGGAAACACAACAATTATTCTCTTTTTTAGTATTTACAATTTTCATTCATTTTTTAGATCTATATACAACATGTGGGGCATCTCCCCCACACTAGGGTAGTACACACGGGTGAAAACCCATGTTAAGCTACTGTTTTTGATTACCGAGTCGCTAGCTTGACTCGACCCCGAATTAATTGGTTCATGGGGAAGTAAGTGGAAGAGACAATCTCCATCGGACTTTCATTCAAGATGTTTGGATAAACATTGAAGTACGTGAAAGTTCCACACCGATGAGATACAGACATACCCGGCTTACAGATGATAAATGAAAATGCCGGGGTCAAAGATAGTGTCCTCATTCCCGAAGGAGTGAAGAACAGGAGAAGTGACAGAATATATGAAGAAAAGAAAGAAAATCATGATAGAAATCATGACTAACTCTTCATCCTCAATAGGAGAATTCATAGTTTCATGAATCTCCTCAGTTAAGCTCAATTGGTCTAGACATATCTCGGGCGTGTCTAGATCAAAGTAGAAGTTATCATACTCCGGCGGAGATATGATATGAGTGAGTTCATCTGAGAACTCCATAAAGGTGAATGAATCATATTCAGAATTGATATGAGTGGGTTCAATGATGAACTCCTCTAATGTACATGATTCATAATCGGGGAGAGAATTGTGAGAATGAAAAGTGGTACTGCCACTAATCTTCTCTCCCATATTATCAAAACAAGAGGCTTTCATTTCCGGAATAGAATCATCGGAAATAATGTCACTATCCTTAATGGGGATAGGAGATGAAATAGGTTTCTCTTTGAAAGCCTCGATTTTAGAAATGAGAAGACTGACCTTCAATAATGTTGCTCGAAGAGCTTCATCTTTGATTTCAGTGTCAGTAACTTCATCATTCTCTTCTTCTAAGCTAACAAGCTCAGAAGGTGAATCTTCCACATAAATGATGTCTCCACAAGATAATGAATCATCATTATCAGAATCGGAGAGCATCTCAACATGATCTGTTTGGAAGACAAGAGGAGGAGGAATATCACACACATGATCAAGAATTCCCTGTGACTCTCTCGGGATTGGGACAAGGTCCTCAACACTAGACTTTATCAATTCGTCCGATTCCTTTTCAGGAACAGTGTCGAGATGCTCGTCCCCCATAATAAGAGAGTGAGTGTGAATCTCGGGTGTGATAGCAGTTGTTTGAGATGGAATCTCAACTGCTGGGATATGAATTGACTGAGGGAGTTGAGAAATAATATTCTTAAAAGGAATACTCTCCTCGTCATCATCATACATAGCTGCATTAAGAAATTGGGAACGCCTTAGAGCTGCATGCTCTAGGGCTAATAATTCTTCCCTAGAATTGCGAGCCTCTCGTTCTTCGGCTAGCAATTCTCCCATGGTTTTTTCACCACTCACTTGATTCTTAAGGTTTTGAAGTATATCATCAAGTTTTTTCATTGTGGATTCAAAATCATAGGAAATTTCTTGAGACAACGGCTCAGGTGGAGTTTGAACCGTATGGTGCTGTGGAGGTTGGAAATTGTCAAAACCGGAAGTATAGTAATTTTGATTCCATGGTTGACATTGAAGATTATCGTGAGGACCTCCACAATTTGTGCAAGAAAAATTCGGTACATTCTGAAACGATGCGTCATTAAAACTTTGATAGCACGGTTCTTGCTCAAATGAATACTGAGGAGTGTGGCTAAAATCGTTTTGAGGATGATTGGAAAAGTTCGGATAAGTGCATGAGTTTTCAGCTTCCGAAGCACAAAACGAACAAAATCCATCCGTAAGGTCATTTCCACACTTCTCGCAAGAACATCGTTGACATCGAAAATCAACTAACGGATCCCCACAACCATAGCAATACTGCTGATTGAACGAAAAATTTTGGGGTTGGGGTGGGTAGTCGGAGAAGTTTTTCGGCTCATTGAAAGAATTTTGATCATAAGAACATGAATTCCTCGAACCGCAAAACAAACAACTTCCGTTATGAATGTCATTACCGCACCGTTCGCACGTACACCAACGACACGGTAAACCGAAAAGCGGTTCTCCACAACCGACACAAGGAATCGATGATTCCATCAGAATAGAAGAAGTTAGAATCAAATGGATAGAGGGTAAAGAGATAAAGAATCAAATAGGGTTAGAGGGTAAAGACGAATATTTTTGGATTTTTGGATAGACATGATGCAAAAACAAAGACTGAAAATCTTTTTGGATTTTTGATTTTTAAAAGAAAATATAAACATATACAGATGGTATAAACAAGGAGTGAATATCCAAATCACTAATCTGCTAAACGTAAGATTATCAGTACAGCTCCTCGGCAGCGGCGCCAAAATTTGATCGGTTCCAAACAGTCAAGTCTAATCACGCAAGTCTGCCACTTGTGAATGACAGACTGTAACAGACTTAAAACTGCTCAAAAACCAATGCAATGAAGATCTGAGGAGTACAATGTTTCCCCGGGTCGTTATGTCCCAGCGAGCTATGCAATGGATTATCAAACGTATAGTGATCGGGAGATTTGGACGGAAAAGGAGATTTGAATATGATTATAACTAAGGAAAAAGCCCATAAACTACAAGGGCTTAAATGCAAATTAAAGGAAATTACAAAGATAAAATCTATTAAATAAACGCTATCACTATATTTAAAGTGATGAACGTTTAAAACCTAAAACGTACGTTTAATTTAAAAACTACGTAACGTACAAAATAAAACGTGAAAATTACACAAGATAAATTCTAAAAATATGAAAAATACATTTTTACAATCCTAATGATAAAAGAAAATTTATAGAAAAAGAAAATTATTTTTATAACTATTTAATTAATTATTATTAATTAAAAACTATTTTTAACTATTTAATAATTACCTAAAATACAAGAAATTAGGAAATAAAGCTAGAAAAATAAAATTATGAAATGAAAAAGTCTAAAATATCAAACTAGACTTTTCAAAACTATTTTTGTATTTTTATGATTATTTTTCTATTTTCTAGGAATTTTAAACTATTAAAAACTAATTAAATTATTTAAAAATACAAATTTAACTAAGAAAAATCTAGAAAAATACTTTTTTCTCTTTTTATATTTATCTTAACTTAATAAAAATGAAAACTTATTTTTTAGAACCTTTTTCTAATTTTTTATATTAAACACTAATTAAAAATGCTTAAAAACTAATTAAAAATAAGAAAAATACCAAACAAGCTTGGAAAAATCTGAAAATTTCAGGAAAAATCTAAAATGATGTTCTAAATCTATGAAAAATATAAAAACAGATGATTGTGAATAGGAATCTGGCTCTGCAGTGAAGTGGCTTATAAATAAGCACTTTAAAATAAGCTAGAAGCTGCTTAAGTGAACCAAGTGATCACAGGACCTATTTTAAGCTAACACTACCATAATGCAACCTAATTTAGCTACTCTAATCTTCTGAAAATCAAGAAACAAGCTTATGGGTACAAAACCAAATAAGAGAATTCAGTCCTGAGGTGCTAGTTTCTAGCTTAAAAATAAGCTGTCTACTCTAATGGGAACCCAAAACCAGATATCACAGTATCAAGTTGACCTGGCAAGGAGTCCACAGAACAAGAATTCACCCCAAGTCAAGCTCCCAAGAGCTTGTGGTGAGCTATACAAAACTTGTGTAAACCCTGTGCAAACCTGATGCTCTGCACAGGGGACTTGGTCTCATTTTAACAAGCTAATCAAGAGCTTAAAGAAAATTTAAAAAAATCTGTAAAAATGACACAAAGAAAGTAGACCAGCTGAAGTTTTTGAGACAACAAGAATCACTGATTTAGGCTTAAACATGAATCCAAGAAAAATCCTTGTAGTTAGCTCAAAACTGAGATTGTTCACTTTTGACTTTTAATAAAAACATGAAAGTTGACTTTTTTGAGTTTTAATCTAGATTCAATGACTGATATAGATTTAATGTGATGAAAGAAAACTGAAACAAGTTATATCTAAGACATTTTAACACAAAATGAGTTATTGACTTAGCAAAAATTCAACAGTAAGCATTTTAAGACAGATTTTATGTAGATTTGACTTTGACACCTTGCAGGCACAGTTTGATGACAGAATTGAGCTCAAAAGGACTTAATAAACATGAGACAAAAGGAGTGTAACACTGAACTATCCTACATAACAGGTTTAGAAGCAATTCCAAACACCCCTTATCAAACTGATATGCAACTTAAACTAATACAAACACTAAAATAGCATGCAGTAAAGATCAAACTAAGTTCATATAACCTAATTATAACTACTTACACAGGTAAAAACTGCCAATGATCACAGATACATAAAATGCAAAAATGGCTTGAAATGGAAATGAGCAAATCACTCACAGATGTTCAACTTGTTGTTGCAGGCTAAATTCAAACCCAATCCTATGCTAATCCAATCTAATACAACCCAAACCAAGTTCTGCATTACCAAAATCCATTACCACTGCCAAATTCATCATGATTGACTTTTGTTGACTAGAATTGAGAATTGTTTGAAACAGATTCCAAGGCTAATTAGAAACTATAACAGGCTTAAATGAACTTGTTTAAGTAAGCCAAGAAGCTATTGGAAGCTTCAATATAGTACCATGAATTTGAAAACTCCAACAGTAAACACAATAATGAGACTTTTAACTAAACCTTGAATTTTATCCTCCAAAGTACAATACAAAGCTGTTTTAACTTGAATAGGATATAAATAAACTTAAACTACAACATTTTAGTAAAACTAATACATTTTAAATAAAAAACGACATTTTAAAGGAAAAATTGAAAACTAGCTACCACCTCTTTTCTCTATCTTCTTCCTCTTTTATAGCTCTGAATGGTTACCACGTGTCCTCAGATCAAATCCCACCTTTCTTGAGAGCCAATGGGAGTGCAGAGGTCAATTTGGCCATTTCATGATTTTTGGCGGGAAATGGGACATTTGACTTTAGGCCTCTGACTTTGCAGCTAGGGGGGGGTGGAGTAGGGTATGATGAGTGTGGAGTGAGGGGATAAGGTGAGGGTGAGAGTGATTGGGTGGTGGGAAAGGTTGCAGGGATGTACAGGGCAAGTGGGGAAGAAGCATGTGGGAGGGAAAGAAGGCAGTTTGACTGGCTTTTGACCAAAGGGTTCAAAAAGACTAGTGATAGGGGCCAAAATGAAATAATGGCAGGGGTCAAAATATTTTTGACAAGGCTTATGTTTAGTTATTGACAAGGACTAACTTTGTAATTCTTCAAACTTGAGGGGCCATTCCTGTAATTTTCCAAACTTGATACAAGGACTAAAACTGACAAACTTCAATAGTACAAGGACCAGTTTTGACAATTTCAAATTTTCCAGGGACCAAACTTGACAATTTTGAAAGTTCAGGGACCTTTTCTGCCATTTTACAAAAGATTTATTCAAGGACCATTTTTGACAAGTTAAAATATTTCAGGGACCTTGAATAACATTTCTCTTTATTTAGATTTACCAGGGACTATTTTTGACAACTTTTGAAACTTGGGGGACTAAAACTGCCAATTATGCAAATTTGATACGTTTTTCACCAGATTTTGATGTTTTTGCATTTAAAACATATAAAACACTTATTTGTGATATTTTAATCATTTTGATGCATTTCTGAGTGTTTTCAGATGTTTTTGCAGTTTAATTGATACAAAAATGATGAGTATTTAGACACTCGTCAGAAATTCAAAAGGGGGATCACAAACATCCGACAATAATGCTTGAAATAGTTGCATCACAAGATTTGTGGATTTGACATGCATTTTTTGGTATAGCGAGTACAAATAACGACCTAATGTTCTATATAATTAAAATTTGTTTGACGACCTCATTGACGATGTCGCTCCCGAGGTTTCGTATATGGTAAATGGTAAAACATAGGGATGGCAATGGGCGAGAAAAAACCCGCAACCCGCGGGTACCCGCACATAAATGGGTGGGTAAAATCGTCAATTTTCACCCACGGGTGGGTCGTGGTTGAAAATTTGTACCCATCAGTGGGTGGCGGGTGGGGCATACCCATCACGGGTAAACCCATGACACCCATTTAAAAATACCCACGGGTATTATCTTCAAAATGCCCGTGGGTGCACTCGTAAACCCATGTTAAAATTAATTATACTAATTAAAATATTTATGATATTGCATGGTATACATTTAATAGTTACCAAGTCTCAAGAAAACACATTGACCTAAAAATTTGTTTTACTAAAACATACACCAAAGGATATTACCTAGCGATGGTATTTATCCCACTTTTGCTACTTTTGTCAAATCATATACGCTTGTACAAAATGTGATTTGAATTTAAAGAGGGCTCAAGAAAGTGCAAGAAAGGAAGTGGAACAAGCTTTTGTTGTCCTACAAAGTCGTTGAAAACGACAAGAAAGAGACAATATGTAGTTCTTTATGTATTGTACTTTCTATCGAAATGTCATATTTATTTTATGTATTGTAATTTTATTTTTAGTTTAATAAAAAAAAAAACTATAATCCACCTTCGTCTATGACATGCTATAGCTGATATTGTGTTTTTCAAAATTTATGTTATATATATATAAGAGGAGAGTTATTTTACATACTAAACTTTTCTCACATACCAAGGGAATCATCTACTCCATCCATTTAAAAAGAAATCAATGAATGAGATTAAAAACATTTTATTATTTCACATATTTTTTATAATTTAAATATCTCTTAAACCGTTAATCGTTAAGCGAAAATATTTACACCGTCACGACAAGCATTTAATAATCTTTCTATAGACGGGCACTTTGATATACTTTCGAAAAAAGAAAAAATTTCGTTTTTTTCACATTTTTTCGTCTTTTTTTCGTTGCTGAAATTTGCATTAAAAAAATCATATATGATAAAACACTAAATTGAATATCAAATGTGATATCAGTGTTAAATCATATATCATATGTAATATCATATGTGATATCATATGTATATCATATGTGATTGATTTTACACTAATATCACATGTGATATTACATATCATATATGATTTAACACTAATTAGTGTTTTATCATATATGATTTTTTAATGCAAATTTCAGTTACGTAAAAAAAACGAAAAAACTTAAAAAAAAGTGAAAAATACGATTTTTTTTGTCGAAAGTATATCAAAGTGCCTATCTATAGAAAGATAATTAAATGCTCTTCGCAATGATATATATTTTTTCGCTTAACGATTAACGGTTTGAAAGATATTAATATTTGAAAAAAAAATGATGAAAGTGGGTTTTTTAAATTGTTGGGATTAATCTCATCAATTAGATCAAATAAAAATGGAGGGTGGAGATTGATGCCTTGGTATGTTAAAAATATTTTGTCCTCAAATGATCTTAAATTATAATATATATAGGTTTAAGATCATTTGAGAACAAAAAATTAATTACATACCAAGTGATCAGTCTCTACCATTCATTTTTATTTGATCTAATGTATGAGATTTATTCCAACAATTAAAAAAACCCACTTTCATCATCTTTTTTCAAATATTAATAACTTTCAAACTGTTAATCATTAAGCGAAAAAAAAAAAAATCATTGCGACGAGCATTTAATTATCTTTCTATAGATAGGCACTTTGATATACTTTCGACAAAATTTTTTTTCTTCGTATTTTTCACATTTTTTTTAGGTTTTTTCGTTTTTTTACGTTACTGAAATGTGCATTAAAAAATCATATATGATTAAACACTAATTTGAATATCACATGTGATATTAGTGTTATATCATATATGATATTAGTGTTATATCATATATGATATATAATATCACATGTGATATTAGTATAATATCACATATGATATACATATCATATCACATGTGATATCACATATCATATATGATTTAACACTAATATGACAAGTGATATTCAAATCAGTGTTTAATTATATATGATTTTTTTCATGCAAATTTCAATTAACGTAAAAAAAAAGAAAAAAACGTGAAAAAAACGATTTTTTTTTTCTTTTTTCGAAAGTATATCAAAGTACCCGTCTATAAAAAGATAATTAAATGCTCTTCGCGACGGTGTAAATATTTTCACTAACGATTAACGGTTTAAGAGATATTTAAATTATAAAAAATAGGTAAAATAATAAAATGTTTTTAATCTCAGCCATTGATTTTATTTTAGATGAATGGTAAATATGAGTCCTTTAGTATATAAAAAAAGTTTGATATGTAAAATAACTTTCCTCATAATAATTACTGCACCTAGCTCTTTTTTAAGATTGATGATAAAATTAACCAATCTAACTAATTCTTTACTAATTGTTTACCAAAAACTTGTTTTTTTTGTTGGTGTTTAATAAAAAAGAAAGAAAAAAGATAAGAACAAATAGTTAGGCAGACAGAGTTTAATACAAGAAAAAAACACCCATAAATAAATGAAAATGGAGGCTGCATCGTCTACGTCTCTACTTTTCAAAACAAAAAAACAGCAATGTCAATGTTCCTCCGAACTAGAACCAACAACACTTTGAGACACCTATTCACTCACCCTTTAATCTCATCTTCTAGATTTGTAAGCCCCCTTCATTTTTATTAATTCTTTATCTATTTCATTTCCATTTATTTGTTGTTACTCAAATCAGTAGATTAGTTTTTATTTCTTGTACATGCATGCTAATCTGTTATTGGAAGTTGGATTATTTTTATTAAAAGGTGTAAAATCTTATCTTTTTTTCAAGATTTTGAAATGAAATGAAATTTGAATGTGTTTACTTGAAGGGATGATTGTTTAAGCTTATTTATGGGCTTATTTTGGGACTTATGGGATGTTTGTTTGGCTTATATAGCCAGCTTATAGCTTATTTGGTTTTGGGCTTTCATAAGCTCACTTTTTGTTGGTTATTTTGAAACTTTTCGGCTTATATAAGTGTATTGTGTCATAATGAACTTATATAAGTTGAAAAGTTTCAAAATATGCCACAAAAAATGAGCTTATGAAACATAAGTCCAAAACCAAATAAGCCATAAGCCAGCTATATAAGCCAAAACAAACACCCACTTAGAAGCCCACATGTTTCAAAATAAGCCGAAAAAAATGAGCTTATGAAATGTAAGTCACAACAAAACTGATGACCTCATAAGCCCATAAATAAGCTTAAACAAACACCCCCCTTAGTTGGATCTTGTCACTGATCCATGATATAGTGTCAATTGCCCTGTTGTTGAAATAAAGATATATCATGAGAATTTAGGCTTTTTAGAGTTCAATGTATGTTTTAGGTAGTTAAATTGAATATTCTCTTTAGTGTCTACTAAACGCCTGACACTATGGCTTCCATATAACATATTTTTGTGTTGCATTTTATTGTATAGTGTTTACCGTTTAGGGGGTTGTTTGTAAGTGTTTGTTCCGTCTAGAATATGCAGACATGCAGTTTTCAATAGAGTGTTTGGATTAGTTATCTGCTTCAAAAAAATGCAATAAGCAGATAAGCACTTGAATAAGCTAACACGAACAATCCCTAGATTTTTGAGAAAATAAGTTAATAATCAAAGAGGCAGCGACTACATTTTCTGATAATTCCATTTTTATGACTTTATACATCCTTCCTGAATTTATATGAAAACTTTTTGATAGATTGGAACATTGGTAGTAGCAGAACATGAGGGTGGGTCACTAACTGCTGCTTCCTTGAGTTCAGTAGCGGCGGCTAGCAAGTTCTTGAGTAAAGACAACAACTCCTTATCTTTACTATTAGCTGGGTCGGGCCCGTCCTTACAAGATGCTGCTGCCAATGCTGCTTCGTGCCATCCTTCCGTTTCTCAGGTAACCTCTTTTTTTTAGTGTGTTTTAATCTTGGATTTTATGTTCGTTATATGATCATGGTTGGTTTTGCAAGCATTTTCACTTAATAGTAATCACCTCTATGATAATTTTGAATTAGTGGTATGATCTTTCAAAGGGATGTTTGGATATGCCTTCTAAAGTGATTATGTACATTAGATAATCAGAATTAGGAACGGGTTGCAGGAGATAGTTTTTTTATGTGTTATGATGTTCGATGTTGTAAAATTCGCATAATCAGTAAAATTTGGTTATTTAAGAAATGAATACAAAGTTGGCTTAAAATAAGAAAGTGTGTAAAAGTCTCTCAAAGTTTTTTTTACTCTGCAATAATAAATTTTGTTGCCAATAGTATGAAACTGATTTTTCTTTACCACTAATTTGTCATATAAGTGAAAATATATTTAGATTATCGAAATGCTGATAATATACCCGCATTATCCAAATTTTCAGTTTAAAATGCAAATCCAAACACTCCCCTTGATGATAATGTCTCAAGATAGAAAACACACATCCTAGTAAGTAATAATTGGAATCTTTCTTATGTTTAATAGCGTGTCATCGGAAAGCCTTCTCTTCATTTTGCCCCAAGATGTTATGTCTAAATGTTTTAATTCTGGGGAGGTTGCTTGTTCAGGTGCTCGTGGCTGATTCTGATAGATTTAAACACCATTTAGCAGAACCATGGGCAAAATTAGTTCATTTGGTACAGCAGAAGGGTGAATACACGCATATAGTTACTGCTTCAAGCACTTTTGGGAAAAACATATTACCTCGTGCAGCCGCTCTTCTTGATGTTTCCCCGGTTACTGATGTTATTGAAATATCGGACCCTAAAACATTTGTGAGGTAGTTTCTGTATTCATATTTTTAGGCATTAATCATTTACATAAAATGACCAAAAGAGTGTTCGTGGGTCAACCTGAACACATGTAGAAGGTATAGGTGCGAGCCAAAATGGTAAATATTTTCTGTATCAGAAGAAGTAACAAACTAACAATAGAGGAACCTTGATATGCCTTTTGTATTCCCTAATTAGTAGCTTTTTTCTTACTTCATTTTCTTATGACAGGCCAATATATGCTGGCAACGCTCTATGTACTCTTCGCTACACTGGTTCTGATCCTTGCATGTTGACCATAAGGACTACCTCCTTTCCAGTGGCCCCGGCTTCACCTGATTCTAAAACTGGTGCTGCACCAATACAACAGGTTGATCTGTCAACGTTTGGAGAAGGTGAATTAGTTAACTTTATAGAACTGTAATATATGTTGCTCAGTTGATGCATGGGTTATTATTATTATGGAGGGACATGTAAAAGATGCGTGTTAGTTACTAGTTATTGCATTTTTACATATGTGGCCATTTTGACCCATTCACTTATGAATGGGTCAGATTTAGGTTTTTTTCTCTTTTACGGGTCAAATGGGTCAAAAGTCCCTAGAATGTATTTTGATGTATAGCACCTCCTAACTAAATATGTTAAAAAAGAAATTGTTTACCGAAAAAATATAATTTTTATTCATATTTGAGACGCTGATTGTTTATCGAAAAAAGCATAAATTTGGACTGAAAATGTGTTTGGGGTAACCCTGACCATACCAAAACTACGGTTTTGACTTTGACCCGTTACTTAACCCATCTTTCATCCTTCCCCACCAATTCTCCAACTTTTAACTGTTTATCGCTAAGACTATGATTTATATGTTTTGGTAGATGGGAAATCCAAATTTGTGAAGCAAACCTCTCAAGAATCAGAACGCCCAGATCTTGGAACCGCACGTGTTGTTGTCACAGGGGGGCGAGCTCTCAAAAGTGCTGAAAACTTTAAAATGATAGAAAAGCTTGCTGAAAAACTTGGTGCAGCAGGTTCTTATTCTTACTTCGTCCTGTATTTTATGATAGTTTCACTTTAGCTTCAAAAAGGTGTGCATAAAAATATTGGTAAATTTCACAATTTTTTAATGTGTCCCAACCTGGTAATTAATGTTTATTGAAATGTAAAAAAGTCATTACCCATTCGACAAAAACCTTTTATTTCCTAATTACCCAGTCGACAAAAAACCTTTTAAGACATAAAAAACACTGTACACAATATAAACAGCAAGCAGTTTAAGTTTGTATGGTAATTGTAAGTTTTAATCTTGTATAGCAACTTCTAATTTTCTCACATATGTTGTTGGTATAGTTGGTGCTACTCGAGCTGCTGTTGATGCTGGATATGTTCCGAATGAGCTCCAGGTACACATATAGAGGGTGGCATATCGACCACATTTACTTATAAATGTGTCAGTGTGGGTTATGTTTTTTCTCAAATGGGTCAAATTAGTCAAAAGTGCTAGTTAAAAAAGGCAACCGGGCAACTAGTCGAGATTGTTTAAAACTTTAAATGGGTCAAAAGCAGCCCAAAGTGTTTTTCAAATCCATAGAGTCTTGCTTTATTAAAAAAGTTAGAATCAGTGTTTAGTAATCTAGTTTTTGTAATCAAACTGGATACCCTATTATTTATAAGTATTTGACAAAAACTGTTTGGCACAACCTAATCTGCCCCGTGTTGGCATACCCATTTTGACCTGTAAACCTTAACCTGATGGGCCTAATCCTTCAATTTTGCCACTTATATTTGAACGATATATATATATATATTTTTTTTTTTAATTATTTTATTTATTTATTTATTTATTTTTTTTTTTCCGATTTTTTTTGCAAAACAACATATCTTATTTAATTGGTTATTTCATGTCATGGTGATCGATATGGTCTACATTTATGTCAGGTTGGTCAAACCGGCAAGATTGTTGCTCCAGAACTATATATGGCTTTTGGTGTTTCTGGTGCCATCCAACATATAGCTGGTATGAGAGACTCGAAAGTTATTGTTGCAGTAAACAAAGACGCCGATGCACCAATTTTTCAGGTCACTGCTGAACCCTTTTCGCCCCATTTGATGATTCTTTTCGTTCTTATGGTTTTGTTTAATCTTGTTTTAACAATCATGAATTTTAATTATTTTTTCATGAACTACAGGTTGCTGATTATGGACTCGTAGGTGATCTATTTGAGATTATACCCGAGTTATTAGAGAAGCTTCCCGAGAAAAAATGATTTTGCTCAACATTCTAACTCATCTTTATGATGTACCAAATACATTTAATTTAGAATGTGATGACAAAACCTATACATCCAATTCTCAAGTGATGAATGAATAAATCCGCAGTTTTTTTTGCCTCCAGTTGATTGCCATTTGCTATGATCAAATCCTACATAGGATGTGTTAGTTCTCATTTATTTTTTATTGTTATTTTGTTATTTTTTTTATTTGTAGCTCATTTTAGTTTATTAATTTGGTTTAAGCCGTTAAAAATGTAAGAAAGGCTAACAAATAACAATGCCCTTTGAGGCCCATGGTTGACAAGTGACAACCAAACCAACTCCAATGTAACCTAAAACATCTTATATGGCATTTTGGTTCTCAACTATATTTGAAAAGAATAAATAAATGCAAGTTGTTTTTAACTATAAATGCCAATCTTTTAGCAAAATGGTGGTTCACCGTAGCTATTCTTGTAGAAACTAACAAACTGAAATTGATAATCTTATAAAAAGAGTTTGTACAAAACATATAGACAAAAAAAACAAAGTAATGCCATAATCTTAGATGGGCTAAATAAGCCTACATATCGAGCCTTCTCAACTAACATCCCTCAGGGAGGGCAAAAGGGCGGGTTGGGCGGGGCGACCATCCCCATCCCAAAACCCAATTATCAGAGTTCTTTTCGAACCCGCCCCGATCTCCATCGCGATCCAATCGGGGCGCACCGTTGGGGCATGATGCTCCCCCAACCCGCCCCGTGCTAATCGAAGATCCTATCAGAATGTCCTCTTTAGGTGCAATTCTCGACCAAAGCCGCACCATTTTGTACATTTATTATTGTTTTTATACCGTTAGCAATACTTGAAAAATTAAAAACCTATTAACATTCAATTATAAACACGCCTTATTAAGTTTTTCAAATAGTATAATACATAAATAATGATAAATTACGCCGCCAAAAAGATTAAAAAAAAAAGAAAAAGAAAAAAACAATATTAGTGATATATTTTTTAATTTGGTCTAACAGAATACTATATAAGTATAATATATAGTATATGTGTATATATTATTCCGGCGAGGGCGGGGCGGGGACGTTATTACCCGCCCCCCGCCCCAAACCCGATTAAAATCCCCGTTTAAACCCTAGACCCCGCCCCATAACCCGATAAGTATGCACCGCCCCGCCCTAATTAGTTTGGGTTTTCGATTTTTCCGTTGGGTTCGGGTTTTTTTTTGCCATCCCTAATCCCCCCTTCAAACTCTCAAAATACTACAGCGATGAACATTGAGAGTTTGTCGGCCATAAAACAAAACGGGCCACAGTGAGGCTTGGTAAAGATATCTGCAATATGTAAAGCATATGAAACAAACAACAAAGAAATTGGTACCCGCTTGAAGATGGTGACGAGTGAAATGACAATCAATCTCTATATGTTTGGTCATTTCATGAAGAACCGTGTTGCGTGCAATCTGAATAACACTAGGATTGTCACAATATAATGGATTAGGGCTAGTAATATGAACACTCGTATCTACAAGTAACCAACGTAGCCAAACAATCTCGCGATTATGACACGATACTCAGCTTCAGTAGAAGATCTTGAAAGAACATCTTGTTTCTTACTCTTCCACGAGATAAGCGAATCTGCAAGAACTCGCAAGTAACATAATCACCAATCCAATCAGTATCACAAAGAACGCAAGTCTAAAAAGATGTGGAAGAAAACAAGAGTGTTTGAAACTGAGTACCTCAAAGAAACCGAAGAATGTGTAGAACAACAGCCCAATGAACTCTAGTAGGAGCAACAACAAACTAACTAACAATATGGACATCATAAGTAATATCTGGTCGATTCACTATAAGATAAACCAAACTCCCAACAATAGTGCGATATAAACTAGGATCATGTAAAGGATCACTATCTATAGGAGTATATTTTGCTTTAGCATCAAGAGGAATGTCGACAATCATATTATTTGTTATTCTGGTACGATCAAACAAATCAACAATATACTTGGACTGAGATAGAAGATGACCTTTTAGTGATGAAGCAACTCAATACCAAGAAAATAACGTAGTAAACCTACCCCTTTCATTGCAAACCGATGAGACAACTCTACCTTCAAAAAATAAATTCTATCACAATCATCTCCAGTAATAATCATATCATCAACATACACGGATGACAAACTACGTCCAACACTTGAACTTTTAACAAATAATGCGGAATCATGATAGGTAGAGACAAATCCAAAAGAAGTAAGCGTGGAAAACTTCTCATACCAAGCACATGTCACCTTTTTGAGACCATAAAGAGCTTTTCAGAGCTTACGAACTTCAACTGATGAGGAACTCCAAGAGGTGGTGCCATATAAACTTCTTCATTTAGGTCATTGTTCAAGAAGGCATTCTTGACATCCATTTAAGATATTTTCAATTGACAACTAGAAGTCACTGCAATCAAAGTTCGAACATTTGTTATTTTGCAACAGGAGTAAATGTTTCTTTATAATTCATGCCATACTCTTGAGAGTAACCTTTAGCAACAAGTCAAGTCTTATATCTTTCAATGGATCCATCAGATTTGGTTTTAATCTTGTAGACCCAACGAGATCCAATAACATGCTTGCCTACCGGCAAGGCGGCAAAGGTATAGTACCAAGTCCCACTAGTGATTCTAATGTAATGCAATAAGTTCCTCAGTCATAGCACCCTGCCAAAGTGGATCGCAAACTACTTCCGTACATGACACATCTCATGAAGATTGTGTTCAAAAGCAATAAAGGAAGCAAACGAACTAGAATAACAAGAATAACAAAATCATATTTTCTAGTGGACTTATGAATACGTGTGGATCGACATTAGGAGGAGGAATCACTGCAACTTCAGGCGATGATTGGGTAGTCTTTATAGGGGGTTGTTAACGGTCGATGTAGCCTCGAGAATTGTAATTGGTGGTGTTTGGTGGTGATTTGTGGATTTGTTGTTGGTGGTGTTTAAGTGGTTTCTGAGGTTGTTTATGTTATTATGGGAGACACAACAGGTGAAGGTTCTTGGGTGACAATATCAAAGGGATCTATTTTTATAAGTTAAGATCATGTCAAATTATGTGAACTAGCTGGGATAGAATAGTATGGAATGTGTTCTAAAAACTCAACATGCATGGCGAGAGGTATACAAATTTTAACATCATAACAACAATATCCCTTTTGACTAACACCATAACCAAGAAGACACATATGGCTCACTTAGGAGACAATTTGGTACGTTTAACATGTGGTGGAAGAACAAAACATGCACAACCAAAGACACGCAAATAGGAGTAATTAGGAACATGACTATGCAAATGTTCAAAAGGTGATAGACTAAGATTATTTGCAATTGAGGTCATATTTATGATACTTGCTGCTGTTAGAACAGCTTCCCTCAATAGACACTAGAAACTTTGGCAGACAACACAATCGATCTTGTAGTCTCAACAAAATGGCGATGCTTCCTTTCAGCAACACCGTTATATTGAGGAGTTGTTGAGCAAGATGTTTGATACATTGTCCTATCTTAAGCAAGCAAAGAGGTAAATTCCTTACAAGTATATTCACCTCCCAAATCATATCGAAAACATTTTATGACACTTGAGTATTGAGTTAAACAAGACCTCTAAATTCTTTTAAAATGCTAAGATAATCAGAGCGACGTTTCATAAGGTTAAAGCCAAGTATACCGAGTATAATCATCAATAAACAAAACATACCGGGCCTTGCATGTCAACTAACAGTTCTCAACATAAGATTAATCGCCGATCCACGCACATGGTACAAGATCAACTTTTCACATGTTACAAACTTACAACTACACAAGAATTTTCTGTTGTGTGGCGCGAAATATACATTCACTTCCCATAAATATATATAGTGCAGCTGGTTTGACAATTAACCAATTGGTGTAATGTTCAATTAAGAAAAAGGCTACTTGAGCTTGCCTTGTCTACCTAATTTCATGTGCCATCTATTCTATTGCATGTCTACCTAATTGAAGCATCTTAAGCCCAACTTTTGGCTAGCAAAAGCTGTAAATCCATTCATTTTATTTATAGTGTTCCTATTTTTATATTTTGGAGTTACATAAAGATGTAACTATAGGACAAAAACATAAAATGGTGTTCAAACAGATTAGATGTTTTAGAAAGGCTTGAGATACTTTAGATAAATATGTGGTGAACTTTATGCATTTCTTTGGTTATATTGCATCATCTTTCAGATGTTCTTTTGTGGTAGTCGCGTCGATCAACCCACTTATATCCTCCTCCCACTTATATCGGTGCTTCGTGGTTAAGGTTGTTTTGTTTCTTTTCCTTTGTATGTTTTTGTCCCAAGCTAGATTCAGTTTGTGTGCAGTTGATTATACCTTAGGCAGAAAACAACCATAAAAAAGCAAAAAATTATCATACATATATTTTTTTGTTCATTTTTAATACAACAGACCTCAATCTTTTAAATGATGAAATGATTAGTAATATGTTATAACCTGAATTGAAAATAATCATCTGAAATAAACGTAAGTATGTTGCAGTCCTAAATACATTGCGATACGTTGTTTGAAATATAATGTGACTAAAACTATGTTACTTATACCCGAGACTACTCCGTATCAACATGCATTTGGTGTATTTAAGGTGGCGTACCAATCAAAAGATCGTCGTTTCAAATTGGAATCCTTCACACTCCTAAGTATTTGTGGCAAAAAAAACAAAACATGCATTTAACTTGTTGTGAATGTGGTGGAGGATGGGATGTCAGTTTCATATTCAATGTTGTACCAAGTATGAGTATCTACATATATTATATTACAGGTGATTTCAGGTTTTCCATTTCTTTCATGTCCTTAAGAATGACTACTTGCAGGGGTGCTTTAATTTCTACTGATTGTGTCCAGGGTTTTTTAAGTATGTTGACTGTATTTCTTTTATATAAATGGTTATTGGTTACTAACTATATTTTTTTAATGAAAATATCAAGATTAACATTATACAGTATTAGGAAAAGCTAGCTGGTCATTAGGTTGATAATTAATGCGCAACGCGTCCAAATATCCTCAAATGAATGCTAGCTAGCTAGAACAATGAAGTAACTAGATGAATTCATACAAGATATGAAAAGAGCGCAACGAGATGTTTTCCAACTAGGTTTTTTTATTTTCATCCATAGTTTACAGTGAAACACATTGCAGCATTAAATGAAACTAAAAGCCAATCAACACTTGTTATGCAAATGTGCATCATGTTCTAGAGTGGCTTATGACTAAATCCTTCTGAAGCTAAATAAATTACAGGGATAGAACTTTTGGATCCTTTTAGAAAATTTAATCCACCTTGGTGATGTCTCAAAGGGTTGTGCATCAAAGAAACATGTCCTGTAATTCAAGAAAGATAATTGACCAATGAAGACAAAGGTACTAAACAAAGCCCTCTTTTCTTCAACTCCATATTTGCATTATCCCTTATCTTGTTTATCTCATCACAAGTGTCCACCTTTTCCTACAAAATCGTAAATATAAGAACAACTTATTAAGACACTGAATCATTATATTTGTTATTATCGTTTACAGATTGACTATCCGTTGTGTAAATAAAAAAAATAAAACAACTACTCGTCTATTTGTAAGAATATATGAATGACCTTAAACAAAAAGTTTCAAATATAAAAGTATTGTGTTAACAAACCTCTGAGACGTGTAGAGTTTTTGTGTTCTTGAATGTCACTCGATCAAAATACGTGACCTGCTTAAAACAAGATGAAGATGGAATCAACAAACATGTCTCAATAAACTTCCTAAACAACAAAAAATCAAAAACTCTAATGAGCTTCGTTAAAACGCTACTATAAATGCTGCCAACAAAATGAATGAAATATGTTGCTGAATACATTACTACAAGTAGCAGTGGACTCAACTCCTTAAAGAATGGGACATAATATGAAAAACACGACAAATGCATGAAAGCTTACCTTTGGACTGCTTAAAGGAGAACTAGCAGTGTCTTCTAAAGAATCATCGACCATCACTTGCATGGTTTTCCTCTTCTTGGACCTGAGTTTCTCAGCTTGATCATCTTCAATGCATGCTGATTTCTTGACAATAACCGAAGAAGCAGCATCAGAAACAAAAGAATTTAAATTTTCATTACAGCTCATTATCATTTCTTGATCATTTTGCCATAATAACTCTTCAAAGTAAAAGGTCCAACTGCTTTCTTCAGGCTCTTCCTCTTTGTTCAAGGGTGAATTTTGAAAGTTGTTCATTGGTGAATCTTGAAAGCTGTTCATGTTTTCTAGACTTTCAAAAATATTGTTGGTCAGTTTTTAAAGCCCTTATGGGGTTGAATACTTGTATATATAGCCAAAGTGTCAAGGATATATAAAGAAAAGTAAACTCAAGATGAATTATTTAGAATCTTGATTGTGGGCCTTAGAGAGTTGGGGTCATCATGGAGGAAGAGTATTGACCTTTATTACTTGTGACTCTAAAAATTGATTATTATATATGAATATATTATATATCAAATTGTTTGCGTTTCACTAATGATTAGAATTAGTCATGTCGATCTATTTTTATAATCAATGTACGGATCAACAGTTTAATAACATTAGAGTACGACAATTCTATTCTTATAAAATCTAAGTATGGATTACAAGTGGAAAATTAGGAGTTCATTCTATTTTGCTTGTGATAAAAATGGTTCAGTTATGTTTATAACAGATTGAGAGGATCTTGATTCAAAACCATTATATTATTAGGCAACAAGTAATTAGTGTTTGGTTTTATGGCATCTTCACAAAACTTTGCTCTTGATGCTGTTGCTACTAGAACATATATGATACAATGTATTATTTGGCATGTCTTCATCTTCATCAGTAATCTTCTCTCCACATATTTTTTTTTTATTGAGATGTAATATTATACATTGTGAAATTGTACTTGCTAAAACTTTAAAATTTTGTAATAACCTCATGTGCAGCTAATTGATATATTAGACTAAGCTTTCAGAACACTTGCTTATTTTTTATGATTAAGGTTTTATTTATTTTCAAGGATTTGGCATAATTCTAATGGATCTTTGTTAGCAAAGTGTCACCCTTCAGTTTGATTATTATAAATAAATCACATTTCAAACCTATTTGTTATTTATGAATGGATTGAACGAGTCACTCTAAAAAAACGATTTTATATCAATGCACGGATTACAATTGGAGAAATTTAGAGTACGAAAATTTCATATTTTAGTAACCAATGTACGGATTACATGTGGAAAATTTAGACTTCGTACGGGCTTGCTAACGTGTTAAGCAAATAACTTTACATATAATTGAATTTGAATGGTCGAGACCCTCGTAGAAAAATGTATCTTAATTCTTAATTATTTTTGGATTACATAACTACTACGAGTAATATGTTAAATATGATCAAAAGAAACGAATGTGAGGTATATATGTTAATCAAGTTTGGAATTGAAGTAAGTTAAACGTGTCACACGCATTTGATGACTTTATATTAAAAGCTTGTTACCTTTCCAAACTTGCAATACCCACAATCAAGTTCTTTAACAAACCCTAACGTCAACAAGTGACATCAACAACCGAATCAAACCCCTATTGCGCTAGCAGGAACATCACCAACACCTCTTGCCACTACCGTTCTTTACTAGCACGTACTTGTCTTTGTTTTGACAAAAAGATCCCTGCTACTCTTCTCACCCCTTATTACACTTAGACCAACAAGGCGGTGGAGGGGAAAACGCGTCTTGCGCATGCTTATTACAGTTGGTCTTACACTTAAAAATCTTACAACCTTATGTGCATTCAGCTATACTAAATCACATATATCAACCTTTATTTATCTATAAGGTTTTGGCATAATTCTAACGGGTATCTTTTTAGCTATTACAACGGACCTTTCACTTTCAAAGTGTTGACATTTGTTGTTTGTGACTATTCAGTTTGATTATTTTATAAATGTCATATTTCAAACCTATTTGTTTTTCATTAAAGATTTGAATAATTCACTTTTATATCCATAAAAAGCAATGTACGGGTAACATTTAGAAAAGTTCATGATACGAAAGTTTCATATTATAGAAACTTATGTACGGATTGACGGATTGTATGTGAAAAACTTTAGAGTTCGTACGGGGCCATTTTATGATGTGTCAACCAGATAACTTAAATCAAATTAAGTTGAATGGTTCCATTTTATGATGTGTGATGGAAACGCATATATTTAGAAAACTACTCTATTAATTTAAGTGTAATTTTTAACTTTAATATATGATGTTTCATGCATATCCGCTTCTATTTTAGGAAAACTTTATAATTTTGCTATTTGCACCCCTCGTAAACAGTGACGGAGCCAGGAACAAATATGACTGGGTGCACAAATTTTTTTGAACCATAATATAATAGACTTAAAAAGTGGAATAAAATGAAGATTTCATAAAAACGATAAATAAATGAACATATTACCTTCTAATTAGTGATTCTACGATCTCCCATAGCAAAAAAACGCTTACGTACACCCTCATTTTTAACATTAATAAGTTCTTCTTTCTCTATGGCACAAGTTAAAGCGTCGTTAAAATAATCATCGTCCATCCGATTACGCAAATCAGTTTTAATGAGCTTCATTTTATAAAAACATCTTTCAACCGTAGCAGTAGCAACAGGCAAGACTAAAGCCAACTTCAACAACCGATAAACCAAAGGATAAGATGTATGCTTTTTCTTATCCACCATCTTCTCAGCAAGTTTGGCAATACTCTCCAAGTTAGCGAAATCTTTATCGTTACGCATGATCTGATAATAGACTCCAAGTTCTGTAGGAAGACTTAACCTTTCCATATAAGTAAAATCACGCGGATACATCTCACAAAGTTTCACTAACTTTGATATACTAAATTATGAAAATGAATCATGCGGGCTCAACGCCGCCATATAATCAAGTAAATCGGTGCTTCCCTCACTAAAACGATCTCCAAACTCTTGAATTTGCATATCCATAATAGTGTTGAATATATCGACCTCGAAATGATGTTGATTTGTAATTCTATCCTTTCGGCCTCTTGAATGAAAGTCAACCATATTTACCATCTCAATATCATGTTTACCACAAAATGAAGTTACATTCTTCAAAAGTGAAGGAAAACCCGTTGCCCTATACTCTTGCAATGCTCTTTTGGTTCCTTTTACCAATGAAACAGCCTCTAAGATCGTTTGATCGCTCTTCTGAAGATGTTGTGACAATGTATTAGTAAGCCCCATTATATGCAACAACAAGTACAATAAAAACACAAAATCAAGTGTTTAGAAATACTTTATAAGACCAGAAGCTGTTCCACGGTTAGAGATAATATCACCCTCTTCCTCAACATAGTGAAGAACCTTAAGAACCTCCGGAAACATTTGTATCATCTTTGCGCTTTTGTGTTTTAATTTATTAAATTTGTTTTATCTTTGGGCTTTTGTCATATTGGGGCTTTTACAAAATTCTATATATATATATTTTTTTATTTGTAATTAAACCAACTAAATAATACTACTAGAAACACATTTTAATGCACCGGGTGCATTTAAGATACATTTTTAAAAAATCGATAATTTTTTCAAAAATTAACACTATATCGAAAAATTTCATGGGGTGCACGTGCACCCGCGGGCACCCCCCTAGCTCCGTCCCTGCTCGTAAATTAATACCTTTAAATAATTCAAGATTGCTATGATGTGAATTTGTTGTTAGGAAAAGTATGTTAATCATGTTTTAGCAGAATTCTCTTATATTTGTGAATTGAAGAAAATTTTGCTCAAGCTGAACAATAGAGTTTTCAACCAGGGACGGAGTCAGGAACAAGTATGACTGGGTGCACAAATATTTTTGAACCATAATATAATAGAGTTAAAAAGTGGATTAAAACGAAGATTTCGTAAAAACGATAAATAAATGAACATATTACCTTCTAATTAGTGATTCTATGATCTCCCATAGCAAAAAAAACGCTTACGTACACCCTCATTTTTAACATTAATAAGTTCTTCTTTATCTATGGCACAAGTTAAAGCGCCGTTAAAATAATCATCACCCATTGGATTACGCAAATCAGTTTTAATGAGCTTCATTTTAGAAAAACATCTTCCAACCGTAGCAGTAGCAACAGGTAGACTAAATCCAACTTCAACAACCGATAAACCAAAGGATAAGATGTATGCTTTTTCTTATCCACCATCTTCTCAGCAAGTTTGGCAATGCTATCCAAGTTAGCGAAATCTTTATCGTTACGCATGATCTGATAATAGACTCCAAGTTCTGTAGGAAGACTTAACCTTTCCATATAAGTAAAATCACGCGGATACATCTCACTAAGTTTCACTAACTTTGATATACTAAATTCTGAAAATGAATCATGCGGGCTCAACGCCGCCATATAATCAAGTAAATCGGTGCTTCCCTCACTAAAATGATCCCCAAACTCTTGAATTTGCATATCCATAACAGTGTTGAATATATCAACCTCGAAATGATGTTGATTTGTAATTCTATCCTTTAGGCCTCTTGAATGAAAGTAAACCATATTTACCATCTCAATATCATGTTTACCACAAAATGAAGTTACATTCTTCAAAAGTGAAGCAAAACCCGTTGCCCTATACTTTTGCAATGCTCTTTTGGTTCCTTTTACCAATGAAACGGCCTCTAAGATCGTTTGATCGCTCTTCGGAAGATGTCGTGACAATGTATTAATAAGCCCCATTATATGCAACAACAAGTACAATAAAAACACAAAATCAAGTGTTTTGAAATACTTTATAAGGCCAGAAGCTGTTCCACGGTTAGAGATAGTATCACCCTCTTCCTCAACATAGTGAAGAACCTTAAGAACCTCCGGAAACATTTGTATCAAACTAGTGATAGTTCTATGATGAGAACCCCATCTTGCATCTCCAGCTCGTGCAATGGTAACTTATTGGTTTTTCCCTCTCCCTGTTTCAATTTCACCTTTCTCTATTTCTTTTACTATTCTTTCTTTGTGACTTTCTCGCAGCATATCTTTTCGTTTACAAGAGCCACAAACAACATTTGTCACCGTGGATAGAACATCAAAGAAGTCTCTAACACTCTTGTGGGCTTTTGTCATATTGGGGCTTTTACAAAATTCTATATTTATTTTTATATTTGTAATTAAACCAACTAAATAATACTAGAAAACACATTTTGATGCACCGGGTGCATTTAAGATACACTTTTTAAAAATCGATAATTTTTTCAAAAATTAACACTATATCGAAAAATTCCATGGGGTGCACGTGCACCCCGTTAGCTCCGTCCCTGTTTTCAACTCAAGCTGATAAACTGAAGTGCATTTCAAGATATTCGTATGCAAGGTGTATTAGAAGACTCCATATAGATATTCTTATACACATTTCTTTTGTGTTTATCTTTGAGACTCCATATAAAGAGATCTCATGAGATAGCTAAATGTGTGTAGATTTCATGCTTAGTGTTATATGATTGATAAGTTTGATTAATAGCTTAGGTTTATGTACTTTATTGAGTGATATAATACATTTATGCTAAGCAAAATCTTATCATTGTGTTCATTCATTCGTCTTGCTTTTATCATATAATTTTCTTAATGTAGAAAAACACAGTTAAATACACACAAACTTTCTTTCTATTGAATCTTACTTAATTCAACAAATCACATGTAACTCTTTTATTTAATTGATAAAAGTTTTATTACACAATCAATACTGAAAGCTTTTTTTAACAGAAAAATCAACAAATCTTGAGAGAGATATTAATATTTGTGTGTAAAAATCGAGAGAGAAGAGAGTTTTTTTTATCTTGAATAATAAATCAGCATTTGTCTTTTTTGTTTCCCCTTATATTGCTCCAAACCCCAAGTCTTGAGATATTGCAAGTCCCCGTCCTTCCGTGCTTTTTCTTTTTACTTTTATAGGCAAGTGTTTGAAACTTTGTCAACATTGACCCAAACTACAAAACAATGTAATAGCAATATTAGTCCTTATAGAATAATTTTTTTCAAAAACGAATTATAATTTTAACATCCCCTTTTCATATGATTATGGAAAACATCAATCAAAGATAACTTAGAACTTAAAAATATGTGTTGCAGTGTATCCAGCCCTTTGGTAAAGATGTTTGTAATTTGATTTGCTGATGCTACCCTTTTTGTTTCTAGAACACCAGCCAATATTTTTTCTCTTACAAAGTGAAAATAAAAAAATGTTTTGTTCTTTCATGAAAGACTGTATTTGTAGTAATTTTAATTACAGAATTGCTATCACAGATAATGATATTAGCCATAAGTTTTCACATTGCAAATCTTTTAAGATTTTTAAAATCTAAATGACTTCACTTGTTACATAAGCTAAAGCCCTATACCTAGCTTATGTGAATGATTTTGAGAGAGTATTTTATTTTTTACTTTCCAGGATACCAAGGATCCACACAAAAAAACACCAACAAGTTATTGATTTTCTTGTAACTTTACACAATTTTTTGGGTAAAAGGTTGTAATGCACGGTGAATAGATTACTCAAAAAAATGTTTAAGTACATAAAATGTTGGTGAAATCTCACATCTCAGCCCGTTACATAGGAGGTAAACTGAACATAACAAAGCAAACATACTTCTACAAATGAGGAATAACCACTAATAGATTACATTGACTCAATATGACACCAAATATAACCTACTATTTTCTTTGACCATGAAGCTTGATGTCCAAAGCGTCACAAAAAAAACTTTTGTTCTTCGAATAGACCATGTGTATTGTACTCATCATCATATGCATCATGCTCATTATCATCCATAATTTCATTCCACTATTCATACAAGCTCTTGTTCCCAATACAACTTCCACCTTTCGAATTTTTTGAAGCCATGAAGTCAGCAGTATCATCAAACACGTCTTCCACATCATTATCACTTTCTTCAACAGAAAATGCAACTGACTTACCACCCTTGCCATCATTACTGACATACAGAGTTTCCACATTCTAGAAAACATTGTCCACTTAATTCAAAACAGCAAATGAGTTATGAAGAGCTACAAGGTTAACATCATCAGAAATCATAGGGCCCGTCTTGTTCTCATTTGATGTCATCTTATTGTTGTTTCAGGTCGAGGCTCCATGATCCCTAGAATCCACATTCTTACCACTACTATTAGATGTACTAGAAACATTATCATGCTTCTTTAAAGTTCTAGCACCACTAAGAGTAGAGACATGCCGACATATCAATGTACTATTCAGTTTAAATTTCATAGTTTTGTCATTATTCTTCCTGTTCGTATGACGATTTTTCACAACCTTAAAAACCATTACTTGGGGTATCAACATTCTTCTTAGGAGGTTCTTTAGTCATATTAGGACAGTTTTCAATCGAATGGCCAAAATTTTTGCATTTAGAGCAATGTGTCGAATTTCATTCATACTCAAACGTGAACCTCACACAAGTGTGTCCTGCATATTCAATGTTCGAAACAGCAATGACCATAGATTCTTTCATTTCTTTATCTGCATGTAACTCAATCATGGCTCTTTCATAACTACCTCTACCCCAAGGCTCAATACACATAGTAGAAGTATAAGAATCAAGCATTAGAGGTGTACCAATCTTAGTAGCAATCGCACTCCATCCATCCGCAATAAAGGCCCCCACTGGAACGTCATGTATCTTAACCCAAACAGGAACTTTGGTTAAGTTTTCTTTCATAAGGTTATTTGAAAGCGTCCATTTATTCAGCATAATAGGAACAATGCATATCATCCATGGGCCATTTTTGAGGACATCATCAACACCCTTTCCTGGCGCAAATTTGAAGAAAAAGAACTGTTGGAATCACTCCTAAACAGTATTTCAAGTATTTATATTTCATATGTAATAGGTAGCTTTATTATGGCCTTTATGTTTGTTTAAGGTCCAGCTTATGTAGAAGGCCCATAAGCTGAGGCCCAAGCCCAATAAGGAATAGGGAAGGAGAGGGAGTGTTGCCCTAGCTCCTTGCCTATATAAACTCTTGTAAACCCTCATTTGAGGGTTGGTTGTTCATTTTATTCATTCACTCATTCTCTTTCTCTTAACCGTGGTTATTCATACGTGAGTGTGTGTGTGTTTCATGTTCAATCCGCCTCTTCTCCTCTCTATCTCTTTCATATGAGCTTGTGTTGTAAAACTAGTGACCTAACAGTGGTATCAATCGCCAAATAGTTGGGTGTACTCGTTTGTTTTTGAAGTTTTGGTTTGGGTTTACGCGTAAAGATAACACAATCTTTGGTTCGCTTAAAAACTAATTTTTTACACTTTTGAATCCAAGATTCTTGTACTTTCAACGTTATTAGGTGTTAAACTATTGGTTTTTGGAAAAAAGTTTGGAACTTTACGTGTTTTTCCTTGTTTTTAAGCTTGTTTTTGTACGCAAGTGTTATCCTACGCGTAACTGTTTTAAGTGCTTTGGATCATCAAGTTTCACACTTTTGTGTTATTTTGGTGTTATTGAAGCTATTTCAACACACAAAAACTGGTTTAGAAACACATTTGGATAGAATCAAAGTTACGAGTAATCTTACGCGTAACAAAACCCTAAAATTACGCGTAAGACTTTCCTTGGTTTGATCTTCAATTTTCTGGTTTATTCCGTGTTTTCTTACTTGGATAAGTCTGAAAATACGTCGACTTTGGATATCTTTTGCACTGTGAAGTGTAAAAGATCACTTGGGATAAAACCCTAATCTTACGCTTAAGCATAAGCTTACGCGTAGAAAATATTACGCTTAAGATTCATCTTACGCGTAGACTTAGTCCTACGCATAAGGTAATCCTACGCCTAACTTTCTACGCCTAACTTACTGTTTACGCATAACATTAGTCTTTTTTCCTGCTTACGCGTAAGCTAAATCCTACGCGTAACTATTCTTGTTACGCGTAACTTTTGGTGTTTTTACGCATAAGTGCTACTTGGTTCTTGTCATTTCTACGCCTAAGGATACTTCATCAACAAAGGTTCATTCGACTACAAAGATCCATTCTTACTACACAAGTTTATCATCATGTCTCAACCACCATACTTTAACTATTTCCCTCACACTTATAATCAACAACAACAACAATTAACTCCACAACATCAACAATGGAATCAACAACAAGCCATTTATCAACAACAATTTAATCAGCAACATACTCCACAACTTGGTGCAATTCCACAACCACAAATGGTTCAACCACAACCAAGCATTCAAGTTCAACCCTACACAACTGATTTCAATCAACATCCATCACGGACCACTATGAAGGAACCCACTTGGTTTGCTAAGATGTGTGAAGCTTTAAGCAGCCAACAATCAATTCATGAAGCTGGATCACTTGATAGACCTCCAATGCTCACTCCAGGAAACTACGATCAATGGGTGATAAGGTTCTTTAGGTTCTGTGATCTGAAGAAGCCACATGGAAAGTTCTTAAAGAAGGTTATCTTAGAAGGTCCATTTGAGATGCCTACTGTCACTATACCCGGAGATCCAACTGCTGTTCCACCAAGAGATGAACAAATCAACATTGCTACTGTTGCAGATCTAAATGCTACAGAACTTCTACACTATGAAGCTGATGAACTTGCAATGGAATACATCCTCTTAGGATTACCAAACCCAATTCTTCGTAGTGTTGATGCTCAAAAGACTGCACAAAAAATGTGGGATCATATTCGTCTTCTTATGGAAGGATCTGTACTCAATCAGGAGGATTTGGAATCCAAAATTTACTTGGATTATGAATACTTCATGATTGAACCTGGAGAGACACTAGAGTCCTATCATCATCGTTTTTCAGATATCATCAATGATTTGGATAAACACAACATCATTATGCCAAGAATTGCAGTGAATACTAAGTTCCTGAGTAGTCTTGGTCCAGAATGGGAGAAGTATGTCATTTTTCTCCGTCAAGCGAAGAATATGCATCATTCTACCTATGGATTGTTGTACGATTACTTGAAGCCTCATGAAAAGGAAGTTGATCGGGAAAGGATTTTCCGTGCTCAAATTGCTAAACAGTCACAACCGGATAATCAACAACTTGCCTTATATGCTCAACAGAATTATCCCTCTCAACCAGCAACTCAACCAACTGCTTCAAACGCACCTTCACAGCAACAACCTCAACCTCAACAAAATCAATTGGTTCCATACAGCAACAATGCTCAAGCATATGTCAGTGAAGCTACTGAGGAAATCGATCCGTTCGAAGCATTGCAACAAGGATTTGTGATGATTGCTAATGCTTTTGGCCGTTACACCAACAAATCCAACAATCGTATTCGTTCCTCATCTAACACACGGACTCAAGCTGTTGTGAACAATGGACGTGTTGAAGTTCAGAATCGTGATTATGGTCGTCAGATGGGCGGTGGTCAAGGGTTTAATGCTGTGGGTAGGAATAATAACAGAGCTCAAGTGGTGGAACAAGGAAATGCTCAGAATCGGTTAAATGGTCTTAGATGCTACAACTGCAATGAGAAGGGACACCTGGCTAATGCATGCCCAAAGCCAAGGACTAGGGGCAGTGCTTACTTCAAAGAGGCTTTACTTCTGGCTCTTAAGGATGAAGCTGGTGGATCTCTCACAGACAAAGAACAGAGCTTTATGGCAGATGCAGACTCAGATGATGATATGGAGGACTTGCAGGCTAATGCAGCTGTTATGTTGATGGCTAATATGCATGAGCTGCACATGAGTGATACAGGCCCAGTGTATGACACTGATGGCTTGTCTCAGGTACCCGAACAAACCATCATCATATCTGAACTAATATCTCCGCCAATATCTGAATCCGGCACGGATCAGACTGTTCAAAATGAGTCTTCTACATCTTCTTCTGATGATTTTCAAGTTAACCCTGTAGTTACATTTGACGATCAAGATGACCTTATGGTCCCCTTTGATAATCAAATTGACTCCGTGGTCGTACTTGAGGATATAACGAATGATCATGTTGAGACTCACGTTGAACAAGATGATCTGTTGCCTCATCCAGATTTTGCTCGGTTAATTCAAGACCATAAAATCAAAATGGAGGAATGTTATGCATTAAATCAGTCCTTAAAAAGTAAAAATGCACTGTTAACCAAGGATTTTGAATGTTTACAAATGCAACTCAACTTTTTCAAAACTCAAGAAAACCGTGAAAAAGGTTTTGAAGCCGCTTTTGCAAAATCTCATCAAAACGAAAAATATTTAGAGAGACAGATGCGTGATCTAGCCGCCTCGAAGAATGCTTTGGTGTCCGAATTAGAACAACTGAAACATGAACATAAAAAGCAAATTAATGCTCTCACCTTGGAAAACCAAAATGCTAAGGCTGAGTTGTTAAATTGTCAAAAACAGTTCTCCGCATACAAAAAGCATTCAACGAATCGGGTAGATGACCTTCTTGCAGAAATTCTCGGTTTGCAAAACAAACTTAAAGAGTTTAAAACTGTTGTTTACAAACATGGTGAATCAGTAACAGCTATTGAAAAGTTTACCTTAAAACCTAATCCAAATGGATATGGAAAAAATCTAGCTGATTACAAACCAAAGCTTTCACTAAAAACATTCAAACCAACTCCTGAAGTTTCCAGTGCAAAATACAAAATTGATAATACTGTCATGAGTGTTGTTGAATATCATCGTCAAGAGGAATTAGATGCAGAAGACGAGAGTCGATCAAAATTAAAAAATGTTGTTTACAACAAACCTTTTAATTATAAAAACGCGGTCACTTTTGTCACACCAACGGATTCTTCTAACACACCAAGGGTTATCATCAAAACACCTGAGTCTTCTATTGTTAATCCCAAAACAGTCTTTGCACAAACTTATGGTCCTTTACCTTCCATTAGCGAAGTAAACTCACAACCTGAAAATCGAAAAATTCTTCGATATTTTGACATTTTCATGGCTGACCTCAAAATTTTACAACATGAGATAGAATATCGATCTGAAATCAAAGTTGAACATTTTCAATCGCCTCTGGCGCGAGAACAAAGAGACATTTTTCAGAAAAATCTTTTACCTAATGTTAAAAACTTGAAAAGTTGTGCAATTGCCTGGGAAAAGGATTTTCATAAGGAACTTGGGGTAATGAAAAACGTTTTCGAGAAAACAGAAACATCTATTACTAACACAAAACGGAAAAAGAAACTGTTGAGAAAAGATGTTGATCGACTCTTGGAAGATGTTATCTGTGCTGATATCCATAATGTTGTGCTATTCTATTCGTTGCCATATGCATCTGATCATATCTCTGCTGATATTGTTGACACTGTTGTTACTGTTGAGAACACCGATAATGTGCTTCAGATCGAGTCTTTAAAAGCAGAAAATAAACGATTACACACGGAAATTCACAATGCAAAACGTCGTCTTCAATGGTGTGAAAAAGATATTCACAACCATAAACTTAGTTTTCAAAACAAAATCGCTCAATTGAGTGCAAAATCTTCTGATCCTAAAATTGATCAACTGGATGATCAAAACGTGTCTTTGAAAAGTCAAATCTCAAAATATGAACAAGAACTTTTAAAAGTTAAACAGGAATATGGTGTCATATTTGATTTACTCAAAAAGACTCGAGATGATGCATCTAATGAACTTGATCACTATCTTGCTCACACTAGAGATGTCATGAATTTTGCTGGTAATATTCGTTCTGAAAATCAAGATCTGATTCACACCATCTCTAAGTTACGGGAAATATTAGGAAAGTATGAACAACTTCCGCCTACTGTGATTAAGAGATTAGCACCAGTCACACTCAGTAATCGTAACCCTAGAATTCCCACTGCCAAATCACAAGTTGCTAATGTGTTTCCCTCTACTGAAACAGGAATAGTTGCATCTTTTCCAAACGTCCGCACTTCACAGCCTAGGAGCACTCAAACGAAGAATAGGAAGTTGCGACCTAAGAAAAGATCAATAAGGAATGCTAAAGTAGAAGAACACCCTAGGAATCTGAATAAAACTCAAGTTACTTCCACTATAGATGTTGCGTCTGGCAAATGTAATAGAAATAGTGATGTAACGAATGCTAAACCGTTGAGTACCTTTGATATTCAGTCTGATGCACCTTGTGATATATGTCAAAAGAGTCTGAATTCTGATTGTCATGACAAATGTGTTGCTAAAGCCATAATCTCTAAATTACGGAATCCTAAGAATCGGAATACCTCTAGGCCCACTAATCATTCTAAGTCTGTGCTTGGTAAACCACCTTCTTTAGATTCTAAGGCAACCATTGCTATCACAGTAGCTCCCGCTTCACCTCCTAAGAATGTAGTACCACCTAGTGCTTTCACTAAGACTAAAGCAAAGAGTAGTTATAGATGGCAGAAATGGATATATAACACACTAGGATTTAAATGGATGCCTAAAATTATAAATGTGTGTATGTCTAACATATCTGCTTCGGAACCCTCTCACATTTTGGGTTCCACATCTACTTCTATTCCATCTGTGTCGTCTGTGTGTAATGCAGGTGATACAGATCATTCTCTGGATTGTTGATAGCGGATGTTCCCGACACATGACAGGCAATCTCAAACTGTTATCAAACTTTATTGCAAAGTTCATTGGCACTGTCAGATTCGGGAACGATCACTTCGCAGCCATCATGGGCTACGGAGATTATGTTAATGGGAACATCGAAATCAGCAGGGTTTACTATGTGGAAGGCCTCGGTCACAATCTGTTTTCAGTAGGTCAATTTTGTGATGGAGATTTGGAGGTTGCTTTCAGGGAAAAAACTTGTTTCATTCGTGATCTACAAGGAAACGACCTTATGTCTGGCTCGCGTAATTCTAGTCTCTACACTATCTCTATGCAAGACATGGTTGCTTCATCTCCCATCTGCTTACTTTCTAAGGCAACATCAACAAAATCTTGGCTATGGCACTGTCGTCTCTCACATCTAAACTTTCAAACCATCACCAACCTTGCTCGACACAAACTAGTTGAAGGACTCCCACGATTCCGGTATTCAAAAGATCACCTTTGCTCAGCATGTGAACAAGGGAAAAGCACTCGTGCTCATTTTCCTTCAAAGGTGGAACACAGCTCTCAGCATGTGCTTCATCTTCTTCACATGGATTTGTGTGGCCCGATGCGTGTGCAAACGATCAACGGCAAACGCTACATCTTAGTAATTGTTGATGACTACTCACGATGGACTTGGGTCTATTTTCTTCGTAGCAAAGACCAAGCTCCACAAATGATCATCACCTTTCTCACAAAAATACAGGTTCAGCTCCGCAACATCGTCAGGATTATTCGGACAGACAAAGGAACTGAATTTGTTAACAAAACCCTTCGTGAATTTTATGAGAAAGTGGGAATTCAGCATCAAACATCTATTGCACGGACACCTGAACAAAACGGAGTTGTTGAAAGACGAAACCGAACGTTAGTGGAAGCTGCAAGAACAATGTTAATCAATGCTAAACTTCCAGATTACTTATGGGCAGAAGCTGTATCTACTGCATGCTATACTCAAAACCGTTCTATGATCACAAAACGCCACAACAAAACACCTTTTGAGCTTGTCCACAACTACAAACCGAACCTCAAACACTTTCATGTATTTGGATCCCTTTGCTATCCGAATAATGATCGTGATGATTTTGGAAAGCTCAAAGCAAAAGCTGATATTGGAGTCTTTATTGGATACTGTGACAATTCTAAAGGTTTCCGAATCTGGAATCGTCGTACTAAGGAGGTAATGGAAACGATTCATGCTCATTTCGATGAACTCACGGAGATGGCTTCTGAGTATAACAGCTTAGAACTCGGTCACAACCGTTTAAACTTCCCTCAACCCCCATCATCAGCTGAAGAAAGCCCTCAGCTAACTCGTCAACAAATGGAAAGGTTATTTGCTCCTCTGTTCTGTGACGATAATGATGAACGTGCTCCTGGTGTATCCGCTGTTTCCGCTGCACAACCTGATAATATTCCTATACCTGATACACCTGCTACAACAACTACTGTTGAAGATGCACCTACACCAATTGACTCCAACACAACAGTTGAACACACCGCTTCCAACCATGATGAACCAGCTGATGATATTCTGAATGAAGTACCCCCACCTGCAGATTTTGATCCAAATGCGTTTTTCAACCCGTTTGCTAATGAGACTGCTGCACCAGATGTTGCGGAATCTTCAACAAACCATTTGAATCCTCAGAATCTGCACAATGTATATCAACATCAACCCTCTACACATAGATGGACAAAAGACCATCCTCTGGCTAACATTATTGGCAACCCGAATCAACCAGTCGTTACGAGACAACGTCTTCACTCAGACGGTGAACATTGCATTTATGCACTCACTGTCTGCCAATCTGAGCCTAAAAACATTAAAGACGCAATGACAAAAGACAACTGGATTGAATCCATGCAGGAAGAACTCAACCAATTCAAACGTCTTGAAGTATGGGAACTGGTTGAAAGACCAACAGGGGTCTACGTCATTGGTTTAAAATGGATTTGGAAAAACAAATTGGATGCTGAAGGGAATGTTATCCGAAACAAGTCACGGCTAGTTGCTAAGGTTTATCGTCAAGAAGAAGGAATAGACTTTGAAGAATCTTTTGCTCCGGTTGCTCGTCTTGAGGCTGTTCGGATATTTCTTGCGTTCGCGGCTCACATGAACATGACGGTCTATCAGATGGATGTCAAAACGGCGTTTCTCAATGGGCAACTTAAAGAAACGGTCTATGTCAGCCAACCAGATGGATTCGTTGATCCTGAGTTCCCGAACCATGTCTACAAACTGAACAAAGCTCTTTATGGTCTCAAACAAGCCCCTCGGGCATGGTACGATAAGCTATCATCTTTCCTCATTGCCAATAATTTCACCAAAGGCTCGGTTGACCCAACTCTTTTCATACAATATCACGGGGCACACATCTTAATTGTTCAAATTTACGTGGATGACATCATTTTTGGGTCAACACATAAAAAGTTTTCAATCGCTTTTGCAAAACTAATGAAGAAAAATTTTGAAATGTCCATGATGGGTGAACTTACATTCTTTCTAGGATTGCAAGTTCATCAATCACCCCGTGGTATTTTTCTGAGTCAGTCCAAATATGCCCTTGAATTGTTAAACAAATTTGGAATGAAAACCTGTGATACTTATGCCACACCAATGACTCATACCAAGAAGTTAGACGCTGATTTACATGGGAAATTAGTGGACCCTACCAAATACCGAAGTATTATTGGGTCCCTCATGTATCTAACAGCTAGCAGACCTAATATTGTCTTTGCCGTTTATCTATGCTCCCGTTATCAGTCGCGACCAACTGAAACCCACCTCTCTGAGGCTAAAAGAATCCTCCGATACATCAAGGGAACCATTAATTTGGGGATCTGGTATCCGAAGGATTCTGGTTTTGAACTAATAGCTTTTTCAGACGCTGATCACGCAGGATGCTTAGACTCAAGGAAAAGTACTTCAGGAGCTCTACAATTTCTCGGTGATAAACTGGTGTCTTGGCAATCAAAGAAACAGGATTGTACATCGCTGTCATCAACTGAAGCAGAATATGTAGCCATGTCCGCGTGTTGTGCTCAAGTCATTTGGATGAGAACACAACTCAAAGACTATGGTTATGTATTTGACAGAATCCCGATGTACTGCGACAATCGGAGTGCCATTGCAATCTCGTGCAATTCAGTTCAGCACTCGAAATCAAAGCACATCGATCTACGCTATCATTTCATCAAGGACCACGTAGAACAGGGTACCGTTGAATTATACTTTGTGGGTACTGAATACCAATTGGCAGATCTGCTCACCAAAGCCTTGCCTCCCGCCAGGTTTAATGAGTTGGTCCACCGAATTGGTATGAGGTGTTTGACTCAAGAGGAATTGGATGACCTCTTAAAACAGTCTTAAAAACCTGTCAAACACCAAAACATCTTTTGTACATAAAAAATTTTCAAAAACAAAATACAAAAATATAAAATCCGATGAAACAACAAAAATATTCTTCTAATCTATATTTCTTTCAACATGGCAAGTACATCTCTTCCGTCAACTCTTTAATCTTTCAAAATTCAGTATTTTTCCGATCAAGTGTTGAGGGGGAGAAAATTATCCATTAACTGTTTCAAAACATCTGTGTACTTGCATGTCATCACATCCCGGTTGATTTTTCTACAAATGGTGGTAAATTTCTGGTTCATTGACACTCCTCGGACTTTAATTAATAACCTGTCATCATTTTCTCAAGTCAAGGGGGAGTGTCGTCATGTTTCTTTCCCAAAAATCTTCGTTTGGTAACCAAAATGGAAGTTAAAAGGCTTTGTTTGAAAAAGATATGGTGGAGGGACCAAAACTGTCAAAATGGTAAAGTCTATTTTAATAAAAACTCCACCTAACTCTTTCACTCCTCATTCATTTTCTTAAAATCAAAAGATCCTACGCCTAACAATCACTCAAGAAATCTGTGCTTTTGATCTTCATTCTGTAAGTAGTTTCTTGTGTAAAACATGTTTATAAGCAAAGGTTTTTTATTTCATTCAAATCCTACGGCTAAAACAATTTTTACGCGTGATTATGTGCTCTACGCATAAGCGTATGAGCACACAATCATTGTGTGTATGTTTGTGGTAAAATGGATGGTCTCAAACCGTTTCTTAAGCATCAAGGACAACATTCTTACCATCAAAATCCACCCAGAAACTCAAATTGATGAATTTTAGAAAACTAGGGTTCATATGACGAATTGGGTTTTTCTAAATGAGAAGTCTTTTGGTAAAAAATGAATGTTGGGATATGGTCATAAGGCTTTGAATTGATCATTTCCATTGTTGAAAACCACCCAGAAACTCAAATTGATTGTCAATTCGAAAATAGGGTTTAAGGTTCATAACATTTGGGTATTTTTGATTCACAACGTTTTGGATGTTATAACTTGACCTAAAGTAGCTATCAACACTCTAGAGCTACCAGAATCAATACGGTGAACATTCCATGGCTAGATTTCATACGCGTAAGACTAGGGTTTAGTCTACGCGTATCAGTTAAACATGAACTAGGATGTTGTTATCTGTGATAAATTGTTGTTTTGTGTGAACATTGATGAGTTGATAAATTTGTTTCAGGCTTTGCTACGCTTAAACACTCAGAATCAAGGTCATAAGACTCTCTACGCATAAGGATTACCCTACGCGTAGTCATGTTATGCGTAAAATAAAACCTACGCATAACTATTACGCGTAAGGTTCTACAATGGGACTACGCGTATCCTGTGAAGGATATGCGTAAACAGTGACCTCTACGCATAAGGTCTACTCTTACGAGTAAGCCTTACGCGTAAGGTTCTTATACGCCTACGCGTAAGCTCTACGCGTAAGGTCCCCTTTTTCTACGCGTAACATTTCTTACGCGTAAGAAAGGATCCTACGCATAAGCTTTCGCCTACGCATATGTAGAAACTGTTTACGCGTAACTTTGTCAATCCTACGCTTAAGCCATCTTTGACCTTCATTATGAATTGTTACGTGTACAAAACTTGTTAATAAACTTATCATAACGTCACGAATCCAAAAATGTCACTAATAAACCAAAACATTTGATATGTTGTGAACAATAAGTGATAACATAAACTTTAAAACTTAAAGTTAACTAACTCACGAAACATTTCACGACGTCATTAGACTATTGGACATACAAGTGACTTAGGACTCGTAACAATCATTGACGTTGTACATTAAATAACTAGACAATAAGACCTTCTGTTGACTAACATTATGTCTTTCGATATGTTGGTTCTTTTGGCTAATATTATTTCAGATCACGACATGGCTGCTCAACCAAACATGGATGCACCAAATGTTCTCTCCATTGCTGACATCTACCCTAATGGCTACCCAATGAAGATTGGAAAGAATAATCTCCGAGTTGACTTCAGCACTCTCACTTGCTCTGAATCTTCATGTCTCATTGCTATCGATATTCTGAGGACTCACCCATATCAGAACATGCTTACTCACTCTGCAACCATTCCTGAGATCTACATCCAACAGTTCTGGAATACTATGGAAAGGGTCAAAGGAAGGACTGCTGTGACAGTGACTCTAAACCACAAACAAGTCACTATTACACCTGCAGATTTAAGGGCTGCTCTCCTTATTCCTGAAGTCAATCCAACCAAACTTTATGCCACACCTGCTGAAGAGTTAACTCTCCAATTCTTAATCAATATCGGTTATGACGAGGCTACAGGAGTAATCTCTAAGCACTCTCATGTAGAGCTTAAGAGCCTTCCTCAACCATGGAGAACACTCTACATGATAATCACCAAGTCTATTTCTGGTCGTGATAGCGGCTATGAGCATCCTAAGCTCATAGAACTGCAAATATTTTGGGCATTCGTCAACATGAAACACATCGCTATTGAAGCTCTGATTTGGGATGACATGATGTCATTTCTCAGCAAACTTGGCTCAAAGATTCCCTACATCAGATATACTAAACTGTTGATACAAAGAGCTCTTGGACTTCATCCTGATATTCCCAAAAGGCTCAATGACCCAGACAATCACGACATGTTGACGGAGCCTATTCTATCTGTAAGAATCAAGGAAACGTCTACAAAGAAACAAGGTGCCGTGCTCCCAGATTTCCTTCTAACTGAAGATGTCAGAAAGCTTGAATCGTACCAAAGGTATCTGGAAGCAGTCAGACAAGGCAAAGTTGGTCATCTTGACGAAAAATCTTCTGGAACACCTGTCAGGAGAACCAGAAGAGGAAGTGCAGGAAGCACAACAAGTTCTGTGAGTCAAAGGAAGGTTCCTAAAAGGAAAGCTCCTTCTAAAAGGATTGTTCCCGTAAAGGAAGCCGAACCTATTCCCACACTTGAACCTCAAAGACAACTCAGGGACGAGAGCTCTGAAGATACTGAGACAGATGAAGAGGTTCATTACTCTGCTACTGCAACCGAAACACCTGCCTCAGTGACAAAACCTCCAAGTCCTCCAGATGTCCAAGAAAAAGGGAAGACTCCAGCTATTGTACCTTATGATGAGAGCTCTGAAGAAGAAGAAGAAGAGCAATTGGATAAATCATACAGGAAAAAGTTTCACAACGTCCGACAAACTCAAAAGGCCGCTGAATTTGCTAAAGATCAAATGGGTGGCCCGGGAGGATCAAGTGGTGCTGCCCACTCCTCTCCAGATCCTGATGCGGTTAATCGACCCGATAAGGGATCTGGTGCCACCACTCTTCTGCAACAACAACCGCCTGTTGAAGACGCTATTGAGTATGATTTTGAGAAGCAGGAAACTGAGAAAGAAAAGTCTAAGGATGACGAGGATGATTATACAAAGTTTCTTCTAGACAGTCCAACTCACTCAAAGGAGAAAACCTCAGAAACTCCTAAGGACATGAAGTCTCCTCATGTCTCCTCATCATCGGACTCTTCATCTCATTCATCACCACCACCATCAACTAAGTCAACCAGATCATCATCCAAATCGGTGAAGAAACCACCAAAGTCTTGGATTTCTCAAACACATGCAAGAATTGTGAAAGCTGTCAAACAAGTTAGAAAGAAGGACATGCTTCAAAGAAAACTTAATTGGTATGCTGAACAAATGCAGTACTTACATGATGAGAATAACGAGATGCGGAAAAATAGGAAAGCTATTCAGGAATTCATGAGAAGTCATCGTCAGGGGGAATTGAATGAAATGATTGAAGGTTACACTCAAAAGTACCTTCAGGATGTCGTTCCTAAAGTCCAAAAGGAACTGGAGAAGTCAGCAAGAGAACAAACCCACAAGTTTCTTCTCGACACTGTCCCCAGTGTGACAAAAGAAGTATTTTCCAGACAACTCACCCCTAACATCGTAGCATTGGTCAAACATACAATGGCAAAAGAAGCTGATCTCTCTGAATCTGAGCTAATCGCGAAACTTGTGATGCAAATGTCAAAGAGATCTGGAACGTTTACTTCAGATGAAGCTAAATTTTTCGAAATTCTACTTGACTATCAACTCAGATCATCATGCAAGGAGTCAGCCATTCAATCCAAACGACTAAGAGATGACGATGATAAGGATAAGGACTCTGCACCTAAACGTCAGAAGCAGTCTGGTCAATCTACATCTATGCCACCTCCTCCACCACAGA